>OY783211.1:15626602-16876602 GCA_963678705.1 Panorpa germanica | reverse complement strand
GGTAGCAAGTTGTTGACTTTGTTCTTTTTTGATAAACAAATCCATTTTTAACCTCCAACTGAAAATTGGAAAATAAATGTACACAAATTGACTAAGACAAATGACTCAGGACCAACATTGCCGGTTTTTCAATTCTCTATTTATTGAGTTTCAATATAACCTTTTGCTGATACTTTTATTTCTCAGGTCTCATTTTAACCTGCAACTCAACCAACAATAATACATGGTTTACATTTTTTTTTACTTAACTGTGGACGTTTTTTAATTGAGATTTGAAAAAGGCAGTTAGAATATTATCAGATAAGATGATGAACAATAAAATATGGAAAACGAAAACAATAATTAATTTCGCAATTCTTTTTCAAAAACAAACTTGCCATACTTTCAAAATAAATAGGTGGTTACCTCAATTCCGGGAGGCAGATTCTTCGACTTGGTTTTGATGGTGTTCTTGATATCAGTAGCCGTCAAGTCCGAGTGATTCTCAAGACTCGGTGTTTTGGGCAAAGGTTTTTTTGAACTCATTGTTTTATTTGTATATTTTATAATAAACTATAAAATAGTTGGTTGTATAAAAAATAAAAATTTGTAATAACTTTTTTATTTAAACGACTTCTTAAAACAAAATTGGTTAAACTTATGACTATTACTAGATATATGTCAATCTTTTGTCAACTAGATCGCCATTGATAAAAATAATGGGCTTGTGTTCTATGTCTTAATTTCTATAAAACTGTACTATATATTAATTAAGTTGGTTACTAGAACCTCAAATGTTCAATTATATTTTAATAACTTTTTATATTTCAGAAGATATTACCAATTATTTTTACAAGTCATTTTTTCCCTTTGCTTATTAAAGGGAACGTTGTACACATTCCAAATGCATGTGACATCACAATCGCTGCCAACCTTACAGCTCATAAATCTTTGCTATATGTATTTTTATATCAAAATAAAGCAACAATAAAATTCCAATATTATGTCTGCCTTAGCAGGGTTAAATAAAATAAAAACTTATTATTCTTTGACTTGACTTGATTATTTCGACTACCAACAGCTACAAAACATTACAACAGCATTGACCTACTCAACAAATAACTGACGTTAAAATGCATTTCACGTCATACAAATATAGCCGACCATTTCAAATTTCTACTTGCTATATCTCCGTCAATATTTAAATATTTTATAAAATAGACACGCCAATACACATTTACTAACATCAATTTCAATCAACAATTAAAAAATCGACCACTAAAAAATGAGGACACAAGTCCATTTGTCAATTTTTGTATCAAACGTGGAACGTAATGAAAGCGAGATTCTCTCTCGATTCGGTGTATTATTTGTTTCACTGTTTAAGCTCTATTACACCAGTTACAAATTGAGGTTTTTTATTTAGTAGTGTCTATCTTGCCAAATCTGTCGCCCCTATCTGCGGACGTCCATGAAATTCAGTCTGGTTAAGAAAGTACTGCTCCAGATGTTGACAACAAAGCGTGTCTTCTGCTCTTGTAATTTTTATATTACCTAATAAGCCCGTGTGTTAATACATTGTTCTAAACGTTGTTTAACATGCATTTATACACTTTAAAGAGATTGTTAGTAATTAATTCACACACACACACACACACACACCCATACAGGCTCACACATGTGTATTTACAAACATATGTGGCAAAAGATAAAAAAGGAGGTAAGGAACAGCTACAAGAGACATACCATAACCATACCAACCTAAACGAAAGATAACTGATAAAATACCTTTATGTTTTAAATCTAAAATCTCAAAACAAAAACACTATGGTGCCTATAGGTATAACACAAGTACATTGAAGAGTTTGAACCGTACTAACCATGCCTAAGGAGATTCCGGAAGAATATGGTAAATAGGGAAAATAAAAAAAAGAAACGTAATAGTATATTACATTCTCTTAAGTGCCATTTCGATCTACTGTTTTAATTTTAAGTTTTCATTTTGTTGTTTTAACTTTAAATTGTATGTTTTAGTCATAGAATAGAGTGTACGTTTCTAGGTCTGTTTTAAGATTTAGTTTTAAATTTATTCGAAATTGACAGATTATAGATTATACATTCGTTGGATAAAAAAGAACACTGTACTGTCATATAACTTATGTTTTCAGTTCTAGAAAGTTTTGAGCTTGCATACTTATGAAGCTGACTGTATTTTTTAGAAATTAAAAAGAAGTATCAAAAAATGCAGACACATCGCATTAAGCCCCATTCCTACTCACTGAGTTTTTGTGTTAATTTAAGGTTTTAACCTAAAATGTAACTTTAAGATTGTGAAATATAAGAAACTAAAATTAATTATATTAAATAAAGATATTAATTATTACAAAATAATGTATATTACTGACGCATGATGCATGATTTCACAAGTTCAAAATTGCATTTAAGGTTAAAACCTTAAAACAAAACTAAAAACAGTGAGTGGGAATGGAACCAGTTCTAATGTGAGATGGTTAATGAGACCAAAGGTTACTTTGAAATGAATCTTGTGTATTTCTACAAGGAACTTTCTATCTATCGTTTTTAGCAAAGATCTAAAGAAGTATTAAATTTATTTAAGCCAATCCAGGTAGAAATTTGTCCTGGATGCGAGTTTCACTCTTTATAATTTACCACAAGCTAATTCTAAGGTTCACTAATTCCATGATTCATTTTCTACTTATTCCAAAGTTTTCTGTGTGAATCCAGCAATTACATATTAGTCATTGATTGAGAAAATAGGTAAATTGTGTTAGTCATATGCTTATATACTTAATATACAAAGCAAGCCTTCCTCACACGAGTGCTTAGAATGTGAATTAATATTCGACAAATGTTATCTACTAAGCACAGTATAATAGACTTGGTAAGTGGCAAATTCTGAATGGATAGTCACTAATTTATATTCAAAGCATGGCACAGAGAACTATTTATAAACAATTTAATTTGATCAAAAACACAATAAATCAGAGGACGTCGACGAAGTTGTCAGCCACGCTGCGAGCCTACACGTCCTGATTGCATTCTTCATGACACTAAATAAGACGTGGCGTTAACATTTTACACATTTGGAGGTAAATAACATAAAGGTATATTCAAAAATAAATTCAGAAATAAAATATTCTTAAATCAATCTCCATGTATTCATTGGAGTATTAATAGTTCTCGAGGTTGCCGCTATTGACTCTGTATACACTTGTAGTTACAGAATTCGTACAAATTGAAAGTAATAAAAATGTATGTTAGCAGCAGCCGCGCATGCGCTCTTATATTTTTCTAATAATTGTTCCACAAGTCTTGCTTGCATCAGGGTGGAATTATAAAATAAGAAGAGAAGAAGTACCGAGGGTTAGCGGAAGATTGTTCCACTCGTAGTGTAATAAGACGAACCGATATTGCATTGGGAGATTGGAGGAGGAGAGTAGGTCTACTAAAAGCGAATGGTTCAGTGAAGGAAATTAATATAATAACAATGAATTAGAAAATAATTGAACAAGAATTAGATTTACTTCTTAAGCATGAGACATCGAAATTTATAACTTCCAATTTTCTAGTTATGTAAATTGTACAGAAAATAGATTTTTGTATATCTAAGATAGTAAGGAGTGTTATTAAGTTTAATTTCTTCCAATGTACAAGTGCGCTATTCCGTAAGATGCATTATAAATAGAGCGGGTGGCAATATGAATTTGAACGTTCGCCAGTCACACGAACCAGGCCCGTACTAGGATGTAATTCGTTGTAAACAGAACGTAAGAGTGTATCACTCTTAAAACATTTTCAGACAATTTTTAAGAACAAAAGATCTAAAGCAAATTTGAGAACCAGGGGCCCGATCGAAAAAATATGAGATATGATGAATGAAACATTTTACGATTCACTTTTAAAAGAGTATTTCTGAGTGTAGTACAGGAATACTGTTTTAAAAGTGATTCGTCAAATGTTTCACTCATATAAATCAGATCTGTTCGATCACGATCATTGCTCGCAAGACTCGGGAATAGGGGCCCAGGTATTAAAAGAATTCGTATGTCGTATCTAAATTTCGTTTATCATACCAGTGCATTAATCCGATTTAAGTACATTTGGGTATTAATTTTGTATGAAATTTAATAATCAATCATAAATGCTATATCATTTCCTGGATGAATTCTTCTTTCTCTAAAGAAGTTCTGCAGAAAGGCGGCCAATTTAAAAGAGTCTCTTATCCTTGTTGTACCCTGGATATCTTAATCAACAGGTATGCTAATTTACGAATTTGTTGATACAACAAAAATGTTCTAGTTCGAAAACTGATCAGTATAGATCCAAAAAATGGCTAGATTTATTGTGAGTATATCTCATAAACTACAAATGATAATGAACGTATTTAAAATGGATGATAGTTACATGTCAAGAAATAGAGGAAGTGCTTACCCTCTACTCCTCTAGATACCAATAATACAAAGCCAAAATAATGTCGCAAATAATTTCGGGCATACACGAATTTTTGATATGATTTTGTACCAGAGATTCTTTGTCCGCTAGATGGCAATGCATTAGTATAGCAGTGTGGTAGAGCGAGTGGCTTCCATCACAAATTTACATAAGAGTAACATTGATGTTTTGTTTACATTTTTCTTTCCTTTTCGTTCGAGTGTGTTCCAACAAATGAGTATACACCACTGGCGTAGCTAGGTATGGGCCAGTCGGTGCTGGGCACCGGGGCCCTCAAGCTCAGGGGGCCCTCGGACCAAGATCAGCAAACCCCATATTGTACTAGCTAAAAATTCTCCAACCTTTGGAATGTAAATAAAATAGGTTGCAACACGAATTTAAGGTAGTACTGTCGGTCAGAGATCAATGACCGGTAAGTCATATCAATTTCTATTATTTCTTTTGCAATGTTTATTTTTAGAGAAAAATTATTGTAATGTGTTAAAGCAGTGCTTAGTTTCATTTAAGTTTTTTATATGTAAAAGAAAGAGACAGCAATATTATTTCAAAAATATTTATAAAGTAAATAATTTATGTAACTATGGCAACGCATCAGTGTTTTGTTTATATTTGAACACGTGCACTATCAAGTTATAGTAATTACTTTGCAATGTTTCATTTTAAAGAAATATTTTTATAATGTGTTAGAGTAGTGCATAGTTTTATATAATATTTTTATATGTAAAAAAAGAGACAGCAATATTATTTTAAAAATATTTATAAAGTAAACAATTGTATTTAATGTTAGGGTTATGTCGGTGGTTGTCTTGCAGATAAACACGAGTCTGAGACATATTCGACTGAATAATAATTGTCAGTTGAAGAAAAGAGATGAATATAGTTTCCAGATCAATCTAATAGAATAACTAGGAACTACGTACTTATTTGAATTTAAAAAAATATTTGATTCGTTTGCAAGTCGAAACTTGAACGATGAACCATTGTCGAGTGGGTGCTGATAGTGTGGAAAGAGAGGTGTAAGGGGCAGGTGCAGTTTCATTATTTTAACTCTTGTGTCAAATTCTTATATAGAGATATACGCGCCAAATTCAAAATTTACTGACCTAGAATTTTTAAATAAATTCACTTAGATATATATATATATATATTGAGTCAAGCTCAGGGGGCCCTCAAGTAATATATATATATTACTTGATAAAACCTAAACAGTTGAGTTAAGGCCCCAGTTTTTTTTTGCACCGGGGCCTTTGGTTACCTAGCTACGTCACTGGTATACACTATCGTTTAATAGTAGGTATGTCCGTACATCGTTCTAAATAAGGCACTGGTGAAATAATACAACGTAACGTAAAATAACGTAACGCAACTGAACGCTCTGCAGTGGCTGGGTGCTGGGTGCTGGGGTCAACATCGTGACCTGATATAATGCCCTGGGCAGGGGCGGAGCAGATTAATATAACTAGAGAGGGATCCGAAGAGAGAGAGAGAAGAGGATCAGAGATCGGAAGCGAAGTGGTTTATATATATATTGTGGAGAGCACACTCCAATAAAAATACAACAAGAGTTTTACAAGAAGCAGATATTATGAAATAGGAGAGAAGGAGAGAGGGATAGTGTATGAGCAGTGGTAAGATGAAATGAATAGCTTATTAACATGAAAGAAATAATGATTAAAAAAATTGACAGTTACTATTATGACGTCATAATCGTTGTGAAATACTGCTTGTTGATCTTGTTGAAAGGCGGTGGATATTTTGCTGTGATGATATACTTCATTGTGACGATATTGAAAATTGCAATTTCGAGAATATTGATCAAATGTCCCACCTTTAACAGGAATATGCATCTATTTTGCAACGCTTTACAACGTTCTTTTACTTTAGACGGTTTTACTAGTACACTGTAAAGAGAAATTGGTGGAAGAAATGCCTCTTTTTCAATGCAGTATTTCTATCAGTTGTAAAAAAAATGCCACCCTATCTATGATAAATGATTTCGAAAAGCAAAATTAGATTTTTCTATCTTTCTTGCTTCCTTTCTCACAAATTTTTTTTCATGATCTTCATAGAATAATCTTACATCACATTAATTACAAAACATATTTATCTCAAGCGTAATACATGAAAGATGCTTCCTCTAAGAGTATTATTTGCTAACCATTATCTGATTCTAGCGCATACAAGGCCACCATCTTGTTTAGTTATTCCATTTTAATTTTTCTAAAGCAAAAGCTGATGAAATCTTTAAATCTAAAAACAACTAACTGTTGTATCTTGTTGAAACGCAAAAACAAAATGAAATACAAATATTGAATATTTTAATTTTAATTATAATTCAATAATAATAAATAACTATATCAATTAAATGAATCTTTAGTTTTCTTCTTCTTGTTTTTTTGTTTCTAAAGCAATAAACAATATTCGTATGACGCAAGGCTTTTAGCTTGAAAATATAAATTAATTTTGTGATAAAAAATGAATCAAGTTATAATGCGAAACGCGAATTGAAATATATTAATTATTGCCAATGTAACTAGGCGAACGTACCTAGGTATATTGAAGTTTCTTTAGTTATGTACCATTCCTACTAAAAATAAAACGTAAAATTTACCTGAAGGGGGGTGGGGGGATGGTTAGTTTAAGGTTTACATTTTTTTAAATTTATTTATATTAATGTACAACATATTAAGTTTATTGTGTGAAAATTTTATAAAAGTAAAATTGTCGGAGATATAGTCTTCATCTCTGGTCTGATTTTGTGTTTCTTTGAAACTTCCTCTCTAGCTCAAAACTACTTCACCGATCCTTTTGAAACACTCCTTCTTTACATAAATGCTGTCGAGTTTTTTATTTTTATTTTTAATTTATTTTAAAATAACAAAATCAATTAAAAAAAACTCTACGAAAATGAAATCATTTTGTTTTTTTAATTTCAAATAATCTAGTGATGAGTTATGAGTGACACTGTAACTTTTTTGAAACGTTTGCGGAAATTCACTGTCAATGCCTCATTTCTTGATATTTATTTATGAAAATTTCACAAAGTATTCTTTAAATGTTATTTTATCATTTGGTAATTATAGAAATTAGTATATAAGTGTCTCGTCAAAAAACATTATTGCAAATATGCTTTTTTTTGTATCGATTTGACCTTGACATTTCTTGACATTTTTTATCCAAAAGACAACTTTTAATGTTAAATAAATTTTAATAGAAAATTGTCTTACGTGCAATTAATTCTTTTAAAGATCTCTCATTGTTTCTCATTGCGCACCCATTACAGCAGCATTTCAAAAGACGAACGGAATCAAATAATAAATACTTGTACTCCCTGCGCCTGCGTTCTAGGACTCCTGGGTGTTATGAATGTCCCAGATACACGCTATGGGAACGAAGAGGAGGACCAATGCCATGCCGTCCGTAACAGTGGAGTGGGGCAAAATGTGTAGCAAGTAAATAATATTTCAAATCCTTTTTATGAAGAGTAACATATTTGTGGGATTATTTGAACAAAATATTGTTATTAAATCTTGACTAAGATAAAAAACAGACAGTGAACGAGTTACTGTGTTAAGTTAGTTGTATGTGTGGGTTAGAAAGAAGAAGACTTTCTGGATATTTGTAATTTAATTAAGTAGAATCACGAAGACCGTTCTACTTGCCGTAAAAAATGGTACTGCACTTGAGCTGTGAAACTGTACAATTGAACATTACTAAAAATTGATCACATGGTCCTGTACACAGGTCTAGCAACGGCGGAACGTTGTTGATGAATAAAGTTACGCACATTAGAGGGTAAACTGTTAGAAAGCGTTGCAAACATTGTTGTATAAATAAATTCTATAATAATAAATAACATATTTATTATTCCTAAAGTATATACAGAAATGTTTAACTACGCATGCGCGAGAACAAACAAAAATACATCAGCTATACACCTTGCAAGAAATAAAATACACCGAACGTACATCTAGAACAAAAACAATAAGTATAGTTCTTATGTTAAACATTGAAAAATCAAACATGCATCATTATCAGAAATTAAGACGTATTCAGTAAGTATTCGTTTTGAAAAGTTCTGAGCTTTCCAAGTTTTTGTAGAGGGTGCGGCAGCATAACTTCCTTTTTTAAAAAGCGCGCCATTCAGTCGGTTTATGTCGCAGCGGAGCGCTAGTGCTCTCGTTCGAGAGGCGGGATAATAAAGTTTTTTCCCGACACAGTTCAGTTGCCATCATGTGTTGGAACAGTGAGGAGTGTGCGTTTACCGTTGAGACCTACTTTTCGAGAAGAAATTACCAATATAACACTTGCTATACAGGCTCGAGTCATGACAAACGCCAAAAATCGGTTTAATCAGTGTACGGAGAATGGGGGACGTCACTTCCCTGGTTTGATCTTTAAAACTAACTAAAACACAACTTTATGTCTGTGCCTACATCATAAAAAACAAATAAAAATTTTCTGATTCATGCAATGGGTTTTATTAAGACGCACTCTTTGTTGATGCAAACGCTGTAATAACTTCTTTCGAAAAATAGATTTAGCGGAACTATGAACGTAAATTTACGGAATACTGCTCGATATGGTAAATCTACTTATATAGGAAATATGTGGGATGAAAATATTTAGCTAGCGACGCAACGCATGTTGCGTTTTACTTAAAACAGCAAATAATAAATGTTGTTAGTTGAATTTTGTGTTTATATTTATTTTATTTATGTACAAGAAGCAAAACACGATCTTCTTGAAAATTGTTAGAAAATTTATGGTTCTATTGAATTTTATTATAAAAATTGTATAAGTATATTATTACTTTATATACGTTAGTCGTTCAATTTATTTGTTTTGTAAAGAAAAATAATTTATAGGCATTGAATCCCATGTACGGATAATAAATTGGCATTGTGGATAAAAATGAAGAGAAGTGAAATCAAAGACGTGAAGCTGAAAAGAGATTAGCGACAATAAGATTAAATGGATCGGTGTTTCTAAAAGGTAGTAGTTACGTTTTGTGGCTCATGCAGGTGTCGAATTTAAAATTGTACGAATTATTGTCGATTTCCCGAGGTCCCAATTCAAAATACTTACACTTAAAGTTTGTGTGTGATATTACTTTTTACCACTGTAATGTAATGTTTTGAAATTATCAATGATACGACTGTTTATCTCAGATTTAGGATAATCGATATTATATATATATATATATTACACCTAATGAATTGAGTACTTAATAGATAGAAGTCTTTGAATATACACCAATTATACCGAATTGCATGTACATCTACATATTTTCTTTCCCTTTGCCCAAATATAAGTACTCAGTACAGATACAAAAAGTAAAATACTCATCCTTATCTAGTATTTACATAACATTTTGTACTTAATATGGTTATATACTTTTTCCTACAAATATATAACGACGTAGATACGTTGTAGTAAGTTTAGAACTTGCAGTTTTGCCAAGAAAAATGATTAGTGGATTCCCACAATAAATTGTATTTAGTGTGAATCTATATTTTCTCGAAGCGATTTTTTTAATGTTATGTAATACGTAATAAACCGAAGTTTCAGTTGGTGCTGACTGTCCGTTATAAACACTAATTGGTTAAACCGAGGATATTTAAAATATTCGCGAAAGAACAGTTGTACTTAGTACAAATATGGCGCGAACAACAAAAAGAAACAAACAACGAAGTCATTTAACTGCCGTTAAAACCACCCACGCACACACCTTATTATTTAATTAACAATATTCAGAGCTCCTGATACAATCTGATTCAGAAGTATTTTTATATTTGTATATTTTTAAATAATAAAGGTGCAGATAGTGGAAAGAAAAATGTCTATCATTTCTGACCGCTTTGGTTTGATGCAAGACGATTAATCGAACTTCTCGGAGAAAGTACTGATTCGAAATATAATGCCATATGACTAAATAGGTTTTGAAATGGTTTTATATTGAACCATTTTCTTATTCAGTAATAATTGGGATGTGCGACCCACCTACCTATTATATAAAGAAAAACTTTGTATTAATTTATGGTAAACTTAATATGCAAATTCTTGCCCCTTTTGACATAAAACATTCCGTCATAAGCATTTCTGACATAAGCATACTTGGAAATGTATTCCATTATTTACAAACGATAAATTTGCGCACAAACAACGATGCTCCATGCTAAGATTAACGAAATTAATCCGCCCAAAATTCTATCCGTATAAAAATATCTGGATTCGGTACTGTATATTTAAGGAGGGTGTTGAAATTTTAATCTGATATAAGCCCCATTAAATATTAAAGACAGTTACCGTTTGCAACTTGAATCTACCCAGAAATAACAGAATAGCACCATTTACTCGTTTTTTCGGCGGGGTACAAGGTTTAATATGGCAAGATTTATAGAAAAACAAAGTTTTTTTAGGTCTCACACGCGGAAAGCTATTAAAACAAGTCAAAATTGTCTCCCAATCTATCTGAAATTACTTTCTTTTCGATACATTACCAAAAGGAAACACAGATATTTCCTTATCCATCTAGATGGCAATAAAAACACCCAGGAATGTAAGCTCTGGTTACCATAAATACCGCCACAACACAATATTTAACAGTTTTATAATTAATGACATTGTGCATTTCTTAAAAGACTTCCTTGCCCACTTTATGTGGCTTGATGATGTCTTTGTTCTCCACATCTCAGATCTTAACATCGTAATCAATTATTTGTCTTTGACAGAATCCAGGTTTCCAGTTCGCATTGAAGCGTTGTCTTCTTCGGCATCCGCGACCTACGCTGCGCTGTAACTGCAGATGCAAACACAGCCGTTGTGTTCGATTCGGACCACCTGTGCATTGCATCTAGATAATTCAGTTACCATTTCTGTTGACACTATACTTTCATCCAACCGCTGTATTTTTATTGCGATTTAATTATTCAATATCTCAGATTTACCAGAAGAAATTCAAAGAGGAAATTCGCATCTTTAAATATCCTGCCAGCGGGGTTTACTAGCTTCATAAGCCAGTACGTACTTTTATATTATTCTAGGTGTATTCTAGGTATTTAAGATCTTATGTACTTTTAATTTGTATTTACGTTGTATTCTTATTTCGTGATGTCTTTCGGTAGATCAGAGACTAAATGTTGCCTAATTAATAGCATGTACAGGTCAAGTACTTTTCAGTCAATCGATATAATTCAGTAGAATGTTTCAATAATGCTTAATACATTATCAATAGGATACTTTGTAATTAAATAACTTAATAGCTGATCTTAATATCTGATAGTCTAATTTAGAAAAGGTCCGCAACCTGATGAACATAAAAGAGAAAATGCCGAAGAGATATTGAAGTTGTTAGGGCAGTGGCAGGTAAATAAAGATCCAAGGAACATTGGATTCTTTCAATATCTCAGTAAGTGGATCTACTTCTAGTAGATTTTAGTAATTTATAGTGTTAAGTATCATGCCACTCACTTCTTTCAATTTATTTTGTATTTTGTATTTAATTTAAATTGTTTAGCATATGGCAATACGCGTAGTCATTTACAGTACCATTTTTAATTTAATTTACTTTTTAAGTTTTCTTAGTTTTTTTAGAACCTTACAAGATCCAATGTTTAAAATTAAAAATATTAAATTAAGAAAAACTATATTATACAAATGTTATCCAAAATGTGACAGTCTGTCAAATTTAAACGGATCCTATAGTAAAATCTAACGCTGATTCCGCGAAATTAGTGTTGAAAAAGCGAAAATAGTGTTGAAAATTGCCGCGAAATTAGTGTTGAAAAAGTATGTGATACTTATAACTTCGTGGATTTAAATAAGTCGTCCAAGATATTTAATCGATGTCATTTATACGTGTCTAATAGAAAATTCGTGACAGTAATGAAACAGCTATTGAACCGAACTGTTACAATAAATTTAAACGTATAAAAATACCCTGAAGTATGTATTAGCATATATGTGTACAAATATATAAACAGATTTTACAGAAATAAAAAAAACATCGTACATCTTTTTGGGAGTGAATCAATAATGTTAGAACAAATAAAATATTTCTTACCTGAGACCTGGTAGCATTTCTTCAATATCATCAACATGAACAATATATTATTATGTTAAATAAAAATAATAAAATTAAATGAAAAAAATATACTCAACTAATATGAACAAAAAATAAATAAATAATAAATATACTAATCAAATTCATTTATATTTTAACTAATAACTTTTTAAAGATTACAAAATAAAATAAATAAAAGTAAATTAAAAATAAATTAAAGGAAAATTAAATAAATAATATCAAAGTTTAAAACCGTTCAAAAGTTTATAATCACTATCACAGATGGCTGCACCATAGCAGGCGTTTGACCAGCATTTTCAGACTATCACTATATTTTTAACGGATATAATTGCCAAAATTATTTGAACTATTAATTTCTGTTAAAGAAATTGCTTTTGCATTTAAATGCTTCATACGATTTTGACTTTTATGATATTTTAATTGTTTTGTAGAAGATCCGAAAAAATTCCAAACACATAGAGTCTCATCTGCTCCTGCTGTCGCTGAAAATATGAAATACATGATTAGTTATAGACTCTCGCTTTTACTAAGATATTATTGTTTTATGGCGTTGCCTTTACCTAATTCTGTCCTATCTGGACTCCACATCATGTAGAGCACCCTTCCTGAATGGCCATACAACGAATCGACAGTTCTATTAAGAGATCCTAGCACGAGGACTTCTGCGTGGTCTTTCTCATTGCTGGTATCCTGAGAAGCAGTTCGGCTATTTGAACCTTTTGAGGAATCAGCAAAAAATTAAATGTAGTTAGTTAAATTAATGAAAATGCACAAAGAACAAAACAAGGGCACATTTTCTTAGATAGAAAACCCCACTCCGAAAAGTCGTCTAAAGGAATAGTAAATTTACCATGCACCCAGTAGCTAGCGACGAGTTCTCCAGTCAGGTCACTGTATGTGAGGTAGTCAAGGAAGCATGGGGCATTAGGTTTGTAGTATCCTGTTTGTACAGCAGCAGAAATATTCCACAGCGTTAGAGATCCTTGTCCGGGACCTCCTCCTAGAGCTAATTTGCTGCCGCACCAAGGATGCCACGATAGTGCCTAAAATAGAAAATCGCGTTGTAGAAATTCGCTATACAAAACGGTCTACTATAAGACATATTCAATCACCCGAACAGGAGCGCTATAATTAATTTCCAAGTGTGATGTAAGCGATGGCCAATTCCAGAGTCGGACAGTTCCGTTGGATCCGGATGTGGCTACATATTGTCCATCTGGTGAGAATTTAATAGCTATGATAGAACTATTATAGTCATGTGCTGGAACCCTCATCCCAACGAGAACTAAGGAAGACGTGAACACGCAAAGACTTCCTTTGGAGCATCCGCTGAGAATTAATTTGTCATGTGGGTCCCAGGCAATACTGGACAATATGCAAGTTCCTTCCTCCAACACGCAGTAACAAGAAGCTTCGTAGGTTTTGGAGCCAGTTTCCATGTTCCAAGATTCTAAATAGCCTCCATTTGTCCCGATCTAAATTAATTTATTTCAGATTTGAGAGAAGTTTGAAGATAAAATTTGAAGGTTAAAGGAAACTTACTATTAGCTTTATCCCTCGGTTGTCCCAACAAACAGCTGTTCCGCAATAAGGTCCTACATATGTTACGGGGATAGTCTTGTCCAATTTATAATGCCACGCGAATACTTCGTGGTGAAAAGCTGCCGCCATGTAGCCAGAATTTCCCCAATCCATGACATTGACATCTAAAATTTTTTATTTTTTTAAATTTATTTATAGTCGGCCTATTTCCGATTCTGAGACCTACCACCGACGAAAAACACTTACATATATTATTTCTAATATCTGGTAAATCCAAAATACATTCTGGCGACCCAATCAGCGGCTTGGTTCTTGGTTTCACGGGCCAATCATCTTCTCTAACCGTAGTTTTCTTACATTTGTTATGGCTGTATTTATAATTAGTATTTACTGGATCCGAAAAATTTAAAATTCTTCCATTATTTTCATTTGGATCTAATAAATTTCGAAGTTCATTCTTATATAACCTCACTTTCCAGAGAAATGGCTCCTGCAATAAAAACATACTATTTAACATATACATTTGAGGTGTTTATTTAATGGAACAAAATTGATATTAAAAGAGATTTAGTTTCATGATACTATAAAGTAATAGGTGTACTCTAACCAAACTATATATTTTTTTAACTAATAAAGAAACCATGTTAATTAAATTTATGAATTATTAAACCTATTAATGCGTTACTACATTCATTGATTTGTAAGATATTATAAAAATAAAACAAGAAACTGAATTACAGATCGATTAACATTCCAGTCATTTATGAAATCGATTAACAAGGCAAAAAACTATTTAATAAATAAATATAAGGTGCATTTGATTCTTTGCTGCTATAAATTATACGTTTATCACGTGACATGGGAGTCAATAAAAAACTGTTTAGAATAACACTTAGCTTTTTGCTAACATTAAATCGTAAATAGTATATTTTACTTATTGATACACATAGAATAGAGCTACTAACACTTTAATATCGATCCTATATTATAATGTTCCAGGTGTATGTCACTTGTTTATATGTTTAGTACTGAATTTTGTATGGCAGCTCGAAAACGGCTGTGTCAATGTTTTTGAAAATTGCCTATTTCGTAGAGAAAAAAATTCTAAGACTTTTGGCGTCTCCGGATTTTTCTTGGAAATTGGAAAAACTGAAAAAGAAAGTGTGCTCTTTTTTACTTTTTAATTGTAAAAGATAGAAAGATAAAATTTTGTATGTGTATTACGCTATTAAATGATCGCACCATGTTTCAAAATTTAGAAATTAAAAATTTTAGTTTGTAATAGAGTAACTTTATGCAATAATAAATGTTGTTTTATAAGGAACAATGGTCCTTCGGTCCCGGATTGGAACGTCATCGAAATACCAATTTAAAAAATATCACACTTAACCTATTAAACATTACAACACGTGTCAGTAAACCTTTCATTCATTTCAAAAAATATAAATCATAAATATGAATAAAAACCTAAAACTATTAAAATCAGTTTGCAACGAGAGCAAGAATCAATTCACTTCATAAATCTATCTGAGATAGTTAAGTCGCAGAACCTAATATAAAAGCAATTAAACTAAACTTAATGGTCATAGAACATGACTAATACTATTGAGTAATGCCATAGACTTTATGGCAATGTAATAATGTGGCATTAAATATTGACATGTGCCAATTAGCTGACGAATATGACAAAGGCGAAAATGACAGAACATTAATGGGTTTGTATAAGAAAAACTTTCTTCATTTAAAGGTTTGGTTTAATTTGATTGATGTAGGAAATTTGGAATGTGACTGAGGCTCCGTTCTCGATCTAGCAGTCTTAATACTTTACCTTAAAACCTCAGCTTAGAAAGAGGAAAACTACCATTTAAAGTGGAACTATACCTGATTAAAGATATCTTTTTCCGGCTCTAATTCTCGTTGTCCTAAAATTAGCTTCCGGTGGGCAGAGTCGATATTTAGGCTGGCCCTCCGTGGTATAAATCGATCTCCACGAGTCTTCGGAGACCAGGAGCAACAGGGTGCTTTGAATCCAGAACTATTATAGCTGTTGTCCTAAAAATAAAAAAAAAGATACATAAATAATTTTAATGATGAAACGACAAGCGAAATATTTGCGTTAAGTAAATTTTTACACCCTTCATAAATGTTATCGGAGAAGATAATATCATGTTATCTAAGGGAGGAGTAAAAAACGAAGTAAGAAGAAAAAGGACGAAGAAAGCTGGGAATAAGAAAATAAGAAGGAAGTAAATGTGGCAGAAAAAGAGATCAAAGAATAGGAAAAGGTTCAGAAGATAACGAAACTCATATCAATTATGTTACAGGTATATTTAGTTGAGTATCCTCGCAATAGAACTTAGTATATTGTGAGATTGTTAAGTTTATTATCACATTATATTGAGTAGAGTAAAAAGAAAATGTAAAGGAGATTGCAAAGTCGAAAGTCAAAATAATTGGAAAATTTTATTTCTCGTCAATTATCATCAAAAATACTTACTTACAATTTACATAAATTATACAAAGAACAAGTGCCTTGCAAATATCTGCCACCCGGGGGCCTCGCAATGGCTAAGGCCACCCCTGAATGTATACATTAAGCATTTAGATACTTTTGCGGTTTTACTATAGGTGAAAGTGTATCTAAATACGTATCTAGATATAAATGTTGTAACTATTCTCAATAACCTTCAAATATATACTTATTTCCCAACTAATTTATTCATAATTATGTTATGTATAATTTCACTATAAATTTGACGTGTTTGTTTACTTAACAATAATATAATGTTAATAATAAACATAAACATTTAGTAAAACAATAAATAATAAACAAAATAAACAGAAGTTCATTAAAAATGTATAAATATATGTGAAGCTATTAAACAAATACAATAAATCAAACTGAGTAACCGTTAAAATGGTATAACAAAAAGATTAAAAGAACATAATTCATATGGTCCATATAACTGGGATGCTGTGAACCATGGTACATGAACACGACGAGATGGGAGATGGGCGATGGTATGAGTACAACCTAGCACCAGATCACAATGGGAGATGAGAAGAGCTGGTCATCTCAACGTATGTTCTGAAAAGACTATTATGTAAAAGTGAGAGATAAAAATCAAAACAAAACATACTAAAGATGTATGACCAGACCATTGAATGGCACTGGACACTGGAGGCTGGACACTAGAGACTGGAGAAGTGTTAGAATGCGTGTGGAAGATATGCGTAATGTGTAAGTTGAAAAACGTTGGAATTTGTACTTGTTGTAGCTGATATAACAAAAAGGTTACATGCAAAAGTTAGTCGAGTTCAGAGAAATCTTGAAGCATTATTTCTAGAATTTTAGCTATGGTACCTACTAGGTACCTACGGTAATTAGCAAATTTATTTAACATATTGTAAATCTATTTCTTTTATATTCATAAGATGCCATAGTAAATAAAAAGTGTAGCTTTTCATCCCTTTAAAGCTACTTAATTCCTGAAAACAAGTAACCATGTAGAAAAAATTACTACAGGTTTAATACAACCCCACACATACACATTCAATTTATAAAGACCTCTAGCTGACTGCCTGACTGCCTGACGTGTATGTAGAGTGGTAGAGTGGTAGAGTGCAGAGTGATTGCCTAAACAAGTTTCTCGTGTTATATTGTATTTAAGTAAGGGTCAGAAAACAAAACATTGGTTTAACTGTCCGACACATTGTCCCTTTTCCCTTATTTTAACCCTTTTATCCCCTATATCCTATTCAGCATCCTTTAAACATACTCGGTGTATACGGTGAAGAACAGAAAACACATACCCATTGCAGTGAGGTGAGAATAATAAGAAGAGATGCAATAGATAAGACTTAAATTAGGATATCTGTCTACTCCAGTACTGGGAAATTTACTTCGTAAAGGTTTTATTGAATGATGCTTAGAAAACAACTGTCAGGAGGTTAACTACTGTACGAAGAAGATGAAGAATGTAACGTTTTATTTTGTTTAGCTGCAAGCTTTGTGGGTTTTTAGTTGATAAAATGTAGACAGTGTCGAATTCATTTTATTCTCGGAGTCCGAAATTTTCAGATCTTTAGGTCAAAACGAGAAAAAAGGATATTTTCGATAACGTTTTTTGACGACACAGTGAATATATAATTATATCTATAATTACTACATTTGAAGAATACTTTGTGAAATTTTCATAAATAAATGTCAAGAAATGAGGCATTGACAGCGAATCTCCGCAGACGTCACAAAAAAAAGTAACATTGCGGGTGAAAAACCAGTTTTCTGAAAAAACCAAAATGATTTCATTAATGCAGGTAAAATACTGTTGAGTTTTTCTTTTTTTACTGATTTTTAAATTTTTCAGCAGTTAAAAGTCAAAATACCGATTTTTCATGAAAAAAATCAGAAACTTTGTTATAAAATAAAAAGAAACTCGACAGCGGCATTACCTCGGCATTTATGAAAAGAAAAAGTGTGCAAAATTTCAAAAGAATCGGTCCAGTAAATTTTGAGCTAGAGAGGGCACAGACTATGAAAGAAGTATGTGTGAGAAACCGCCTTTAAAAGTTTCAAAGTAACACGAAAGCAGACCATAGAGGTGAAGGCTTAAAACTCTATATCTTCGACAATTTTACTCCAATTGACTTCAAATTTTTACACAATAAACTTAATATGTTGTACAATAATATAAACAAATTAAAAAAAAAAATTAAAAAAGTTGAAACTTTACCATCCCCCTGAATAAGTGTTATGATACGATAAATATAAAATTAGGATTAAATAGAATAAAGACTGGATAAAACAAAGATGGCGAATTTCTTTTCGTTTTTGTAAAACACTTTTTAGTGGTATTTACTTATGGTACACAAAAACAAAAACGTTTTCTTTTAAATCAACAACTAAAAAGAGCAAAATGAAACAACCTGTTTATAATTTGCACATAAAAAAGCAAATAATTTCGTTTTGAAGTCTCTCATAAAATATATATCAAATTTAATGGTTGTACAGTTTCAAAATTCTCATAGGTTGAGCACAACCGTTAGAAAAGACAAAAAGCACCCCGATTCTTGTAACAACTGCAATACAAGTCCGCTAAAATAAAAACCATCAAAATTTCAATGACGTCACATTTAAAAAACCTCTTTTATATAAACCATTATACATACGAGTAGAGCAGATATCTTTCGCATCGTACGAGTAATAATACACATCATTTTTTATCTTAGATAGAAACGTGTTCTGTTATATAGATAATGTCTGATTTAATATCTCGTACCCTTATTTTGTATAAAGAATTGTAATTCATGTCCATTACACAACCCCAACAGTGTTTAAGGGTTGCCGCTACTGTCTCATATCCATTGGTCAGTAAGAAAAGGGCCCAGTGACACACGGATGCTGTGTTTTGATTGTAGTGGTAACAGAAGTTTGTATTGAAGGTAGAGATAAATAGAAGAGATTCTAAATCCTTATATCAACCCCTACATTTCAGTTGACCACCCCTTGAGCCCCTATATTGGTAACAGGGTTACAATGTTACCACTTTGAAAGGTGCGGAAGACGTGCGGTTTAATGTTATCAAACAAGGTTGAAATTAAGAGCCTATTCGCTTGACTTTGTCCTTTTTTTCTTCTAACTATTAGTAAATAGCAATCATGAGAGTACTCTTTATAATATGGAGATTAATTTAAAATAATAAATAAATAAATTAAATTAAAACTTTGTAATATGTGATCTAATTATCGTTTCAGTAGAAAGAGTTAATAAAGGTTTATGAATCTAATAAACCATTTAATTTATTCAAAAAAATGTGCAGCAAAATTTTGCCTAATTGTGCTGTATTGAATTGTTATAATTAAATGCATGCAATATTCATATTTGTATATCAATATCTTGCTTTTAGTTTTTATTAATATTCGATTTAAGATTAACTAAAGTATAAAATCAATTAATATGTAATTCAATAGTGTAGTTTAAATAAATGTAGCATAAAAAAGTTTTTATTTTTACAGTGTCTTTTGATATAAATAAGAAATTGCTATTAAGTAATTAATTGCTAAAAGGTCCTTCGTAATTAAAATTGTGCGTCCACTTAGTTATCGAAAGGAGCTGAACAGATCATAGATAGATTATAGATACGCCGTAGTTAGCTTATAGATCTCTATAAGGTAAAAACTCCACAACCAATTGTTAATTTATTAACTAGAGATCATCCATAAATTACATCACTCAAATTTCATGGCTCATTAAACCCCCCCCCCCTCCTCTTACCATTGTTGTGTCGTTTGAAAAAGAAAATTATTTTGTTTTTTGATCATCTTCATTTCTGTTTTTTTCTGGGGGAAAGGCACTCCCCCATTTCTGTGTGACATGGATAACCCTTAATACACAAATAATTCCAAATTTGCATTATTATCACTGGAGTAGATGGAACGCGGAAACAGAGAACAAAAAACAAACGAAAACGCAGAATTCTGACACAACGGCTTTAAATTCAGCTGAGGTGTCTTTCCTTCCTTTCCATCACTAATTTGACAATATATGTACAATCTAAACTGTTATTAATTAAGCAACTGTAAATAATGTGAACTATATTAATATTCTATTACCTCCACAAACACGTACTCGTCCTTCTGGTGGATTCTGTGTCATTTATCGTCATCTGCAGACAACGGTCATGGACATAAACACGGACAGGACATTGTGAGTAAAAGACTAACAGAGCTTCGACTATTCAAATCTGTGAACCGCGACGAAAGTGACTTATTAACTAAAGTTTAAGAATAACTCAGTCGCTGACATAGTCACAACATAAATCTCAGGTTACAATGTTCATATGGATAAAAAAATATGGCGCCCATACTTGAAAGTGTCACAGAAATATTTAAAAATATTATACGGGTGAACGCGATCCGTTGGAGAAAGATTGATGATGATGGTGTCGCTGATGTCGGAGAGTTCGAGGAGAAGCAAGAGATCAATTATGAACATTGAATAATACTGAATTTTATATAGTCCTATGTATTTATATCAAAGAGACTATGAACACCATCGCAATATATCTAATTACATTAACACCCAATTATTTTAGAGGAAAAAAGAATGTAAATCTTGTAGTGAAAGGACAAAAGTTAAAAACTTGCATAAAACTCATCAAGATCTCTCAATTGCAATATCTCAAGTCATGATTTTCAGAGAACATAGGTCACAGAAATTGGTTCTTTAAAAATATCTTATTTCCTATGATTAAGGAGTTGATAGTAAAGTTATAGAGCATAAAATTCTCTACAAATTTTAGTTTAGCATTTTTTCATTTGATCTACCGTTCTCGGGAGTATCCTCTCTTAAGAAAAGAGTCTTAAGCTTCATGATAAGCGTCATATCTAAGAAAGAAACGCAGACAGAAACATTATAAGAAAAGCAACACCAAAATTGATAATTATGACCAAAATTGAAACTCATAAATATTAACAATAATTATAAGCTTCTCAATAGAATATATTATAAATAAAAACTTGAAAAACATTATGATATGTAGTGACTCACATAGTGTTATAATAGTTATCACTAATAAAGGAAACACAAAAAGCAACCCTATCGTAACAAATATACAATTTAATTTAAGCATTTCAAATGAAAACAACATTAAACTGATGTGGATACCTGGGCATTGTCTTATTTCGGAAAACGAGTCAGCAGATGAGCTGCCAAATTGCTGGTATAGAAGGAACTAAAGTCTCTGACATATTACACTTAAATAGAATGGTATAAAAGGGGTATGAGGCAAATTCAAAATGCTTTACCAACATTGGTAGAAATTTTTGAAATAACTATCGAATCATATATATAGACCTATGAGTATATGTACAAACCTTTTTACTTAAACTAAGGCAATCCTTTACCACTTACAGTAAGTAAAAACATAACAAATACACATATAAGAAGAAGCAGCCTGGCGGTGCTAACACAGAGGGCAGCACAGCATACAGTGATACAGCGTTAGAATAATATTAAGTTTGGTAGAAAATGATGCAAATAGACGACGCAGGATGTAACTTGTCGGATGAGCATGGGACTGAAGACTTGTTGGGAAAGCAGTGAGCTCACAGTGAGCACGACTTGCCTGGGAGAATAATACGAAGTTGATGACATAATCCACAATGCATTGCGCATGCTCAATGAACTTGTCAGATTAGACCAGTGATTAATGGATTAACGGGCGCTGGTTGGCTAGTATTAAATGTGTTTATTAATTGCAAAAGAAAAAAAAAATAAATAAATAAAAAGGTGAGAAATATTAAACATTATTGTGAAAATGTTGAACCTGGGTGAAGAAATTGAAAGGATGTTGTAGAGTTATGAAGTTAATCAAGATGCAAGTTGTGTTAATATCTGGTAAGATGTGGAATGAACCACCACCTATGAGAAGTCTCTGCAAGCATCGTATCAAACGAATGGGCTTGTGTCCTTATTTTTTAGTGGTCGATTTTTCAATTGTTAATTGAAACTGTGAAATAAATGTGTATTGGAGTGTCTATTTTATTAAATACCTAAATATTGACGGAGATATAGCAATTAAAAGTTTGAATTGTAGTTTTAGCGCTAGAAATGGTCGGCCATATTTGTATGACGTGAAATGCATTTTAACGTCAGTTATTTGTTGAATAGGTCAGTGCTGTGGTAATGTTCTGTATCTGTTGGTAGTCAAATAATCAAGTCAAATCAAAAAATAATAAGTTTTTATTTTATTTAACCCTGCTAAGGCAGACATAATATTGAAATTTGATTGTTCCTTAAAATAGCTGTAAATAATATTTGATATTTTGATATATAAATACTTATAGCAGAGATTTATGAACTGTAAGGTTGGCAGCGGTTGTGATGTCACATGCACTTGGAATCTGTACAACGTTGATTCCCTTTAATAATTAAAGAGACAAAATGACTTTTCTAAATGTTAATATCTCTTAACATATAAGGAGTTATTAAAAAATAATTGTACATTTGAGGTTCTAGTAATCCACTTTATCAATCTATAGTACACTTTTATAGAAATTAAGACATAGGACACAAGCGCATTCAATAAGAATAGTGCGTGGTTAGAGTTTTGGGTATAAGCATGAACGCATGTATATCAACACCGTCCGATTTGCTGACGTCACTTGCATTCCATAGAATGACGGAATCTGCAAGTCCGTTGTCAGATGACTCCCATCCGCAATGCTGCTGTTTCAGTGCTGCTGCTGTGAGGACCTGTACCTTAAGATGGAGACAAATTTTGTAACAAGGTACAATTAAATTTGGAGGCACTAATAATCCACAAAAATTTTGTGGGGGTCGACCCTAATGTATTCATTTTGTAGTGTTTGCCTTTGTTTGATGTAAAAATCAATTGGAACCAAAAGTAATTCGTCTCTTCAGTGACCAGATCCGCATTAGGAGCAGTTAAAAAAAATAACAGCAACTTCAAATAACGTTTCAAACTTTCGCCTTAAATAACATATATCTATATCAGCTGCAGCACTAAACTTAATTTTCAATCAGATAAAAAACTGCGTAACAAATATTTCATATTTTTTCAGATCCATTTTTATTTTATAATTAAGATTAATGGTTTATTAAATAAATTTAACGAATGATTGATGAAACAAAACACATTTTTGCGTTTAAAATAATGGCAGGTTTACTTTCATTATATGACTTGCTTCAATTTAAATTTCATGTAGTTTGAAATAGAGTGGAGTTGATCGCAATAAATACAAAACATGGATGTTACCTTAGATTCATGTAAAATTTTATCAAATCAATCTTAGTAATATTTAATCTAGAATGGTTTTATCTTAAAGTTAATTAAAAACCTTAATCCTCAAAAGAGTGTTCGTAATATTCTATAATTCCTAAAACGGTCTTCATAACGCTGGTATGATGGTATTAATAGGCAAAAAGGTTACAAAACGCAGTATATGAGGTGAAGTTATATTATCCCAGTAAACAATTTGGTGAAGTGTCCTATTTTGTGACATTTCTATGACCATTGCACTTCAATTATAGTTCGCATAAACTTTATCTTCATTTGAATTCCGACAAGTGGAGTGATTTCGGCATTTGTAACTGATGAAATAGACATTTCATTTGAACGACCGAAGAAGCTGAATTCTTTCATGACAAATAAATCATACGCATCTTCAATATGATGGCAAAATGTTTACTATGATGTAACAGTTAACTTGGACAAATTATTCTTTATTATACAAAACTGTTCTTAGCGGGATAGTAATAATACGTTTCAATTAAAAAAATGAGCAATTTAAAAAGTGATTGTCCAATTTTGTTGGTTGTATTTGGATACTTTTCTAAATATCTTAAATATTCTTTGTAAGCCTAAGTTAAGCGCCTGTTACACGAACATAACAGATTCAGATTCGGTTTTAGCGTTATTTTATACAATTCGATTCGATTTCAAATTGCCGTAAACCTTGATGATGACCATCTCATTGCAGTAGCCTTCTTGGAATAATTTATATGGAGCAGTTTCATACAAACTTGAACAAAATGCTTAAATTTATGTATTTAAGTTGATGAATAAAACTAATAAAAATCAAATACTGGTTTAAATGTAGTGGATTGCTTGTCATAAAAACGTCAACATATCTAAGGCAGCATCCATCGTTGGACTGGACCTGGACCAGATCTATAGACACACAGATAGACAGGGACGTGTTCTACAAGAGATTGTAATATCCGTGATTAATTGATGAAACAGATATTTGCATAAATTTGTATATTGTCATTTTGTTTCATTCATAACTGACTCTGAGTGACAATGGGTGCCGGTTTGGATATATGGTGAATTATTTGTTCAATTTGTCACTAGATTATACAACATTTTAGCTAAACTGAATTTTATTGCATTGTCCACAGCGTAGTCGTTTATGTGTATCAATCATAAAACGTGAATTGTTTCGCTTGAGGTTGTGCTATTCGTTTAATAATTTCTTTCCGAATTCGTACAGACTTCTACTATAAAGCATTTTCTATTAGTTTGTAATTTCTACACCAAGCTTTAATGTAAATACCTTTCATGAAATATTTTTGAATTAACTATTAACTAAGTAGAATATTGTTTACGCACAATAAAAATCTATTAAACATTATAATAACGTGATAAATACAGTGCTATCTCTTTCTCCCACACACATTTTATTAATCATACAATAAATACAGCTTTCTATATGTTCAAACATGTAATCAAGTAGAAAGCAAATATGACAAGAATCAATGTATAATTGAAATTAAATAAGTTAGAAAGAGATAGTATATGTCATATATGTATATAATTAAAATTATATGTTATGTTTCAAGATTTAGTGTGAATGAGAGATTATATTTTATCTATGTATAAAAGAGAGATGGCTTATATATAATTAATATACAGTGGATATTCTTGAATATGATTGGTTATACAATTTTCTTTATATGTTTATAGTTTATTTATTAGTACAGAATGGTAATTAGAATGATGGTTTGTACCAGGGTTGGCTCCGTCGCAAAGCGACGTGTATATAGTGTTTGTAATTAAATAAAAGTTATTTGCTAAATTGAACTTAATTTAAAATATTATTTTAAATATTAAAATTTTTGTTCCTTTATTTTGTTCTAATCGTTTCATTTACACTAATTAGGCACTGTATTGACCAATCTCCAGTGCCTCGCCTCTAAACCCCAATCATCACCTCTTGGCTCCATGCTTTCTAACGTTTCCGAACTTCTATTTTGATTCCTTTAAACCTCCACCACAGAGCGCCTCCTTCCTGCACCACGGCGCACGGTCAGCAGCCCTGTATCGCTCCTTCCATAAGCATCATCGGTCCTTAGAGCACTTTCCCAGTGCCTTCGCTTTAATTAAATAATCCTTAGCTTTCACCCCGCTGCAAACCAATCTCTTAACAATTAATTTTCAAAGTTAATGAACAAATATAAATGGACACCATTTGTTTTCGAGTTACTCCTGCCCTGGTGCTATTTTACCGAGAAAAAGAAGTATAAAAAGTTAAATTAGAAAGCTATTCTTTGTTTAGTTTACTTTTAAGCATGTTTTAAAAGATGCTCAGGTAAACCTGACTGGTTTTCCTAACAGGTAAACCTGGGTGCGTATGCGAGAAAACTGTATAGTTATTTTATATGGTACTGTAATAAAAGATGGATTAGATCCTGCAGGTATACCTTCCTTAATCTATATTTTAAATACAGATGCATAGTTTATCTGAATTTATTATTCAAGTCACGGTCTTTGAAACAACACATTTGATCTAACTTTTAAAGTTTACACATTTTCCATGTCTTCCAGGTTCCAACGATCATCTAAACAGAAGACGCGCATCTCCTTTGATACATACAATGATTGATGATCTTGTGCAGCATCCAAAATGTATTAAATAAAGTAAATAGTAGTTAAAAGTTGTCAAACTTGATTCAAATCTCATCTCATGTTAACGTAACGCTGCACAACAAATAAAACTAGTAGAAGCAGTTCGTCAATTAAAAAACTGCTGCTTGTGTCTGATGCTGCGTATCTCTGGGCGGCTGCGTCTAATAGCGATACGGTGGACCTGGGTTCCTATTTGGTGTTGTGGGAATAAAGGCACCCGCGAAAGGTGTCAGGAATAAATTAAAGGACGAATGACCCCATCAGGATCAGCTGTTTCTAAGTTACCCGGTTATCATCGTTCATCTCTTTCATTAATGGTCCCTGGGGAAGCTGCAACCAACGTTCAGATGGAATTTGCTGATATTTAAATGCACTATGTTAGAGTTAAACCGCATTTATACGGTGAGGGATATTTTATAAAATATTTGGTGATGTTTATATTTTGTAAGGTTAGGGATGCTGTCACACTGCAGTTGACTGCGGATTGGTACACGTTATCAGCAGATGAAGTTTCTATTTTAATGTTTATCGATACATCATTGTGCACTGTAGGTAATTAATGTGTTTATGAAACATCTGTATCATTTTTTAAGCTGCCAATGAAGTAATAAACACAAAAATGACAGCTCGCGTTATATACGAATATGTATGGATCATACATATGGATCAGCATATTACAGATCTATGCGACAACAAGTGTATAAACATTATTAAAGTGGCATAGTACTGATAAACATTCAAATAAAAACTTCCTGCTATGAAAAAGGTTGCTAATTTGAGTAAAATTTACTGAAAAAGTCGAAGGTCACAAATAAAGGGTTATAGTGCGAGAAAGTTTTACCATTTTGCTCATTCCTTCGATTATTTACTAGATCATACATTACTTTAACGAAATGCGTTTGGTTTTTTCATTTTGGATAATTCAGTCCAGAGATATAGTGATCACCGCAAGATGTCTAATTTGAGAGAAGCTCCGGGAGATCAGCTATAGCAGCTTTAAAATTATTGTTTTTACAAATATAAAAATGTTAAAATACAGTTAAAAGTTACCATAATATGTGTATAAATTTTTACATTAATACGAGAAATTCTTAAAATTTCTTAAGTGACAAATTAGGTATAAGATACGCAAATATAAATTTGTCCTGCAGTGCTGTTTCAAGCGTACTAGCTTACTACGCTTAATTTTCTACCCCTCACGAATTTGTTAGCGTGCTACAAGCTAATTTAAGCATCACATTTCTACTTTAAGCAACACATTCTTTAATTCTTCTATGTATTAAATTGTATGTATTAAATTTACTTCACAAATTACAAGTAGTTCCATTTACTCTCGTTTATGGCGCTGCTATTCATCTTTAATTTAATGACCAAAAAACATAATATATTTCAAATATTTATTGAATATTTAACGTCTTCATTAGTCAAGATGTTATTTAATATTTTATGCTATAAAAACTTAAATAGTATTTTTGTTTAATAACGTAACAACGATCTAGCTTCCAGTAATGCTTTGTCTCTTTTTCTCTCACTATTAAAATACTATCGGTTTGAGCTACTCACACGTGCTTTAAGTAATAATTATTATATTTGTTTTGATAAAAAGATATTAAAAATAGTTTTATAGATCGTAAAACACATAGACGCCGATATATACATAATCTCAACATTGTTGCTGTAATATCAATTAAGTGATTTATAGAAAGGTATCCGGTATTTTTTGAGCGTGTAGCATATTTTTGTCCGCTTCAAAAGTTAAACCCTATTCTGTACTTACTTATCGGGCATCCAATAACTTCTGGCGGATTTTCAAAGGCCTATATTTTTAAAATCGGGCCCGTTTCAAGTTTTGGGATTTATTTTGCTCTTTATTTAGAGTCGGCTGATATTTAAGTAATCTTACATAACTTAGAAATTATAGGCGTTGTTATTTGAATATAGGCCCATTTATTTAAATCTAGATACTATTATTTATATATTAATTGTGTGTGCCTTTCGGCTTTACAATCTACAGTATTATATTTCTAATACATTTCATTCCTATATACATTCAAACTTAAAACTAAACTTAAAATATTCTAGACTTTTGGCTTTACATTTTAAGCAAGAGTTTACAGAATCATGATTCAGAATCACTTAATAAATATATTTTAAAAAAGAAGTTTAGATTTGTAGCAACAGGAGTGAAAAGACTGTCACAGGGTGCAGATTTTATCGATTTTTTTTAAATGCCAATAATTTTTAAAATATTCAACTTAGATTTTTTAAATATTTTTCTGATAACTGTTATGACTTGACCTATGAACCACTTCTGGCTTGACGTCGATTTCTGGGACACCCTGGATATCTTGTACGATTATTGTAAAACTATACTTTTTTTAACATTTCACTACATGGCGAGGTTTTACAGTGTTTTAAAATTGAACCTCTTATTAGACAATGCTATATTTTTAGGCAAGATCCTTCAGAACTCGACGCCTATGTTTAAAAGTTATTACCTTAAAGATTAACAGAAAACATTTAGAAGAGAATCAAGTATTTAGTGCGGTCATAAGGATATTATTGTTTATGGTTTTCAACTATGTAAATTTGACCATTTTGTGTTTGATTACTTTATCTTATCAGGTAACACTACTTTGGCCTGTGTCGTGTTTTCATGAAGTCAATTTATAGAGTTTTTAATGTTTAACCCCGAGGAGATAGTTAAACATTCACTCGTAAAATTAGGATGGCGTGGTGGACACGTGACCGCTATAATACATCACTCAATAACTCCGTAGAATGCAGAGGCGGCTTTAGGGGGTGGCGAGCAGGGCAACCGCCCTTAGGGGCCTCGCATTCTCGCGCAACAACCCAAGTAGAACAATTCATTATTATATATATATTTGAATCTCGCGCCACGCTCTTTAGAAATCCCACTTGAATCACTATAATTGGGCGTATATCTTTTAAGGCATTCATGTACCTTAGTTTATCATCATTAATATTTGTCATCTTTGGGCTTGTTAACTTTTATAAAATTCAATCTCTATCATCAAAAATACTTCCTTACAATTTACATAAATTATACAAAGAACAAGTGCAAAGATCTGACACCCCGGGGCCTCACAAAGATCTGCTGCCCGGGGACTCGCAATGGCTAAGACGAATGGTAAAGGCTATGTTGAATGGTAAAGGAACAAAACGGTCAGAAATATACAATTTTGCATAAAATACAATGTACACAATATTACATAATATAAACCTAAAAACAGGTAAACTTTTTTATGCTAAATAAACCTTATATGGTTGAAGTTACGAGAGTTCGGCGGCGACTCATACTTAAAACAAGTTGTGGGGTATAAACTGCTGATATAACTAAAAAGCACTGACTCATTTATTTTTCTATAAGGTATATAGAAACGAATAAGACAAAATTCATTATCGTATTATAAATTTATACCGCTCTTATAACCTCTTTTAAGTATAAGTCACCGCCGATCTATCGTGATTTTGACTATATGTATATGTTTAACATGGAGTTCTTTTGGGTTTTAGCGGGATGGACTTAGGAAATAGGATTTAACAACAAATTAATTTATAATTTTTTTACATATTATTGTAGCTCTATAAGAATAATAGAATATTCGAATGTTGTTAATTGCATAATGGATAAAACTATTGTATTGTACGAGTATGTATTGCTCAACTAATAATATTTGAAACACCTTGTTTCCGTTTGAGTCGGATCCTTATTTGGCCATCGCCTGCGGGTTGTTTTAATATCGACAACACTTGTTAAATGGATTTACTTGCGCTAGCTGGGATTTGTAAGAAATAAATAAATATTAATATTTGTAATGGGATTATCTCAACATTTACATTAGAATCTTACAACGGTGTATTTTTTGTTATTAATTGTTTTTGAAGTGTATTAAAGAATCATAAATCAAGCAATGAAATGAAACAACATTATGTATGTGTATGTAATGTTAAGTATATGAATATTAATTAAGTAATAAAAATAAACGATGTATCTGCAAAAGTGATATCATCTATAGCGCTCTATAGGCATTTTATCTGTATGTTTCATTTGCTTTTTATTAAATTCCATTGACGTCTTCCTATTTACAATACTATGTTTTATCAACGACCTCCTACTAGTGGTGTCAGACGTCCCGGAATGCGCGGGACAGTTCCGCACTAGAGTGATTTGTCCCGGGTTCCGCATAAATATCACGTAACACAGGATCGAATCAATCAATAGTAAAGAAAGATAATTTCGGGACGCCAAAACCTATTACTCATTGCCTTAGGTTGATTAGATACAATTGATTGTCAAATTTGTGGTACAACAAAAAAAGACAATTGGTTACGTTGCTATAACTGATTTCGTGTGAAAACTAAATAATATCTATTCATTTTTGTCCCGCGAGATTTAATTTGTATATATGGCGACATTACTATGCCTGTAGTTTTTATGGTAACGCTTGAACCTGAAACACAACGGTCTGTAGTCAAGTTTTATACTGCGTCCTTGTCTGATTGACAATGTGGTGATAACTCTCTCTCGCTCTTATGTATCTTTAACTGTTGAAATCATGCAGTCGGATCTTAAGACTAATAAGAGAGAGAGAGTGGGACAGAGAGAGAGAGAATTAGAGTATCTTTCATTAGACTAGTGTCTATTAATAATTATCTATCTTAATATATATAAATTACGTGTCACATGTTTGTCCGAGTTTGTCCGCGATGGACTCCTAAACTACTTAACCGATTTTAATCAAATTTGTACACCGTGTGCAGTTTGATCCAACTTGAAAGATAGGATAGCTTACATCTCAATTTATTTATCTTATTGCTAATTATTTGTCTATTAATTATCTCTATATGACATATGACATCTGGCGACGATGATGGCGACATCTGTTGACTAGATTGAGTAAATATTCTGTTGACTAGATTGAGTAAATATTCAGTAGATGGCGCTATGTAATGTAATATGACAAAAACGTTAGGCACAGCAACGCGTGGCCGGGACAGCTAGTAAACATTATATTTTGATTAATAAACAATTGGGCGTAGTAATAACGCAGTTAGATCTCATTCTATTAAATTATTTAAGATTTAATTAAGAAATTATACATCAGGGGACCTTTACTTAGTGTAAAATGTTTCGATACTGAAGAAATCGCTTTTACCTACATCAGATATTGATGTATCATCTATGAACTAAAATTAGTCAGCGGCTCAACAAACGAAGGGAATTGATTCAGCTCCGTTGTTATTTTTGTTATCATTGCAGAGTATTTTTTTTTTTTTTTATATTTATTTATTGAGCTTTGGCTTATTCAGCCTTCTTGCCATTCTAAAATACAAATAAATATTACATTTTATAATACATAAAAACTACAATTGCAGAGTAGAAAAGAAGTTATTACATAATATTTTATAATATGCTTAGTTGCCGTGTTTTCATGTGAGAAAAGGGTAATAAGCGAAAAGAATATTGGGCAGTAATTAAAGGGAGGCAGTGAAGGAAAAAGGTGGATGGCGGAGATAGACAAAAAGGAACGAGGAAAGAGAAGGAATGGCAGAGTAGAAACAGGAGGGAGAGTAGCAGGAGGTGCGAAGCAGTAGCAGTAGCAGTTTTCTTTTTATTTTATAAGGATAATTTTTTGTTTTTTTCGTTTGGAAGGAGTGAGAATGATTAGATTTAATAGGGATCAAAATTGAATTAGGCACAATGACATGTAAATAAATGAGTTAACGCACAAGAATGTAGTGCCAAATTTAAAAAATATTAAAAATAAAATAATAAAGTAAACAATAATATACTTTAATTATAAACAGACAGTCCTTATTTGACATACGTTTATAGAGTCGCCGAGTAATTTTAGTTCATAGAAGACACATCAATAAATGGTGTCGCTGAAAGCGGTTTTTTCAATATCGAAAGATTTTACACTAAGTGAAGGTAGGGTTATAGACAGATAAATTATTTACTACAGATTTCAACTGACTTTAAAAACTTTGATTTTAATTTCTCTACATGTTTTCTTCAATTGTCCATCCACTAATCAGAGAGTGTGATAATGCCTTTAAGTACGCTCTAAGTATCGCTGATAGTCCATCGTTCGAGTCACTCCAGTTCTTACAAGTTATTCTGTAAGTACTGGTATTATAATACGACTTAAAACGTACGACGTCTCTCGTTACATCGTCTTAAGATTCTAAATGGAGTTTGTTGCTGTTCTCTGTACTCCACTACATGTAGGTACTTGTGTGAGACCCCGACTACGATGACGATGTTATTGACGATGACGCTGTGGACGACCAGACCATTGACCATCTCTTCAGTGTTAACCCGGTCTTCGAACGGGATGCATCGCGCATGCTCGGATTAACTTTAACTTACGTTACTGGAGTTATGTTAGACACAATACAACGAAAAGTCCATCACGTCAAATTAATGATAACAATTGGTTCAATTTAAACAACGTTTATACATATATATTTTTTTAGTAAATTATAGTGATGTGAAAAATAATTTTTAATAAAAATGTGTTATGAAAATTATTCGTCGGTGATAGGGTAGTCTTAAAAATAGCCAGATGTTAAATAAAATTAATAAATTTTACCACTTTTTATACATATTATTATAGACCTACTATGTTGCCCAAATTTCTTTCAATCTCTTGTAGCTTTATTTATAATTAGATTTAGGTAGTAAATAAATAGCCGGCCGAATCAATGTTTTTGATTTATGGGATTACGTACCTTCAGAGGCGTGAAAAATAGACATTTTCAACAATTTTTTATTATTTAATACACAATAGACAAGTTTCTAATGCAATTGTAATCTTTTTTTAATATTATCTGTCAAACAAGTTATAATATTAGTAATACAAATTACATAACATTACAGAAAAGTTAAATAGCATTATTCTGTGTGTGAAATAAAAATTTCTTTAATTATAAGTACAGACGATATAAAATGAAATAATTGTAATATATGATACAACAGCTAAACGAAGTTTGCTAAAAAATGTAAAGCAGTTTTGTAACGCATCTGTTACATTAAGTATCTAAATGTTATTATTGTACTCAGTGAATTTGTTTTTAGATAATGTTGAACATGACACTAAATAAATTTAACGTAATAAAATTTTTACCTACAATACACACAATTGAATTCTAACTTAATAAACGAATGTTAAAAATAAAACATTATGAAACGTTTAAATTTATGTACTTGTACAACCATTCAAATACTTTTGCAAATTTCGTACTGTTTAGAAATTCCATAAATTATAATTCTAATTGCATAGAAAATATATGAAATTAAATAATTATACAATAAAATAAATAATTCTAAAACAATGTTAAAAATAAGTGTGAACAACAACAATATTTATTTACAAATTTAAACAGTGTAAACATTTTAAATATGTGTACTGCAAAGAAAATGAATAGAATGCAAGAAAACGAATGAACCCACATAAAGGTATTGTACAATTTTAAAAGTTAAAAATAATTTATATACATTTTACATTACATGTATTTATTAATTAAATTTGGTGTTTACAAATATTTTGACAAATATTAATGACTTTAAACAAATAGTCAAAGACTATTTACTTAATATCTCCATAAAAACAGAGCTTTAATATTCAATGTTGTGTTTTGTTTTATTACGAGTTAAATTATTTAGATTTTAATGGCTTGATTACTTTCTTTTCCTTACGATTAAAATTTGTTTATTGAAAAAAGAACCTAATATATTATAATTAATATAGACCCAGTTCCACTAGGTTTACACTTAAAATTTGTGTAATGGAATAATTAGTTTCAAAATAGTTTTCATAATTAAAAGACGTTCTTAATTAGTGTATATGTATGTTGTAGTAAAAGAAATGTTTACGTCCGTACAACGTGTTGTGAAATATGAATTGTAACTAACAGAAGTATATTTTTTAACTAAAGATATCTTTTACTATCGCAATTTAGAGAAATATCTTTAAACATCATGAAACTGAATCAGTGTAAAGCTGAGATAAAAGTCTTATTTCACAAGCCTTATATTATTAATAACAATTACAAATTTACAATAATATTAATGTAAATATACTTGATATGATTTATCTTATTGTTTCTAAAACCTCAAAGAAAATTCATGTTGATGTTATTAAATTTATTTCATTCAAATGATATGAGGATTTCAAGTGTCCTTTTATTAATTATTTCTAGTGACAATTATTATTTACAATATTTATTAAAACGATTATATTTATGATTTCATGTTTTTGTCGAACGCAACTTTAAAACCTATCAAATGGTTAATATAATAGAGAAAAAATTATTATTGTCCAGATAGAAAATTGTCTTGCAGTGCAATTTCGCACTTGCTAGCTTACTACTAGCTAATTAAAGTGTTACATTTTCTACCTGAGTACGAGTAAGAATAAAATAGTTAATTATAAACAAGAAACATTGATAGAACATTTGTAATATCCTAAAGCTATAATCTAAATCGGAAATTACAGGCATGTATGATCTCATAAGTGAAATGATATCCAGGAAATATAATTAATGAGTTGTCTAATTCGTAATGACAACAGTGTAATTTAGGTAATTATGAAAACATAGTTAAGACGCTGAGGCTAGGATGCTGTCGATCGTTGCGATGCCGTCGGAAGTGAAGCTAGATGTTCATGGTTTTTGCTTCTCTTCATCGTACTAGCAGAAAATAGTTTTAAGTTGATTCAATAATAATGTGGTTTCAATGAGATTTGAATTAGTTTTATTAAGAGATATTAATTAGGAGGCGGGATCATCAAATTTGATTTTTAAATATGGTCCACAATCATAAAGTTCTTGGTTATTAGCGGGACGTATACAAATTGAGGAGAGGCAGCAATTTTAGGTTTTTGAAATGAACCTTAGAAATACCTTGTGGAAAACTAGCAAATGTGATAACTTTCTACCAGAGTTTCAGCCTCTGGTTTTAATCACGTTTAAACACTGCAGGATGTAATCTTCAGTAGAAGCATGGTGATGCAAATTAATATACGGTAACCGAATTTTTAAATATATTAATTATGGAAAAATCTTTATAAATATTCTTTAGTTTTATTAACCGTGTATATATAATTAAATGAGTTATATAAATACTTGTATATCTTCATTTAAAATGGTAAACTAAAGTAATTATGATTACTATAATATTCTTAATAATAACTAATATTTATATAAAACAACATCTGTAATGCAGAGAGAGAGAGAGAGGTAATGGGGAAGAGAAAGGGACAGGTAGTTGTGTAAAACAATGTGCGTGTCAAACAACACAACAAAACCGTAAATTTACTGCTAATTATTAAATTATACACAGATTGTTAAATATGAGCGTTCGTACGCGTGCGATTACTTAGAAATGAAAAAAAATCAACGCCGATAGAGAATTGAAACTCTGGAACTTTGGAACACTGAAATGAAAATACATGTTTCAATTTTACTATCATTTAAAATGGATGGGTAGTATTGATGCTTGATGCTGACTAATGTGTCTTTGTATTCGATAATTTTTTGGGTTTAGTTGTTATCAACTTATTTTAATTATGTATATACTAATAAGACATTTTAAGAATTGTAAATTTTAAATCAAACTTATGTGATGCTTCTGAAATCAAAGACTTTTATTTTAGTAATTTATATACACATTATCTATCATACTATTTTACCTGAAATCAAAGAAACGACATTTAAATTTTATTATTTAAATTGTCAATTCCTTTTTATCTAATTTTATAATAACTTAACATTATGCACAGTGAGTTCTTTCAACTCCAAATATCAATTGTGTTAACCGTTGGCACACACTACAATGAAAGTAGATATAACTAATATATACCATTAGCTCACCTGGCCAGAATGCAGTTGTATTATCTCTGGTCAGTGTTACCAACTAAAGAAATGTAATTTTTTATATGAATATGAAACCACAATACCACTAAATCTGGCAACATAGTAGGAGATAGCTTGTCGGCGATAGCTTTAAATATAAAAAAAGTAAATATAGGTAGAGAAGATATTAATTTAAACAAAAAATATAAACATGATGAACATGTATAAGGTTTCATGTTTTTCGATCGAGTTATAGCTATCGATTCATTTTTTCAACTAATTCCAAAGAAGACAGTTCATAAGACAGTTAGGATTTGTTTAAGATGCTCGGAGCGTATTAAGGTAGCGTACAAACCAATAATGGTAGTGTAACAAATGTATAAATCTATGAAAGCATTGTTATTAATTGCAACAAAACATCAATAATCCGAACGTCAATCAACTTGTGAGTCATAAATCTCTTCAATAATGTGCAATCCAAATTCTGATCTCGGCAAACCCAAGTCCATAGATTTCTTCAGATCTGTTATCAGAATATTGACAAGTGCCAAGCAGTCGCCTTCTTCTTCTACTTCTTCGTTGTCTTGGTGTTGGATGGTTTAAACTTTGGCAGTCTATTCTCGTCTTGATTTTCATTTCTTGTTGTGTTATTTCTTCGTGTATCAGTACATTATATTCCATACGTAGATGCGTTATGGTCTACAAATTACTTTAATATTCAACACTCATACGCTCTGCGATTTACGCCGTACCTGATATTATTATTGCACCTACATGATATTCTACAAGTCTATGACTGGATTCATTACGTTGCAGGATTATAAGACGGTGTTACACAGGAGAAATGTATAACAATCATTCATTATTTTGAGGGGATCTTCTCATAAGAGACCAACTCAAAGTCAATACTAAATCCAGAAAAGTTTAGAGCGCATAAACGAATGTGTAGGCAGAGCGAATATGTTGTATTCAATGGATAAACATTATTTCTACACGTAATTAAGATTCACAATGCCATCTGAATGACGAGTAGACGAGTGATTCCATTGAGTAAAACAATTGAAAAACATGGTTAGGTATTAATCGAATCATTTTTAATCGAAAACAAGATAGATAAATTGTCTTGCTTTCCAACGTTCATGTTCTATTTATTATATAGAAATTGTTTTGTAAGTTTGCTGTGACTAACTAGCTAATTAAAATGTGGAGTAGGGTTAAACTTCCTTTTCAATAAGTTCCACTTTTTGATATTCAAATCTTAAGACCATGACAAACTGTCCGAAATATTGCGAAAATTCCTTTTTTTTTAGGAATTAATTTATACCGGTTGTATTCATTTAATTTTTTAAATTTTCATATTAATTATAGTCTTAATCACGATAGTTCGGCGGCGACTTATACTTAAACGAGGTTATAAGAGCAGTATAAATCTATAATACGATAATGAATTTTATCTTATTTATTTCTATATACATTATATAACAGTAAGTAAGTCAGTGCTTTTTAGTTATATCGGCAGTTTATACCCCATAACTTGTTTTAAGTATTAGTCGCCGCCGAACTCTCGTAATTTGAACTATACATTATCAATTATCTTTAGTTAATTCATTACACCTAAAAAACATTTTCTAAAGAGAACATATTTGATATAAAATACAGAATACGAAGACACTATTTTCTCCTAATTCTGAAGTTTGAATCTTCACTGTTAAATAAGAAAATAAATTTACAATTTTGTAACACAAGGAATCATTTAATATTCGCATTTGGAAAATCTGCAGTTTGATACAAATATACAAATTTCGCAGTGCCCTAGTCTAAGAAAGAGCTTTTCTTTGCAGTGTACTTAAGTAAATTTTAGGATGAAAAATCAAGATCAAAATTAACTTTCTTTATGAGCCTAATAGATATTGTTTATCATTGTGAGACCGGCTTGATATAGATTCTCATAGAGTGGCAGAACACACCTTCATACGGCTAGACGGAGCATTGAGATGGAGATGGCCACTCAAGCCGTTCGTTCTATCGTTCCAGCAGCACTACAAGAAATGGCATGGCATGGCATGGAAGGAATTAAATAATGAACTGACTGAGACACATTTTAATATAAACTTTATAATTAATATAGCAGCAAGCAACTTCCACAAGATGCAGAGCCACGTATAGACAACGAAGCCGAGAGCATTGACGGTCTAACGCGTCTGTATACTGCTAGAAATACTTATCAAATTACTATATATAAAGAATAATTACCTTTAGTTTTTAACCAGATGACATAGTGGTCGAGAACGTTGATGATTCCTGGATCTAGGTTTGGTTGTCGTCAAAGTTTACGACATCAATTTTGCCTTAAACAAGTCAAGTCCTGTATAAGGCACTTCAAACGTGACTCATACTCATGCATGGTTATATGAGTATGATTGCTAATCCGATCGTAAAATATAATATTAAAATAAAATATTATAAATAAAAACATATTTCCGATGAAGTCGTAATTGTCAACGTACGATGCTAACTGCGCTATTACCGTCCTAACAGTTTCCAAACAGTTTACGCGTTGCCATTTTAGCAACGTTACATATTTTACCTTCATCGTTTTATCAATTAAATTCAGAATCTACAATCGTAAACTAAACGACATCGTAATATATACAACATAATTTGCACTTGGTACTTGTTTGCTGCTTTATTTGCGCATGCGTGGACTTTATATGCAAGCTTCTGTTTAAGGCGATTGTCTACTTTCAGAAAATTGTGAGAGATATGTAAATACTAAATGTAGTAACGGGTTATCCGTAAATTACGTCACATATATGTGATATTTTTTACATAATATTGTATTTACATTAGTAGTTTTCCATTTCGGAGAGATAGCGCTGGTCTTAAATCAAATTAATACGCAAGCCCACTGACTTACTTACTTCTGCATCTAATAGCATTTGCGCTATTTTTTGCACCGGTTTTAAATAGAGACATACATTTTTTACAGTACACGGTTATCAAATATGTATTAATAAGTATAAATAAGTATTTGCAAGTAAGTTTTTGATTCTATACTTATTCTAAACATGCTTCAAATAATAGTACAACGCCATTTTGGACAAGATAACTTTAGTTATGTAACTAAACATTATATTAACATAAAACTTGTTACGAGAAAGGTAATATTTGTTATGTAAAATAAACCTGAAATATTTGTAACTGTATTTAGCGGGAAGTATAAATAATTGCAAAAAATCTTAGGTAGCATTTAGCATTAATTTCTTTCCTTGCAATATCAATATTAAATTTCTCACCGGATGGATTATAACATCTTATTAACTATTAGGTATTTTTTACAAAATTATAATTATTATTTCCTTTTCCTGTTCTCACGCGCAATATGATTACACACGGATAACACACATACACGTTTGTTTCTTAGACAGAATACTTTGCATAATTGTTTATTAATCTTACTAAAAAAAAATGTGAAATTTATGATATTAATAAATATATCTATTTAGTAATCTATTTAGTGTCAATGGTTCTCAATCGATGTACGGCTGCTGTGTTAGGTGCATTAAGATATTCAGCAAAAAGTCCGTTAAATAAAATAACACGCAGGATAATTAGATGCGTGAAAACCTTAAAAAGTACCAATACTAATTTAGAAAAACATAAATTATATCAGAAATAAGCCGACAGTAAATAAATTTAAAAAATAATAAGATAAATGTTTCGGGAAAGAATAAAGATGTTAATTTGACACATAGAACAAAGTAGTCATTGTTCAGTTAATCATTCCATTTCATAATTAAAAACAAATAATTAAAATACAACTGGTTTTTCAAACTGTACTTTAATTTGTCTCAATTACGTCCATTTCCGGGCCACAGAGGTGTTACTCTGGGTTTGAATACACCGTTTAAGAGATTCGTACATTAATTAACATTAATTAGATGAAGAAACGTTTTAAAAATGTCAAGAAAGATAATTAAAATATGAATTAATGCTTTGGTAGTCGGTTAGTATCGAAAATATTACTTTTTATGTTGTTGAAGAAAATATACGGGTTTTTTATGGGAGAGATTTACATTTGTATTGGTTTGGAACAGGGGTACCAAGCCACATTGATGTATTGGAAGCTAGATTAAAACAACTCGTATAAACTTAATTAAATTGTAAGAAACTTGTTAACTGACAATCCAAATCCATTCCTTTGAATAACAATTACTGTTTGTATAGCTTTTACATCAACAAAAGGATCTGTATATCGTATTTTTCGTTGACTTGTTTTGTAAGTCCGTGGGCACTAGTTTGGACACCCCTAATTTAGATGAAGATGTTAAGTGTTATTTATAGAGTTATTGGTTATTTCAAACGTGTTAAAAATTTTGTATTAAGCTTTTTGTATTGCAGTTAATAATTTTACAAAGCAATTAAATTATTTTCATAGTGAGATGTGTTCAAAGATGAAGGGAACAATGTAGGAATCATCTCCAAGTGATGACGTTTGTGAAAAAACTTAGAAAACGTATTCACTTATTTAACGTAGTTGTAGCGGGGATGCTATAAGCCTCATTGATAAAATATTATACATTTTTGTGCTATTGTAAAGGCTATCATTATCAAAATATCCTGAAAATTTGAAATCGATTAACCATTTCGGACTCGACATAAATTTCTTCTTCTTCTTCAGTGGTTCGACAGCCCTGGGTGGGCCCTGGCCTTCTCAAGAATTTTTTTCGAATGATTTAATTACTTGAGATTTCGTAACAAGGTATTTTTCACGGGGTGGAGTTGTTAGCACCACGCCTAACCCCCAGGCTGGAGGACCAGTCCCCTGATATAATCCCCAGGGGCAGGGTGCCCGGCTATACCCCCAGGCACTGGGTACCCATTTTAGTCGCCTCTTACGACATGCATGAGCAACATTGGGACTATTCTTTCACACCCGGTCACCACTCGGGAATCGAGATAAATTTAGTCAAAGCAATAGCAAATTTAACGTGTGTTTACTCCAATTTTTTTAAACTTTTTTCGTTTTTAAATTTGTTTTACAAGAGGAAATGTTCTTCCTTGGAGAATGTATATATTAAGGCAACGACAATATACAAGACAAAAAGTCTTGCTTTAAATAGACTTCTTCTCACAAGTTACTTTTTCTTAAAAATCTTTTAATTCATCGTAAAACTATCCTCAGAATAATTCAAAGATTGTTCACTTAAAAGCCTACATTACGATTAAATTCTTGACAATTCATCATTATGAAATATGTTTCCCAATAAATCTTAATAATAAAATCATTGATACACGTCAGTTTCACGGAAGATTTATGGCATGGCATTTTCAAAGTCTGACTTTAATAGCTTAACTTAAATGGAGAGATGATACTGAAATAATCGTATTTCATAGTTTCCATAAATTTTCTAGTGAACAGATTTTACTATGTGAAAACAGGAGAGTATGAATTTTTGCTTTTTCTTAGGATGGCACCCAGTAAATATTAACAACGCATTTACATAACATTTATGCAACTTAAAATGTAAAAATGGTTCTGTACCAAGTCCATATTTTATCAAATTTAAGTAAATATTGAACTCTAATAAAGTTAGCAGGCATTGCTACTAATAACGATTAGAACTATTTGATTAGAGTTAGATTTTATTAGAAAATATAATATAAAAATGCGTTTTGTAAGCTACTGAATTTTTTTGATTTTATTAAAAATAACTTATAATTTGTGTTGAACGTAATTTGTTTCATTCTCTAGTAACAACAATAGCATTATAGTATATTTTTGTATTCTGCATTCAATTTAAAACCCACCAGTAACCTCACTTTGAAATAAATAGTGCTACTAGTGAAATTTATAAGCTTTATTAAGTGCAATTTTATGAAAATATATTTATCATTTATCATCTTGAAATGAAGTGGTGCAAGTCTTCTTTTTTTATTAAACAATATCTTTATTTCCATACAAATATAACACTAATTACATCAACCTGGTTCTAGTGGATATGTTTTATATAATTCTATTGATGTAATTATAACATATAATTAATAATATAATTTAATTACTATACGGTTTGTTTAAAGAAATAAAAATCAATCATTACTTATGATTTTGGGGACCCTATTGAGCCCTATTGAGTCTAAGACGAAAGAATTAAAGCAACTCAATCCAACATATTTCTAACTGTATATTGAAAAAGTCATGAAATGTTAATTATTATAAAAAGTATGTGTTACGTCACTGCAGTTTGTGTAATGATAATTAGTGTTTGGCCAACAAAAAATAGTAATTTCATTATTTTATTACACGGTGTGCGGTTGATCACGTGGTTTTGATCTCTGAGGCAGACCGTTGAGCGGCGCTGCTGGTTTAGTAATTACATGAATTGTGAAGATTAACTGACACTGCATAATATCGCTCCAATTCTGGGTGATCCAACGCAGTAGCGCAACAACCTACTCAAATGTAGAGTCTCTGAGCCGCTAAATCTATGAACTTTTAGCAAAGGTGAAAATTTGAGAATAAATAATGTAATATGTAGTTAAGAACGTATGCGTTCTTACAAGCTTGAAAGCGAGGCCTTTTTAATCGGTAGCACGTGGAAAAAGGTATGATGGATTATTAACAGGAATGTTTTTCCTAATAGATTCCAGAGTCCTTAATATTACTATTGTAAGGAACTACATAAGTCTGTTGTAGATTGTGTTATACCGGCAGTTATTTGTTAGCTACATTATTACTAAGTGGTAAACTTAGTTAATTATTTTTACAACAAACGAAGACACCTTCGCACATAAGACCGCTTCCTTATATATCCACAAACGATGTTTAAAAGTAGAGTTTAATACCTACTTAAAAATGTTATTTGAAGTGGAAATAAAATAAATAAATAAAAATCACGAAATCCGCGTTCTTCCAATAATTAAGATACTTCTAACATATCTAATAATAAAGCAGAATATATACTTGTTATATAATTATTTTGTTAATGAATGAAATACTTTCTGGGGAGGCCATCGATGCGGACACGGTCTGTACATCTTCGATATCACGAATTTCAGTTAAGATACTTGTTTAATCGGAAAATCGGTTCAATGTTTTTATAACGCGACTTGATGCAAAAATTTCAAACATTTTATTTTATTGTACAGAGTAATTAGACTATGTTTTGTTTGCTGGATCGTGTCGGTGTAAACGGAGAATGTGTGCGGTGGTCAGATGCAACGGGAGGAGGGGAGCGAAACAAAACGTGCTAATGCTTCAGATGAAATGATGATGCAGATGATTTGTTTTATGTGCAAGCATTTTTCTTTATTTAGTTTAAAATTTAATATGAAACAAAAATCCAGGTAAGCAATTGTCTTTCTGTGCAAAAAACGTTTGGATATACATTCATGTATATTGCATATCCTATGTATATGTGGATGTGATGTAAAACCTACACTGTATGTCGTATGTATGTGCAAATGCAAAGGTATGTGCATTTTTAAACAAGGCTGCATGTACTGTCATGTCTATTTATTTCATGTATATGTATATATATGCGGGGCATTAATTTTACATTATGAAGCATATGCGAATATACAGGAAATATCTAAAGTTATGTGTTTTATGTAAAGTTGTTATTGTTTAAAGTTTAAAAATATTACAAATGGTTAAATCAATTCTGTTCTTTAGGTTCACTCAGATGCAATTGTTTTGATTAATTTAAAAAGAATATAATAACGGGTATTCAAAAATCTATTAAAAAATTTTAAAACAATAACTTGTAAATATAATCAGTTGATCTCAAAAAAGACGATAAATCAATGAGTTTGTCATGAAATGTATATTTAAAATATTTTACTAAAGCCTGCAGCCTCTCTATAGGCCATATAGAAAACAAGGCGCATATAACAATAACAATACTTTATATGAAGAGATTGTATCAACAAAATATCATACACGTAAAGTTATATAATGTATTTATTTATATGACTGTATGATTCTAAGATAAATATGAGTATGTACTAGGTGTCACGAACAATATTTTTCATCGTTTTTAAATTACTATTAGATAGTAACAACCGTTACATATTGGCTACAAAGAAAATGAATAAGATTTTGTGATTAAGCCCAAATGGCTTTTATATTTAGTTATATTAAACAAAAAGTGGCAAAGTAAATTAACTTGTAGCAAGCTAACAAGTTGAATATTGCATAATGTGTTCAAGATTCATTCTCTACCTTACACATAGAAATTGTAACGCAGTGTGCAAGAATAAACTCTCTAACGTACTACAAGCTAATTCAAGTGTACATTTGTTTTTGATCCCAATCCAATTTTTAACAAATTTATACAATATATATAATATAATATGTAACTCCATTAAACATAGTATATAAACCTCTGGCACACAATAAACCTAGCGTCGAGAAAGGCAAAGTCACTTTATACGTGTAAATTGCGTGATCCGTATAGAATCATATCAAAATTCTGTTTATATCTCGTAAACTATACAGTATACATGCTAATATAATGATTTAAATTTTGTTGGATAGAGGGTTTATGTCTGTAGTAGAGTGATAGAAGTAAAAGGCAGGAGAAGTGAAAATGAAGACAGAAGGGAGGAAGGATAGTGAGGGTTTATCGGGAGGAGGCAAGAGGTGAGAGATGGAGATAAAAGCAAGAAGGAAGGAGAAGCAGGATACAGTGAGAATGAAGGAGGAACACGAAGAGAAAGGATCAAGAGAAGAAGAAGCAGAAAGTACTTTTGGAAGTAGTAAAAGTCTTTATATGAGAATGAAATGTATTAGGAAATATAATACTGTAGATTGTAAAGTCGAAAGGCACACAATTAATATAATAAAAAAAATACTAGATACATAACATCTAATTTAAATGATTATGTAGTGAACAAATTTCAATATAAAATACACTGCGTTAGAACTGTTCTTAGCTTAGTTTAGTTCAGCAAAATCTTCTAGAATAAGAAAATATTCTATTGCAACGTACATTAAAGCAGGAATTGCTATATTTGAAAGAAAACATAACGTCCGCCAAAGAAGTACAGATACGTACCTACCCTTTAGCATATAGGAGTACAATTTACGATAGATATTGTAAAACAACTAGTACTGTCAAGGTAGAAAAATAAAATCATAGTTCCATACAAAGCATACACTCATAGCATGACCCCAGCAAAGTTTTCTTTCCATCAATGCTGTTTCAAACGAAGGAGTATCATACCGGTACCTCTATAATCTGATCACGTGACATGACGCCAAGAAGGCTGATACCTTAGAAGTTTGTGTTACGAAACCATGACACCATGGACGACAAGAAATTAATTCTATCTCTGCCTCAGTTCTACATATGACCCACGTTCTCTTCCACGGTCCATGGGAGATCTGTACATCGAGATCTACATGGATCACTTGTCAAGATAGTTACGATCAGAAAAAAAAAAATGGCTGAGATGTCATATTAATACGATATGTAGCGGAACGAGAAAAATAAGAAGAAGAAGAAGAAGAATGCAGTTATTGTGCTGCAAGAACGGTTTATTCAATGATACAGTCAAATAATCAAAAAATTATTCCCGCTAAAGTGTAGATAATATCAAACCTAATAATATTTTGTCTAAAAAGGTTTTAATTTTCTTTCTTTCGCGGCTGTGAAATAATCTGAATTCCTTTAGATGTTTGAATAATATCATAGCTTAAATTTAAGTGCATGTGATTAAAAGGTATAATAACTTTATTTGTAGGACATTAAGATGATTAATTGTAATTAAAGAAAAGAAAATTAAAACTACACGGTATACCTTAAGGCTAAATGATATCATACTACATTATAATGATAACTTACAGAAATTCTTAGAGCCTACGGTCTCAAAATAGTTATAATCAAATTATTCAATAATGAAATTACACTTGGCATGTCAAATTTTGATATTCCTGTCTTCCCTAAGGAAGATGAACAACGATAAGTTCTATTTCCAAAAAGAAAAAAATAATGAATTTCTACTATTATCGTAGCTTTACTCTACAAACTACTTTGACAAGAGTCGTATTAGAATCGTATGAAGCCTCACTCACCCACTCACAGTTTTAATATTTAATTTACTTATTTAATATTGTAATCTAAATTTCAGGTTTTCGTTTAAGCATCGTGTTTTAATTTAAGTTTAGTTAATTTAGTTGGTGCGTATGCATCGTTAGTATTATAAATTTAGACAGTTCGACCAAATTGTATGTGAAATAATTAAAATTGCTATTTTTAATAACAATTACTAATAGAAATTGTTTTCACTTCTATGTTTTTCAAAAAGTGACATTAAATTTCTTTTAAAAGTAAATCCTACGAATTTTAACATATTGTCACATTATGGAGGTTATAATATAATATAGTTTTTCTTAATTTAATATTTTTAATTTAAAACATTGGAAGTTCTAAAAAAATTAAGAAAACTTAAAATATAAATTTAATTAAAAATGGTACTGTGAATGACTACGCGTATTGTCATATGCTAAACAATTTAAATTAAATTAAAGCAGTGAGTGGGAATGATACTTAAGAATCGCAATTGATTGTAGGGTACATATGTATACTTCCTACACTAATGATTTTCGAATTTTACTTTTTGTTGCGCTCTATTTAATTTCACTCAATGGTAGCATTAGTAAAGGCTTTTGATATCAAGAATGTTTTGTTTATAAAAAAAAATTATTTATTTTATTGCCTTCAGGTATTAGAAGAACTGTCAAGAATTAAAATAGCTTCGGAAATGATATGAAGTCCGATTCTCGACTCATATAGTCATGTTATAAAATAATATTTAATTAAAAAAAATATATTAGAATTAATAATCTGTATTTTTTTCTCTGACGACTTGCATCATGAATTGGACGCTTGTTAAAATTGTAGAAAAAATACAACTTAAGATTAACCAATATTAACCCTGCGTGTGTACACTGGGTCTTTTAAGGAACAGTTGAAATTTCAAACTACTGTTTCGCTCTTATGAGTATTCACCTATGCCCCCTATAAAATCTAGGTAGTGGTAGGGACTTAAGGTTCTAGCAGCGTCCAGATCTGGCAGTTTACTTGCAAAGGCGAGCCAGTGAAAGATCTCTGCTCCCTAAAAGGGTCAGTGTACAAACGACGTTAACATTTTCCAATGTTAGCAAATGCTTTTCTCGTTGTTTTACATTTTTTCCATGGTTAGAATAAATGTTTTATGTAATTTAATATATTATTACTAGTATTTTTATTTAGGTATTTTCAACAATTACAACTTATTTTGTGCCGAATAATCACCGTTCCGCCTGTACCCGTAAAATATTCCCCACTTTCATGTGCAAAAATAAGTCCACTTTTTGAAGGCAACGCTAAAGACACTACATTCGTTCGAAAGCTTATAGTCTAAGGTAAAAAACTATACAACCGTTTTTCTTAATATTTGTTTGTTATAAAGTTACGGATTTTTTAACAATATTTCATTTTTTCCGCGTTTTTTACTATAAGTCAATTTTTATTAACAACAGTTTTAAACTTTGGACTTTGGCAACTTCTGCACCATGTAGTAGACACTTCAAGAAGTAATCCAGAATTTTTTCAGGTTTTTTGAAAGCTTAGAAAAATGGAAAAACCCAGATAGGTAGACCCAGTGTACACACCATGACACGAAAAGTATAGTGTTCACACGGAGGGTTAACAAAGAAATAAATATTAATTACACTGGTTCGCATGACGTCAGAGAATAAGTTCTAAATAATACACTTTTGTATAAGCTCGGTTAATAAATTTACAGAATAACTATGATAATATTAAAACGTGTCGTTTCAAATTCTGATCAAAATAACAAACTGAATAAACCCAGACCTGTCAATCAAAACCCTGCACGGTGTTCGCGGACAACAGAAGAGAACGGAGAGCAGCTCAGCAATCCTGCACGGCCACAGAGTGTAGGATAATGCGATCTTATCATGTGATGGTTTATTAGTACACGAGGCGCACAAAGAGGGCTTTTTCTGTATACAAGATGTTATGCAGCATGTTATCAGATTGAAGAAGATAAAAAAAATAGTGGAGAACGTTGTCAGTGAATTTAGATCATCTTGATATTGAAATGAAACTGTTAAAAAGATGGATCAGTGTTGGTTTACATATGTTAGAGTCACTCATTTCATTTAAATTAGGTATTAATTAGCGATAGACGTTAATTAAGCAGTACGGGGAAAGATTATTTTACATTGGTTTTTAGTTATTTATCTAATACGTGAAAACTACCATCTTCCGCTCTATAATTTTAATTGGATTCTAAATTTGTTCTTAATTTTATAAATGTGTACTCTTTTTATTTTTAATGGTGTATATGTGATGCATGTTTAATTAGTTTTTAATTAGTCATGATGAAAAATATGAGCTATTATTAAAAGTAAAGTTGAAACTTTCATAGAAATTAATTATTAACGAAAGTTTCATAGAAATTATTAGTAACAAAAGTAATTTAAGTAGTCAATGGTTTTTCTTAGTCAAAGAAATACAGTTTTTATACTGAATTGAGAATCTGAAAATGATTCTCAATTCAGAAATAGATTGGTTTTAAAGTTACAAATAGAATGAAGTGAGTTAAAAGAAAGCTTTAAACTTATAAATGTTATATCTTAAAAGTAAGTTAAACATTTTATAAATTAAGTTAAACATATAGCAAAAATGTTTGTGAACCTATAAAACACTTAAAATAGTCTTCCAATTTAAGTACAAATTAATCTAACAATCTATTAGTGGTCCTATAAAATATTAACACCAAGAAAAAGTTTTTTTATGTTATTAGTGCATAATTTACAAATCTTTCTTAAATTCATTCAAAATGTGAATACAACTCCAAATGTATTCCATCAATTGTAAACGTGCTTTACGATTTCTAATCAATAAAATAGATGTAAATATTTCCAATTAAAATAACAACATCTTATTATTAGTTATTTCTAAGCCGATTTATCTTAGAGTTATTTTACAAATAGCATCTACCAATTCAGATAGGTATGCACTGATAACTAAATAGGCTGAATCGAGGTAACCACATTAAATACTGGAGGAGCTGGAGAAGTGAAGATTGAATGCTGCTCACCTTAGCTTAACCACAGGCCAGTGGCTCTCAAAGGATTCAAGAACAATTTTGAAAGCCCAAACGGAATTATTAATAAAAGCAGAAGTTACAAGAAGTTAAAAGAAAAGTGATAAAATTTGTTGCGTTTATTATATCTTGTAAATAATAAATGATGAAATTTGTGTGACGTAATTTATGGATGGCTCCAATCAACGATAACTACAGAGTGATAAGAGTTCCGATCAAAAATTTCAAAACTGCGGAAGCTTTTCATTGAAACAAAACCTTATCAACAAGATACAAATGGACTCGGGTAATTTTTTTCTAAAATTAAACTTCATTCCATCTAGTCACAATTTAAAACTGTTTAAAATAACGGTTTATGAAACTGGTAAACCTAATTAAGGTTTTCGCTCCGTTTATGGTTTGTCCTTATCAAAATTTCGGTAAATAATGTTATTTGAAAAATGTTTTCAGTGCTTGTGGAAAATATATTTAATATATTTTATTTTATAATTATTATATTATATATTTATATATCTTATATTATTATATTAACCCAAAATGCACGTAAAATTTAACACTTATGACGAATATAATAGTCACCTACTGTAGAGAATGAAGAAACTGAATTAAATAAAACCATCACTCTCAAAAAAAACTGTATAAATTTGAGAACAGTTCTAAAGCATGTTTTAGAACCAGGTATTAAAAAAAATTCAGATCCCAGAATATTAATTTTCAGAACATATACAGTGCATTTTCAAAGAAGTCTTTAACAAATTCAGACAAAAATGTATCTTAAAAAAAATTAATAATTTAATTCCTAATTTCAATACTCATTTATCTATTAAATTTGTATTAAAATTAATAACATTTTTAACAGTGCATAGCTGTTCATATTCTGGTCATTCATTACTCCTAATCAGTAAGATTTAGATGTTTTAATGCTTAACTCACATATATCAACGGCGTTGATTTGCGACAACTTGCAAGACGGTGATTCGCTTAAAATAATAAATCAATTTAGGAATTAGAAATTAATATGTTGTAAGTTATTGAGAACCAATGGAGTTGAGTTTCAGTAGTTCATGTGACGCATCTAGCACAGCAACCATATTCAAGCAAGCAGTATCTATATCTGTATCTGAACCGGCATAAATTTAACCTTTTAAATAAATAGCTTTCAATAATTTGACAGTGAGGTATACTCACATTTTGAGTGCGAGTTGAAAATCTCCATTAACGAGACCACTTCCTTAAAAGAAGTAATAACAATAAAATCAAAGATAAAACCAGAAATCTAAATGAGACTATTTATTAATTAGTTTTACCTGCTTCTGAAAAATGTCCACCTTTTGTTTTGACCAGGACATATCGACGATCATCATTAGAGCTAGGCACATACTAACAACAAGACAAGATTGTCTAAAAACAATATGACCAGTTGGGCTAAGAAACAAGAAATTTATTAAGTAGAAAATAAACCTTGTGGCAAGTTGCCAAGTAAACCTTACACTACAAGACAATTTTTATATGAAAAGCAGAAAATGAACATTAGAATTAGCTTGTGACAGACTAGTAAGTACAATCAATGCATTGCAGGACAATTTTCTACCTTGGTTCAAACTTCAAAAGCATACTAAAACTATTACACAAGTATTTAATATACAACTATATTCTCAGACATTAATTCATTATTATTATATAAAAATATGTCATTTTTTATTATCGCAGTCGTTTTACTACCGTTGCTATTATAATTTTATAGCTATATTAACATATTATTACAGAATAAGTTTTTTTTTTATTATTATAACGTTATTTAATTCACTGGATTATCGAGCGATGAACTCGCTATATTTCTAATCGACTTCGACAGCTTGTAAACGAATTCAACATTTGATTTAACCCATTATTACTATTTGTCAATTTTTATTAACAACGGTTTTAAACTTTGGACTTGGGCAACTTCTGGACCATGTAGTAGACACTTCAAGAAGTAATCCAGAATTTTTTCAGATTTTTGGAAAGCTTAGAAAACTCGTAAAACTCATCTGTTCCCTCAAAGACCCAGTGTACACACTATGTCTCAATAGGTTTAACTAAGTAAAAATTCGTAAAAATTGCTCAATCAAATCAAACACCTAGTATGACAAGGATAAAGAGTTTTCCGTGGTTCAATTTAAAGACTGCCCTCTTCAATACTTTTTTATATTTCTGTAATTTCTTTCTACAAAGAATGTGTTTCTACCGACGATCTAATGCTTCTAATGCGACACGCCGATATCTCGACTATCCTCGCCTTTGAGATGCCATCAGGTTCGTTCTCCAGTCGCTCATTGCATTCAATACACCCGTGTATGATATCCATATTACCATATTACATGTCCATCACATTTTTTCTTTTATTTGTTTTAACAATTTCCTACAAGAACTCGGCGTGGTTATGTTTCTGGAGTACTGACGAAGGAACGACGTACATCGAACGACCTTCATAAGCGGCGTGAGGTCGCTTCAGCTATTACAAAACAAAAAACAATGCACCAACACAATATATACACTGACACAAACACCAACACCAATACTAGTAACAGATTTACCAACATAAAAAGACCAAGTGAGGAACTGAAAACATAACACGAGCGCAGATAGTGACAGGATTCTGAAAATTTAGAAACGAGCGAAAGTGTTGAAACAGATTGTAGGTAGCGTAAGAGAAAATGAAGTGAAAACCGATGAAATCAAGATTTGCACCGATGGCAGCTTCTGACCATTCTCAAGACCAAACCCTCCTACTCATTAAAGCTTTGAAATAATTATTAACATGTTATAAATAACACTTAAATTAGTTTGTAAGAAAATGTAAAAATATCTAACATTACTTCACAAGTATAAAATTGGCTAGCAATGCAAATTTCACACTTGTTTGCTTGGCACAAGTTTATTTCAAGGTTTATTTTCTATTTCTTATAAATAAATTAACTTGTAGTGTAATTTTCACACTTGCTAGCTTACCACAAGGTAAAAGGCGTTTCAGTCTTGTATAGAACGACCAGCAGAGTAATTTCAAATGTACTTTAAATTATTTTTAACAATGATGTTATTCAGCTGAAATAATTATACCTGATCGATCTATATTTTGAACTTTTGTCACGCGAAAAATTGATGCACAAACATTTTTTTTTTCAAATAATTAGAACAAAACAATTCCTAGAAATGTATGCCATTTATACCAAATTCCGAATATTATAATTACTTTTGCTATAGGTGTATAGGTTTGACAAAGGGATTTGCTATAAAGAATTGGAATTCTGTAAATTTTAGGAAAAATAGAGTACCCATGACGATGAGGTCTATCGAGTATTAAATAATCCCAATGTTTTCACAGAGTTGGCATAGCAAAGCGTAAACAGTACATGAACCGATACAAAAGAGCTCGATGCTCGTTGGTCTTTCCATGGTGTTGTGTGAATCGCTGTTGTCGGTAAAGCAGGTAACACGTTGCAAATTACCTGCCTTATGTAATAACAATTTCGATTGCGATTATTAAGTCATTTTTATGTTACGGAAGTAAATTGAATCATATTGAATATTTATTGATTCTTTACTCGTATTAGTAATCTACAAACACAGTCTCTGGATTGTAAATGACACTATTGGTTGACCATATCACTGGTTGTGTTTAGTCTTAGTATGTTTTTTGGTTTTATTTTCTTTATTTTGGAAGTCGAGTAACTACTTTACCCCCTCCCACTTTTTCGTGTGACGTCATTAATGGTAAGGTCACTAATGGACTTATGGGAGTTAACGAGTTTATAGTTATGTTTTTAGATATTTACAAATTTTGAAATCTAGTTATATAAATAAAAATTAAATGTTGGTCGTTGGTAAGCTCATCACATCAAAACGGCTGGACCGATTTGGTTAATTTTTCTTTTTAAATGTTCGTAATAGTACGAAGGTTTTTAGGGAAAGAAAAATTGGAAAATTGGCCTTGAAAATTGGAAAATTTTGAAAAAACTGAAACTATGTGCGCATGTGTCATTTGACAGGTGATTATCAAATTCTGAATCAAGCTAATAGTGACGAAAAATTAATTCTATAGTTTATCTTCACTTGAATTGTGAAAAATTTTGTGAATTGAAATTTGGACAAAGTCTATCGGGTCAGCTAGTCCGAAATACATTTGTTCTAAAACACAGAACGCACAGAACTTGTAGTTTCCAGCCCAGTTGTTCTGCATTTCGTTAGCCACACACAATTCAACCTGCCAACATCAGTACAACTCAATCAACGACTCCGCAAGACAGACAGCGCAACGGAGTGACACCGGTAGACATGTTAATGGAGCAACTTTGTTTGAACGCAATTGTTTTTCATTGATACACTTTGCATATAGCATTATACATACACCTTTTGACGAACGGTGAAGTTGCAGAGCCGAATTCATAGTAACATAAGAGTAAATGGGCGTGAATAAATAAGAGTTGAATTTGAGGAGAAATCCAAAAGGAACAACAATGCTAATTGTGACAAGAACTAGTGAGTGGAAAGGATCTTATAGTCCAGCTCCGTGAAGCTGTAACAAATATGGTAATGGCACCTAATATGTATAAACAATTAGAAACCACGGTTACGATTAAATATGGTTATATTTATTTTTGAAAAACTAATAAGATCCCAGATAGAAAATTATCTTTCAATGCAGGTTTAGGCTTGCTACAAGCCTGAGTTAAGGTTTATTTCGTACCTCTCCCGTAAAAATTGTAACGCAGTATACAACGATCAACTTGCTGGCGGGTTCTACCTGGAGTAGAGGTCGGTTTACTGGAATAAATTACCAACACAAAATTTTGTGAAAATATGTCGTATCCTACATACAGCATTGAGTTTCTACCATTTGTTTCTGAGTTGCCAAAACTCTTCGGATGATAAATTTTTACTAATGACGTTGTACTGAAATTACACTTGGTTCTACTTTTTACCGATAAGGAGCATAATTTCTATGAGTACAAAAAGTTCATATTTGTATAAAAAACGCGTTTTATTTACAATACGAAATTACTTTGTTGTTATCTCCAAACAGCTTTTTAAATATGTTTTAACAACAGTACTAAAATAAATTTAAGATAATCATCATAATTTAACGAAAGATTTATTTACTTGAAACTCTTTAATTTGTTTCTTTAGCACGCTTATAATAATTTAATAAATAATATAATCAGTCATAAAGCCTTCTTAGTCTTTCTTCATTACTGGCATCTGTCAGAACTGAACGGAAAGGCGGAGTCTAATGAAAGATGTCTATCAAAGAACTTTCTAAGTGCATTAACAAACTAAACAAGGGAATGGGTCTAGAGTCTGGGTCTGCAATGCTTCTAATGCGCAGAGATTGTTTAAAAATTATTGAAAAATGCAGTAAGGAGATATTGTTATGTAATACATAATTAAAGGTTATATTAACTATCTGCAAATAAATAAACAATAAGTAATATAAAAAGTTCTTTGATTTGAGCACGAATATGTCTTCATTTTGTTACTACATTTATATATAAGTTGAATTTTTAATTGTTGATTGAAATTGATGTTAATAAATGTATATTAGCGTTTTTATTTTATTAAATATCTAAATGTTGACGGAGTTTAGCAAATAAAAATTCGAATTGTAGTTTTAGCGCTACAGAGGTCGGCTATATTTATGACGTAACATGTCGCACTATTTTTTGTTATATGTAAAACTTAACTAACTTTTTCTAAATTTTATTACAGAATATGTGTGTTAATTATAATAATACCCTATATATACATATACATGTATATATATATATTTAAGGCACGTTTATATTTCAATAAAGACATAAAAAACAATAAGCGCCATAAACAAATAGTAAACATAAACTTTCAAAGTACCCATTTAATGAGCTCCATAAAAAATGATATAAAGAAATAAGTTTAATAAATCAAAATGCCATAAATCACCCAGACTTACTTTTATTAGTTCCTCGCGTGTCAAACTCTCCTGGTTTGGGATTTCCGGTATACCAGAGCTATCTGTAAGGAGATTTAGACTAATCGTGTTATGCTTTTCTACGATTTGTGTTGATTTATAACCGCTAACTAATTTTTTTTTTTAAATTGTAATTTATAATTAAACTAGTTCTTTCTACAACCATGAAAATTTAATGTTTTTGCAATTGTACCGTAAATGTTACTTACATCATTTATAATTAAATGTAATTAACATTAAATGTCATAAAAGGTACTAACATTCAGTACTTAATCATTTTATTTTTATTATATCCGGCACGAAGGACCAAAAGAGATTCAATTAATTTTTATAAATCACTTGTATGTATGAAGCTGATTCATCTAATTTCTAAATATTCCTTACTCTCGTTGTGAGTGCATGAAATCTTTATGTAATATTCTCCTTCATGCACTCTGTACAGTAAATTTCATAAGAGAGTGTAAGAGGTATAACAGATTGAGAGAGCTACAGATGGCGTGTGGAGTTTAGCTGAATGCATATTAGGGAGAAAACTGTAGCAATGTCACAAAATAAGTTTAACAATCCAGACTTTATACGTAATATAAATATTCAATATTAGTTAAATAGATACTAAGTATTATTTTATGCGTAAGAGAAAGTGTTTCTTTACTAGCGTTAGGTAAGGGCTGCTTTCACAGCTCCTGTGGACAAAGCGCACCTGATGAGTATATAAGAGTTATAAATGTATATTAAATACACTGTTAACAAAAAAATAACATAACTTCTTAAAAATATATTATATACTCGTACCCGGTTCTACAATACAATTGTCTATTAAATTTAACAATGTATACAATAAAATACTTACCACAGTTAATTAAATACTGCATGAATCAAATATGTAACAATTTTACAGTTTATGAATTATGTTAATAATTAATCTAGTGTCGCGAGTCCTTTCGTGTCTTCAGCTGATGCCTAAAGGCCTGCGTCGGTATTATCGGTATCCTATGCCAGTGCGCTAGTTCTCGTAAGGCATTATAATCCACGCATTGCATAATTACTGAAACAGTTATGGTTTATTGCAACAGAGGGCGTATAATTGCAGAGATCTGCACATCTGAAGAAGTTAAACGGTCGCTCAGAATCCGCTATGGTCTAAGCGAAATAAGTCTATTATAAAATAAGAGCTGAAGATACGAGAAGTACTCGAGATAGTAGTAGACTCATTCTGGTAGAATATGGTACATGGTATAAGGGGTTCACTACGAGTGGAACAGATATGGCAAAGGTGCGGTCTTTGAATCATTAACTACAGCGATGTTATGTGAACGCGCTCCTATAAAATACGAAATTAATTTTTATATATGGACTTGACATTTCCAAGTCATGTTAAAGTTTGCAATATTAGACTATCTTTGTTTTTAAATATTTATTTGAGTGCATCAACTTTCGATAGTTATTAGCACTTAAAACAATATATACGTTTATAAACAATTATATTTAAAAATTAGAGATTAAATTATTTTCATTGATAAGATCAGTAAAGTTTTCTTAGAGTTTCCTTGCTTTCAAATATCTGCTTATAGTCTTCAGGCATATTATAGTTTTGTCAGTGCGATGAGTACTTGGAGAATTAAAGAATATACTTTACTGTAGTGGACTATTAAATTGTTCACAGATATTTAGCCAATCTTAAATTTATATCAGCATTAGTAAAAGACAATTGTGCAAGGTTTGGAAAGCGATAAGCAGTCGAATATTTAGCCAGATTAAACAATTGTACTTAGATAGTGCTGATAACCTCACAAATTTACTTCATTTATTTAATTCTTTTTTATGTTACTTTGAAAACTGTAAAGCTACATAAAAAAGATCTTTGAAAAATAGTTCTAATTTAAAATTTCGTGCCATTTTTTAACTGTCACCATTTAACAACTGTCATTGCGGTGACAATTAGCAGATATTGTGTTCCATTGCTAATCTCAGAGTTTGGGTTTTGTGTTAAAATAAAAACATCGCCATTTTTTACAAAAATATTGCGATGTTCTTTTGAAAGACTCTACATAGTACAAGATGAAAACAAGGATGAATTTCTAGAACTGAATACATATTTCCAATACGAGTTTCAACATATAAATAGCTTGGCCACACCTGCTCTACACCGTCCCACGAATTATAAACGTGTAGGTGAAGAAATGATAATTACAAATGGTGTAAATCATTTATTATAATTGAAGATGGACTAAGATTACAATTATCTATAAATCTTCTTAAGCCACATCTGCGGGATGCTGATGGTGATGGTGATGGTGATGGTGATGCTGCATTGCATTCAATGCATGTGCCAACCGTAACATAACTTTGCTCTAGCTTTGTACAGATATATCTCGCATGGCACATTGCACATCTTGTGTTGCTAAATTTCAGACAAATATTAACAAGAAATATTATTTAGATAAATAAATGAACTAGAAATCGATTTTGCTTTGTGTTTTGAAATGGTTTTATTGCATTGCATTATATTATGTTGCAGTATTTTCTTTGTATCTGTATCTGTCTTACGAAATGGTGTTTGTATTCTGAAGACTTATATTTAAGAGTATCCAATAGAAGCGTCAGATTTAAAATCCCCTGATATGAAAAGAGGGTGAAATTTTCTGCATTGATTCATTTACGATAAGACACCGAAAACGGTTTCGAAAAAACGGTATTTATCTAAGTATTGACATAAATATTATAATAATTGGAACGGAATTAATTTTTTGTTCATATGTCAAAACCAAAAAAGGTTTTAACCGGTTTTCAGTTATACTACTAGAGCAACATCCCAGGACCATCAGACATCACTTATTTTCTGATGAACAAAATGTGTAAGATTGAGTAGTGTTAGTATGTACAATGATCGTATGCCTACCTGCTAACTTGACCAGGCGGCAATTTTCCAGGTATCAGATAATCAAGGTATATGTCTTATTCACTTTCATTAAAATTGGGTCATGGGGCTGTTTGGACCCTTGGATCGGTCTGCCCTCTTGTAAAACGTTTTGAAATTTTGTCTCGCTAACATATATAAAAATGGACCATCAGACTATAAGTGAGTTTAAGTAATTTTTTTGTCAGTTTTAACGCAGTTTTAACAAGGTATTGTAAGACAACTGTTTTGTTCTCAACAAATTGAAATCCCTTTCTATCATATCCCTGTATACTATAATTCGGACTAGAACCACAATTGCAATGAACAAACCAGGTTAATTATAAAACAAAGATGAATTCCTACTATTATTTTCTAATATCTTAAAACAAACTTCTGCATAAATCTAAATATTTAGTTATTTACCACATGTAGTGAAGAACAGAACAATTTGCAATTTAAAATATTATTTAAAATAAATCATAATTTAAAATAGATTTTAAAACAAATAGCAATAAACATTACGGTGAAGAAGATGAAGAAGAAGAAACTTAGTTCAGTGGAAATTACATGGATAAAGGAAACGCAAACAAATTGACTTTGCTGTTATAAATCTCACACTCAAAGATGAAACATAGCTGAGATAATTTATTAGTTTAGAAAATTGAATTTATCTCTAAGAAATTTGTATGTATGACTGTATGACTTAAAGAACTCGTCTGTGTTAGTAGGTTAGTTAATTATTTTACGATTTTGTTCGATTTAATAACCTTACTTTATTTATGTCATTTTAATAGTTGAGCTTTTACATAAAACTGCGTATGGTCTGCAGTAACGTTATGTACAGTTTTAATTACTTATTAAATTTGAATTGCAGTAATTAACACTCATAAATATTTCTTTTTAGGTTTCATTTTTAAAAGAAATGAGGTTATATCTAATTGTAATTAATCTATCTTTTCATAAACAAGATAAGGAAATGGTTTTAAATTAAATTACTGGATTCTCTTTAGCTAGCTCGGTTTCTAGAGGGTACTTTATATACAAATTATATTCATGAAAAACTTTTTCTGCAAAATGATAAAAATTATAAACGATATTCCCGTCCTATTTAAGTCTATTTTATAAATGTACTTCTAATAGAGATATTTATATTGCAGAGAGAATAGGTCTTTGCAAATTCGTTACACTTTTAAAAGATATTTTATAAAGCTGATTTCTAAGTTTTTAAATCTATAAATATCAAGTTTGGACTTCAGTTGAACAATTTATTTGAAACATCTAATACCATTAAGCTACAACACGCATCTGTAACTAGTACCTGTTTTTTTCACAACTATTACACTTTTCTTTCTGTTAATATTCTAAGCAGGAATGTAATACAGCATATTTGGAATTTAACACCATCTTATAAATAATACAGTCGATAAATAAAAATGCAAAGCTTTAAAAGTAAGTAACAAATACCAGGAAAAATGTGTATATTATTATAGATATAACAATAAAGAAGCTTCACTATTGAGAGTGCCATCTATCAATAAAAAGATGTCATTAAATATAAAACAAGATCAGAGACAGTGAACATGGAATATTAAAATGTGAATGATGTTTCCTTTGGACTCCGCTTAAGATTTACTGGAAACAAAAATATGTTGTAAATAAATGCAGAGGAAAGAATATAAGAGTGAATACCTCCAGCAGAGTTGCTGTGTTACTCATAAAATAACAATAAAGACGAATAAAACAAGCTGCAGAAATGTTGGACAGAAGTAAAGTTGATGTTGAAGTGTTTGTTAGGTGTTGTTTACAAATGCTACTGATGATTGCGTTTTGAGATTGTTGCATTATGTTGTGCTTCAAATGCTTTTAAAGAAACGGAAACAATGTTTTGTAATTGATTACCTCTCTCTACAAGTGCATATAATATTATACAATAGGATGAAAAAATTGGATTAAAGAATTTTACGCTTTGTTGACGTTTTAAATCGTGAACTAAATATGAAATAAGCCTATGCAATCTGTTGCCTGAATTTCAACAAGTGAGAAATAAACAAAGGGACAAAAGAGGTGTTATTATGAAAGAAGAAATGAACGCCATCAACGTCTTCTAGCTCTTGAAATATGATCAATGGTGTCTCAACTACATACGAATATTCTCACTTGACCAAGCATTCTCTTGATGGTACGCCAGAGGAAAATAGTTGTGAATTCTAGAAAGAATAAAGTGAATGATTCTATACCGAATTAGGCAAACGCTTGTTTCTCTGTATTCATCCGAAATTCATTTCATTATTCATACACCATAGTAAAATACTGTCAGAAAAATAATTCTTCTTCTTCTTCTTCAGTGGTTCGACAGCCCTAGGTGGGCCCAGGCCTTCTCAAGAATTTTTCTTGAAATTTCGTAACAAGGTTTTTTTCACGGGGTGGAGTTGTTAGCACCACCTGGAGGAGCAGTCCCCTGATATAATCCCCAGGGGCAGGGTGCCCGGCTATCCCCCAGGCACTGGGTTCCCATTTTAGTCGCCTCTTACGACATGCATGAGCAACATTGGGACTATTCTTTCACACCCGGTCACCACTCGGGAAAAATAAAAAATGAAAAATAATTCTGCAACAAATAACACAATTACGTAATTTGGGGAATCCTTGGTTGTCTCCATTATAGTTAAAAGTGTTGATATATTCAGACTCAGGTTAGCCAACGTTGATGCTTTCTTTAGACAGAATAATTTGGTTAGATCCTTCTACTTATCTAATTTTGTTTTGAACACCTTTCCGCTCAACTCAAATTTATTCAGTTTAAGTGATAATCCAGGGTTAAGGCAATAAATAGGGCACAAACCTCGCTCAACCTTAAAAAACGGTTACTAGCATCTTTCGCAGTAAAATGAATTACTCTCGATTGCAATAAAACCTTCTTAAGATTATAGATATAATTTATAATGAAATATAATTAAGTATATATGTATTTTATTGTGATAAAATACAAGAAAACAGAACGTGCTGTTACCCAGGACGTATGCTTAGTAATGTTAACCTTTTAGACATAAAATATAATATCTATCTTAAAGTTTTTCCCGTAAGATACCAGTTTTCTTCTGCTTCATTTAACTTATCAATTCTCTTCCACATGATCTCAAAGCACAATGCTGTATACCATCTATCAATTAAGTAACCACTGAAGACGTTCTTCTTGAGCAGCAGGTGCGTTCACAACTTTGATTTAACTCGATCAACCAGAAGATAAATTGTCGTAACAGAATCAATTGGATAGGTTTCAATTTTTCAACTGGATCGTATTAGACTTTGTTAAAGTTATGAATATTGGCATTTGAATTTGAATGTCCCAAATGTAAATCAGAACTGGATACAATTAACTTGCCATAAGACCTAGATGGAAAAGTCATTTATTTTACTGCTATTTTACATCGTCAGCTGAGGCAAAGGAAGTGGAATAAATTTGGAGCGGATTTATGGATAACTACTTTGGGATCTCATCAACCCAAGTTCTCTTTTCCTCATCAAACTTATAACTGTAATAAGGATATTAAAATTAAAGTTATGGGGCCGCAAAATTTAAATATTTCTAGTGTTGCATGAAAGTATTATGTCTGTGGTACCATTGGAAACCATTTTAACGAGCAAACATATTCTATTCATATGCAAAAAGGTTTTAGAAGAAATCATTAAAGTGTTAAAGTGATTTACATGGTCTTACTGATGTAAACGACCTATTATAATATATTTCCAACTGGGTCCAGTTAGATTCTTCTAGTAAATCCAAGCACATACATTCATCTAGTATATTTCATAGTCCAACTAGTACCATACCACAAAACATAGTGTGTAATGGGATGGCAATGGCAATGGCAATGGCAATGAAGAGCAGAACACCAGCCGTGGGTGGTCCATTTGATTCCCGGTCCGGTCAGTTGATAGTTGATTGTGCCATGTGTTTAGTTCCACATTGTTTGTTCGATGTTCCTTCCCCCACCTCCCGTCCAACCCTCTACCATCCCATCCCCCTTCTTTTAACTCTCAGGTATTGTATTGTGTTCTGTTGTGTTGCAGATTGAATAAATTATATCGTTGTTTATAGTCCAGGGTCAGTCTATTGATTATTTAGATTAGATTTGTTATACGTGTGTATGGAATACTTGTAAGACTTTAAGAGGGTGGTCTCTGGTCTACGTTAATAGATTGTACACGCAGTTACGTATTGTTGCGGTTTACAGTTACGATTATTCTTTAGTTGGTACAAAGCTCACCTGTGGGTAAAACATTGACCGTTCAGTGAAAATATATACTCATGAACGCCATAGATGATACTAACACAGTTGATAATTATGTATGTAATTTTTAGAAGCAACACATGAGTTTGTTTAAAATGTACAATGCCTAATAAAACTGGAGATATTGCCTTATATATATACCGTATACTATAGTCTTATGTATATACCGCTCCTATAGTTTGTTTACTTTGCAAGCATATTGCCTTTTAATCAAATATACTAGAAGGAGGAAGTGCTGGTCCGAATAACACTTGTCAAGCAAGCCATTGCTTTGATAAATACACTAAATTCAAAATTTAGTCCATTATTTTGAAAATCACAAAAATAGCGTCTGAAAAACTACTGTATCTTGGAATGTTATGAAATTTCGGCACATATCGTTTGAAGGTTGGTACTATTTAAAAATCATATGAATTTGTCATCTATATCTTATCCTACGAACTTATTGAATGATTTGATTTATATTTCAAATACTTCTTAAGTAACACAACTTTAAATACAAATGCTAATTTATAAAAACAAATGTACAAGCAATTAAACTTTGTAAATACGCCGAAGTGCGTGAGGTCACCATCACAGCAAGTTCACATTAATGACCATGTGGAGAAAACAGTAACCGCCGTGCTACTATTCAATAAAGATAACTATAAACTAATGGCAAACATGAGCATCGTCGTCAGGCTCGCTTGACCTTTGACATTAGTTAGTTCGCTAACTCTAATACTAATAAAAGCAACAATCGCGCCGCGATGGAACATCAAATGCGCAACCATATAAATATAAACACAAATAAATATAATAAATAGTTAAATAAAACAGTCGTAATGAATAAAATAATGATAATAAATATATATAATTAATTTAAAACGTTTATGTGATATTATATGTATAAAGGTATATAATAACTATAACTAGAAGAAATATAAGAAGAGCTAAAAAAAAATCGGGATCGGGAGCGTGTGTACACATGCATGAATACCTTGGTACGCCTCGGGTTAATTATCCCTCCCCACTCTTCATCATCATCTCTTGTTTCTCCTCCTTCTAACTGCCCCCCTACTGGTAAATTGTTGTGCCGTTGTCCGACCAACTCGGGAGTCGGGAGTTGATTCCGACTCTCCAAGACACATCTCTAGGCTCGCAGACGTTTTGAGATGACAGTGTGTTATTAAATTCGCTCTCGTACACTGGTCTTGGTTAAACCAGAGCCGTATTTTGCATAATTTAGTTAATAAACATTGCTTACATTATATTTCTTACAAGAGATATTCTTAACAAGAATTTTAACTATGGAATTTTCTCAACAATTGGTCATATGGATTACTCTATGCTAAACAAACCACATATGAGGTCATACTTTTTTAATTATATATATGTAAAACAATTATATTTCTTTAGTTGGTACAAAGCTCGTCTGTTTGTAAAACAGTGACCATATCCTCATGGACTCCATAGATGATGTTGTGAGGAATAACGGCCACCATAGTTGATATTTGACAGAACTTACTGTTCATGATGTGAAGTTATTATAAAATTAGATAAAAAGGAATTGACAATATAAAGAATAGATTTTAAATGTTGTTTCTTTGATTTCAGGTATGTCAGTATGATTTAAGTTAAACAATGTTATTATTAAATGTGTATGTAACTTACTAAAATAAAAGTCTTTAATTTCAGTGCAAAATTGGAGATATTGTCCTATATATATTGTTAAAATCTTTTTATGAAGAATGTAAAAGAATTTGGTTATTTCATTAATTATATGAAAGCTTATTATATGTGAGAAAGCTTCAAATGCAGCTTTCCGCAGATCTCTAGCTCATTTCCAGCTTGAGTAGTACTTCCTTTTCCATTTGTATATCGGTGGAGAAAAAAATATATATATTTCATAATGCTTTTTGGAACAGGATGCTTTGTTCCAAGCTATCCATTCTGTTTGTTTCTGTTTATTTTATGTTTATTAATTCCTTAAAAGAAGCAATAGTTTTCGCGCAAACTCGATCGCAAAACAGATATTATTGATTTCATACCAGTGTATCTGTTTTATTATTCATAATACCTCCTAGTTCAACTCTGTCTTTGATACATTTTGCATACTGACATTACTGGAGATAACTTAAAAATCTTTCCACCTTCCCCATGTCTTCGAGCCCGATCCCCTGGTGCTGGCATTGATTTGCTGCATAAATAGAAGGGCTGGTTGGTAGCCGTCGCTGTACAAGTTGCAACTGATGGGTTGACCTCAAGTCCAAGATGAGGGCAAAACAAGAAGCTGCGTTGATTCTTGCAATTAATTTAAAATAACTTAAGATTAGAGTATTCACGCGATGTGGGGTGCTAAGACATTGCACATTGCACATTGCACACATTGCACACTATGCAAGCAGTGCACTGAGCAAGGAAACACACAGAATATTTATTTAATTATAATAATTTAATAGGTTATTTAGTATAATCATAATAATTCATCATTTAATAACTGGTATTTGTTTCGCATGCAAATGCATTTGCATATGGTTAGAGTTTTCATTTGGGCGTGTTAAATACAGAGTAGATATTTTTTACGTTCGTGCTCCCTTTCTAACATAACTTTTTAACATTACTTCAACTCATTCAAAAATTATTATAAGATCCTAAAAGATAAAGAGAAGCTATATGCATAAACATATCGCTAGAAAGAAACATATATTTTGAAAAAATGTGCAAATAGTCTTTGTGCATATAAAGATAGCAGAAACATTCTTGTGCACATAGCCAAATGGACGTTAAATATATGCAATAGCCTTTGAAAACTGGATAGTAATTTGGAATTAGATATCGAATAAAACAGCAAACAAAAAGTTATCCGATTTCACAAGTAAAGTAAGTGTACAATTCTCAGCATGGAAAGAAAGGAAGCAGTGGTTTATTCGAATAAATGTGTTCTGCCAGCCTTCAGTCGCGTTTCAATGTGGATTAGTTTAAAATGCAACTCTTGTGTACATTTATACAACACACTGCTGTACAAGCTTTCCTCCCGCTTTTCTTCGCTTCAATCATTATTAAATTCAATGCGTTGACTTCTATCCGTACTGAACAGTAAACGAATACCTTTAAAATTATTATTTTATTATTTATTATATTAATTGTGTGCCTTTCGGCTTTACAATCTACATTATTATATTTCTTAATGCATTTCATATAAATTCAAAGTTAAAACGAAACTTAAACTATTCTAGACTATTACTACTTCGAATGGTACTTTCTGTTTCTTCTTCTCTTGATCCTCTCTCTTCATGTCCCCTACTCGTCCTTTATTCACACCGTTTCCTGCTTCTCCTTCCTTATCTATCACCTCTTGCCTTCCCTGTCTCCTCTCGACAAAACCTCTATTATCTTTTCACTATCCTTCCTGCCTTCTCTCTTCGTTTTCACTTCTCCACTTATGTCTATTACAGGCATAAACACTCTATCTTTACTATTTCCTCTTGACTCTCTTACTTTACTATTTCTTCTTGACTCTCTTCCTTTACTATTTTATTATTGTCTCTATCTCCGTCATCCACCTATTGTCCTTATCCTTTAAAATTATTATTTTATTACGATTTTGTGATCCAGTTGATAAATATTCTCTAACAACTCTGTAATTGGATCGAATAGAGCGATGAATAGTATTAACAATTAATTTTTATTAATAGTAAATATAAAACATGCAAGATATTGAACGAGAGGAGAGTCGATATCCAGCAATCGTTATCTCACTGATACTTGTATGGTACAAACGTATTGAAACACCATGAATATTAAAACAGACATACAGTGGAGAGATAACGCAGGAGTGTGGTAATGGTAACGACGCGATGCGACGTCCTCCTCGATGCTTCAACTTCACTTGAGTTACGAGAAGATGCAAGAGGAGTTCCCATGTTCGCACGACACGCAGTGTCCTGGTGATCCGCAGGAAGGCATCTTTACACGAGTTAAACATTTAGAAAAATCTTAGATACAGTTGCTAACAAAAGTTTTCAATTTCAATTTTATAAGACTTTATTCTGTGGAAATTAAGAAAATGTCTACATTTAATTAGTAATAGAGTAGTAAACATACTTCACGTTCGCCGGCCACTTCCAGTAAACAATTTAGTGAAGTGTCCTCTTTTATGACGCTTTACTATTGCACTTCAATTATAGCTCGCATCAACTTTATCTTCATTTGTATTCCGAGAATTGGAGTGGTTTCGCCATTTGTAGTCGATAAAATAGACATTTCATATGAACGATTGTGAGAAACTGAAACTCTTTCATGAGAAAGATATCATACGCATCTTCAATATGATGGCAAAGTGACTCCAAAATGTTTTCTGGGTTCATACAATGTGAATTTGGTCTAATATGCTCCTATACTGATTTTTAATTATATCGTAGCACAACTTGCTTTAAGTATGAGTTACTGTCGATCTATCATAATTTGAACTATAGTTAAAATATTATTCAAAAACAGATATAAAGTAAAAATTTCAAATTAAATACAGAAAGCTTATCAAACTGAAAGCCTTTATAACACCGGTGTAGCTTGTTTATTAACAATTACTTTATATAGTAGTCCTCCGTATAACGCGGTTATTGTGTTCCGCGTAGCAAGAAACCGCATTATATGAACACGCATGAAATTTCATTAATTTTCTCTTATAAATGTGTTAATATTCTGTGTAAATCCAAGTATTGTGTTTTCGCTTTGAGAAGAAAACAGAAGGTTTAATTTTAATTACGTATACATATATACAATAGAAATTTGATCTAGTGTACATTTAATTAATTTTAAATTTATAATTAATTATTCCAATAATAATCTCCTGTTGAAACCAAATGTATTTAGGCAAACCAATTTAAAGCCCAGACTAAATTAAAGTCATGAGCTGAAGGCAATAATTAATTATGTGACACAAGCATACAAAAAAAGTTTATTACAAATGATTTATGTGGTATTAAGTTGGCTACAAACCGGTACAAAAATATGTTTTAAAACATAACCTCAAAAAACAAGATTAAATTTGTATTAACAAGACGTTTAATCAAAATAACACTCATTAACCTTTCAGGAATGTTTTACTGAATAAAATCACTTCAAACGTTTCGTTTAATTTAAATTGATTTATATAAATGAACTAATGGTAGACAATCAGGCATTCCATTGTAACGGTTGTTACATTTTTAAATTAAAAAAAAAAACAGAATATGTGTGAGTAGTAGGTTATATATTCTAATCTAAGAGTTCTTTTGCTCTCGTCGTGTTAGAGCTATTTGGTACATCGCTATGACTTTAATCCAGGTCTAGCAATGACATCATGCAGAGATACAGAGATGCCTAGTCATCAAGGATGCTTATGCAAGAGTTTCAGGACTTATGGAACATAATATTATATATTAACTAATTATAGTATATCTACGTCTGACTGTAGATGTGTATGTGTGTTTGGTACAGCTGCCAACTGATAGCTACTAAATCAAATTGTTTAAACTCGGGTAGTTCAACCTCGTCAGATTCATCTGACTCATTAAATATAAGTCTGCCAGACTCACTGGTTAATTCAAAGCAAGATTTTATTATCATTTCAACTTTATGCGATACTTCTCATTTTCTAAAAGATTGTTACCACTGGTGCAATATTCGATATTTCGCTGTAACTACTATAGCAGTTCTATCTATTTATTACTTTATCACTTATTTTTTACATTATAAACGTTACAACAAAATGTTATTAATAAAAGATGTAGATAATATTATTACCCACAAAAAAGATCTTCACAAAATTTTTGTGGAAATTATAGTTTTTAAGAAAAATAAAAAAGAACTGAATACGGTAGAATGAAGATTCGCATCACCCCAAAAAGTTAAATTTAAATTCAGGTTTGTAACCTTTTATAGGATGGAAAAAGAAAATTGTTGCTATGTCGATTTCTAAAGTACATTTTGTTATCAGATTTTTAAACAAAGTTAGACGTTAGACAGTAGTCGACTTCATACCTATTTGAAAGGTTGCCCCTATTAATGAAGCTAGAACCAAAGCTCCAACAGTCTTAAGTTGACTTTAACATTCCAAATAATCATTACATCACATAAAACGCTTCAGCCTAACAATGAATCCAGGGTTGAATAAATTTGTAAAAGCTTTCGATAAAGTATTAGAGTATCACCAGTGTAAACAATCCTTTAGAATTTCATATGGATGCTGTAGACTGCGATGCCGTATGATTAATAATATTAACCATTTATTTATTTATATTATTCTTGCGGCATAGATCCCTATCTCAATTTATTTACTAGTTGAGTTTTATAAATGATCGTCATGAATTTTTGCGTCATTCCTTCACTTGTACTCGTACTCGTACTCGTAAATGAATTGTTTAAATTGTTCGATTAAATGGTCATCGATGGTTTTGTTATTTAGGACAAGGTGTGGTCAATGGTCCGACTGTGATTACCTATTACCTGGATCTTAACATAAAACAACGATTCAGGTTGTACAATACAGACGACTGTAGTGTGTCTTAGCTGCGGAGATAAGCCAGCGGACAACCTAGCAAATCACTTAACATATTGCACAAGTATTTACATTTATATCGTATGAAACTAATAATATAATAAGAAAACGATTATTACACATGATCATGTTTTCATTATGATCGGTGTATGTATGGTAGTTAAAATATATATAAAATAAATTATATACTATCTTAATAAAAAAAAATTCATAACATTCCTGAAACATTTCTACAACCAGTTTATTGAAAAAAGTTTCAGATAACGTGTATTCATTTTCATAACATGTAGTGTATTTTATTAGAATTGTTTTGTAAAGTTATATAAGGTTTTCCAATAGGGGCGGCTCGATGTTGACAGACAAAATTTACAATTTTTAGTATCGCAAGGAGTATTGAAACGATAATCTCAAGAAGGTGATTTTCATGGGAACGTTCTTAAGTTGCTTACACTGTACACTAAAAAATGTACTTATTCTAAGTGTTGTTCATACTCGTACAGTACATAAAATTCAATATTTTCTAAGGTAGAAAACCAATAACTTACAATTGTAAATAACCTAGAATCAATTATAAAAATATAAATGTGACATTTTGCTTATTTTCTGTCGTTTTAGTAATATTATAAATATCAGATAATAATTATAAATATTTATGAGTTCTGGTTATTAGAAATTATCGTATTTTACAAGACTTATTATCTTATTCAAGTTTCAAACCAATTATATTTACAAAAAGAATTTCAAATATTTATGTACTGTAATAAATGGAGTTATGTGTTTTTATTTATTTATGATTTTATTTGCATTTGCGTTATAACGTATGTATTATATTATTATTATGTGTATATTTGATATCTTTATATATTTAATGGTCGCATTAGAGTTATTATATCTAACCACGAGATGTCACTGTTGAACAAAAATACTATCATACATTTTGTGCATCCCACACCCCAGAGCAGACAGTCCACAGTTTATAGCCCTGTGACCGCTATAGATTCGTGTTTTCTTTTATTAAATTTATAGAGTAGGAAACTATCTTCACTCCTTTAAGTATTAAGATTAAGGATCTATGTACACTGCGGCGGCAAGCCGAGATAATGACGTGTAATGCATCGGCAACACCAGTACGAAATGAAACTTTCATGTATTTTCATTCAGACAAAACTTTACGACGCATTATATTTAAAAGTTTCCACTAGCTGTCGGTAAATACACAATTTTTTGTATAATACAACGAACCCACTATTTCCATTTGCATTACTGCACATAGTATATTAAAAAATGTTGAAACGGTTTTCAAAAAACATATAGAACTATCCGAGTGAATATGTAGAACCAACAAAGCATGCCGACGTACTCAATAGCATTTTACAATCATTACAATATTCAAATTAAATTCAAATGCATTTTAAGTGAATTATATAATATCAATTATTATCCAAAAAATTCCTAATAATATTTTTGAACTTTTGAAATATTTTCTATAGAATATGTGTAAGAGTATATGTGTGTGTGTGAGTCAATGTGTCTCTATGTGTTTAGTTAATCAATCAGACAATTAAAGGAGTGTATTTCTTCAACAGCCATAAAATATCTCGTCTGCATCAGTATCAGCATCAGCACCACAACTCGCTAGGTTTTATCTGTTAGACTCCATCGATTATTTTTCTAACGCTATATATTACGGCAGGAGTTCATATTTTAAATATGTCTCCAAAGATTTACCGCGAAGAAAAGATATAATTCCAGAACAGTTTTCAGGTGGATAGATGCGCATGCGCTCTAAGATGCCGTGGAACATGCAATCCACTATATTTTGTATTTAGTTAAGTAAAATAATGTACAAAATATATCATATAAAATTGTACCATTTTTTCTTATGCGAATATTTTAATTTGTTTCAGGTAAGCTGCGTATGCTGACAAAATAAATATATGCCGACCCAAACTTACCACCAAGAGCAAACCAGGTAGAAAATTTAACTCTGAATTAGCTAGTAATAAGCTAACAAATATATGCAAATAGGTAATGAATTTTGGAATTAATTTGTAGCAAGCAAGCGTGTGTGAATTTGCACTGAAACTTGATTTTTTATAAGAAAACATCTAAGGTAACAACTATTTTGATCAATCTTGTCCATATCAGAAACATATATTGTTTCTTCTTCCTTTTGTTTCTTAAGAAAAATATTAGTTTTTATTTTCGAGTACCGAATTGCATAATCTGTTGTGACGTCACACATTTAAAAAAAGTTTTGTTAGGCATATTTTGCTTTTTGGTCTCGTTTATTCTCTTTGATATTTTGTTTGGTTATTCTATTTTATTTTGGAAGAGAATTTTATATTATCTCAAGTCAAGTCTTGTCACACTTTAGGGACCTCTTTCTTCCCTTTTTGCGTATGAAGTAATGAATGTATGGACTCCAAAAGCGTATGAGCAATTATTTATCTCTTACTTTCTTAGATAAAATTGTCTGTGGTAGTTTTATCTCTCTTGCATACATAAGACACATTCGCTATTATTAAAGTCGTTTTACCATTCCCTGTTTTCAGTTTTAATGTAACCTAAAATATATTTTTCAACTTGCATCATGCGTCATGTATATTACTACATTATTTTATAATAATTACTATCCTTATTTAATACAAATTATTTAATATAATTAATTTTTTTTTTCTTTATATATTATACAAGCTAAAATTTATATTTTAGGTTAAAACCATGAATTAACACTAAAACAATCAATTTTGTTTTAAAACGATTTAATTACACATTACTTAATGTTTACTGATAGTTTTACTGGACTATTTCAAATAAATATAACTAGTTGTGTAGTACCTCATTAAACGACTGCTTTTAAATAATTCAATCTGCTCTGTTCTCTGTGCTCTGTTCTTTACGCCGTAGTGTAACCAGATCGTTTCTGGGCGCGATCCTGACTTGGAGGAATTAACTCTAGGAGATGTGAAATTTAATTTACTAGCTCGTATTATTTACGAAGATAAATTTAAAAACAGCAAACCAGACCTACTCGAACTCGAACTCGACAACATAACTTATGTAAGGAAATTCCTCAGTGTGACGTAAACTTGTTGAAGTATGTATACAGCGTATGATAATTTCTTCCGTGGGTAAATTGAATAAACAATATTATCAGCAAGATATTTAGGTTATCACATGCAAATGTCGATAACAAAAACAGAGTCGTGTCAAGGATATGGAAATATGTGGCAAATATCGAAAAGACGATATTGTAACGAAAATTAGAAGAAAAAGATACGATTGTTAGGACATATAAAACGAATTGACGGAAACAAAACTGCTAAAACTTTATGGAAGAAAATCTGATGAAAACAAGAATACGAGAAGAAAAGTGGAGGAAGACAGGATAAGTATGATAAATAGAAAGAGGAAGGCGTGCCAATTTACATTTTTAAATTCTACAATTACCTTCTTCTTAGCTCCAATTGTATCTGTCACAATTGCTCCGATATTCCGTCTTACTTGTCTATTGATGAATCCGAGCCTAAACGCAGCATATTATTAACAAGCCTTCAAAAAAACATCCAAACGTTAATCATTAGGACGTGAACTTGAGTAATAAATACTGCATACAAATCTCATAATTAACGTAATGATGCATTTCTCATTTAAACTGTTAAATAGTGCATTTTGTGCACGTAGTTGTAGTTAACGCAAAGCAATAATCTGTCTAATTAGCAATGTCAAACTAGTTATAAGAGTGGGCAGGTAAGTTAGATGAAATGTAATTTTATTAAATAAAAATTAATTTAAAAAATGATGTTTTATGAGAATTTAGTTGGTTAAAATGTCATAACCTGCTAAACACTTTGTTTCTTTTTGTATTTTGAAAATAAATCTTCCCTTTTGATCATTGTTAAAATATCAATCTTAATACGGATTAAATGGTTTCAGAATAACTATAACATAACACCATTTTAGCAAATTTCATGGTTTACTAATCCTACTTTCCACATTGTCCCCACCATCCCCCATTTTGTTGTGATGTCACACATTTTCTTCTTTTTCTTCGATTTTAGATTAGATTTAATGTCACGTAACTTTTGAGACCCTTTTCCTTTGCCATGTGCTGTCACTCTTTCTTTAATAGGATTCGTTTAAGTAAAATATTACAGGAAAATGTAAGGTAGCAACAATCACACCAAAAATTTACAAATGAATGAACAGAATTTGTTAGCTTTTGTAATGTTTAATGTTCGGTTGAACAATATTCCGCACCTAATGTCGTTTCAAGATTTATATTATGAGTAAATGTAATTTAAAACATAACATTCGCCTAGAAATTCTCCTATATATTTACTTGAAAGTCATAAAATCTTCTAATAATAAAGCAAAGGTAAATACCGTTCCATCAGCATCCACATTCCTCTCGTGTTAACACGTCCTCAACTTACAAACCGGCAACATTTACCAACTTAAATTACCATCGTAACATGACCATATCTCTATTATTGCATTTCCTGTTGAATATTTTGCTGGTGCTGGTTTCCAAGTGATATCTTCAGCTAACTTAACACCTGTGCACCTGCAGATTGTTGTTCTCCAGATCTGGAGATCCAGATGATGTGTAAGGTCAGGTAATCCAGCGACCTAGGTGCCTAGGTACTCTTGTAACGTGTCCAGTAATGGTGGTAACACATTTATTAGCTGGAACACGTACACATTAACACTGTTCTGAACGTGTCAGTCTATCTGTTACGAGACTCGAACCCCGACCCTTGACGATGCATTAGCACCATGGAACAACTATCCAGCTGTCATATTCTTCATGTCATTCCGGATTATACAGTTCTTGATGTTAGTGGATTTTATGCTGTTTTTATTCTAATAAAGTTGATCAAGTATTGAGTATTCATCAGTAGAATCTATTTTTTTGAGGTTAATTAAAATAATGAAACAAGTTCAATCAACTGATTGGTGTAGGTGGTGCTTATACTTAATTAAATATTATGCATAAAAGAGGGTAGACATTTAAATTAAGTTAATCTGACACGTGACTAGATTAATCAACAGTTCGCAATGCACATTTCCTAGATAAAATTGATTGACGGTTGTAAATTTCAAATATTTTTACTTTCAAATTAGTTTAGAATTAGCATATGTTGTAAAAACTATATAATAAAGCTATGGTCAGATGTGCAACGGAAAATTTATTATTTAGGATAATTTTGAGTCTTATGCTACTATATTAACTGAGCTACGTACATAGTACATAATGGAATCAATGTTTGTATTAATGTACCACATTCCACATATTGGAATTGACAACACTACAACTGCATTAATCACTAGACACCTAGAACCATATCGGGTTCCTAGGTAGAACCCTATATGGTTCCTGGCAAAGCCCTCGTGAGGCAGGCTTGATGCCTCATTGGTATTTCAAAAATAAACATTTTCAGCGTTTCATCGTTTACCTTCATTACTATAGATAAGAGATAGAATGTTTAAATTTAAAATGCAGGAGTTACAGAATGCCCTCTATATAATCTAATAATTTCTTTTTGTTACATCCTCATTAGGTTGGTAATGGCGGTCAATCCATTGAATCTACAAATGCGCATGCAGAAAAAATATATTAGTTTTCTAACTTTTGAAGATGTTTTTCTACGTAGAATTTCCCGCTTATTTCAAATCTGGCAGCCATTTTGAAATCGGTACATAATTTAACCATTGGAACACCGATAACTTGACCCCTCTCAGCTGGTCCCCCTACTAGAACTTTATCGTTGTCCTTACATCATTCTTATCGAAATAAGGAAGTGGGTCATGACCTTCATCACTTGTTACATTTGCTCCTTTTGAATTCCAGCATCATTTACACCATGTACATATGTATATGTATATAATAGTATACATTAAATGAACCAATAAATACATGAACTCAAACGACAGCCCGAACATATCATTATATACTAAAAGTAGCTCATTTTTCTATCAACTTGTAACAACAATAAGTTTTATTGCCCTCTGTTTTCTTCAATCCTTATCACGTTAATTATGACTTTTACCTGGCATTTGCCCCAGTCATACTAATAACAATTTAAATTAATGACTCTGGTAATTACAGCATATATTTAATGATCATTATGACTACTGAAAAACATTATTTCTCCGGCTATCTACGTTATCAAATGACAGCATCTTAGATAATAAGCAATTCCTTTAATGTTTTATTTATTCATAGATGTACCCCCCTCTCCTCTACATCCCTCCCCATAATTCATCTACTGCACGGCAAGTCAGACCAGGTCGGACTGGTCGGCAGTCGGCTGACATTCATCACTTGCATTATTATTCTTTTTAACCTTTCTACAACATATTACTAACACGAGACTTGCGGTGGATAACTTTGATCAGCGATGCTCAAACTGTGCACCGCGATTAGTTCTTAATGAACCGAATGTAATTGTATGTTACTCATTATATTATGCGTCGGCTACATCAATGCGACTTCCATACAGTCACATGTTTTCATTCCTTTTTTTAAATATAAAATGTGTAGATTTATTGAACTTCTATAGTCGAAACCAATGCGACATTCATATAGATATATAATACCTTTAAAACTTTACGATCCATTAAGGCCCCCTAAAGCAGTTAAAATAGCAACAATAAGTGCTTACATTTATGTTGAGACTAGCTAATATCGGTACATACTAAACTGCCGAAAGTCACATTTAAATTTAAGAGTTAAAATCAGTGCTGCCATCTTTTACCAATTACCAAAGCTTAAATTAGATTATATTATTCAGGCGTTACAGAAACTACATTTTTCAAAAACCATATTTTTCAAGAGCTCATAACAAATTGTGCGCTAAAATTACTGCAAAAAAATATTTTCTTTTGAACTATGAAAGTTAGAAAATTAAAATATGGAATGTGCATTAAAATTATAATACTGTACATTTAACAATAATGAGAAGTCTAAAATTTGAGTTACCAGTTCTTGGGTTATTGCAAATTGTTAAAGTTAATAGTAAAAACATTTTCCTTGAAATAGTATCTCGCGCCACAGTTTGACAGCCTGTGGCCCAGATAAACAGAATGCCGTTCAGCTACTTATTAACTTTGCTTTAATGAATAATGATATCTGCTTATTAGATGCACGTTTTTTTTTAATTTTTATTAATTTGAATGTTGTTGTTGTTCGAGATGGATTTCTTTTTATATTTTCTATGCTAATTTTATTCTTAGTTTCTGCATTTTATTAATTATCATTTTAAGTGGTTTTATAAATAGGACTGACTCTAAGTCATCCATTAAGCCACAAGTAGTTAGTGCTACACTGTTCCTAGAACAAGCACAGGTAAATAATTACTCTCTGAAACTCAATGAGAATCAAATGACGAATTTGCATCTTTTATTAATCATTTTAACACTTATTTCTAATTATGAAATGTTAGACACATTTTTAATTGATTAAGCTGTTGAATTGTCTATGTAATTACTTTTAATAATTCTTAATTACATTAGTTTTACATAATTAATTAAGCATATAACCACATTAAAATTAATTGCCCATGTAGCTTATAGTCTGCCAATTTGAAGTATTATTTAATATAATAAACCATGCGCTATTCTTATAGAATAACGTCCATGACGATATGTGAAAGATTTGTTCAAAAACGGCTTTATCTATTTGGTATATTGTAGATAATTGTTATTTTAGAAAAAGTTATTAACGTTAAATTTTTTATATAGCATTTTGAACACCATCTTCAAAGACCATGGTGGTGTTCAGATCAGAAGTGGGGATAATGTATTTAATTCTTATTAAAAATAAAATTAGGCAATGCGAAGTTTAGAAACAATTTTTAATTAAATAAAACATATTAACAGAGAACAAAAAACTACTACTAAGGAAATATAATTTTAATATTAAACTAATACATTATTCTGAGATGTTGCTTAGACATACCATACACTGGATGCCATCTCACTTAAAAAACCTTCTTTCTCTTTCTCGTTTATGTTAATACTTATCATAATAACATAATAATTGTTAATAAACACAGACACTTTGCCCTTCGGCTTCGGCAACTGCTTCGGCTTTGTCGCTCTGTGTTTAGTGTTTTTAATATTTAGTTGTTGGTACTTTGTCGTATGTACCTACATACTTATTTACTTTATTATTTTTACAGTTGGTATTATGATTAATGGATGCATTCACTTGATTATAATCTAATATATACTTAGTATAAATTAAATTTTATTGCCTCAACTTCTAAGACAAATGTCTATTGTTGAATAAATGCGTGCAATTATATTTAAATCGGATTATTCATTGTGGGTTTTATAGGTTTATTGTTTTAGTATATATACAGGGGTGGGCACATTTGTTCGTTTACCAGTTGATGAGTAAGTAATGATTGAATAAAGTAAAATATTAGGGCCTTCTGACTGTAGATATGGCAACATCGTGGTGCAGTCTTTCGTTGTGATATACCACGGTGCGATCTCCACGTTAGAGTGAGCTGATGTTTGACGGTTAAATCAAAAACTGAAAATTCATACTAAAAGTAGCTCTCTTTAAAATAAGACCTATTTAACCGCTTAATTAATGCCAGCAGATACCTTTGGGTGAATAAACTAATATATATTACGCAGTAACAAATAATACAAAAGAATTTGAAAGTATAATACGATGAAGTTAAAAACCTCCAAGGAAAAATATAATTATTTGATATAATTGAAAGTTTCCCGTTTAATTCGTAATAAACTTATCTAATTAAAATACCAACAAAGCAATCACCGAATGCCATAAAATGAATTACTTCAAGTTTAACAATTTGCGTGATATATCATTTATTATGCTTGTCAACACGATTTTACTATTAAGTTTACTTTAAATATGTAAAAAGCAATAACATATTTACGATGTTACAGTAATACATAAATGTAAGTAATTACTTATGGATTTGCATAGGAATTAGATTTATTTATTTATTATTTATATGTTAAGATCTATAACTCATGCGGTAATGATTTGATCGTGATAAAACGATTAGAGATTTGTTAGAACATGTGGATCAATATCGGTTAACCTCTGGCGGTACGTTATTCTCAAAAATTTAGAAAACCATAACCTAATTTATATAAAACTGTACTGTATGTATATTGATCATCAGAGGGCAACCGCCCGGGGCGCCGCTCTTGTAGGGGCCTTGCATTCTCGCGCAACAACCCAAGTAGAGAAATTCATTACTATATATCTATTTGAATCTCGCGCCTCGCTCTTTAGAAATCCCACTGAAAATATTAGTTTTTTTCGCGGCGGAATTATTATTTTTTTTCGCGGCGAAAATATTATTTTTTGTTATGCTTGGAACTTGGTTTATTAGTTTAGTTACACGTCTGACTAACCATAATTTTTTTTGAAAATTTGTTGATCATATTTATCAAATATTGATTGGCTACCAAAACGCTAGTACAGATAACTTTCTCACCATCTTCCCCACTAACCAATTGCCAACCTTTACTATCACTGTTAAACAAAAGAAGTGCAAAAGAGATGCAAAATTAAACGTCACAGCAATAGCAGCTGATACGACGACCCATAATACTTTATTTGTTAATGTTTTATTAATGTGTTGTTGAAATATAAATAAGATTACTTCTTGATTTATTGATATATTGATGATAACAACAGGAATAATATGCTATAATTAACAAATACTTCAATAATGAATTAAAAAATCGATAGCTAGCACATCTGTTCACAACTCTAGCTAGCTTACTGCAAGCTAATAAAAGTGTTACATTTTCTACTTGGATCTTCCACATTTTAGATATGTTATTACTCATTAGTAATATGCAAATGTATATCTCGTTTAATCAATGAAATCAGATCCAGACTAAAAATAAAACGAATAGCATTTAACACAAAACAAAGGGATCGATTAAAGCTCGAAATAAGGTTAGGAATGCGGATTGGCATCAAATTAATAAATAAAAACTTAAGCAACAGTATAGCGAGAGCACGACTGAATTAATGGCATCACCGATAGGGGGCCAAGACCGTGGCGAAGACTCGCTTCTAGCACGAGCTTGGTTATATGTAACTATGCGCTATGCAATGCGATACGATGCGCGATGATACTCCCCCCTAGCGTGTTTTATGCAAACTACATCTCAGATCTTGAATCGCCATGAAGTTAGTTGCAAGAAGGTTAATTAATAATTATCATGTAATAAAATAATAATATATACCTCGTACTCACTCGTACGTATATATTGTAGATCCGTGTGTGTAGTTTACATTTACGTAGGTGGTGGCAGCACCAGTCAGTTTATAATATTCTGATTGATGACTTTATTTTACCATAAATTTTAATACATTACTTTATATTGGCTTGGTTATTTGAATTTATTATGGTATTATAGTGATATACTGGCTATTAAGGGTCAATAAAATGGAGCATAAAAATTATGGCATGGGTATACAGATGTATGAACACGATATTGGTAATTACATAGTGGTGGAAATGTAATCTAATGTAACGTACACATACGTGCGACTTAAACATGTGACATCCAACATTTGTTGTAAGAAATTGTGCAACACGTCCACACCGGTGCGACATACAACTTAATATGTCGGAAGCTTTCATATTTCGAACGAATTCCTTCAACCTGCTTTAGAAAAAATATGGTTAAAAAACAAATGTAATAGAAGTCAGTTCTTTAACAATAGACTCTGACTCTGACAACGGTTGACAACGGTCTATTATTATTTAGCACGGCTAGGCAGAAAACGACACTATCCACACTGAAATTATAGTAAAGACTGAGTACTCACATTCTCTTTGATAAAGATCGACTTCGTTTTGAAACATTTTGTTTCATAAAAATACTACCTAGAATTTTAAAAAATAGCAAAAGTAAGTGTTTCATTAGTGTCCCATGCTTATGTCGCACTAATCTGTACGTTAAAAGTACAACACATTTAGTACACTCATGTTTAAATAATGTTGGATGTTGCATCTATCTGTACTAAGTATTATGTTAACAGAGAGAGAGAGTATTTTAATACATACACCAGTATATGTATTTCGTACGTATTTATTCATAATATGATCGATTATTGAGGGCTGATACAGACGTACAGCGGAAAAGCTAGTAAACACTTCAATAAATAGTTCGAAGTATATGTATCTTCAAGTATACACAATCATTAGAAATGTAACTGGAATTCAAGTACCTTGATTAATATGAACATAGCTTACTTTTACATATTGTGTACGAGAATTCTGTCGAGTCTGGAACACTATGGGATTTAGAATTGATTTGATAAGAAAATTAAAGCATTTTGAAATGGAAGATAAGAATATTCCCATGTGCTCTCGCATGGCTGTGTTGGATCGAGTTAGTGCTTGTTAATTCCTTGGGAACTCAACTTCTTCGTTCTTCGTTCTTCAACGAGCTAGTTGAAATGAATGTAATTTCTCAGCGCGATTGCAGAGATGGTGATATTTAAATTAGGGCGACATGAATTTCAAATGGATGCAAATGTTATTGGAGTCAATAAAGCCAATCAGATGTTGATGCATATATTATACGTATATATTTCAGTAAATCTTTAGTTTAAATAATAAATAAAATAAATTAAAGTTGGAACTGAAACATATTCTTCTATTAGGCATAGATCCCTCTACGGAATATTTCCGCGCGGTTTTTTTCTTTTAATTCTGTATATTAAAACTTACATAGCACATAGGCAAATGCATACTGCTTTCAAAGAGATTAGCCAACAATAGTAGTGCGTGTGTTCATATTTAACTATATGTTGTACAAAAAAAATATAAGGAAAAAACCTGTCTATGCTGCTGTGTTTTCTGTAAAAATCTACAGATTTTTTTTCCGCGCGGAATCTAGGCCTTACGCTAATCTTAAGAAAAACAAGCTAAGTGAAGAATGATAAAGTGTACTAATGCGACTACGCTCTACTGAGAAAATCACAAGTCACATAAAAACGGTTGTAGTGTGCTCTAAAGATTTGAAAATGATATGAATACGAATGGTAAGGTTATAGAGCATGTATATTGAAATAAAAAAATATCAATAGTTTTAAAAGAATGTCTAGAAATTAAAAAAAAATTGAGCACCTGCTCCACTTCTCCGATTGGAAACATTTACGTAGAAAATCGTTTACTCCTAGAATTAAAGCTTAAATTGTTGTTTTAATTTACATATGGTAATTAATATCATCTACAATAAAAAACATCTAGTCCAGAGAATAGACACAGACAGCAGGACGGACGGATGGACGGATGGACCAATGGACGGAATACAAATGATCAATAAATAAATTACCATAGTTTAAGAGTTTAACTAATAGCTTTACGTTAATTATTTGAAATATCATTTTTTAAATTGAATATTGAGGCCAAACGACTACTGTTTTTGTTTTAAATTAAAAGCATTTACATAAATTAAATGATAGGAACTTGTCAGATTCAAATACAGACCCGTACCAATACACGTAGTCGATGTATTGTTCAAATCCAATTAGAGAATGAACTGGACATAACTGTTGCGGACGAAATTCAATTGGTACAGGCGCAGATGGAAATTAGAAAGGTCCTAAACTGTTTTGTTTGTTCATGCACAAGCCTGTAATATGTGTACAATGATTGTGCACTTCAGGGGTTCTCAAACTTCTTTAATTAGAAGGCTGAAGTATAATTACTTCGTACTGTTTAATTTTCACGTACCTAGTGTTCTATTCTGTTAAGTACTTTAACAGTAATTAAATTTAACTTTAACTCAAACAATATAACTCGGACAGGGATCGAACCCGAAGACACAACAATCAGTCTTTAATATATTTAATATTACTATTTTTATTTCTTTTTTTTAACAAGTTAAAATTAATTTTACTTTGACAGATTGCTGGTGATACATAAATAAATGAAATCCATTCTTATTGTTCTATAGACTTTTATATGTTAAATATATGACTAAAAATAAGGTCAAATACTTGGCAATCAGACAATATTAAAATTTTAAATTAATTTCTTTAAAAATTCGGCTATAAAAACAATTGTAATTCTATGCTAATTAAACCAATTGAAGAAATATTTATTTGGTATCAGGTTGTTTACAAGATTCGAACTCAGAGTTTCTTAGCGTTGGAGTAGCTATGCCTTAACCAACTGAGCCAAGATTCTGACTATAGTATAACATTTAATAATAATATTAATTTAAAACAAGAGAATTATATCATTTATGATTCCAATACTTACAAAAACCCGTTTACTGCTAAGGTGTTGTTGTTTATATAATTTCTTTGAATTGATATAGATGATAATCTTGACTTACCTAAAACAAAAAGAAAAGTACATTAGAATTTAATAAATAAGAAATATATTTAAATTATAGTGATAACTTGTTCAAAGGGTTTACAATAGATAGCAGCAGTGATTAACAGTTTCAATTGTTTTGCAATTATTTTATTGCTAAAGAATTTTCTATTCCATGTAACATAACTTCGTTGTCGAGTCGTTTGAAAATTATTATAAATTATTTTAATGGAGGTCTTTAACACACTATGTATTTTCAGTCTGTTAAAGTCAGACGTATGTTAATCTAGCAAATTCACAGCTAGATAGTTTGGATGATTGTTTAGAAGCTGCTGGTATCTTTGGCTGAATTTATTAATTTCTTCTTTCACAGTTGTAATATCAAAGCCATGGTTGATGAATTTGTTGCTTAGAAACAACTATCCTGGACTTAAATTTTCCTGACAAAGTGGCACGGCACGTTGTAGCTTCACACGGCTCTAAGTAAATTTGAATTTGGCGCTACACAATTTAATTTTCTGGAGTAGCAAATATATAAAAGGTTGGTTTGAGTACTAAAAAGAATTTCTAAAAAGACGCTTTTAACACTTTCACCACTGAACCAAAACCTTATTTTAAACAGCGTAATTCTTAAAAAAGATTATTTTCGTGATTGGTATACTTTTTTCGAGCTGATGCAAGTTCCTTGAATCATTAAAACTACAGACATATTAAAAATCATTTATGATGTAATATGACATACAGATATTTCTTTAACTGTCTTTGTAAAAATGCAGAGAAGAAATAAGAAGAAGAAAAAAATAAGAGAAATGATCTGGATAATAAAATATCTGTATCAAAATCTCATTGATCTGCCGATCTAAAAAAAAAGAAAATAATATAAAAAATGTTTTTATTAATAAAAGCATTATATCTTAGAACGGATAATAAGTACACCCGTTCTATCAAACCGTTCAAGCGATGAGCCGTTCATCCGTTCACTCGTTCACCCGTTCAGGTGAACATGACGAGAGACTTAATCATTATTAAAATAATCAGTAGGTAAGCTAAGGTAGATCAGTGGGAAAGTATGTTTTACACTGTAACAATTGCAACTGTTTTCATTTTTCTCCTATTTACAAACTTTAAATAAACCCAGATAAAACATAGCCCATTTAACGTATAGAACGGAGTACGAGTTATACATTACACTGTGTGCAGTAAATCTCAATTTGATTTCCCTCTACTCCTAGAGATTTGCGATGCCAGCTTATATTGGCCATAAACTCGCCAAATATTATGCAGAAATTGCATCTGCATGTGTACACGGTAGACGGAACTTAGGTACAGCAAGGAGAGATTCATCCCAAACTAATATGGGTATCACTAAAGTGTCTTCGTCTTGGGGAGTGCAGGGTGTGGGTTGGTTTGTATATAAGGACAAACCGAACACTGTTCGCCGTGGCACGAGGGGTACAATGTGTAGAAGGAGATACCTTCTTGCAACTCAATTCATTAGTTCTTAAACTCAGCCTTCTATTTTTAAAGTATGAATCACTCTAGTTTCGAGCTCCGAGTAACATAAAATCAATTCGAAATTTATCATAGTTTTTTGTGTTATTTTTAATTCAATATTCCAAGTTTATATTCTATATAAAATAAATATAATAGAAGAAAGAACCTAATGCTACTCAAATTGTGTTTTCATAACAAAATTCATGACAATATTTTATTAAATATATTTCTTTCTATACCTTTTTTTAATTTTTTTTACTCAATTCAATTCAAGTTTGTTTAAACTGTTCCCATTATTATGTAAACTTATGTAAGACTAAATTTTTAAACTTTCAAGCGAACTTTTTAAGTTGTGTCGCTGTTACACTCGACAAGAGATACGTTTTACACTTGTTTTACTAATAATTAACAGTGTATGATGTTGTTTTATAATTTATCGATTTATATGTCGCTTCAATGCATAGAACTACGCAAGAACAATGTCTAGAATGATACCTGAGTGCTAGATGCTGTATGTTGGATGTTCGATGTTTGATACCTCCCTGATAGCACATCGAAAGAGATTGATTCGAAAATAAAATGGTTTGGCGTTCGTGATTTAACATAAATGTTGTGTAGTAGTGGTAGTGGTGGTGGGATCAAAAGATCACTGGGACTGAGACGGAGACGGAGACGCAGACGGTGATTGAAGATGCAGCGATGCAGCATCCGTGAATCCATCAATAACTTGTTCACATTGTTGCGTTATGAAAAATATAGGTGATTACCAGGAATTGTCAATTACAATTACCATGGCTGTCTTATTGTAGGGAAATAAACGCTTCCGCCTTCTTGGTTGGAGAATAAAGTCGTTAATAAAATATAAAACTTTTAGAAAAGTGTAGTAGAAATTAAAGAAGATGAAGATAGAAAAGCAGATGAAGGATGATGTGCAAAAATTAGAAAAAGACTGTAAAAACAACAAGCAAATTATAAAACAGAAATGAAGATTTTGTTAGAAATTATGAAGAAGAGGTGAAGATAAAAGTAAAAATTAAAAGGAGAATAAGGAAGAAAGAAAGATTAGATAAAGGAGGTGATAGTAAACTACGAAAAAATGTGGGTAAAAGAATGTAAGAAAAGAAATTCGTTCCCACAAACCACACTATTCATTTTATTATAAATTCGGATTCAGTGGCAGATTAAGCTGCCTCAGGGTTTTGCAAGGTCCGTCTCTGGATGCATTTACTATCTAATGCAGATTAACTGCATTATCATGAGTCAACATTCGATTCAAATACAAAGTTGTGATCTTTCTACTGATACTGATAAAAAGTTTTGCAACATAAGTGCACTCTAAGATCCAACAATACAGAATATCATATTTTGATCCTAGTACAAGATAATCTTAATCTTCTATCGTACGATAAACTTTGGCGTTCCGTGGTGTATTATCTCTGCGCGTATAAAACATAACGTAAGAATGCGATGAATTTCTTTAACAATACCGGTAACGCTCTATATAGGGTTGGTTCAGTAGTTTATGAAAAAAATGACGAACAATGCTCAGTACTCTTAAGTCGGTGAAGCCAGAACAATATACAATGAAATAAAAATCAACGATATGGCCGGACAATGTGCTTTATCATTTATGGGTGCCTTATAAGGATAAACGTTATTACGTTTATGATCAAATTGTGCACATAACTTTAAGATGTCTGACGCTGTTAGTTAGTTGGTGAGTTCAAATGGTAGATTACGAGTGTACCGTCGGATATCTACAATTCCACACCTTATAATCTTATCACGGTGATTTATGGGAATTACTAACAATGGACTATAAAACATATTGCCAAACAAATTGTAACATGGGATTTGTTTCATAATTGCTCTTTTTTGTTGTTAAATGCTGATTGTTAAGACAACTTTCAAAATAGGGATACGGAATGCAATCGTTATCTACTTCTTATAGCATTGGATGCGATGTAGCAGTATCTTTATTGTTTTTCACAGATCAGAAGTGGGAGATCAGTGTCAGAAGTGGGAGAAAACAAACGGGAGGGAAGGCGTATGCAGAGATAACTACGGATGTGTTATATTCGTGTGTTTGATAGCGCTCTTCTTAGTTTTGCTACGATAAATCCGTTGCGTTTGATATGAGCCATGCGAATCTATGGACATTAACTTTAATAGTGTTCTTTCGTTTACTCAAAGAAATTTGATACTATGTACATATCTCTCTACTCTCTAGCTGTTCTAAGAGCAATGGCAATGAATTAATTTAATCATCTTGTTAGAGTTACTAGGAAATCAATAATCAACATACTATAAAATTGTTAATAGCACTCCTAATTTACAATTGGAATGCAGTTTACAACAACAAATTCGTTGTAACGACAGTTAACACAACGCAGCTCGATACATTTCACAGCAAAACCTGATACGGTGATCGGATACAACGACGCGATGTAGACTTAGTTCGCTCTTCAGTTTGTTGTTTGTCACACACGTATCCTTCGATCTGATCTTTTATTCGTTAGCATTAACAGTGCAATTATAAAACTCCTTTATAAATATTCTTTAAGGGGTTACACCACCTTGATGTTTTCCATTTGTCGAATGTTTTAGAGTTTACTGCTTTCATCATGTTTAATTGTTATCCTTTATAGTATGTACACTGTTAATAAATAAACTTTATTATATTTAAATGTGTTAAGTACACAATCAATATGGACTTATGAATTGCAACTATGGGTGCAGCGAACGCAAACATTGAAATCTTACAAAGAAAAACGCTACGCATGATTGTAGATGCACCCTGGTATATTACAAACGAAAAACTGCACCACGATTTTGTCATGCCTACAGTGAGACAAGAAATTAAAACTCGAACGGTGAAATACAAAGACCGAGTTGTGAGCCATCTAAATTCATTAGTGGTATCAGCCTAATGAAAGACAGGAAAAGAAGGGCTCCTAAGGACTTATTTAAAAAAATATAGAGACAGTTGTGTCACTGGACACATGTATAAATTACATTTTGTTGTAAACCTAGTAATAATTTTTATATAACATTTGAACATTAACCATTTTTCAGAGCATTTTAATAGAACTGTCTTACAAAATTACATATAATTAATACGTATTATATACATATTAACTTTGATATATATTTTTATATTAAACTTGTATTAAAGTTAAAACATCTGTAACAGTGACTCTTAGTTTAAACAACAATTTAGGGGAAAGCTTTTCCCCATAAAGCAGATGAACAATTTCCATAGATTCTCGCAATGTCTACACAACCTCCTTAATCCCCAACACCAACAATAAATTTCCATAAGGAACATTCAAACCTGATAGATCATTTATAACAATTTACCATATGAAACACATTTTTCCTCGCTGTTGGCAGGCGGGCAAGGCAGATAACCGTGCAATGCAGTTACTGCAGGTTACTGAAGTGGGTTTCGCTTTATTTATTGCTACTATTACTAAGTAATTTGCAAACGAGGTGCTAGAGTGTGTTGTCGAGCCGTTCTCAATGATACCAACTAAAAGAAACACCAACGATAGGCTGAATATGGTTAAAGCAATTGCTATAATTATCTGCTGAAATACTTTACTAACGAGAGACAAATTAGCACAATAAATAAATGGATAAGTCCCTGTGCCAGAAGATGATGGTGATAAATGATTCTGAAATGATTTACAAGCAGGATTTGCATCTTTAGCTCTAGTTATCGGATCAAATCAGGTGTGGGACTTTTACAGTATATACATAGGTTCTAGAACATATTAAGGATTATCTCCACCTGTGCAATAATTATCTTCAACATCAATTGTTTCTTTACTTTGTTATACTGTATTGTATTTATTAATCTAAACTTTATTCTTTACGTTCTTTCAATATTTACGTTTCATTGGAAAGATACGTTGCTTCACAAAAACATGAAAAGAACAATGAAAAACCATTCTTGGAATGAAATGTGCAATGTTGACAACTAAAGAAAACACATTTGATCTAATGATATCTATAAATGGTGTTGGAATTTCTGTTCGTTTCCACAGATCCAAACTGCTACATCTAATAACTAAATTAATGGCTAAGATGACATTAAACACTAACATTAGTCAAGTCAATCGTCTTACAATAACAATAAGTCATTTATTATCTGAACTAAATCAAATTCTAAGGTAGAATATCTATATATGGTCTAAATACTGAAATTACAATTAATAAATTAATTTTTCATGTAGTTCCAGATTTAGTCATGGATTTGAATTACGTTTCAGATGTTGGTAATCTTGGTATCTGTCACAGTATCACGTCCACTACATTGCGAACATGACTGTCGATCCATATCAAGTTTTAAAATATCAGTACCTCCATCTCGATTCTTCACAGTGTCCATGTGTCTGGAGAAGTTGCAGAAGTCAATAAAACTACCAGGTTGTCAGACAGAACAACCTGGCAGACGACACCACTGTAAGGATGGTACTTGTGTGGAATCTAGAGGGATTCTCGTTGATGTCTTGGAGGTTCGAGTAGATCACCAATTAATTCTGAGAGATTTGTGAAAAGGAGTGATCAAACAATAAGCTGGGTTCTCATTATATACTCCGGTCAAGTACAGTGTGCAGTAGCATAACTTCCTTTTTTAAAAAGCGCGCCATTCAGTCGGTTGATGTCGTAACAGAGCGCTAGTAGTCTGATTCGATAGGTGGGACAATAAAGTTTAAAGTCATACGGTGCAACTGTGACCTGCGCGCATTATTTTTATGGTGCAATATTATTTGTAGCGCTTCTTCTTTTACTTTAATTTGTTTAAGTTATTTCAACTGGACATATACATCATGATAGATATATAAATTGAATTATAGATACATAATTGATCTGCTAAATCTTAAAGTTAAGGAAAAAGAAAGATTTAGCGTATATGGTTCATTCTGATTAGTAATTTTTAGCGATTCGTTAGGTCCGATACATTGGGGTGAAATTAAGCAGCCTAACTTACTATGGAATAGGTTATTAAACGCATAAATGTTAAATGTATTCATAAAAGGGTTATAAAACTTGATCCTAAGGCAGTTAGTTAACTTAAACTACTAATAAAACCATCTAATATTCCCCGCGCAATTTAAAAGTAACAAAATAATTCTTAAACGATGTCAGTTATGTCCATATATCGATTATCTATTAGAGAGATATCTTCCAATATTTCATTTTGAGATAACGATGCATTGGTTGTATTTATTAGTTATCTGGGTATTAAATCAGATGAAGCGGAAAATGTTGTATGTAACAATTTCGATGAAAGAAAACGATTAATATGCAAAGCACAATTTCTTTTTTTCAAGAATTCTGCTTTCTTTTCTTTTATTGTTTTCATACTGCTTTCATTCCGTTATCTTTAAATCTTTTAACACTACGTTCTGTTAATTCACTGTTTAATTTTTCGTTGTACGCGAGAGTTGTAGAATCCGTATCCAACTCAACGGCATCGTAATTAAAAATCTAATTAACTCATTACGCGAGCACATTATGTAATCGAACGACAACACAAAAAGCGTATTACTCGTAGTTGCAATGTCGTTCATTGTATAAATTAAGTCATTATGTGATCAGGCTGACTGGAGCAACTGAAAAGGAAAACGACGTGGATCTTGTTAAATCATGGTTAAATCAGATAAATCAACTTTTTAAATTAATTTTACATTTGTAATTGCTTATATTTCAATCTTAATTAATTAAAAATGACGGTGATGTAAATAAACCGTGACTCAATGTATTTTTTATCGGCAACTTGTTTTTAATTTATCACTTGATGAATTTTAAGAGAACTTCAATAGAATTCTTTCGATTAATGAACAAAACTAGTTTCTAGAAATGCGAAATCTTTTGACACAAATTGATTCTCATAGACTGCTACTGCTTGTAGAATGTAACTGCATTTTTCTCTATAAGGTTTTCTTATTATGCTGCAATAATACAAGAATACCAAACTCGGAAGATATCGTGGTAGACCGAGGATATAACCCAAAAGCACAATGCCAAACTCTTGAAAAGTTTAGAAGAGAAATTTGGGTATAACTTTCAACAAAATCTCAGTTGGCAATTTCAACTTTGACGTCCAACAAAATATAAACGAATTGAACAAACAAAGACAACTATAACGGTTTTTGTCTTAAGACAAACTTGTCTAGAGTCTTACTGTCAACTTACAATAATGTAGTCTATAATTTTATATTGAATCATCATGAAACTAATTTTGTTATTTTGTTCCAGAACCGCGCTTATTGCCTGAGACCGAGATGACTAAAAGCTGTGGAAAATACAAAATTTAGAAAATAAATTCCTGTTTCGTTATTGGTAAGAAATTACATACGAGTATATCTCAAACGTTTTTCTGTACTTCATTGCTGTAGGAACCACAGTTGAAAATCAAAATTACAAAATTTACAAATATAGATTTGATTGATTAAGTTATTTCTAAATAGAGTTTACAGACAAGATGTAGCTGGACAGGACGTTTGATTACAATTTAAAAAAAGCGCTATAACTATAATATTCTTCTATACTATAAAGTCCTTCAAAAGTAACAATGTATATAAAGTTAGTATTTATTTCACTTTAAACCATATTTTACCTTCAGGTTTTCATCTCTTTCTGCAAAGAGACTTGATATGTAAGTAAAGATATAACAAAACCGGAAATATAATTTACAATTACATAGAAAATGTCCAATCTAATAGCAACTAGTATCTTGTACCAGGTCTCAGCTCTCAGGTCTGTATCTCTGCAGTTAGGACTTGATGATCTCGATCCCATGCGTAAACCTATCAACCAGAGACAAACGCAACGTTTAGCTCGTGAGAAAATAAGAATAGATGCTACTAGATGTCACTGAAGTTGAACTGTTACTAATGTCTAATAATCTATTTGTCAAGAATTCAGAGATCGTTACAAAAAGGGCAGAACTTGTTACCATTTCAAAATATTAATAATATCCTTGTTGAATTTTAATGTGCGCTTATTATTTTCAAAGTCTCATTGTTTAATTGTAGTGGACTGCATGTGTGTGATACAATGAATAATTAATTAATTATTTTCCAATACTAGCGATCAGTAAAGGCATTAGGGGGTGGTAAGCAGGGTAACCGCCCGAGGCCTCGCACTCTCGCGTAACAATCCAAGTAGAAAAAGTCAGTACTAAATATCTATTTGAATCTCGCGCCTTGCGCTTTAGAAAACCCACTAGAATCACTGCGTATATCCTTTAAGGCAATTATGTACCTTAGTTCATCATCATTAATATTTGTCGTCTTTGTGCTTGTTAACTTTTATAACTCTTCCAATATAAAATTTAAAACTCTACATTTATTTATTTATAACTTTTACATTTCTTGTCTATCATCATCAAAAATGCTAACTTTCTATTTACAGAAATTACACAAAGAACAAAGGCCTCGCAATGGCTAAGGCCGTCATTGCTAACGACATAATTAACGACAGATTGCTTTGTTTTTCGATCCTATTCTCAAACCAGTGCTATACTTTTTTAAAGATGTTTACATCAATATTATATAAATTGCCAACATAGGTCCATATAAATTGTAAATAGATCAACGTTAAATAAAGTATTTAACAGAAAAATAACATCATTCAAGGGCCTTGCCAGGCATGTCTCACACCCTCATAAGATGCTTCTAAGAGAATGTAATTTAGCTAAGAAAGACTCATCAGTAACTCTCGCAGTCAGGCTTATCTCAAGACTATATTATCGGGGTCTTATCTGATAATATCCGATTATCCTGTCGGGCAGACATTAATAAGAGATATCTTTACAACGTCGGACCGAAACTTTATACATTTCTGGAAACAATTGTAATTTGTAAAGTTGTATAACTTTGTCCAACGTACTCGTATTTCCTCTTGATAACTTCATTGGCATGTACTAAGTCAGATTCTTTTCTTTTGCGCCGCAGCATTGATATACTTTGTTGCAAACACTCTGAGACATTTATTTGCTGTGACATTATCGTCAGAACAAGTGTTCATAACTTAATACAATTTCGCCACTATATATGGTGGCGATATTTTAAAATTCATTAGCCATATGTTACAATATGATTAAGATAAATCACCGAGTGACGAAAAGTGACAGATCAGGTCCATTGGGTTTGAGATATGCGGCAATACACAAACAATGTTGCTTTAAACAACATTTTGTCAGGTCTCAGTGTGACTTTACCATTTAAAGAAGGCAAAAAATAGCAAATTGTTTGATTAAATATTTTATAATAATTACTAATAGGTATAAGAAAGAATTGTCAAGAAAATGAAGGTGCTTAAGAAATGTTATTAACTTTATTTTTAACAGTGCATTCCATTTAAATAACTAATAAGCAATTCTACACCGCAACCACTAATTACTGTAAATTCCTCTGAAACCGATTGAAATGGATACCTTAAATTAACATCGAATCACGTACACAGATAATAATTATTAATTAAATAATCAAACCGAAGCTGGTGAACATTCAAGCAGAAATACTAGTACATGTAATTAACGCATAGTTACTCGTTAGTTCCTAGAATGTCCGCAATGCGATTCACCTGGCGCTGGTGTCGATTAAAGCTGTTAACAATACTCGTACTTAACACGGATTGTGCAACTCTAATTGTCCATCCCCATCACCGGTGCATGTGCACTTAGCGCTAAGCATAACGTCATTGTCTCATGTCTCACACTGTCGTAAGGTCGTAAATGGATTCATTATAAGTAGCAGCATTCCCTCTCGTGCCGCTACAACGAAGTGAACTGAGCTCTGAAGAGAGGTGTGTATCGGCACGTACTTCAACAAAAAATTGTACATGTATGGTCCAAGTTATTTTGTTCATTTTTTAACATTTGTTTTCTGCGTAACGTTTGAAATACTAATCATTCAGCCTTGCTCGTGCTCTACGACAAAACCCTTTGCGATGACAGTCTTGAAATCAGTCTTATGTATGTTATGAAATGAAATATTAACGAGAGAAAATGTTAATTAAAAAATTGTAAAAATTGTTTGAGCATTCGAATACGTTCAAGAAATTTTGATACAACGTTGTATTCAAATATACGCGTGTTTTCGTAAATCGAGTTCATTTCTTTCGGTTCTTTCCAGTTGATCGTCATCTGTGTTTGTGTGTGTCCCAATCATTCCGTATAAGACAAAGCCAGAGAGAAACGTGGCCGAGTATAGTTAGTACATAATAAAATTAAGATTAGGTCTCTATCGCTTAATTTCATTAACGCCAAATACAATCAAACATTTATTAACCAAGGGTTATGAAAAAACAGTTGGAAAGATTAAATTTGTCTAAAATTTTGTTCTTTTTAAGATTGATAAAAACCAATAAAACCAACCAATATCATTTGTAGAAAAAAAAACAAAAAAAGTTCCAAAATTTTGTTGTTTTTAGGTCTGATAAAGTTTTCTCAAGTTCTCACTTTTGGCTTCAATATATTTAAATAGAAAAAACATTTTTAACTCAGATAAATATTTAAAAAATAATAACAAAGCGTTTGATTGATTTTTATAATCGTGAATACACATGGGAGTCCCTATTTAATTAACCCGCTACTGAATAGTCCCTTTAACTCATTTTTTACATTAGTAACACTTGGGGCTTGGCTCTTTAAGTGAATTTTAATATAAATGATGATTAACTCTTACTTTATCTGAATCCATCGCCAGTTAATACACAACTGAAATCCAACCTAATTAAGTCAACATTCTTACATAATATGAACCTGTTTCGTCCCAGCTAATTGACAGTTTATGATCACCAGGTCTGACAACTTTATACTGTACCATTAACAGATAATGATGAAAATAAATAAATACAGTAAACGTAAGCGTTGTGATAATGATAATGGTGTTGGTTGTTAAGTAACAATATAATTAACGTTATGAATATAAAATTACATGAAAATTGAGAGCAGTGCTGCCCCTCTTGTAAATATTGTCCTTCCTTCTTTATTTTACATTGACAATAAATCATCTAAACGCAACAAAAGACGTTGGTAATTTCAAACCCAATACGGCGCTACCTTCACCATGGTTTTACATTAAAAAACAACATCTGATACCAATTATTTTTTAAAACGAAAATACTATTAGGAATAAATAATTATTTTAGTTAATTACAACTAAAAATTAAATTTCCTAACTGTTTTCATTATTCTAATTAGTTACAATCAACTAGAACAAAAATTTAGATTAAAGATTTCTCTCTCCGTTGTATTAGAATGTCTTGTCTTGCTTTGTCTATGTGTTAGACATATCATTAAAAGTTGAAAAAAAACTTTGTATAATAACCGTAACGCATTATGTCTTATGGCTGATGGCTGATGGCTGATGGCCATTGACTGAATTGATTTGATCACGCACGTCATTACCAACACTGGTTATGAATATAATTAGAGGAGAGAGACAAACCTGGTTGCTTTGCTCACTTCGCGGGTGTCTGAAAAGCGCGTTCATTAACTTAGAGTTATGGTTATTAGGGAGCGTTGTCACTAGTATTGTGAATTGAGAACTGAGCGTTATCATCATTTACTGCGATATTAATATATGGATCGTCCAGTTTAAAAACAATAACATCATCTTCTTATCTGATTTAATACTCAAATAACTCATAAATGATAGTAACTTGAATATTTTCGTAATCGTTATCTCAAACTATATATTCGGAGATGTCTCACTAATAAATTGGAGGATCCATCGATATTGTAAGATTGAGTTGACTATATATTATGTTTGTACCCAATAGTAGATCTAAAGAAAATTATATAATATCATACAATTCATTTTCAAGTAAATTTAGCATATATAGCACATGGGCTGAAAAGTTCGTTCTACAAAAGTGGTATTGAAATGTTAGAGCGGCGCTGGAATGATTGCGTTGCTCTTGATGGAGATTACGTTGATGAATAAAGCTAATTTTGAACCAAAAAAACTGTGTTTTCTTTGTTAGGCCCGGGACTTTTCAGCCCATGTGTTATATTTAAAGATGTTAATATTATTTAAACAACAAGACGTTCCCTTGCCAACAGATTTTAGGACATATTCTAGTCAAAATTGTAGCACTGTAAAATTTATCATTGGGACGGACGTTAACAGTGATTGAAATCAGTATGAATAAATATATACGGCAATTTTAAACCAATGAAGACAATCCTTTAGAAATAAAAAGATTACTGAACAAGTGAAGAGAAGTAAGACGAAGACCATAACACGTGCTTGCTAGGCATCGAAATTATCTTAAAAATTAATAGGATTTAATCACGATATGTCATAAATATCATTTTGATCTCGATTTTAAATTTCTAATTCTACTACAGATTTAGCACAGCCTAGTCCAACTAACTGTGAAGAATTTTATTAGGTTAGGACTGATCGGAGATCAGCAGAAACGAATTTCATCTAAAATGATTATATTTGATTATTTTGTAGCTATTTTAAAAGACTTTTGTCGATAAGATTTAATTTAAAATGTTTTTGAATATGTTATAGGACAAAGAGTTAGATTTCTTTTTCAAAAACCCGTAAAATAGCTCACAATACATTGTATATTAAGTAATATTGTTACGTAACAGGTAACACTGTTATTCTCTTAGATAAATCCTTAAATACACATAACTGTATTTAGCAAGAAATGATCTTTGTTCATATTTTGTGCTCTCAAATCAAATCAATGGTAACTAAATCATCTTCTTCTTCAGTGGCTCGACAGCCCTGGGTGGGCCCTGGCCTTCTCAACAATTTTTTCCGAAGATTTAATTACTTGAGATTTCGTAACAAGGTTTTTTTCACGGGGTGGAGTTGTTAGCACCACGCCCAACCCCCAGCCTGGAGGACCAGTCCCCTGATATAATCCCCAAGGGCAGGGTGCCCGGCTATACCCCCAGGCACTGGGTACCCATTTTAGTCGCCTCTTACGACATGCATGAGCAACATTGGGACTATTCTTTCACACCCGGTCACCACTCGGGAATTATAACCAAAACCCAGATAATATCTGGCCCGAGGATCGAACCCGAGGACATAGTAGTCAGAGTCAAGGTAACTAAATACATAAACTAAATAGATAATGTAGTAATGCAGCGGATTATCTACCTAAAAGTACCACAACAAATTGAACCACTCAGTAGCAGTACTTTGTACAGATATTCACTTACACACTTACATATTTTATTACATTACACACGAGTACAAGAACTTTTCAGTAGGAATATTACAACCTCCTGCAGCATTAATATATTTCACTTATAATTATTAGTGGACAATGTTTTCCACTCAAATCCCACTCAACAAATAACCTAAGTCACGTTGGTCGTTATGTTATTCTTGTCCGCAGTGTGGCGTGGTGGCGCTGTATCTATGGCAGGACTTGTTTCAACTACTTGACTTTAATACGTGATGCTATTAATTAAATGCAAAATGAAGAAGATAACATAATTTAAATAATTAGTTTAAACTACCCACACTGGTTTATTAGCCAATGACAGGGTAGTCACACTATGCGTACGAGGGCTAGGCACCCTACAACCTTATACCTTTTATTTGTGGTTGCTTTTTAATCAGTATTTTCTAACCAATTGGTGTTTGTCGCTGCACTTATTTATATTTAAGTTTTTGTTCTCATTCTACAAGTTTATTTAATGTTTTGTGCTATAGATGTAGCTTGTATACGTTTAGTCTGATAGCGTGTCCTTTCCTTTCTACTTGGATGTAACTCCGACTATCATGAGTTACAGATTGATAGCTGGAAACATCAGCACCTTAGTAACAGTAGGTCTGTCAACGTAATATAATATCCATAGTCCAAAAACACTGTTAGCAAACTTGTTCAACCATCAATGTATGAAATATACTAATATTCCTCGTTTTCCTGCCCTGTCTATTATGCATGATAAAAAAATACCTCTTGAAAAACTAAACTTAAGTAACAAGGTGTAGTATGACATGGCTAAGAAATGGCACGTCGGACATTTTGAACATTTTGAACATTTTGAACAGTTTGAACAGCTGTTCAGTTGAACAGATTTATTGCTCCTGCGTTGTTCAACACGCTGTTATTTTTATTGTTTCAATGAACTGATATTTATAACAAATGATCTTTACAAATCGCCACCGATGAACAACATATCTTATATACTCGTACCATATTATATAGATATATATATATATATATATATACAGTGTTTAAGATTTTGTATCTAGATACAGTGGGTCGTAACCAAAATATTGAAAGCAGATGAACCCTCATTGAAACTCACTGTTTTGATATTTAATTTACGTTTTTATTAAATATTTTAATCTATATTTTAGGTTTTCAGAATAGAAATTCTTTACCACATTCGTTTTTTAATTTGAGTTTAGTTAATTTAGTTGGTGCGCATGTGCCGTTAATAATATAAATGTTAATAGTTCGACAGTTGGACAAAATTGAACTGCAACTAATAATTTGCTGCATTTTGAAAGATTTTTGGAATTTATAATATAACTAGCTGTCCCGGCCACGCGTTGCTGTGCCTAACGTTTTTGTCATATTACATTACATAGCGCCATCTATTGAATATTTACTCAATCTAGTCAACAGAATATTTACTCAATCTAGTCAACAGATGTCGCCATCATCGTCGCCAGATGTCATATGTCATATACAGATAATTAATTTGCAATAAGATAATATTGCAATTATAAATTGAGATGTAAGCTATCCTATCTTTCAAGTTGGATCAAACTGCACACGGTGTACAAATTTCATTAAAATCGGTTAAGTAGTTTAGGAGTCCATCGCGGACAAACTCGGACAAACATGTGACACGTAATTTATATATATTAAGATTAAGATAAAAAAAAATTTAATTTAGTATTTTACTTTAGAAACATTGGACTTTGTAAAGTTCTAAAAAGACAAAGAAAATAAGACGTATAAATTAAATTTTAAATTAAAAATGGTGCAGAGAAATATTCGTACCCATATTTCGATATTCTGTACAATTTAAATTAAATACAAAATTAAAAACAAAGTTAAAACTGTGTGAATTATGCTTAAAAACGGAAAATTTGGATTTTAATTAGTTGTGCTTTAAATAATAATGTGCATTCCGGAGCATTGAGGGACGTAGCATCGGGAATAAAGGAATAATTAGAAGTAACATGTAAAAGGAACTAAATCTTTGCTAACATCCGGTTACTAAATTATAAAACGCGTAGTCAAAAAATTGATTGAAGATTTCCTAACTGTGTTTATATTAAAAATCATACCCGGTTGAATTATCTAGCCACTTATTATTTCATTTTCATTTTTTTTTTTGGCTACCAAGGTTGGACACAAATATAAAGTGTAAATGCCCCAGCCGGTGCTCGTGACCGTTAAAGAGGTAAATTAAAACGAGAAACAAAAAACGAGCAAAGTTTGTTCATTACTTAAACATAAGGTTGCAACGTGCAGCGCTTACTTCATTCTTCTTCATATTTATTTAAGCAATTCAATTCCTAGAAATTCTCTTTATAATCTTAAGAATCTAGAATAACTTCTACTTTCATATTTTTTAAAATATCATATAATATTTTTATAAATTGTATGAAATGTAGGCATAAGTTTGAAAAGCTCACCGATGCGAGACTAATAATGGCGATTCCACTTGACATATGTATGCGGTATTGCGGTATGTGAATACCTTGTTCTTTTGTATATGTATAAATGTATATATGATATATACAATATATATATAATAGAGTGTAAATAGTGGCACAAGTTTATTCTTAAACTGTAACACAAATCTTGCATACAGGATATGTAATCTTGCATTCATGATTTGTTGGATAAATTTAATCGAAACTCTGATATATTAAACAGGGTGCCCTGTAACTCCCTGGTCTTGGAGTAATGATATTTTATGTGCGTCAACTAGGACTAAGTTTATAGTACAAAAACTCTCTAAATGCCACTCATTTTTCTAATATACTATAATTCTAGGGAGAGCATTTTATCTAAGGACATAATACGTGAAAAAATCTTATTTACTAAAAATATGCTCTACTAATTATAAAACTATACCTTATTCTTTATCATTGTTGGATTGATTTTTTAGGTTTATCTACTGTAGGAAATTAGTTCCTTAAGGCGCATTTGTTTTCTTAAATAAATAATAATAAATAAATAATAAAAAGCTTCCCTACAAAATATTTTTCGTATCGTAATTGTTTGCTTCTGAAACTTTCGCATCCGTTTTAATCTAAAAACCCTTCGAAATGAATACTCCTTTTTTTTGTTGTCCATAAGTCATCCTGTATCGCCCACATGTCGTTTTCTATACTAGGTCGAGTTCTAGAATATCATATTTGAATTTTATACGCTTCGGATCCAATTGCTTTTATAGAGAAAGGATACCCCAATTAAATTCTTCTGTCAATAGCTCTCATTTAAATAGGGTTGATCATTAAACACAATTTGTAAAGGCTCTAGCCGATGCACGTGATCCATAATGAGCATCGGTGAAGTCCAGTAAATATATAAGATCGCCTCATCGCCTATTAGACGGTAAATATAAACTTCACCAGCGAGTAAAAATTTAAAGAACATGACTACGTGCTAAGTTATGCCGAATGCGCTCAATGCTAGTTAATTTTCAATGGCCCTAATTTCATAAACACCCTTAGCTGTAAAATAACCCTTATCTAGTCCACCTTTAAATGTAGTTTGCCGAATTTACAGGCGTTTTAAGCTAAGTAAAGTGCAACTAGAAATAATGGAGGAACTAAAAACTGAAACACACTATTTTCTTCAACTCACTAGTGGTATTAACTTTTAATTTCGAAATAATTATTACAGATATAATATTGTTTATTTGAGGTACTGACAGGGTGGGATTAAAACCCACGAACTCTTACATAGTTGTTGTCTCACACGCTATCCTCTGAGCTGCAGGAGGTCTTTATGGCAAGTAAGAAACTTTAAATTAAATAAGACATGAAATAAAGTTGCATTTCTTTATTGACAAACTGAATAAAGTAGCAAAAACATTTCGAAAAATATGTTAACAAGATGTACAGTGTGGTGTACCTCTTTAGAAAATAACGTACCATCATTTTCAACAACTGTATGTTACAATACGTACTCGTACTCCATTTCAAATCTGGTTTACATTGCTTTGCTGCAGTTTACACCGTGGGATGAGTTTACATTCAATACTCATTTACATAATATAAATTACATGTATACATATATACACTTATATAAATCGATATCTTTACAAAACTACAATCAACAACTAAAATAAAAACATATATAAAGACTTATCAACAATTTGATTTAAAAATAACCGAGTAAAAACCCTTTAAGCTAAAGTAAACCATTAAATCAAATTATATTAATATCATTTATATGTCCAAAGATAAAATGGTGTCTTGTGTCTTGTGTGAGGAGAAAACACCTGTAATTAAAAATTTATAACAAGTAGTTGAACGGACAACCGATAACTATCGAATGGTTTAGTTGGTGTATGTTAACTAAAGTCACAGCCAGAAGCAAATGCCAAGATGAAGTACAGCAGCTCTGCTGGATGGTGTAATACGGTTCTGTTCTTTACAAGAGGATTCCGTAAAAATATAAGCTTCTGATAAACCACAGATTTTTATTTAATCAAAATACATAGTAAAAAATAATTTACTGTTCCTTAATATTGAATTGTTAGATTTTAGTTAATGCTTAAGCTATTAAGTATGTACATTAAGTATACAGGACTCTTGAATATCTGTAACGTTTCTTATTCAATTTATTATTAGGAAAATCAGACAAGAACCTAAGGACGTTCCCAAGAAAATCACTTTTCTTAGAATCATCTTGAAAATTATATTATACGAGGCGTGTTTTATAAGTAAGTACCGTTTTGGAATTAAAAAAAGACGTGCAAAGATATCGCAATAATTTTATTTTTACATGAAAGCCTGTACCTTAATCTACTTTTCTACATAATTTCCGTGAATATTGAGGCACTTGTCATAACGTGGCACCAGTTTTTGAATACCCTCCTCATAAAATTCTGCCGCCTGACTTGTTAACCACTGTATCACAACTGTTTTGACTTTTCTCATCATGCACATTTGTGCGGCCATCTTTAAATGCTCTCACCCATTTCCTTACCATTTCATCACTCATAATGTTTTGTCCGTAAACTTCACAGATCTCACGATGAATATCGATCGGTTTTACGCCTTTAGCACTAAGAAATCGTATAACAGCCCGTACTTCACAATCGGTGGGACACACGATTGTCGGAGGCATCTTAAACACTCAGTAAACAACGTATACAATGAAGAATCAGACTGTAATGGCTGTAGAAAAGTAGATTAAGGTACAGGCTTTCATGTAAAAATAAAATTATTGCGATATCTTTGCACGTCTTTTTTTAATTCCAAAACGGTACTCACTTAAAAAACACGCCTCGTATATATTATTTTTTAATGTCCTTTATAAGTAGAAAAAGTTTCAATACTCCTTACTAAATTTTTTAGATTCTGATTGCACAGACCTTTGCTGAAACAGATGCTTTGTGATATATGGTTGAAGTTACGAGAGTTCGGCGGTGACTCATATTTAAAACAAGTTGTGGGGTATAAACTGCTGATATAACTAAAAAGCATTGACTTATTTATTTTTCTATAATGTATATAGAAACAAATAAGACAAAATTCATTATCGTATTATAGATTTATACCGCTCTTAGAACCTCTTTTAAGTATAAGTCAACGTGATTTTGACTATAACAATGATAATTTTCTTACGACTGTTTTCAAATTCTTAGAATCATTAATTGAGAATATGACAAATATTTTCTTGTAAAGAAAAGTACAAAAGCGGTATTCGTTTTTTTATAAAATATGTTAAAAATGAACTACTTATGATCGTTTTCTACTGTATGTATAACGTCAGGTATGTATTTCGGCGCATGTTGCGAAACAGAGCACTGCGTATTAATTACTTTACTCCGTTAAGCAATGTTTTACTATATAAATTACGATAATGCAACATTTGTCAATTCATACATTTATTATTTAACCTTTATACCTTCGTTTTGTTTTGTTTTCAAATTATGATAGCATCCATTCCATATATAGCACACGCTGTACACCTCATCGTTAGAATGTTATAAACTTTTGTACAATTATAAATGATTGCCCAAGTATTCAGAAACTTTTAAATCAATTGATCAAAATATAATTTCAACAATGTCACACAGATTTGACTTGTATTTGCACCATTTTCTTTATTTTTAATAAAAAAATCAAATCGGTTTATTTTTTAATAAAATTAGCTGAAGCAAACGGGTATGATTAATCACATACTGTAAATAAAACAACGTAAATTTCAACATTATATTAACAAATGAATGGGTCGCCAATTTGAATAGAACGGACATTGATAGTATTCTATATTCATTAGGTTTTGTATGTGTAACGACACTGTTGGTAAAGAATTTGACAAAAGTGTTTGCTTTGCTAGCTACAAATCCTTCTACTTTTACTATGAAAAAGTAACACACCTTTTGAATCATATCGGAGCAATTTCTGTAACAACAGTTGCAACGTGTTCTTACAGAATCACCGTGTCAGACATTGAAGCAATGTACAACGGTGAAGTTTAGATTGATAACACCTTGTTAGTGTTTAATTGTCGCCGGACGTATGTAAAATACTAACTAACTAACTCTGTATAGATTTAAGATATTACACGGATGTAAAATAGTCAATTGTTAGTTACAAGCTCAACCGCACAGTCGCAGCGCCATGAACAGAGCGGAATGGAGCCACTGTAGATCAGAAAATAAATGGACTTGATCTGACTGCCACGGTATAATGTCATAAACATGGATTGTTAATGTAATGCAATTCAAATAAAAGTTTACGATCATCTGCATGTGTAATTAAAAACACAATAATGGCTCAAATGGATTGAAATAAATCATAGTTATGTTCGTAATTAATAAGTGAAATTTCTGAGGATGTTTATCGATGAACAGAATTATTGTTACCAATCAGAACATTTACATGGTTACTCTAATAAACTTGCTTCCGAATATTAAGTCTACTAAAACCCACCTTTATATATATAATACTATTTAAAAGGTAAACAGTTGTAACTACAAAAAATGTATACTAGTTTGGGAAGTTGTGGGAAACGAAGAGAAAGGCAGAAAAGGAAGGGCAGAGAACAAATATTTAAAATTCAGTTCAAAAAATAGATAATTGGCGGAGAAGAGATAAGGAAGATAAAAGGTGGATAAAAGATAATAATAAAATAATATAGGGTAAAAAATATCAGTATTTTTAATAAAAATTCTATAGGAACACCCTATCTATAAATCAATATTTATTATAAATGATTCAACAATAATTAATAACAGAAATAAATAAGATTCATAGTTCCTACAGTTGAACATGTAGAGAACACCAGAAGGCAAAAAACTGAGAAGTATGATCAATGGAAATGTGCGAAACAAATAAATCAGTTGGACGTAGAACTGAAACTGCCCCGCTGCGCTGTGTGAATCACAATAACAAATTATGTAAAATGTATATAAGGAAAACATTCATTTGTATGTACAAACAAGCACGGATGTACGGATAGTCGAGGTGTACATTCAAAAGAAAGGAATCAATAAAAATAGCTGGGTAACGAACGGTCTTAAGATTCCTTATAGCAAGTATACTTAATCATCTTTATTGCCGAACAATGAGCTTGTGTCCTCATTTTTTAGTGGTCGATTTTTCAATTGCTGATTGAAATTGATGTTAATAAATGTGTATTGGCGTGTCTATTTCATTAAATGTCTAAATATTGACGGAGATATAGCAATTAAAAGTTTGAATTGTAGTTTTAGCGCTAGAAATGGTCGACCATATTTGTATGACGTGAAATGCATTTTAACGTCAGTTATTTGTTGAGTAGGTTAGTACTGTGGTAATGTTCTGTGGCTGTTGGTAGTCAAATAATCAAGTTAAGTCAAAGAATAATAAGTTTTTATTTTATTTAACCCTGCCAAGGCAGATATAATATTGAAATTTTATTATTCCTTGAAATAGCTGTAAATAATATTTGATATTTTGATATATAAATACATATAGCAGAGATTTATGAGCTGTAAGGTTGGTAACCTTACACAAGGAAAATTATTATATTACAAAAAAAAAAGAATCATCTTAAATATATTTTATCGTTCGGATCAATATTTAATTACTCATATAAATACTACATTCTTTATTTGTAGCTAGACTAATTACTCGCCTTGTGATTTCTGTCTGACGTTTTATTTCTTAAGGAGAAGTAATTATCTGTCTTTTAGTTATTTACAACGGCCGACCACACGCATGCGCAGTACATTTTATTCTAATAACAATTATTAGAAAATGAGTGTAGTAGCCATATGTCATTCAACCATTCAAACATATATCAATCACATCATAAATAATGTGGTACGAACAATTATACTGTAGAATTAATCAAAGGTAGGATAACTAACTATTCATGTGTATCTAGTGCAAGCCGTGGTCGTCATAGCGGTGCGGTAGCTGAAAGCTGAGAGCCAGGTCCTCAGAAGGAGACAGTAACGACGCCGGTCACGTTATATGTGACTAAATGGTAATTGTTATTTAATTGGCTACTGTTTTCATACTGTGTAATTATTTCTAATGCAGTAGCGTAACTAGATATTTACTGAGGTAAGTAAAAACTTATAAAACACTTGGTAAAAACCGTTACCTTTATTTAAAAATTGTTACGGTTATTAAGATATTTTTTTTAATTTAATTTATTTAACGTCTGTCTATTTCCATTGGTAAAGTTCTATCGCCGACGATTTTCCGGTCCGGTATGATCATAATCATTTTAACTTGATATCAATCAAACCCAAGAAATATAACCCAGGTCCGAGGACCAAACAGAAGAGACAGCAGTCAGCGTCAAGAATTAATCCTCTTGTCCACTGCGATGCCCATTAGGACTATAAATCTACCATTTTCTAAACCGAATCGTAAATCTAATTGTTCCCGATTACTAAAATCTTTTTTATCTAAACCTTGTCATTTCTTTTTAATTATTTTATTTAATGTCGAAATATTTCCAATGCTGAATCCTATCACCGTCAACATATTACAATATTCACCGTATTTCTGTAAGTGCCCCTTTTCCAATAAATAGTTACACTACTGTTATAGACATTAACCTAGTTTCTAGTTTTATCCAAGCCTAACAACTGCAGCTAATTAACGAACAAAAATCAGAACTGAGAAAGAAAAGAATCACCCAAGGAAACTGACTATTGGAAAATCGGACTCAGAAACTGAGGTGCCAACTAGATTGCAGGTATTGGCCTTCCGAATATTTGATCCGCCACTGGAAATCTTTTTATGAGAAATGTACTAAAACTAGAATAAGTACAACAATGCAAATTAAAGCTATAAAATGCTACCACAACAGCAAAGTAAATAAATGCTACGATGTACGGTATTCTAGTCACGAACTGTTTTTAATTAACTGAATTGATTGCGTCGTTAATAATACCTAAATGCAATTCAAGGAAGATGGCCAATCAATTTGCGAGAAATTCTATAAAACCAGCTACTTCCGATTAAAATGATATCACATGTATAGATCATTGGAGCTATCTCCCGGTTAATTAAAATATTGTATCTTACACCTTCAAGCAATTAACGGGGCCAATTAACTGAAAGAATAATTAATTAAGTGTAGCGCGGTATTGATAAATCAAAGTGAGCAAAAAAATCAATCTCGTTTGATTGGATGGTGCTGCGCCGTGCCGCGTATCTTTGATGTCTGACATAAATTGTGAGGAGAATTCAATGTATCTATCTCAGGGAGGATAAACTAAGACAAAGTTGATGAAGCTGGTAATTAATTAGTGCAGGCTGAATTCCAAGAGAAGCAACCGTAAAATGTTCTCATCTAAAGAAGCAAATTATGAAATATACATGACAAGAAGAATGGAACGAAATTGACTCTCCTCTCTTCTCTTTTCTTCGTAGTACCACATTGCATCGCTGACGTTTTCGGGGTCAGTGAAGACGGGGTCCTTGGTTAACGAACAATACATTATCTCTGCTAACTGGCCACCTGGTAGGCTCGTTGGCTCGTTGGCTGGCCGTCGTATGGTGCCACGTTGTTATAATGAATGAATGACCTGCAGGTAGCGAAGAGGTCGGCAACGTGGGTGTAGCTCTCAAATAAAGTAGACATCCTCCACCCATTTCCACCCAACTCCTGCTCCATTCGTTGCTCGCGAACGAAGATGCGAACATCTGTAGTCTTTACTAACTAGAAGAACGCTCGGAGTACGAGCGATCGTTTAAGATGTTTTAAAAAGAATCTGGTTTTTGTGGTTAGTGCTATAATACCATAATTATTGGATCTTGAAAAAATTGAGTTATTGGCTTAGTCATACGATGCTTTGTACTAAGATAAATACGGTCTTGTTTTTGTCCTGTTACACATATTAGCTTGGAAAGCGACTTAGAAGAGAAGGGAAATCGTATGAAAGTGGTTTAAATACGTTTACGATTGAACGAAAATCAGAGAAAGACAAAAAAATCTATAGATTGGTCAACTCCCGCAAATTCTTTAACCTATTAACCTATGATCTACAAACCATGTAGTTTTTAGTATTCTTCTCATACATTTTCTTATTATTTTTCAATTTCAGATTCACCCTGTTCATTACAGAATATATGCACAAATCGAGAACAATAGCCGCAGAGTGCACAAAGATCCGGTAGATCTGATAACATTCCAAAACACATTATTATCACATCTTTGCGCATGTTTCATGTCTTTCTAGTCTCCAACAGTGATAAGACCATTCTTGTAGCGATATCGACCATTAGATAACAATCGCACAGCATATCGCGCAGGAACGTTTACATCTGCGTCTGCCTACTTAGTTACGTGCGCCGATGTGTGCGGCACCTCCATTACCGGCTCTATTGGCTCCATTGGGGATTGCTTGGTGATGGTGATGGTGATGGTGATGGTTATGGTGTGCCCCTATTAGTAAGGAATTCCACAACCAGTCGTTGATAATAAGCTCTTACAATGCCCACGTCAAATTATCAGATTTGTTGTGGAAAGAAAATAAAACACAAACGTGATTGTTAAAGCGCCCAAATAGGTGCATTGATATCTTATCCGGATTCCGGAATATTCTTTTAGAAAAGTTACCGGTTCAATTTAGAAGATTTTGAAACAAATATTTTTGACAGCATGATACTCACAGCTCACGTTACGTCTATAACATTGATTTAATGATAATGTAACAGAATTATGGTAAACTTCTAAATGTTTATAAAAATTACGGATTTTTTTTTAGTAATATATTAAGATTTAGTTACACATTTATTAAAGTTATACTTTTTGGTCGTTATGTATATTTTTCAGAAATGAAAATGTTACACTTGCATCTTTGCTTGACCGCATCAATGAAAATCTAAGTGGCACACGGATCCATATGCTGCGCGATTGCTACAAAACGATATATCGCTGTGTATAATACGATTTTTGTCCTAAAAATTGCCTTCGGCTACACTTATATTGACTTAAAGCTCATGTATTGTGTTCAGTACAAAATTAGCACAGAACATAAAATGTGTCTCTGTTGACATTCTAGTTTAATATTGTATTGTTGTCTCTGGTAGAAATCTTACTCAGGGCAACACAGCGACGTGTCGGGCAACACAACGACGACTGCTGTGCACGCTACAGCCGTATGGCATTCGAGTCAGTCGTGTTTTGGCTTTTGCACTGTCGTAGCATGATTCGCAACCATTTTATATTACAAGAATTTGTGGTTAAATTTATATTAAAAAGTGTAAAATTATTTTATCATTAAACAATTGAATAATTATTCAATCTACAAATACTCGCATGGTTTTATTTCGTACATGCGAAGCTGGTCCTTCGATGCCTTACAAAGACGATCCTTCGAGTTTATTATCCGCGTGTGTTTTACATTGTGTTTTTGGCGTTTTTTTACATTTGCCCCTTGGTGATTGCCATTGAATGGGTAATTGGGACGCTCTATTTTGGCGGATTCACGGAGGATTTGGATTTTACAATTACATTTCAAGAAGGTTTTAATTCGTAAATGCGAAGCTGGTCCTTCGAGAATTAAAACAAATTTGGTCTTACAAACCATTATTAACCGCGTGTGAATTCGTGGTGTTTTGAGGTTACATCTGTGTAGTAATCGGCACATGTGCAAGCTATTTCTTTACATTTACCCTATGGCGGCCTGGCAAGTCATCAATTGACATCGATGGGGTAATGCAACGTTTGATTTAAGCGGATTCACATATATTTTGGATACTACATGTTCACATTTCAAGAAAAATTGTTCAAGAAATTTATTATACGGAAAGGGGTGTAAGGAAGCTGGAAGAAAGTAAAATACTTTTTTACTCATCAAGGTACAATTCTATTATTATTATCTACAAGTACCAATTTATTAAAAAATTGCTAAGTTGCTGGATTAAGCTGGATTAGTTTTGTCATCCACGTTTCATCTAACATACAAGTACGAGTTTATCACCTAAGCAAGATGGAGGGGTTGAAGAGGCTTAAAACGGCGCGGACGACTGCAAAAGGTTCAATATCAAGGATGGACAATTATGTCAGCGACTCAAGGGCCCTCGAATCCGGTACGGTGGAGCTGCTGGAGGCGAAAAAAGAAAAGTTGATGGCTACCTATCAAACGTACGAGCTCACGCAATCCAGTATTTTAGAAATTGATGAACAGGATGATGAAGACATCGAGGATGTAGAAGAAAAATACTTTAATATTCTAGCTAAGTTAAATGCCAGCATCACCAAGTTGAAAGAAGTTAATAGGCCTACTTGTCCTAGCTTAGTGGCATCCAAGCTTCCAGCGGTGGAAATTCCAACCTTCGATGGCAAGGATATAACCAGGTTTAGGCCCTTTTATGAGCTCTTCCAAGCAGTTGTTCACAATAATGCATCACTGTCCGATGTACAGAGACTTTTTTATTTAAGAAAGTATCTCCTTGACGAGGCTCTCTCAATAATTATAAATTTGCCGCTTGTGAACAGCTCATATAAAGAGGCTCTTGATTTATTGTTAGCGCGGTATGATAATAAGGCGCGATTAATTACTAATCATATTAATATATTACTTGATATTCCAAACATGCAGAAGGGTACTGCAATGGCAATAAGGGCTTTTTTATGTCAAGTTAAACAGCAATTACAAGCTTTAAAAAATCTTGATGAGCCTGTAGACAAATGGGATATGATTCTAATCTCAATATTATGTAGAAAGCTAGATTTATTAACTAGTCGCAATTTCCATATGGAAAGAAATGTAGACAAACTGCCTACTATGGCAGAATTTATATCATTTTTAGAAAAACGTGCGATTGCACTTGAGGATAGCTCACCATATAAAAGTATGTCAAATGACAAAAATTATAAAGAGTATTCGTACTCGAGAGTTTCCAATGTCACTACTCGCTACAATTTAGCATGTAGATATTGTAATATGGACCATCCCATTTTTAGATGTCCAAAATTTAAAATGGCTCCTTTAGAGTCGCGTAATTCATTTGTTCAAGAACATAAATTATGTTCGCTATGTTTAAAAGCCCATAGTGGCAGGTGCTCCCTTGAGAATAATTATAAATGTCATAAATGTAAAGGCATGCATAGCAAATTGTTATGTGATAAAACAGATGCTGGTTCGCTGGCTGGCAAGACAACTGAATCTCCAGTTGTAATGTGCTGTAGCAATGATAGCTTGGGGGGTACCATATTGCTGCCTACTATGAAGGTAAAAATTGTTGACAATTTTGGTCGCGAGTTTCTAGTTCGTGCATTGCTCGATAGCGGTAGTCAAGCATCATTAGTGACTGCTGAACTCTTAAAAGAATTGCGTTTACGCACAAACACTCATCCTAGTAAAATAATTGGTATAGGCAATAAAGCCACAAAATTATATCACTCAGCAATTATAAACATACAGTCTAATTACAACAGAAATATTAATCACAAAGTGAATTGTCATGTAGTTGAATCTATCACTACGCATTTGCCTCAAACTTTTATTGACACATCCAAAGTTATTTTTCCCAAAAATATTAAGCTAGCTGATGAGCAGTATAATGTACCCTCGAAAATATCATTGCTATTGGGTGCGGATGTATATTTTGCCATTCTATTAGGTGGCTGTATTAAATTAAATAATGGCTCAGTTTTACAGAACACTACATTTGGATATGTAGTTGCAGGTAAACTGCATAATCAATTTAATTATAATGTTATTAATGAGCCAAAAATGTTTCAAAATCAAAATAATTATTCAAGTAATATTATAGTATCTAATTTTGCCATTTCTGACCATACAACCCTTGAGAATGTTATGGGGCAATTTTGGATGACTGAGAAGGTCCCAGAAAAGACAGACAAGTTTACTGAGGAATATTTAAAGGCTGAACATATTTTTAAAAATTCAGTACTACTTGAAAATAATACTTTTACTGTAGATTTGCCATTAGTCAGCCCAGTAAATGAACTAGAATTGGGGGATTCTTTCTCAGTCGCCCTGCAAAGATTCTGTGTGTTAGAAAATAGATTTAAACGAAATCCTTCACTATTGAAGGTGTATAAAAAATTCATTGATCAGTATATAGAGATGGGACATGCCAGGGAAATAGACATAAATTCTTATGATGTTTATAATACTCCTAATTATTTTTTAGCGCATCATGCAGTTACAAACGATGATAGCAAAACTACTAAATTGCGTGTGGTCTTTGATGGAAGCATGCGTTCTAAAAATAAGATTTCTCTCAACGATGTTATGCTGAATGGTCCTGTGGTTCAAGGCGAGCTCTTCGATATTCTCCTACTGTTTAGAACTTATGTGTACACAATTGTCTGTGACATAGAAAAAATGTTCCGCTGTATTCTCACAAATGACACTTACAATGTCTTACAAAATATTTTATGGAGAGATGATCCAGGTAAGCCCATCAGTTGTTTGCAATTAAAAACTGTAACATATGGACTCAAATCTTCTACCTTTTTGGCCACACGATGTCTCATAGAACTTGCCCATCGCTACAAACATAAATATCCTCTCGCAGCGAGAGCAATGTGCCATAATACGTATGTTGATGATGTCATAGTTGGGTGCGATGACGTGGAAGAGTTATCTGAATTAAAGTCTCAATTAATTGGTTTGTTACAATTAGGTAATTTTAAATTACACAAATGGTCTTCCAATCATCCCCCAGTGCTCGACGACATCTCTAGTGATAAAAAATATATCAATGAATTGGATTTAAATAAATCAGCCATTATTAAAACATTAGGTCTAAAATACAATGTTATTTTGGATACATTTACCTTTAAATGTCCTAACACGAATAGTAACAATTTGAATACTAAAAGAAAAGTACTTAGTTTTATTGGGACTTTATTTGACCCGTTAGGATTGATTGGCCCTATAATTGTAGTTGCCAAGTTAATCATGCAAGAGCTTTGGTTTTTGAAAATAGATTGGGACGCACCGCTGCCTGACAAACAATTACAGATGTGGGAAAAGTTCCTTAATGGTCTAAAGATAGCAGACAGCATTTCAATAGATCGACTTATAAAGGAGGAAAATTTTGTCACTGCAGAGTTAATAGGCTATGCAGATGCATCTATAAAGGCGTACGGGTGCTGCCTATATTTAAGAACCGTTACAGCAAATGACAACGTAAAAACAAAATTAATTTGTGCCAAGTCTCGTGTGGCTCCACTAGATAAGGTACTTACAATACCCCAACTAGAGCTAAATAGTGCAGTTTTGTTGGCACAACTTGCGGTTAGAGTTAGTAATTTACTCAAAACTAGATTGGAACATAGAGTTTTCTTTTATTGTGATTCCAAAATAGTCCTTGCTTGGATTCAAGCGGACAAATTAAAAACCAATATCTATGTTAATAACAGAGTAAAGAAAATAACAGAGCTCACAGATAAATTCTCTTGGTACTATGTAAAATCAGCTGATAACCCAGCTGATATAATTTCTCGTGGTATAGAACCACAACACTTAAAAAATCAAAATCTTTGGTGGAACGGTCCCCAGTATCTATCCAATTCTCATTTTAAACATGATCATTATTTTGATTTAAATACAGTACTTCCATCAGACGATGAAGATAAAAGCTGTAATGTTTGTAACATTGAAGTCGAACAAGCACCTTTAATGCTAGACTTGTTTAAAAAATTCTCCAATATCAATAAACTACAGCGTGTATTAGCTTATGTGTACAGATTCTTTAATAATTGTAGAAAGACAGTACACAGTTCAAGTGGACATTTATCTCCACAAGAACTTCATAATTCATTATTAATTATCATTCGCTCAGTTCAAAGGCAAATATTTTTTAAAGAAATAAAATGTCTCTTAGGTGGTATCATTATCAAGACCGGTATAGGTAATCTCCACCCTTTCATAGACAGCACTGGTTTAATTCGTGTTGGTGGCAGATTGCAAAATGCAGGCATTGCAAAAGATAAAATGCACCCAGTCATACTGCCAAAGGACAACAATATCACTTCTATCATAATCAAAAATGAGCACTTACGTTTGCTCCATGCTGGTGCTAGATTAGTACTCAGCTCCTTGTCTCAAAAGTTCTGGATTATCAATGGCATACGGGAGGTCAAAAAGGTACTATACAAATGTGTTATATGTTCACGATTGAAGGCTGAATCTGCTAAACAATTGATGGGTTCTTTGCCAGCTGACAGAGTTACAGCTACAAGACCATTTCAGCATGTAGGTGTAGATTTTTGTGGACCTTTTAACATAAAGATAGCTCGCATACGTAAACCATTGATTACAAAAGGTTACATTTCATTGTTTGTTTGCTTTTCTACAAAGGCCATACACATGGAAGTGGTTTCTGATTTAAGAACTGAAACATTCTTGGCATGTCTCAATCGTTTTATTTCTAGACGAGGCATGCCTACTAAAATTTATTGTGACAATGCTAAAACATTCAAGGGTGCTGCTAATGAATTAAAAGAGTTGTATAATTTACAGACTAATAAGTCTCATAGAAATAATGTTATAAGTTTTTGTAATAATCTATATATAAAATTTATGTTTATACCCAGTTATGCTCCTGAATTTGGTGGTATATGGGAAGCAGGGGTCAAAAGTGTGAAGCACCACCTTAAGAGAGTAGTTGGTAATTTGGCCTTAACTTATGAAGAATTAAATTCAGTTGTCATACAGATTGAAGGTGTGCTAAACTCAAGACCACTGCTTCCACTAAGCCCAAATGAATATAAGTATTTGACTCCAGCACATTTTCTAATTGGCACTGCTCTGATTGAATACCCTGAAGTTAATTTAACAGAGGTACCAGTCAATCGTCTTAAGTTTTGGAATATTGTTAAAAAACTAAAACAAGACTTTTGGCAAGCTTGGTCTAAGGATTATCTCACACAGCTTCAGAGCCGTCCCAAGTGGAAATATGCTAATGAGAACCTGAAAGAAGGTGATTTAGTTATTGTAAAGAATCTAAACTCACCCCCATTAAATTGGCCAATGGCCAGAATCACAAAGGTCTTTTTTGGTAAAGATGGAAAGGTGAGAGTGGCGGAAATAAAAATTGGTGATAAGATCTACAACAGACCCATCACAAAATTGTGTAGATTACCACTGAATTGATTGTTGTGTACATTATGCAAATGATAATGTATGCTAAAATGTTAATTACGTTTTCTGTTATCTTTAGAATAATTGTTATTTTGTTTTATTTTATATTATTCTCATACAATTATGTAGACTATCATAGATTTAAGAAGTTTGTAAATTTATGTAGCTCTATGTATTAATGTATTTTTATATATATTTTAAGTTGGTTGTGGGATCAGCTACGTTCTGCTGGCTGGTAATTTATGTTCAGTACAAAATTAGCACAGAACATAAAATGTGTCTCTGTTGACATTCTAGTTTAATATTGTATTGTTGTCTCTGGTAGAAATCTTACTCAGGGCAACACAGCGACGTGTCGGGCAACACAACGACGACTGCTGTGCACGCTACAGCCGTATGGCATTCGAGTCAGTCGTGTTTTGGCTTTTGCACTGTCGTAGCATGATTCGCAACCATTTTATATTACAAGAATTTGTGGTTAAATTTATATTAAAAAGTGTAAAATTATTTTATCATTAAACAATTGAATAATTATTCAATCTACAAATACTCGCATGGTTTTATTTCGTACATATTGTATTATGAAATAATGGTTGCAATGTACTTGTGGTAAAAACACCACACAATGCATTTTAAACACTAACTAACTAGCTTAGATGATGTGTTGACCGTTTGTAACGATGACTAGTACCGCAAAACAATGTCCAAATGGTCAGAATGGTCACAATGGTCACAATGAAGAATCCCCACCGACACCAGCCGCGATACCGATGACAACGACGCAACCGCGACGACTTGAAGCACACATTAACAATACTAACGCACGCCTAACGAGGAAGCATTGAAAAAACAATGTCTTAATGATAGGAAGAATAGTTTACAATCGGTACATGGTAGGAAAAAGTAGGGAGACATAAGTGAAAGACATGGGTGGAGTCTGATTTGTAAGGACTCGCATAAACATTAATGTTTAAGTCATTAATGTAATTAAAATTCAATGAATAAATATTGTTTATTTAGCACACAATACTATTACAAAAAAATATTAATGATCAATTAAAATTATATATTATAATTATTAAATATTATAAAATGGTGGAGATATAAACTTAACTAAATATAAACATGTTAGCCGGGAAACACGCCGATTGTTGTCATCGTAGCATCATCAGGAACTGTTAGAACTAAAAAATTGATTGTGCAGCACAAGGAATTTTTCTTTCTTTATTTGTTTTTGTTGTAATCATGTTACTGCTATCTAAGGAGTTTTTGAGGAGGAGTGGTAAGAGGGGCTTGCCGTTTATAAAGTATTATATTTTTTAACATACATAAATAATCAATCCGATCATAAATAAACCTTTGAAGTTATTAATCGATAGTTCTGTATATAACCTAAATAACATTATTGTCATCATAAGAACTAAACTAATGCGACTTCCAGTGGTTTGATTTATAAATCAATTATTATTAGTTCCAATATGCTGGTACAAGACGTAGAGCACTAACACGTAGCGCCCCAGAAGCAAAATAAGAAAGAATCAGCACATTTGTGCCATACTGCACGTTCTAAAAGTCAACCTTATTATTGTGCTCTTTAATTGACGATAATTTATAAAATAACGTTTCTGGAATTGAAGCAGCTCTATTACTCGATGGTAACAATGTCCAAGTATTGTCCCGCTGAGCGAGACAAGAATACAGAAGATGGAAGACGGATATACACAACTAAAAGTATTTCAAATTGGATAAATATACTGCTTATTAACGTTTTATAAACGAAGGATGCCCTAATTGTCCATAGTATCATCGCCAATCATCAGTTTTGGTTTCCTTGGGTCATCAAACTTGTCATTGGTGCGTAAATCAAGAATCATGTTAATGGCTACTGTGAAAATAATTCCCAATAAGAAGAGCACAAACAAAGTTTGCAATATGGGGATACTAAAATAAACATTTTCCTTTTCCTTTGGTTCCCTTGATCCAAATCTAGGTTCACTTAATCCATCGAACGCTTGCACTTGGAAACGATACAAAAGAAGTTGGTACCTTTTCTGACGATTTAAAGATATTTTCGGTGTTATATATGGACATCCAACTTTTCCAGTGATTTTTTGCTCCGAATACAAAATGTTTCTCTCGTGGTTATCATTTAAAACTAATTTCATATTTGTCACAGACCAGTTATTGGTATTATACGTAAACGTCATCAAAATTTTGCCAATGTTTCCTACAATTTCGACGGGATATTCAGTTGCGCCACCGTTTACGATGTGAATGGACTGAATATCAAAATTTGTCACTTTTGTAGTTTTAAGATCCTTAAATATTATACGCTTTACGTACAACAAGATTTTGTCCTCAACAGAGAACAGTGTGCCATTTGGTCCGTCCAATCTGCTGGACGAAGCGGATCTTTTAAATCGACCAGTATGCTTCTTTACATGTTTATCTTCATTCTCAAGCATATAGATTTCGTCAATTCCTGTATAAATTCCCAGTACGGTTCTGCCATTCGCCAGCGAAAGAGCTTGATCGTATAATTCCTTTATCATTGCATCATGCCCCGCCAACATCGACTTTCTATCCCTGTAAGAATCCACATCTTCCAGAGAAATAAATATTGTGTTAGTGTGACCTATTGGCAGTTCTTTAACAGGGAAGTCTGACAAATGTCTTATGTACTTTGTGTTTGGCGTCTCCAGCAAGTCACTAAGCGTCACGAACGAATCATTAACAGCTGGGTAATACACAACTGTGTCATCTTCTTTTTTAAATAATGCTTCCATATTCTTCATAACGAAATTATCAGCGTGGTTCCTTTTGAAAATATCGTCTTCGGTGAGCATGGGTTCCAGGAAGACAAGTACCATCGTTCTCTCGTTAATGCTGGAGTGAATAATGTGTGCTAATTCTCGCTTGGTTATGACGGACATGGCTGGATAGTACCTGATGTGTTTCATTGGATGTGATTTCCATAAGAACAATGGCGAATATTCATATTCTTCTAATGATGCGTGTTCCAGGAGGACCAACACTAAGAAGGCAATAACTATTAGGTACATTACACTAAACTCAAACATTTTAACGAAGCTAAACTTCTTTTCTTAGAGAACTTGAACAGAATAAGTAAATTATGTTTTTTTTTTCTCTATAAAACAAAAGAAATTCATTTGATAAGTAATCAATTATTAAATAAATAATCATAGCATGTCCGATGACTACATTCGAGTATTTCCTTTCAAAACAACAAATATTTTATGATGTTTTGTAAATAGAATGTACAGACATTGTTAATAAAACAACAAACAATCCATATCTTCTCAAAATTCCTTATGTAGTTCCACACTTTTAGTATGAATTATCGGTTTAATATTGTTGTTCGGTTGGCATTACCGAAGCTAGACTGGGAGGGATTATTTAATAACAGCGTGCGTGTAAATCCTGATATGGATTTCATTATAAGATACTACGGAGATGTCACAACTAAGTGCGTGCGGAGACTGCACAGTAGATATGCGCTGGAGCTGGAGCTGGAGCTGGACGAACACAACAAAGGAGATATTATGTCGATAGTAACAACTCTCGCGGCAGTTATCGACACTATATTAATGTTATTATAAATGTAATGAGACTACATCTATATAAATAGTCTATTAACAAAGTGGTTCATCTAAAAGAGACAACAGATTTTTGTTTTCACAAAGGAAAATATTAACTTCGACAATGATGCAAATTAAAATCATTAATTTTTGGTTTTATTTTTAAGACCTAAAAACTTACACTACATAGATTTATTTCCACATGATAAAATTTATGTTCGTATTCGGAACGCGAATGTTTACCCTGCCTACTTTGTTCAAGGCACATAAAAACTGGACGATGGTGATCACCATACGAAGATAGATACCGGCTTTTCTTGTGGTACATTTGGAATTCCCTTTACAATTGTTGTTGACGTTGACACGCTATAAATCCAGATTTTATTGACATGTTTTTGTTTCATTTCTTAATTCTACTTTTTATGCATTGTTTAACAATTGATCATGAATATAGGTTATATAATGTGTCGTGTTCATTCTTTTTCTGGCGATTCCTGATGATGCCATGATGGCGAACATTTCCAGAGCGGGCTAACATCTTAAATTAAATAAAAGATTCTTTTATTTTTCCAATGTTTCTTCAATTTCAATCTATTTCAAGTAGCACCCTACACCTGAAAAAGTCGACGTCGCAAGTAGTCGGTTCCAGTGTGTGAGAAACATGTCGCACGGTTGTTTTGAAGGTCGCGTCGTGTATTCGTCGTACGGGGTATCTTGACTACGATCGTGGCGTGGCCTATCTCAGATGCATGATCTCCGATCGATCAGATCACTCTAAACGACATTACATACACAGTGTCTCCAGAGAGTTAAAAGAACAAGTCAATCAACTTCCCCAGACTTAACATTACACGTTTTCTAAGACTTAGATACTTTTATCTTTGTTTCATCTTGCCGATTTAGGAAGATCTAACAATGTCGATGTCTGATCCTTGACTTCTAACTCTACTACTGTTAGATGGTCGTTGTTTCTTGCTTATGGCGTGTAAAAGGAAATTTGCATACAAAATAATAAGGCAACATACACTTGGACTTTGTAGCTGTCAAATTGAATTTGCAATGTAAATTTATGTGTTGGTTAGAGCGCCCTTATCTGGATAAGACACGTGCTGTTCTGATATAATCAATGCTTACTAGGAAATTTCTTCCTATTAAGGAAAAATATATCATTTCCCTGAAACACTCTGTTATGTAGTAAATAAGTTTTAACCGGTTAACCAGAGATTTTCATAAAAACGATTATTTTTTGCTTGGATTTATTAAGTTTGGTTTTAAAAATACTTTAAAAGTTTACCGATCGCAATTTTCTAAATATTACCTCAGTTATAAAAATTTGAATTGACCATATAATTTATACGATACTTTCTTTATCTTTTGCGTTTATCTCTAAAATACTCTCGTGATCATATCTGGAGAATGCGTCCTACTCGATTTTAATAAATATTCACACATAAGGTCACATAAGGTTTAGCGTATTATAAAATGGGCTTGTGTCCTCATTTTTTAGAGGTCGATTTTTCAATTGTTGATTGAAATTGATGTTAATAAATGTGTATTTGCGTGTCTATTTTATTAAATATCTAAATGTTGAAATAAAATTTGAATTGTAGTTTTAGCGCTAGAAATGGTCGACCATGTTTCTATGACGTGAAATGCATTTTAACGTCAGTTATTTGTTGAGTAGGTCAGTACTGCGGTAATGCTTTGTAGCTGTTGGTAGTCGAAATAATAAAGTCAAGTCAAAGAATAATAAGTTTTTATTTTATTTAACCCTGTTAAGGCAGACATAATATTTAAATTTTATTGTTCCTTGAAATAGCTGTAAATAATATTTGATATTTTGATATATAAATACATATAGCAGAGATTTATGAGCTGTAAGGTTGGTAACCTTACACAAGGATTGTGATGTCACATGCACTTGAAATGTGTACAACATTGAATCCCTTTAATAATTAAAGAGACAAAATGACTTTTTTAATTGTTAATATCTCTTAACATATAAGGAGTTATTAAAAAATAATTGAACATTTGAGGTTCTAGTAACCCACTTTTTTATCAATATATAATACACTTTTATAGAAATTAAGACATAGGACACAAGCCCATTGACTTTTTTGTTCACAAAACATTTTATTTAATATTTTCCCCATGTTATTTTATATTTTTTTCATCATCTTTTAAGTAAATATATTCACAAATGTAATTTTATTTATTGATAATAAAGAAATGCTTTTGTTCTTGTAAGTTGCCTCAAAAAAAAGTGTTATTTTTATACCAGTTTTTCCAAGCTCTCAGGTTATAAATTGAATAAATATTTGAAATCTATTTAAATGAGCAAGTAGCTAGAAGCAAGACAGCGTAAGTTTCGAGCGTAAAAATTCGAGGTCACTAACATATTATAGAGTTAATAACCGATGCCACTTAATTATAAATGTTAGAAACAATCTTAATGAATATATGCAAAATTAATTGCATGCAAAATGGTACATTATTTATATAGTATGTGTAGCTAATGTGTCGTCCAAACCAGTACAACTTCAACTGGAAATTTTATATATAAATAAAATATTCTGTTTCTTTTGTGTATACAGACCCAAATCTTTCAAGAATTGACCTGATTTTTAATACTTAATTAGTTACTTTCTTTTTAAACATATATTATTGTCTGAGTGAATCTGTAGTACCGATAGAAGATATCGATGTATTTGGTTATGACGTGTTGTACAACCTCTTCCAACAAATGTTGAATGTCACACTGATTTGGACGAAGCATTATATAGGTTGATACATTTTAATGTAATAAGTAAAATAAAAGTCCAGACAGGATGTCAAAAAGTTGTATGGCAAAAGCTGGATTCAACCTGTTGTGGGACAAGTTCTAACTTGCAACGTGGATATTGAAATCAATCATTAAATCTACCTGGCTATCAAGACTTTTATAACATGCACTAATAATTAGCATACCTACTTAGACAGACTCTCTATCTCTCTCACTCTAATGTCTTGTCACATGCAGATCAGAGACAAGCAGATGCATCGTTGTCGTGAACATCAGTCTGTACTCTGGAGGTTAAAAATGACAATCTACGCAAATTGGCTACTATTTGTTTACTAATAAGCAATGATGGATCGTTTAATAGAATATTTTAAAAATGATTTCTGTCGTGCACTTGTGATTCCCTTTAAATCATCGAGTTTACCGCAATATCTTGATGATTAGTTGTACTGGCTATTCTGGCCATCGGCTATTGGACGTTTGATGAAAACATAGTAAGACGACAACGGGAGGAGGTACACGGGACCTTAACAGGGGCCTGATGACTATGAGACTGATTTAGTTTTTTCTTGGAATGGCCTAATGCCAAGTTCAGATTTAAAATATTTTTAAAACATTAATTTAACTAATAGTCTGATTGAATAACTGATTGCTAGTATGATAACATACGGAACAGAGATATGGGGGTGGAAGGAAAAGAGATACATTAAATGGATACTAGGGATAGGTGCACGCCGAGATACTTGATAATGGAAGAACTAAAAGGGAACAAGATGAGAATTGAAGCAGGTAAGAGAGCAGAAAAATATGAGGAGAAAATGAGCAGCGCTGAAAGCAAAATTTTAAAGAAAATAAGAGAGAAGAGTAGAAAGAAGGGGGAGGGAGAAGGTCCGAAAAAGAGAAACGAGTATTATGAAAGGAATGAAATGGCGATCGAGGAGGCACAAGTGTGGAAAATGAGACAAAGAAGACAAGAGGTATAGGTTTTTTTCTTTTGGAATTGGAATGTAATTAGGTACAACGATATGTAATTTATGGATTTAAGGCGAAAGAATGTAGTGCCTAATGGCAAAAACATTCCAAATAATAATAATAACTAATAGTATCTCAGTTGTATAAAAGAAACAGCAATATCCTGCAGGGAAGATGTCAAGTGTAAATTTCCTTTATCTAGACATGGCCCACGACCCCATTGAACAACAAATAATGTAATGTTTGACTAATACCAGTTGTTAGATGTCCTATAATCACCACAACCGACAAGAGTAAATAGATTTTGTTCTGTATCTTAGACGGAAATAGTAAACTACTGATAATAATTAAATATAAATCGTATTATAATCATTGTGAACTACCATTATCGGAAACATGTAACTTGTCCATGATCGTAGGACGTGGCTGGACAGTTCCACCAGTTCCAGTGTCAACGTCAAAGTAGTCGTGGGAAAGATCCAGTTAATGTTTATGCTTCGATACATATCGATCTGTAGCGCGCTCTAAAATATACCTACGTCAAAATGAATAATTAATTACGGTTCAAATAAAAATCTACGAGTTTCCACGATTTAGAGAATTAGTATTTGTCGATAACTTGATGAAGGAATTCACACTGCTTAGTCGTAGTTGTTGCTTGAAAGAATATACGGAAGAAGAATAGACAACTGCGACTTCCGGTTGCGACGGTTTAAGGTCTAAAGACAGTGAGATGGATCTACACGCGTCGGCTTTTTAATATATATTACAAATTCCCTTCTTTCGAGATCAAATATTAAGATATTTTATTAGCAGAGCGTACTATTGGGTTAGCGCAGCTATTACGCAGAGTACACTGGTTCATATTGCAAAATGCACAACAAGGGCACAAGAAAACCAGACAGGTTTCACATCAGAGAGACAGCTTTGCAAACAGTTGTTGTCAAAAAGAAAACAAAATTATATTCAGTTTAATTTTAAAACAGTTCTGTTTTCCGAAAACAGACTGTTCTCACTGAACAGACTAGTTTTGTTTTTAGTGTTTTTCTGTGTGTCCCATAAAAATTACAAACATGATAAACAACAACTGACAAGCGCAAAAAACAACAGACATGTTTTCATTTGATCTTACCGACTCCAAATTGGAATGTGTTTTGTTTACTAAAACAGCAAGAAAAGACAAAAATGTCTCTTTGGTGTAAACATTGGTGTTTTTGTTCGTGTTTTATTGAACTTTCTCTCTGGTGTGAAAACTGGATAACATAAATTGGAGTCTCAAGATTGCACAAGTAGAGAAGCTACTTTATATCAACTATCTTCGAAATTATTAGGGCACTACCAAAAATGAATTCAGTTTAACATTTTGTGAAATACATTTCTATGAAACATGTCAATTCCATTGTACGTTTGTCAAACATTTTAAACTAAATCTGTAACATTCTTGCACGCCGACTAAATAAATCGTGAGATTTTTTGAAGCATTCTCCAATCCGCTCCGAACTTCTCAATCAGTTTCGGTCGTTGCACGTTGGTTCGTTGGTTCGTTGATTCGTTAGTAATGTAATACAATTTGACATTTTTAATCCGTCCCCATTTTTTTACCTTAAGTTTTTTTTAATAATACTTGTCACATCACGCGTCTGTCAGAACAGAAATTAAACCGATTTAAATTTAAATTTAACGGAACATTTTTAAACATTTTTATTTATATTATTTTTTTTTCTTTTCCTTTCTTTAGTTTAGATAAATATCTGAAGTTTTATTATTCTATTTAAATTTATATTAAAATTAGAATAAGCATTAGAACAACTAGGTCACATCCTGCAGAAGATATACCGTCTTGTACTTTTAGTTTTTAGTTATTTGCCGAAACGAAAAACAGAAACAAAATGTTATCTATTTTAAGGATGTGTATCTTTTACAATTCGTACTGTAAATGTAAATGTAAAGGTAACCGTAATTAGAAATACCAGGGTTTATAAGGGTCAGACTACAATTAGACATAACGATTGGATTTATTTGTTTAATGATATTTTTTTAGGACAAAGTTTTTTGTGTAACATGGAAAAGTTATTAATTTTAAGTGGAAGTTTCTAATTGACTATAAAAACATGGCAATGTATGAATTGATATCATTGTTGTCAGTTAGTCTGTTCTGTTTTTGTTGCTACTAAATATTACAATTTGCGAAATAAACTTTTAATTGTAATCTTACATAAATTTTTCAATTTACCAAGAAACAAGTATTATCTCATTTAAAACACTATCTAACTATATATAACATCACATCAATAAAATCGACTGCATTTCTTATCCATTTCTTGTCCATTTCTACATTTCCAATATAAAAATAGTTACATAAACATCATCCAATTACCATTCGTGGCTAGACTAATTGGAACCAAAAATCAATGCAAAATATCAATGAAGATGTGAATAAAATATATAGGGAATTACTAAGATGGACAGGGACAGACAACTGGAATAAAATCAAAGTATTCTGAACTGACGCCATTCATCAAAAACAATCACGCGTTGCATAGAAATGAACGCGAACGCGAATTGAAGAACGCGATGCAACTAATAAAAAGGACATACTAGGAAGACGTATTGCACTTCTTGAAATACATTTTACAATCTCATAAAGTAGAATTTTGTTTTGTTGTAGATTTGAGTTTTTAGTCAAACAAGAAGTTGAATGAATACTGGTTATTTTTGGTTGTTTGCACTTTTATTTTTATTTTTGAAAGTTCACAACACTTTTAATTAACCAGTTTATTTTTCTGATATGCATACAATGATGTTAAGGCTGCTAAGGAATATTTAAAAATGTTGATAAACCTAATTAAAAAGACACGCTTCATTAAATAAACTATCGCTAAAGTGTAGATATTGGCATGGAATGAATATTAGGGGCACTTCCCTTCCTTTGAGAGTAATAAAGTAGTGCCTGGAATAGAAATAGTAATTTCTTTAGATACTAAACAACCATTAATTAAAATTTCAACCTGGTGGTTAATTAAGTAACTAGCAGCACGAGTTATTTCCCACTCTTCTTATAAAATGTAACGTATTAATTATAGTAACGTATAACTTGTAAGCAAGTAAGTGTTAAAGTTGCACTGCAAGACAATCTCTATATGAAAAACAGAAAATGAATCTTGAAATTAGCTTGTGACAAGCTAATATTCCATTGCAAGACAATTTTCTACCTGGGTCTTAATAATAATGTTGTTTTCTTATTGCGAAGTAAGAGGTTTATTAAATTAGGAAAGCATCCACGCACGCCGTGGCCATTCTGTGGCACGCATTGGATAATGCATGAGGATTTCAGTTTGACAATAATGAGCGAGCCAGCGTTGAGATGGTCGATGGTCGATGTAGTTGAACATTACCAATGCCACACGCGAAGACGAGGTACACGTAAAAAAACACACGCCAGTACGTGCAAAATATGCCGGATTACGTTATATGGGCAATGGTTGTATTTAAAATTCTTAACAAGTAGTAAATTTATTATGATTATCTGAAGTTAAGATTATTTATCGATCAATCTGATCTCGATAGGAGTATAACTGCAATGCATTAATGTAAGGTCAGGTTTGGAAAGAAAATAGTCGCAGACGATATGTCGTAACGTGGTGCTTCTTATGGTGGATGATACGAACTAAGTTTTAAAACAAGTTCTCTTATCTGATGAACTCCACCAAGAAATTAACTAAATTTTAAAACGGAATAAACTGATTTGGAATACATGATTTTTGGCATAAACTATCGATTAGGCGGGGACAAGACATACTTTATTAGCAAACTCAGAAATTTTCATTTAATTCAGTTAAACAATAATATTAACAAGTGTTTTTAATTTCAGGCAGATCATCAGGAAGACAATGCATAGAGCAGGTAAGGAAGAACAGACAAAGGATGGTGAGAGAAGAGAAAGAAGATTGTATACTGTGGTTGGTTTGGGCCTTGGCGGTTTAGTTGGGTTTATTTAGTCCGTCCTACTGGCCTGCTAAGTCCCAAGTTACCCCAGAGAACTATCAACCATCTCCTGAAGAAGATAATCATCATTTCAACAATTTCTATAACCTCCTATATTATAATGTTCCAGGTGTATATTTATATTCTTATATGTTTGGTTCGAATTTTGTATGGTAGATTGAAAACGGCTCCAGGGAAGTTTTTGAAAATTTCCTGTTTCGTAGAGAAAGAAATTCTAAGTCTTTGGCGTCCCCGGATTTTTCCCTGGCTTTCCTGGAAACCCGTAATTTTGGAAAAAGTGAGCCATTTTTTGCTGTATAACTTTGCGTGTGTATTACGCTATTAAATGCGAACATATTTCAAAACATAGGAATTCAAAATTTAAAAAAAAAGCTCTGAGAAACTTAGGGAGCCCGGTAGTAAACCTTGGAGAAATCTCAAATTTTGGATTGTGTAATAATTGAATATAATATTTAAAAAAGAAATTCAAAATTTTAATATTTCATTTGGGGGCACGGGAGCGGCTTTTGCCTAAAATTGTGCTAGATAGTTGAAATCTTTTATATAGGTTAACAATTGATGAAATAACGAATAAATTGAAAATATTTTTTATTTTGTTGAAAAGAATATATTTCTTTAGTCAGTTTGTATGAAGACACACACTCAATGCACACACAAAATACAGTCGTCGCTTGCGATAGTATTTTTGATAATGTTGTTAGATTCATAAGTTAAATTTGTGCATTCGGATCATTTTAAACTTTGTGTCATCAGATGTCCAACCAATCAAAAAAACAAAACTATTGCGTATCACCGACTGAAGAGTTATTTAAACATAACATTTTTACTTGTAGAGCTCTGCGCCCCAATTTGCGATGAGTAGCATTATAGAATTTGCACCAAAGCTCAAACTGTTGACGCTATGCCACTGGCTACCCAACATGGTTGATATCGAATACTCTACACTAGATTTGATCTCCACAACGAACTCGTACGTCTATTACTCCACTAATTGTGTCATTAAAGCGCTGACAAATGTGTCCAATATCCACAAAACAAATAATTCACATCGCTCTATATTGCAATCTATAAATCTCAATGATATAATATCGTATTAATAATATTATCAACCGAATAAATATCATAGTGCAGTTCCCCATGTATCCGCATGAGCGCTGTTTCGTGATCATAAACTAATTTGATTAATACGCGTGTGGCAGTTGTAGAGAGCAGCACAAGTACGTGTACCAGAACTCCCTGTGGCCCTCTATGTCTGCATTTATGTACTTAGGAGTTAGAGTTACTCTTTGTGAGACTGTAGTCTCTTGACTATATAGAAGATTTGTAAATATGCGAGTATTAGAGAAATGGAATAGTGTGGAATAACATGCGGTGTTTTACCTGTATGCATTTATGCATTACGATCGATTGTATGCAAGTTAAATACATTTATATGGATTATATTGAACTTTATTGGAATTTATTATATGTCCCAATTGGTTAAGTAGTCGATGTAAAGTAATATCATAACATACTTTTATATATTACGTTTAAAGGATGACCTTGTAGCTAGCTTAAAACTTGCACTGTGAGACAATTTTCTATCTGTAAAAATCTGTTCGTTAGATCTTCAGACCCGGATCAAGACAAGAGATGCCTCTGATGAGACTCTATCTAAGTGGGGCTCTATCTAAATCACTACTTCTTATTGTAAATGCTCTTTCCCTTTTTTGCTCTAGCCAAATTCAATTTAAACTAGTCATAAGTTAATAGCACTAGTTCAACTCCTTGCAAATTCTTAAAATACTTGTATTTGTATTTGCTTTCGTGAGAATTACTATAATTAGGTTATCATAACAAGAATTGTTCATTAGTTATTTAACAAATAATTGTTTTAACAACAAATAATATTGACATTGTTTGTTAAGCACTCGTATTAAATGCGGCAATTAATTTTTTTTAAATATGTAGAAAGTTAACACGAAAATTAAATATGCAGGTTATACATTTTGTGCACCGTTGGTCAGAAAACTACATATTGTGAATCAAAAGTAACGTATTTAAAAAATAATGAAATATAAACAATTATTTTGTTTATAGAGAAAACTATAATTACAAATTTTCATAAATTTGACTGACACCCCTATATAAAAGTTACAGGATAATTTTGAATATTGTACCAGTGTAAACGGTAGTAAAGGTACTTCATAAAGGGTGTTATAACGCTATTCTCTTACTGGAACAAACCTTACTCACATGATAAAGTATGTTATATATGCATAATTACTACAATGAAACACAAAATCACTAAAATTTTGACTCAGTCGGTATGTGATTTGTGACAACAATCACCTTTAAAGAACAAATGATACAACGACGATAATAATTGTTTGTACGTAGTCTGATCCACTTCAGACTAACACTTCAGAAACGTTAAAAACCAATTGATACACAGTATAAAACCTATCGAAACATATAGATTCCTTCTAGAAGAGCTGGTGCGACTTTAACACTCTCAAAAGGCGTCTCTAAGCCGATCAAAGACACAGTTGCCGGCCCATACCATTAAAAAGAACTCCAAGAACTAAGGTATCTATTTTATAAGGGATTGAGTGTAATAAAATCAAATCATATGCAAAACTGAAGCCGTAGATCACGTGGACTTGCAACTCGCTTAACACCAAGCACTAACCACTAAGCCCATAGGCTCCAGCCAGCTTCGACTCCATTCAGGCTCCAACCGTTAGTCCAAACGTCAGTCCAATGTATATAGCGTTGCAATTGATATTTATTCTGCCATTATTGATACCATGGTAATATTTCTGTGTGCATATATCGGCGGAATATCATATTTTACTAGGAGTAGACGATATGCTGGTGGGGAGTGGATTATATTTTTATTTATTAGTCGATTAATAAACGAACTCGATATATAAATAAGTTTAATGTTCCAAGAAGTAAATGCTATTGATTATGGAGAACGGTAAATTGTCGATTGTATGGAATTCCTATTGGACGAAGCTATTGCGGTTAAAATAAGTCATCATGTATACATATATGTACACTCTTAAAAAACTTTATAAATTTTAGAAAATTTCTAAAGAATATTTAGAGCAGTTTCTCCAAACAAAATGGAGAAAGGAGTACTTTGAAAGGAACGGAATGGCGACAGAAGAGGCAAATGTGGAAAACGCTAAGGGGCAGAGACAAAGAAATACAGCAGCAGGAAAGAATGGAAAAATTCATAATAGCAAATATAATGAAAGATACAAGAGGATTTGGGTGAGATTGATTCCGGAATTGATACGACAAGAAATATGAGAAGATTTGCAACATTTAGATTGGGAAACGATGGGAAAAGCAGCAGATACTGGTAAAATATATAGAAACGCTGGAGCACATTAGGTATTCATTTGGAAAAAGAGTAAAAAGTGAAAAGAAGATTGTGCAGTTATTAAAGGGAGGCAGTAAAGGGAAATAGTATGTGGCGGAGATAAAGAGAAAGAGCGATGAAAGAGAAGAAAGGAGTTTAAATTAATCTGTTTTGTTTTTGTTTTTATTTTCATTTTTTTTTTATGGAATGAGAATGGGTAGATTGAATAAGGATCACAAATAAAAAGTAATTAAGCACAATGATATGTAATTTAATGATTAAAGTGTGCTAATAACAAAAACATTAAAATAGAATAATAATAATATACTCCAATACCTTTAACTTGCCCTAAACGATAAGTGCGAATAAAGGAGACCCTATTACAGCTTCTGAACAATACATTTATATATTCACATGTAACGTTTTCTGAACTCAACACTTTATATAATTTTCTATTGTTTTTGTATTTCTTCGTAGGTCTATGTTTATGTAACAATGCGATAACTGGAAGCTATTAAATTATACAACAATAGACGCAGCTGCGGTGTAATAGACTCCTTTCTACCTATGAGGACATACTAATTTACAATGTAGTTGAAATATATTGATTTATATTTTATTATTAAGTAAGTAAACTTAATATTGTAATTAATATAAAGACTCATTCACAGTGCAGCCGACTACTTGCGACATCAACTTTATCAGTAAAATGTATTCCAGTTGTTTAGCATTTGTCATGAGGCGAAGTTTCTACTTTCCTGTTTACCAATACAACACTGTTATAAAAGAATCCTCAGTTCATACGCCCGTGAGATCATATGTATGATAATAAAAAGAACTTTATAAGGAACCCCTTATAAAGAAGGAACCGCCTTGTGCGGTAAATGTAGCCCTCTGCTAACAAAATACCATAATATTTGATCTCGAAAGAACGCGGTGCAGTGAAGGTCCATCTCACTGTGTTTAGACTTTTTTTATAATGTAAGAACGAATCAGATGAAATTTATCACCGTATCGTAAATTTAAACGGCTCTAATACCCTCTTTTAAGTAAGAGTTACCGACGAACTTTCGCAATTTAAATTATAACTCAACTTTAACTAAATTACAACATAAAAGACTCTTTATTTTATTTTTCCGACAACGAGTTCTTTAAAAGTCAAGGTTATGCTAGTAGTAAACCAATTGTTAGACAATTCTTAATCTTGCACAGTTAAATGGAAAGCCTATCATTTCGGATATCATAATAGCCATTCGCTAATTAAATTAAATCGATTTAAATGCATTGCATTTCATTTCACTTAATTGTAATTACCACTATAAAAACTGATCTATATGAAATAAAGAGTTTCATATCGATTTAATTAAACTAAATGGCATTAATTGCCGGTAACCGACTTCTTTATCTTCTTGTTCAAGGATCAGAAAATAAGAGCCTGCAGCTTTCATTTTATTGCGAGTATTTCAGCTACTGAATAGATGAATACAATAATTAACTTTTAAATTGCATCCATCGTTGTAGAAACGTATATTTTAGGTAATAATAATACGACTGTAATTAATTAAATAAAATCAGTTTCAGATAACGATCAATCAATCGTATTCATCTCCCTTACGCAAATCGTGTAGCGAATTTCTTAAGAAGATTTAAGAAGCTACTTGACTGGTAATTTTTTTAGTGCTAAAAGCTCTCGTTTCGTGCTAATTCTTTTCAGTAAACTCAAATAAATTTAAATCTAACAAAGACCCTTATTTTTATCTTACCTCTACATAATAAAAATTATAGTCCTACTTATATCCTAGTCCTAATTATAGTCCATAATATATTATAGTCCTACATATATATGTATATCTAATATATATATATATATATATATATATATATATATATATATATATATATATATATATATATATATATATATATATATATATATATATATATATATATATATCCATAAAACAGTTGACATGATTAGTACTTTATTGAACCATGTAATTAAATGGAATTATGTTCTAGTTTTTATTGGCTGTAATGTATCGAAATTGTTATTATATTATCACATTAAAACTCTTGACGCTATATAAGTTGTATATTATAAGTATATGTTGATATAAGCTTTATGGAACTTAGCGGCATATACAAGATAGTGCTCAACTCAACTCGTGTACCCACAACATTTACACAAGGCAGTTAGAAATGTCAAGCAAATGTGCTCTCATAAAATAAATATGTAAACAACATTTATTTTATCAATTTATAGCGGTAATTAAAAATATATGCGTTCTGTGCATTTTTGTTGTTTCTAAGGTGTAAACATATCAGTTTAATTTAAGGTTACAGAGATTTAGAGCAACTACAACTTGGAATGAATAACTCTACCAGCGCAAAGCATAGATATATCTACTGAAATTATTTGATAACAAATGGATGCTTATTCCCGAATATAACAGAATTATGTTTAACTTTGGTAAATAATAAAACATACTTTGGTATACATGGTATGTCAAAAGTGACATGTCAAACTAACACCGAAGGTAGACGTGCCTCAGATGCTTTGAATAGGCAGAACATGATCTTAGTAAAAGTCGAATGGTTTTCGAGATATCGTCAGTTTAAAATTTTCCTAAAATTTTCCATTTTTTAAAACATTGTTAGTGGTCTTTTATTAATAATGTTAAAATGTGTTCGAGAAATGTTCACAGATATATAAAAACATGTTTAAGTTTAAGTGTTTTATTAAAGAAACTTGCCTCAGCGCTGAAATTGTTATCCTCAAATTCTCATGCACAAGTGACGTCTATAGATAATACTATAAACGATATTACGTAAAATAATACATGAGATTACATTACATATGTGTTGAATAAAAACGTATTTTAAATAAGATACACAAAAAGAAAATCGCTGCTTTTAAAATGAAAAACGGAACTAACAATAACAGATGTTCTTGTTTTCAGCATATTTCCAAGAAATTACCAAATTAGGTATTTCTTAAAAGAAAGTTCGCAATACACCAACTACAACCTATAATGACATCATCTAGCACCTTAATCCATGTGACATTTAGTACAAAGAACAAACACTAGAGTGGCGTGCAAACGAGGCGGTTCAATATTTCCATGTTTAATTTAATTTATAACCTCACAATTGAAGGTGTACTCGTAGTTTGATTAAGCCATTGTACACGTGGCATTTTAAATGTTTTATAAGTTTATTGTTTAAATTTACATAATACAATGCTATAATTTGTCGTAAATCAGAAAATAATATCGTATATAATGTGTTTTATTTTACATTGCACACATAGAATGGTGTAATAATTCTAAATATAATTATAATAATTAATAATGTACTTAATACCATACGCAAAGTGCAAATATAGTGCAACCTTGCTAACATTTATGAGAAAACATAAATATTGAACTTTTATATTAACTTTTACGAGTATTAAACTAGCTCAACATATTTGTACATAGACATAGTTAAATTTTTGTTAAATACTTGTTACAACCCTCAACAAATTTCGCACACGCCACTCTTTCTGATTGATAATGCAACCTAATGAATAAAAATTATAGATTAGAAGAAAAAAAATATTAATTTGAGATTAAGTTGATTCCTTGCAACTTCCTAAGTATAAAGACAGTATGTAATTAGGGTATTATATGATATTTTGTGATTCTTTTTCTATTTCAAGTTATAAATATTTGGTAGCGACGACTGCACTTCTGCTATTGAGTACATTTTGAATATACGAGGTCTGTTCAAAAAATAAGGTGAATTTTCAAATTTCGCGGGCTACGTATATTCGATTATCGATTTTTTATTTTGTTATGTTGGTACACTCATCTCGAACATATGTTCACAGTTTTAGCTATATAGCACATTTAGTTTGTTTGTAAGAGGCATAAAAGTTAGAAGTGTTTTGCGTGTTCGGCGATTTTCTACTGTCGAAAAACCTGGATCAAAGAGTTTGCATTAAATTTTGTGTGAAAAATGGAATCAAGTGCTAGTATATAGTACTTATGAATAATAAATAGAAGTTTTTAAACACTGAGCACCAAGAGATATTCCGTTTAAGAAAACCATTGAATACATTCTCACTGGTGATTTGAGTTAAGAAAGACTTAAAAAACGATATCGTGGCATTGAGTGTGCCGGAATTTATATTCTGAGTACAGGCATAACGCTTTAGCGCCATCCACTAGCAAACAGCGTCCGGAAGACTAGAGTTCGTTTTGCTGAATTTATGTGAAAAATTCTTACCAATATTATCCGCCACATTTGTGACAATTACCGCCACTTAACCAACCGTGGTATTCGAGAACAATAACGATATCAATAGCGTCGTAATTTCAAGATTGATAATATTGTAACAACGTAATAACTGCTCCATAAATGTCATGGGGTTATCTACGGCACAAACAACCAACATATGAATATGGCATGAGATCAGCCATAAGCAATATGTGTCCAATCATCCCACGCATCAACCGCAGCGCAGCAGACCCGTATGTGACCTCACTTTATGGATATTTATTTAATACACAAATATGTCAGGGCCTCTGCTAAGGGAAATTAGAACTAAACTAGCGCTGAGTATACTTGTAATTTGTTAAATACACCCACAGGTTATGCGATGACATTTATAGAGTAGAACTATTACATAATGAAGACAATAACAATGACCTATGCGAAATATTTAATTACAATTAAAAATATTAAGTACATAATTGTAAAATATACGGTTTGCCAACTCTGCAAAAGAAACGCACTACTCGAAGTTCTGCGAATATTTAACCGCATCTTCATGGAGTGAAAGGGTTACTCCCAAAGAAAAGAATGATTTTTCAAAACATTTTCTCTGTACACATGTTATGGTAACTTTTAACTGTATTTAGATATTTTTATATTTTCAAAACTAATAATTTGGAAGTTGCTATAGCTGAAAAAGGCATCTTGCGGTGACCACGATATCTTTAGACTAAATCATCTAAAATGAAAAAACCAAATGAATTTCGTTAAAGTAATGTGTAATCTAGAAATTAATCGAAGGATTAGGCAAAATATTTTTTTTTTGACAAAATGGCGGCTTCTCAACAGAAAAATCGATTTTTTACCTTAAATTGTTTATAGAAAAAGAAATAATTATCGGTGAGATAAAACTCACTGTTCATAAAAAAAGAATTTTAAAAAATTTAGAAAAGAAAAGTTGGTTAAAGATAAAGGGCATAGTGGGATACCTGGGACAATGTCACGTACAGAAAATAAGGTTCCATTAAATGCGAAGTAGACGTAGTAGAGTTGAGCGTAAATGAACACTTTTAGTTAGTGTTTGTAATAATGCGCTATCAGGATATCTACGCACCAGCTAGTACACATATAGTTTATGTGTACTAGCTGGTGCGTAGATATCCTGATAGCGCATTATTACAAACACTAACTAAAAGTGTTCATTTACGCTCAACTCTACTACGTCTACTTCGCATTTAATGTACATAGGTGTAGTTTTAAGTTAAGCATGCGAATATCTTTATCTAACAATATCTTAAGAATGTAGCAGCTACACAGGTAACTAACACTATACAGGTTTAAACATGAAACTAACTAATTAAGCAATAATTTCAATAGAAGTCTTAATAATACAGAGTGTCCCAAAAAGTATCTACTTTAATAAAAAAAAAAGGAAAATATGAAGGAAAAAACCAGCTAATGCCAAAAACAAAAAACATTAAACAAATGGTGGAAAGAGTTAAGTATTTCTCATCAAACAAAAAGAATTGATTACTATTTTAGAAGCAAATTATTTCTTGTAGATATTCAATTATTGAATATTAATTATCAATTAGTGTTACTACCTTATCTCACATTCCTATTTCCATATCCGTCTTTACTACTTATCTCTGTGTGTGAATCTCTGGGCGTATCTAAATCATTATGTTAATAATAACATTTGTTCACATCAAGTAATAATAAAGCTTAATTAGAAAACTAACAAATCAATGAAGACATACGAGTTGAGTCACAGATGATATTAACGTTCTACATTAACGATTTACCGAGCTCGTAAAAACGTTAACATCTTATTCGCTGTATATCACTGAAGCACAATGAAAAATTTGTGAGGCGAAGGAAACATGGAGAAGCAATATACTGATGCAATCTGGGTAACAGTAATGCGGAGGTCGCCTTCGATAAGCTACTACGCACGGGCAAGGTCAAAACGATAAAAAGAAGCATATATTCGATAATGTTTTTTGACGACACAGTTAATATATAATTATTTCTATAATTACTACATGATAAAATGACATTTGAAGAATACTTTGTGAAATTTTCATAAATAAATATCAAGAAATGAGGCATTGACAGCGAATCTCCGCAGACGTTACAAAAAAAAGTAACATTGCGGTGCCACTCATAACTCATCACTGGATTATTTGAAACCAAAAACGAAAATGATTTCATTAGTTGATAAGTTTCTGCAGGTAACGCTGTCAAGTTTTTTTTTTATTGAGTTTTCAATTTTTTACAGCACTTAAACAAAATAATCAGAAACTTTGTTATTTTCAGACGTTAAAATTAAGAAATTAAAAAAAACTCGACAGCGTTACCTCGGCATTTATGTAAAGAAAGAGTGTGCAAAATTTCAAAAGAATCGGTCCAGTAGATTTTGAGCTAGAGATGGCACCGACTTTGAAAAACCTATGTAGGAGAAACCGCATTTAAAAGTTTCAAAGTAAGACGAAACCAGACCAGAGAGGTGAAGACCTAAAAGTCTATATCTCCGACAGTTTTACTCCAATCGACTTCAAATTCCTACACAATAAACTTAATATGTTGTATAATATAAATAAATAAAAAATGAAATAAAAAAGATAAAACCTTCTCCCCCCCCCCCTAAACTAATTCGTCATATCTTTAGATTACACATATCAAAATTCCAATGAAAATATGACACTTAAAAAAAATAGAGGCAATTTGAAAACAGTCAGCTCCTATTGATATACCGCTTTTATTTTATAAACGCGATTAACGTAGCTCAAGTCGATGTGAACGTATTCCTAGTATAGCACAGATAATATAATCAAAAATAATGCATAATAAATACAATTTAAATATAAAAATAAATAAATACTGTAATATAAGAGAGTATTTATTTATAAAGTTCTCGTATTTTATTATCTTTACGTAAAAAAGAGGAATTCAAGTCTATACAACAGATATCCACGCACGACTGAGTGTTAACAGTGTAGAAATAATAAATATAATAGCTAAAAACATTACTGTTAGCAAAATGCAAGAAAAAATATTATATGCTAATATACACTGTCATATATCGAATATTTGTATGAAGGAGATACCAACAGTGGAATAAGACAAAAGCCTGTGGAGCTTTAAAAAGCTTGCATCAGGTTACACTTGAAATTATATTGTATACAGATACTGATTTATAGATATACGACTAAAATTTCAGCTGAGAAATAGAATTCATGAAGCAAGAAACTATAAAACGTAATAATGATTTAACATAAAAAGTAAATAAAAATAAATTTTAAAAAAATATATCTTTTATAAAATGAGCTTTTATATATTTATATAACTAGCTGATCCAACAGACGTTGTCCTGTCCAAATTTCAACAAAATTGTTCACAAATCAACTGAATCAATTTTTCGTCACTACCACCTTGATTCACAATTTGACAATCAGTCGTCAAACAACATTTGCGCACCTTCAGTTCTTCCAAAATTTTCCAACTTTCTGGGCAAATTTTTAAATTTTTCTTTTTCTGAGAACCTTATTCAGACTATTAGAAACATTTAAAAAGAAAAATTAGCCAAATCGGGGATGCGGTTACTATTTAAGACAATTTAAATATTGAAAACATCTCTAGAAAAATGATGAAATCTATTGTTTTGATAAATGCCTTCGCCTTAATAATAATGTATCATTACTGGTGACAACTGAATTATAATCCGCCCGGGGGAAGCGCAGGGCTGTGTGACAGTTTAAGTATTGCTTAAGTTTCCTTGGTAAACGAACAACAAGAAGAAACTGTTTTCAGGCGCCTTGGGCCTTTATTCGTCCATAAAAAGTGAACACATATAACATCTACACAAGCGTTGTTGCATGGTATACGTGACTCTGTTATATGCGTATAGAGACAGGGGCGGATTAGCTCGATGGCAAGTCGGACCCTCGTAAAATGAGCCCTTAAGTGGGTGAAGGTGATTCCCAATAATGTCATATAGGTAGGATACAATTTGAGTTTTTTTTCCAGCTTTGATTTTGTAAAAACCATTTTGAATTGATATTATTTAATAATAATAGCGTGCGGTACTCAATTTTCATTTATAAATGTTGTTTATCAAGTAGCTCCTTTGTTTAATATGACCAAGGACCCAAACCACACTAATAAGAAAAACGTTGCGAAATATTATAGCCACATTTTATTATTATTCACAACGAGAGCGGTTGTAAATCTATCAGGAAACAGTTAAAAAATCGGTTGCAAAGTTTTGACCCTAGCAACAGATAAACACCACTTCAATCTTAAATTCTGAAGAATTCTATATAATAAAAATAAATAAATGGAGCTCTATATTGAAATATTTTTAAATTTTCATTGAAGTACCCTACTTTGCAGTGACATAGCTCCGTCCCTGGAAAACACACACAAAAATATTGTATGCAAAACTTGTAGTGAATTGAGTCCTCTATAAGTTTGATAATTACTATTTTTATCATAAGACGCACTAGTAACAAGATATTGCCAATAAACCGTTTTTGGCCGCCATTTTTCCAAGATGGCAGTGCGCCCATGTTGGATAACTTAGGATTTTAAATCATATCGAAAAATTAGAACTACCGACCCTCATGTGAGGTAAAAGTGTAAAGTTCCTGGGCTAATAAAGCAAGTTGTTTCCATATATACAAAACGTTTAGTTAATATAATAATTTATATTAATAATATTTATGTGCTTGTTAATGTACAACAACACATTAACCTTTTGACATTTGGCCTTTCAAGCTGACCGGACCGGATGGAGACAAGGCTTAGTACTACAATTATAAGAGATGTATACGCATTACGTGGACGTGGACGTGGACGTGGACGTGGATTTATTTGCCGGCCTATACCGTACCGCTGCGTTGAGCTGCACTGAGCTGTTTAATACACCTTCTCATATCTATTATATTTTATTCTTATTATTATTTTCTGACCAGCGCATATTCATTGCTTAGGGCTACTGAAAAGTATTTTCTGCAAAGTGCAAGTCATGTGTACACTATAGCAAAAATTTCTAGTAAATAGACAGTAAAACTACATAGTAAATATGCATTCATTGCGTTCTGCCGAAGTGTAGAAATGTTCGCTAAAAATTCATAAATTTACAAAACAAAAATGCATCTTTAATTTTATAAAATGTCTACTAAATATTGATTTAAAGTGCTAATAACTACCAATAGTTGATGCACTGAAAAATAAAAAATAAAAAATAAATTGATAATGATAAGTACACAGTCTTTCAACAAGAGCGGTCTTTTTAAATCAATAAAAAAACGCAATATTGCGGTGACATTTGGCAGATATTGTGTTTCATTACTAACCTCAGAGTTTGTACTTTAGATTAAAATAAAAATATCACCACTTTTCACGGAAATATTGCGTTTTTCCATTGTTTTTATTTAATTGTAATAATATAAAAGATAGGAGTTAATTTATGATGCATATTCTAATAATTTTTAATAAAGTTTCCAAATATCGTACTAAACAAAATTAGATTCAATTTTCAAACCAATAGATTTCCATGAAATACCATATTTTCCAACGGTTAAATTAAAGAGAAGACATCTACAAATTTTGTCTCACAAATGTTATGGTTTTATATAACCCCATTATCCTTCTGATGTAATGTCAACCATTTGAAAAACGAAACTATTTTCTTCACTAATTTTTTTTTTTAGTTATTTCAAATACTTTTCAATAATCCTATTGTACAACTGACTTTCATCGAATGAGAAGTGCATTATTATTATTATGATATTTTTATTTGCAATGGTATAAATCTTGTGCAATAGTTTACATTAGAAATAAATATAACAGCTTGTCGGAGCAGAGTCGGTGTTAAAACAGAATGCGTATCTATGTGATTTATTGTTATAAAAATATCTTGTAGGAAATATTTAAATATAAAATTATTCATCACTGTTTCTTAAACTGTTTTCAGTGGATTGATCAATTTTGATTATCCTACGCCAAAAACTATTTAGAATACATAGATATGTATTTATTATATTGACGTCGAACAATAACACTTTTTCTATTTGAAATGTTTTTACGATATACAGAAGTTTTTAAATAAAAAAAATCAAAAATTACAACATTTTTAATTGGTAACACTTCGAGCGCCGACTCTTGTATATAAAGCAGACGTCGCTTTGCGACGGGGTACATGTTAGGGATGCATAATGTTGCCATTGCCATACAAAGATAGATACAAGACCATATGAACAAATTATATAAACAAAGACAACGCTCGCAACTTGTACTTAAGGTAGACCTGTCGCAACCAAGGCCGGTCCAAGTGGCGGACGAGGCGGGCCATGATACGGGTTATCACTTTATAGAAGCGTCAAAAACCACGGTGTAAGTATACGCCTTCCCATATATACCCGTTTTTACAGATATACTAAATAAACAATATTATAAATATTAATACCATATTAAAATATAAGAAATACTAAAGAAAACAATAACATCTATATAAATAAGTCTGAAAATTCGTCGTTTTTTAATAATTAGTTTGCCTTATGACCGCGCGTAGCGCTGCATTGCAAGAGATTTTCAAAGAGCATTCACTCTGTGTTATTACAATATTTTTAGAATTTGTTATAACTGGAAACACTCTCAGTTATTTCTATTGTCTATTAATTTAATAAACAAAATGCAAAGTGACGAAACTCATCTATTAATAACAATACCATAAAATTAATAAACACTAAAAGTTATTACGATAAATAAAAAACAAATGTAAGTAATTCGCTGTTTGTTTACAAAATAAAATGTGCCTGACATCTATGTTGCAACACCAGTACTAAAATGTTTTATGTAATAAATAAAATAATACACCTAGAGAATTTAGATATGTTTTTCTGAATATTACAAAACTAGAGGAAAGTGCACAGTGCACTAACATGGGTGTGGACATTACATTAGACATTAGATTGTTCCGTTCGTAGTAAACATAAAAATAAAAATACCATTTGTTTATAATTGTTATATAAACTGTGTTCTAAATGTCATAGGTTAACATTAACCTAGCCCAACAGTTTACAAGATAATGTTCCTGACATGGACTACACATGCCGAAGCAGGCGCAGGTTGCAGGTACCACAAAGACTTGTCCCCGGACTACAAATTCCTGAACTCCCAGTGCATATACTGAACGATAAATTTATGTATATTTAAAACAAAATATTGCGTAAAGATATCAAATCTGGGGTAGGAATTTGTACTTTCCATTCAATTTATATTTTTATTATGTGATTAACTAATTTTTTTGTAATTTAAATTAGAAAATGTTGTATAAATTAATTGTAAACATACAATTTACCAAGTTCTCTAATGTTTATGTGTAAGAAGAGGACGTGCTTGCCCTCTCTTTTAAACCCACAAAAATTAGGTAATTAACTTAACAGGGTCTTTCAGCAACAATTGTCATTTTAAATTTCGCGCTATTTTTAAATTGTATTCATACAACTACCAGTGGTATTCCATTTAGCAGATATTGTATTCCATTACCAACCTCACGAGTTTAAATATTAAAAAAAGTATTAAATAAGTTTAAGTAATAAAATTTTAATATTTGTGCTTGTTAACTTTTATAAATCTTCCAATATAAAATTGTATTTCTCGTCTTAAATCTCGTTTAATTACGTGTATCAACGTGTGAGTCAAATATTAGAAGATTGACATAGCAAGTTTCCTACTCCACGGTGGAACGAATGTTTGATCCGAATGATTATTAATTTGTTGATATTATTGACACTAACACTGTTTAACAAAAACATCAAAGTAAATAAAGAAACTTTCTACTATAAAACCTTCCTTTGTTGGACGATTCGTGCAGCAGTGCATGACATGTGGATCAAGTGTGTGGTGGGAAGAAAAATCCCTTTTGACGCGAATCAAAAGACAGACAACAACCCGAACTTCTTCCAACATAAACGTTTGACACACTTAGTTCCAACATCGAAGGTGTTCGTAACATCGTTTGGAGTCGGCATTACGTACGAGTCGACGTTCCGTCAAATTATGTGAACGCATTCGACGGATTTATTTACTGAAGTCGTAGATATACTCCAGCGAAGCCTACCTTACGAACACGGTATTACCTTAATAATTATTTAATATTCCAGATGTTATATACCGTTCCCCGTCTACTATTAATAATTATTCCCACAGATCGATGATAATCAATAATAAATAAATGCAAATCAACAGTATGAGAAGACATTCAACTTTACTTCAGAAATCAGCAGCAAAATTAAGACGAAGAAGAAATAAATATCTAACCGTGATATGGTTGGAGCAGAGTTGGGGTTTCTTAGCGGCATGTGCCCTTGATATTTAAAATGCAATGCCCTTGGAAATCCCAAATATGCACAACGAATTCTCTAGCTGCAGATGACTACAATGAACCCAGACAGTACTTGACAGAAACTACAACGTATTACTTTAGATATAGATCATTTTAAAACTAATGTAACTATTTCAGATGACGTATAAGTGTAAAAAAGAATTCGAGGTTATGATTGACAACTAGCAGTTGTTTAAATTAATCTGCCTGTAATCGTAAGTAGCACGTAGCTTACTAGATATCATATATTATATTTGTAAACTAATAAAGATAACAATGCATAAAACTCACCCTAAATCCTTGTATATTTCTTGCGTTGCTGCTCTTGAATAACTTTTTTGTACAAACCCCTTCCATAATTGTCTCAGTTATCACTTGACACACAAAATCACTCCGTAAAACACTTTCTCACTGAATGCTAGTACGTTTTTACTTTTCAAGATTTAAGAATTGTCATCCAGACATCACAAGTCTTTGATACGTATATGTCACGAATTAAAATTTTATTCATTTACCGAAGTAAATAGGTTGAAACTGGCACTGAGTGGCCGACCAGCAAATTACTGAAAAACTACCACTCACAAAATGTCAGTTTGATTATTATGATACACAGTTTGGTAATACTGTTATAAAATTATGATGTAAGTTAATATAATAAATTTAAACAAATATACAAATATCTTATTGAATGGAATATAACACTTTTTAGCAATCAGTCTAACTCATTTCTAGTTGTTAATTTTTACTAAAATATAAAAATGGATGTTCAGATTTTAGCGCATGCGCAACCCTTTGTTTATAATGTATAGTAACAAAAGAACTGTTTCACGTTTTACTGAGAGTTCACTTATTTTCTTTTATACATTTAAGATTTCTTTCTTTTATTGCTCTCCCACAGACAGAAAATATATTGTAATGAGCAACACATTGCAATCGTTTTTCATTTTCTTCCCGTTCACTATTTTTAAATATATTGTTTATCATTTTAAAAGTTTATGAACAGAAGCAATAACCATTTATTTAAGATTAACCACAAATTAATTGAAATAACACAATTGAAATAAAACATTTGAATTCGAATTGTCAATAAAACTAACTTGACGGAAAACATATTGCCAACATAAAACTAATTATAACACAAAAAAAAACTATTACAGTAGACGTCAAATTATTATTCTTCTTCTTATTCTTTATTAGACTTATTGTTTCGAGTACATTTCTTGTTTGCTCTTTCTCTCCCCAAATTTAAATCTTTCCAATCACTAATTACTCAATTGTGATTTATACGACAGGCTTTGGTTCAATAATTAGGGTGCACGCACACTGAAGGCACGGTTGTCTTAAGATAATTTGTTTGGTTAGCATCTTTCAAAGAGATTTCAAATCTGCACATTCTCTTAAGTTTCGAAAATCTCATTCGATTGCTTATTGAATATGAAAAATTCTATAATAAGGATCAAAGGTCAAAAAGATTGTTTTAAAAATAGAACAAAAGGATTGTTTAGAAATTTGTTTTTATCAGTAAAAGAAGCCATTGTAATTTAGGTTTCGTTATACTGTTGAAATTGTCTACTGCCTCCAGCTGCAATATTTTAACAAATGTAATTGCACTTTAGAATTTAAATTTATAAATAAAGTTAAGACTCTACAGTTCAAATACAATGAAATGCCTATCAGCATTCAATAATCTATCTCGTTTGCTCTCATACTAAGAATAAGAATACAATTAATACACTAAAAGTTTGTTTTAATTGTTATAAAAACTGTCTTAAAACAGACAAATGTCTCCAGTGTATGAGTTACCCGCAAAACTAATCAATTAACAAAACCTGTAAAAGAAATTTAACCTACTATGTAAAAATCTTAAATTAATACGCCTGGATAATATACAATACAACTTACTCTTCAAATTTTATGCTATGAAAATTATTTATTATATTTTGTAAATAACTATTTCTAACGAATTTCAACACAATAGTTAAAAATCAAAAAGAAAGTTCTCTTAAAATAGCCATCAGCATCTTTCTACAAATCGATTGTTTAAACGATAAAAGCATGTTACAATTCATATTCATTTTTTTATATTGTTGAGCAACATACTTTTTTTCTATTTGTTTTATTTTTAAATGCTCCTTCTTATATACGAGTATAATATAGAACATGACTTTACAATTATAAATAACATAATTTTAATTTAGATAAAAGTAATTAAAAAATAATACAAATACGTCTTTAATAAAAATGTAATTTTCTAGAATGACTTGCAACTGATAAATTCGTTAACCGAAACTTTTTAAATGCGGCAAACTTTTAAGAATTATAACAATGTAAAAAAAAAATTGGTACATGTAATGTGTTGTAGTTTAAAGCTATATATCCATGGAGAGAGAGAGAGAGAGAGAGCTATTGTACCTAATATTTCTATATGAAATACTTTGAAAATTAAAGAAATAATTTCATAAAACCAAAATACTCGTATCTTTGCAATCAGTCAGCTAGTAAATCTCATGAAGCCTTTAAAAGAAATGTATATATACTACAATGGGCTTGTGTCCTATATCTTAATTTCTATAAAGTGTACTATATATTGATAAAGTGGGTTACTAGAACCTCAAATGTTCAATTATTTTTTAATAACTCCTTATATCTTAAGAGATATTAGCAATTAAAAAAGTCATTTTGTCTCTTTAATTATTAAACGGATTCAACGTTGTACACATTCCAAGTGCATGTGACATCACAATCCTTGTGTATGGTTACCAACCTTACAGATCATAAGTCTCTGCTATATTTATTTATATATCAAAATATCAAATATTATTTACAGCTATTTCAAAGAACAATCAAATTTCAATATTATGTCTGCCTTAGCAGGGTTAAATAAAATAAAAACTTATTATTCTTTGACTTGACTTGATTATTTGACTACCAACAGCTACAAAACATTACCACACTGACTTACTCAACAAATAACTGACGTTAAAATGCATTACACGTCATACAAATATGGCCGACCATTTCTAGCGCTAAAACTACAATTCAAACTTTTAATTGCTATATCTCCGTCAATATTTAGATATTTAATAAAATAGACACGCCAATACACATTTATTAACATCAATTTCAATCAACAATTGAAAAATCGACCACTAGAAAATGAGGACACAAGCCCATTATATTTTTAGATAATTCATACTATAAATAGCGCCCCCTACACTGTAGATTTAAAATAACAATGAAACAAAATGAAGATACAAAATAACTTTTCTGTTTTCGTGTACCATAATCAAAACCAACAAAAACACATATTTCTTCGAAATAATCCCCTGATTCTTTAGTCTTACTAAAAAGTAAATCATATTTATCTCATCAATTTTCATGAATTTAAGTGCAGGTTGCTAGAATATTAATTTACAAAATAGGTTTTTTTTTAAATTTGCACCACCTCACAAAGTAATATATTCTTTAAACTTAAATATAAAATAAGTTACTATTGGTTATGTTATTATTGTTAATGTTTTATTAACAATTCTTATTATGTAATAAAAAATCACATATTACAGGATTCTCAAATGTTATATACAAACTTTTATAATAAATTTAAAGAAAACAAAAATATAAAAATTCAAAAGTAATTTAATGCCTAATTAATATTACAATTATTTTTTCGTCAATATTGGATAAAACAGATCAGTTGTCAATCCCAATTAGAATCCACATCAAATACTTCAGCTAGAAGTGGCTTCTTACTTTTACTCACACTGAGAGATATTCCTACATCTTCTGAAATATACAAAATGTTACATTATTAGAAAATATATATCAGAAATATATAATTAATTGTTTAAATGAAAAGATAAAACGTTGTTAGAAACAATTGATTGTTAAAGGATTCTATTTAAAATAAGAGTAATGATAGTGATGTTTTAACTAATAAAAATGTGAAATAACATTACCTATAATCTCTGATGATGCACGAGATTCAGACGACGATGGACTTCTGAAAAATAAGAAACAAAAAGTTAAATACTAATATACCAATGCTAAAAGCAAAACGCCTGCATGTTATGCATTCTATTTTACATATAAATAGTAATGAAAAAATAATTAAACTGCATTTTTACTATGATTGACCTTAGTGCCCTGTTTACTAATATTATTTATTACGTTTTTATTATTCCTACTTTTTTTAAAATCTAGTACAGTTGTTCAGCCTGCTGATGGAGTATTTAGACCAAATCGCTTTTATGTTATTGATATTATATTTATTGATAAATACACAAAAGATTTGCAGTAGAATTGACTGCACTTTATTGGTATGAGGAACACTTTTGCCAAGTACAGGCACATGATAAGCCAAACAAGAGCTTTAAACCAGGATCTGTGTCAATATAAGTTACTGCTCTCACAGTTGAGCTACCTCGAGCTGTCACAAATTAAAAACAACTCATGCCATCTATTATCAAATAGAAAAACGAATATACTACGCGAGTTGTTGCATGTACATTTGCTAACAATTTTTTTCAACAATAAAACTACAAGAAAACGATCAATTTGTCCGATTTGTAACATTTAGAGCTACATTACATAAGTGTTATTGCATTTAGAACGCGTTTTAATCAATTACAACTTGCAGAATACTCGTACATCGAGACTTGTACGAGGAATTTAACGGCATATACTTATCTTCAACCATTTTGCTTGCATGGTTGGTTTGTTAGTTAGGTTTTTTATTCATTTATTTTATTTTTGAAACAGTACTTTTTTCGACAACATTATAGCATAGCAAACTGTTACAAAAAATAAAGAAAATCCGATTGCTGTGTCGATTTACAAATGGAACATATTCTCTTAAAGGATATTCTGTAGCGGTGTCGTTCAGTTTTAAATTAAGGTTCAAGTTTGGTTTGAGTTTGCTATAAAAAACTTTTTAATTAAATTAACACCACATTTACAAAGGATTTCGTTTTTTTAATAAATATTGAAATATATCTACACTGAACTCAAAGTCCTTGCACTGTACTCGAAATTTTAAAAATGGTGTATAACCAAAACGGTTATTTTTATTGAAAATTTTGTTACACTTCAAGTGTATACGTATTCAAAAATATCAAGTAACAATAGTTTCACGGCGACAGAAGGAAGACTGTTTTAAGATAGACTGGCAACTGGGTTCAGACTGCAACACAGCAAAGCGAATATTAAATTTTCTGGAACTGTTTAATTAATAACATGATCTATATAATCATAAACTGATTAGGTAGCGGTGTTATGAATATATATGGGGACTTAATACCATAGTGACAGTCTACATAGTAAGAAGTCGTCAGTGATAGACCTGACTATGACATCATGCAAGGAACAGAGGTGTCTATTCTCGGAATGCTGATACAGTGACTTAGACCAGCGGATACGCAATTACACGTGGCTGAGAGCAACTGGTGGACGCGGAGAACGTGAGGGTTTTGGTTTTGAGTACACAAGACCACGGGATTCATCATATTCGATTGGAATTGATTATTAATAAATGACTGAACTAAATAAGAGAATCCTAACAGTAGTTAGATCTATATTTTATAGAATACCTAGTAAACAATTTGATTAAGTGTCCCTTTTTGTGACGTTTCTATCACTATTTTACTTCAATTATAATTCGCATTAACTTTATCTTCATTTGTATTCCGACAGGTGGAGTGGTTTCGCTATTTGTAGTCGATAAAATAGACATTTCATATGAATGATTGTGAGAAACTGAACTGTAAATGAACTCTTTCATTACAAAAAAGTCATACGCATCTTCAATGTGATGTCAAAGTAACTCCAAAATGTTTACTGGGTAAACAAAGATAATGGCAAATAAGTAACAAAATAAAATATATTTTAACAAACACTCAAAGATAAGAATCACAAAAATATACAGAATAACCCATAAGTGAACCAATCACACCACAATGTTATACGTGTCTTCGAGTATTTAATCAGAAACTAAATGTAAATAGAAACAAACAAAAAAAGTTATTCTGTAAAAAATAAAAGACAGTCGTTGTATGTTTAGTTAAGTGTTAAAATAGTGGATGGTGTTTTCCATACCACTATTCCATTCGTACTCTAGAGTTCTTAGTTCAATTCCCCATTGCTACAAATGAGGGAACAGTTAACACGACTAAAGAAATTCCGCTAATGTCCATCGTTTGAACATATTAAAAGGTTACGATTGTAGCACCTAACAAGTACTTGGGAAATTCAATACAATGTTCAATAGATATTGGATTTCTTTATAAAAGAATCGGCTTACTATATAAAATCGTACTCCATATTTTTTCCAACTGAAATTAAAAATACTGTCTCAATTTTCTCTTTCTCTTTCACCCTACATAATACTTTAACAAATACGAAGAATGAGATAAAAAATAATAAAACGTAACATAACCTCAACACCTCTTCAGAACACGGTGCCTGCAGCATTGCATAATTTGCATTCCACAATATTTACAACTTTTAAGACCATTTATAATAAACCACACTGCATGACACAAACTATAAACAAACATAGGCTTGTTTTAGGTAATAAGAATAAACAATTTACATTTACATTATGCTATATATTGATAGTTTATATGATTTAAAGCAAAATGAAGTCAAGCTGTGATTTAAATACCGCGGTTCACCGCCATTGCAATACATACGGCTGACTGGCCACATGCAAGATCAACGAGAAGTGAACAACGATCGACGACTGACTGCACTGCACTAGATAGTGCTTTATTAGTTTCATTCAACTTAAAAAAAACAATCCGGTGTGTTAAAACATACACTACATGCGATTTGTTATTTATAACGGCCTCCTATACACTAATATTGAGCTCGAATGGGCTTGTGTCCTATGTCTTAATTTCTATAAAAGTGTACTATATATTGATAAAGTGGATTACTAGAACCTCAAATGTTCAATTATTTTTAATAACTCCTTATATGTTAAGAGATGTTAACAATTAAAAAAGTCATGTTGTCTCTTTAATTATTAAAGGGATTCAACGTTGTACACATTCCAAGTGCATGTGACATCACAACGCTGCCAACCTTACACCTCATAAATCTCTGCTATATGTATTTATATATCAAATATTATTTACAGCTATTTCAAGGAACAATAAAATTCCAATATTATGTCTGCCTTAGCAGGGTTAAATAAAATAAAAACTTATTATTCTTTGACTTAAAATGCATTTCATGCTGACCATTTCTAGCGCTAAAACTACAATTCAAATTTTTAATTGCTATATCTCCGTCAACATTTAGATATTTAATAAAATAGACACACTAATACACATTTATTAACATCAATTTCAATTAACAATTGAAGAATTTACCACTAAAAAATGAGGACACAAGCCCATTTGTCAATTTTTGTACCAAACGTGGAACGTAACGAAAGCCAGATTCTCCCTCGATTCGGTGTATTATATGTTTCACTGTTTAAGCTGTATTACATGAGGACACAAGCCCATTGTCCATAGTACATGTTAGATTTCATAAAACGGCTTATACCTCCGCCATTTTTAATAAATTCTTATGTAAATATATTGATAAATGTATATTGTCCCTAATAATAATAAAAAATATATATGTATTTAAAGGTTTGCTAGATTTTCCAAGTGATTTCTTCCCTTTTAATGTTTGAAATTCGAACACTGATTTTCAGCAAGATCTGACCAGTTAAAATCCGTTGAAGATATGACTCGTTTAAATCATAACTGTATCCAACTTGAACGAACCGACCCGAATCGAAGGGATAAAACCAATAAGTATCAGGAGAAACGACAATCAAGAATTACCGGGCAAGAATACCCGGGTAACCGATGTGTCGGTAAAACCACAAGATGAAAGAAAGCCTTGAGCACTGTGGTTTGAGCTAGTTGTTACTTGATGAGGGCCTCTAACGTTAAGTCTCCAGGAGGTGAACTAACGTAGAAGTGACATGGGTTTGCTCGTTACTAGTTTATAGTGTCAGTTGATTTTTGCCACTACACGTGATCGGAAAGTTGTAGAGGGGAGAGGAAACATACAGTGATGCTTATTGAATGTATCGGGTGTATCGGACCACACATGTAGGAATGATGTATTATACGATATAGAAATAATAACGTAGATTCTTTTGGATAAAGGAGCGCGAATTTCTAGTAGGCAGTAACGATTTACAGGAACAATATTAAGAAAGACCTCTACCATCAATGAGCTTGTGTCCTCATTTTTTAGTGGTCGATTTTTCAATTGTTGATTGAAATTAACGTTAATAAATGTATATTGGCGTATCTATTTTATTAAATATCAAAATATTGACAGAGATATAGCAATTAAAAGTTTGAATTGTAGTTTTAGCGCTAGAAATGGTCGGCCATATTTGTATGACGTGAAATGCATTTTAATGTCACTTATTTGTTGAGTAGGTCAGTGCTGTGGTAATGTTCTGTAGCCATTGGTAGTCAAATAATCAAGTCAAATCAAAGAATAATAAGTGTTTATTTTATTTAACCCTGCTAAGGCAGACATAATATTGAAATTTTATTTTTCCTTGAAATAGATGTAAATAATATTTGATATTTTGATATATTAGCAGAGATTTAAGAGCTGTAAGGTTGGTAACCTTACACAGGAATTGTGATGTCACATGCATTTGGAATGTGTACAACGTTGAATCCCTTTAATAATTAAAGAGACAAAATGACTTTTTTAATTGTTAATATCTCTTAACATATAAGGAGTTATTTAAAAATAATTGAACATTGAGGTGCTAGTAACCCATTTTATCAATATATAGTACAGTTTTGTAGAAATTAAGACATAGGACACAAGCCCATTTAAAAATATCAATATGTTTAAATAATAAATAAGTTATACTTGTTGCATATATATCAGGCGGCTATTAAAAAAGAAATTCTTTGCTTGATAATATTTGCGGGAATCAAAAAAAGGAGAAAACAGAACGTCTCGACGGAGTAAAAATTGCCAATATCTTAGAAGGACGTCGGAGATAGTCAGGATAAGTATGAAAAGCAACAATATAAATTGAAAAACGACTTAAGACGATTCAATACTTAACGCTCATAGAGAAGATCGTAGGATAACATAAATGGCGCCACTATTGACAAATCTATATAACTTTTAAATAGTACCAACCTTCAAACGATATGTGTTAAAATGTTATAACATTCTGACCATTAGTTTGCTAGTTTTAATAGTGTTACTTTTGTAATGCGTTTGTTTTGTAATTGTGCGTTGATGGATTAGTGATTTTATGGGGAAATATTTTAGAAGGCTAATAATTAAAGGACCCTATCCTTACCAATAAAGATATTGTATAATTTTATTTATTTAGGGCTAAGGATAGAACATTCAATTCATTCATTCAACACTTTTTATATGTTGACATTTAACTACGCCCCTTTGAAGAAAGAGATCAACAGTGCTTTGAATTTACACCACTGTAAAAACACTTAAAATCATAACAATTTCCTTCTTATAATTAACAAATTAAAATAAAAATGTATGCAACCAGTTGGTGCTTCAACAGAGAACATGAGAATCAAGAAACATATTCCTCGCTGCAATGCAACTGATTTTATGGTTTATGATACATATAACCAGCATCAAATGCAGTGGTTCTCAATCTATTTGAAGTTACGATCACTTGTAATTATAAGGGAAATTTGGGAAACACCAAAATCACTAACTTCATAAAGTAGAAACATATTGCTTCCCATGCAAATGATTTGAATTTTGATTATATTTATCTCGAACACGACACGATCAATCAAATCAAACTTTCAATTTCAAACAAATTAATAACATTCTGCAGATGGTACCTTCTTATATTCCGTCAATTACTGTAATTGCATTTAATAATTAATGCACTCATATCATATGCCGTTGTTAATAATATAGAACAATTATAAAAACAATTTATTAATTTTAAAAGCATATCAATATTTTAGTACTCTTGTACAGAGAGCCGATTTAGATTGGGTTTTGAAATAATACCACCCCGTAGCAGGGCAGACCGATCGATAAATAGCGAAGTATCAATAATATTAGTGACAGACGCAATACCAGAAGGTAATGGAAAATTAAAGAATAGTAATATCTTAAAAAATAAATTTAAGCGTTTGGACTACTTAAAAATTAATTATTAGATTACATTAAATACATTTTCACATAAACTACCAACAACGTCAGTAAGTGACCTTGAATTTTAAAGTAAGATATTTAAACACATTTGCTGAAAATATTGAAATTTGTAACACCTTGACACTGAAATACTGATTGGCATGTTAACATATCTTAACACATGTCAATCTGTATTTCGCAGTCACCATGCTAATATAGAAACTCTTCGATGAACATTGCAAATGAATTATCAATTATTATTGCAGGTAAAGATTTAAAAAAAAAGTCATTTTATAGATCTGTACCAAAGATCAGTATTTGTTTGAACAATCCGCAAGTGGTTAATTATGCGATATTGAATTTTATAACACGTTGATACTGAAATACTGATTAGCATGTTAACATATCTTAACACATGTCAATCTGTATTTCGCCGTCACCATGCTAAGGTACAAGAATAACCGAAAAATACAAGAAAATCGAATAAACATAACTAATTAATTCCAGTGTCTTTAAGAGTATCTCTTATTGTTAATCGTCGCTAGTTAAACTTTAAATTCTTGATTCTTTCGCCTGTCAAAATATTTTTCGTCTTGAACAAGTTCCTACTCTTCTTAATCTACTCCATTGAGTAACAATCACAAGAATAACACTTGTTCTTGACAAATTACGATAACGATAACACTCTTGAACCATTTCAAAGGTTTTCATAGCAGAAATTTCATCTATTATATAAAATTTATAACAAAACTATGCGCACTGAATAAACATGTGTTTATTCGTAAATAAACAAATTTCAAGAAACGTCAGTCATACAGATGTCATAAACAGTACCACCAACATAAATAGAAAATATAACTATCGATATTTTCACCGCGCGCAATTTAAAATAACCGAACCGGATACTTTTATTCTATTATTTTAAAAAGTTGAGAACCAACGCCACAAAGATCTAGTATAACCGCTATTTATTAAGTGCCCGTAAAGACTTTGACTAATTATCGAGTACTGTAGCAACAAAGGGAAGTGTAAGTCCAGAACAGTGAATAATATACTAAGAGAATTGAATTTCTCATCGAAGGCTCTTGTGTAGAGCATCCTCAGGGCATTCTGCAATCTATGTACAGAGACATCCCACTATTCAATTTAAAATATTCAAATGAATTTAACTAGCAATTAAATACAACGGAAATTAACTTTATAAAAGAAAAACAAATTAAATTGATTATGTAGAAATGGAATCAAAGAACACACCACATAGAGATGCATGCTAATGTATTTAAAAAACTTGATAGTGCTTAATTGTAAGTTTGACGTTTCAAGTGAGTCAATCACTAGTCTAGGGTCGAAACTTTGCAGACACTTGACAATTCAAAAACTTGATCTATCTCCGACGACCTTCCAAATCTAAAACAGAATATATAAATCTGGTTCGGGGATCGAACACAAAGACAATGCACTCACTCGCTTTTGAAAATTTAATATGTTATGCAGAAAAAACTTTTATACAATTTAAAACTAAACATAGCCGTACCAATTGTCCCTAGTCCTGCACTAAATGTTTTAAACTCAGCGACAACTCCCATTACGTGGTTTGTCCGACATTTTTATTACTACATCATATCAACATATAGTTAGCATATAATATATTCTTTATTGCTATAATAAATCACGGAGCATTGTTGAACGGAGTATATTACACGCAACAAACGAGTGCAAATTTATTTTCCATATACGCGTTCAATATACTACATTCACACAATAAATTTAACACCAATTTTCTAGAATTTCTTATTGATACTCTTTGTATAGTTAATAACATTAAAGAATATAAAAACGAATAGTTTTTAAAACAAATAGTACCCCGGATACCTCATAAAAATAATTTTAAATCAGACTACAAAATCTGACACCATCAGAAATTAATTTCAGCCCTGTCCGCATGCAAAACACAAAATAACTTTTGTTTTTAAAATAATTTTATCGGAATACAAGATACCACCATAAATAGAATACCTGTATATATAAAAAAAACGGGAAAAAATTATCACAGAATCCGTACACCTATATTCTACAAATTGTCATGCTACTGACCTAAGATTTATGTAATTTACAATGGAGTAAGCAAACACTTCATCTTCCTTTGCGTCATAGTTATACTTATGTTTCATGCGTTGGTACAAATTTTTCAATCTATAAAACCATAATTATTTATAATATTATTCATTTTTGAAGCCATGTATCAAACAAAAAAAAAATTAAAATTCCAAATTTTGTTTGAAAACATTTTTGATGGTATGACAATAATATGTTCGCTGCGAATTCACTCCGAGATCATAACATATAAACATTTGCAAATTTTATGCTTTCTGATGAGTGTTCAGAGAGATTTGTCTTTGTCGTACAAAGATTTGAGCAAATACTATTTCAAAAAGTTGAACAAACAAAAATGACGCTGATAATTTTGTGTAAAAGTTATAAATAAGGAAGTTGTCAAAAGACACTCTAGTGTTCAATGAGCGCCCTGTCTAATTATATATTTCGTACCCTTAAAAAAGTCATTGTCATTAATTAACTACAACAAGCACTGATATGGCAACATGCTAAACACAACCATATTACAAAATCTGTTATCAAATGAAAAAATATTATTTTCGTTATAACATTCATTTCTGTGGTAATGGCTTTAATTTTAATATTGTCGTCCACTATTTTCTTATTCGTAGTAACAAATAATTCACGAGCTCGTACTCTTGGACAACGACACTGCACAGGGACACGGTTGTTTCTTACAGACAGATATGTATTACCTATCTGAGATATTGTTCGTAATTTATTCATGAGTTATACTCTAACAAAACAATACAGATCTTGAGTCTGACCAGTACGATGGATCACTACCACTTCGTCCGGATAATTTATGATGGTGATATGTTTATAGAAATAGTACAATGTTAAGGTGGTCGGTTGAATTGCATTCAAACATCAAAATTCGTGAAACGAAAGCATAAATATTCATTGATTTTACATAACATCTAATTTAATTCAACCAATAGACAGAAGAAGTATACAGTGCTATACGAGTTGCATATGTAACAGGCGCGTTAGTTCTCCAGTTTTTATGTATCTAATAAAATAAATATATTTTTAATACTAACATAAATAAACCTATTCTATATCCTTAATACTTTTTATAAAGACATTGACAAAACATACAATATATCCCCTCTTAAATTGTTTGACTACATATTCCTGATCTTGTTTATAGATATTGTTTTCTATTATTTTATATAATGTTAGATCAAGATATATCTACAACTTGAAAATAATCGTTGGCAATAAATTATAAATAATATATAACTAGATAATATGGAAATGATTCTCATACGCGGTAAACGTTATCTGATATTTACTATATTTCTTTCGTTATTCCATATAACGAATAACAAAAAAATGCAATTTTTGAATTCATGTCAGCTTGTAAATTAATTTACAGGAATATTTAAATCAAGTGAATCCAAATTATGTTTTTTATAAATCGCTGAGTTTATTTAGATTTCCGTCAGTAGGAAGTTGCAAAAACCGAGGTACATAGAAAAAAATAATTTATTGCATGCGTCATCTGTCAACTCTATAACAAATCTATTTGTGAATGTATCAAAGCCGTATAACAAAAGAAAACTCACTTTTGACAAGAATAAAAGCTCAAGCAAGTAAGATAACAGATATAAAAATATGCTAACATTCTGATTAGAATATTTAAAGAATATAGTATATGTATAATTTTGTTTAAAAAATTCTAAATGTTTTAATACTCGTTCTTACATATAACTCCAATAATTATAATGTAAAATAAATCTAATACTAGCTCTTAAAATTCACAAAAAGATGTTATTAAACAATAAAAACCAAACCAAAGAATATGCCAAAACCAATAAAATGATAATAAATGAAGTCTAAGAAGAAATAAAGAACCCACCACAAATTTATATATTTTTTGTAATAAAATAATATGTATAATAAAAACAAAGTTTTAACATTTACAAAATAATTTATTTCTATAGTACATCCACATAAATAATAAATTAAGTGTTATGTTACTAAAAATAATAAAAAAATAAATATATTTTTGTACATAATATATTTTATTACAAAAAATATATATTTCAATTTGAATCATAATTCATTTTAACATAATTTATATTAATTTTGTATCTCTTTTTCTCTAACAATAAAAAAAACACTACATCTAAACATCTTCAATGATTATAATAACAAATTATTATACGACACACAACTGATATTGAAAACACCTACAAATGAAGGTGGATTAAAACAATATTTAAAAAAATATTAAATTATTAACGAAAAAATCATAAATATTAATAGTACGTAATATCAAAAGTAGTAAAAAAATTACGTAGATTCTTAAAAATTCATCTAAAAACTATAGATGAAATATTTCCTAATTTCTAATTCAAACCATTACAGGTTCTACAAAAGTTGTCTAATATCAAAGCCACATGCCATAAAAGCGAACACATTTACACACAGGTACATAATTATTAAATATCAATAAACGAAAATTTCTAAATTAAATAACGTAGGAGATGATTCTAAATTCCATTTCACTTCATCGTTATAACAGAATTTAATTTGGAATGTGATATTTTCTTGTTAAAATTTATGTTAAAATTCTATAAATTTCGACAAATGAAATTTAATAATAGTGCAAATAAGACTTCAAAATAATTATAATATTATGGTAAAACTTGATTAAAATCCGAACATATTATTCTCATATTTAAATGTGAGTTAAGTTTCCTTCGTACAGGCTTGTATTTGGAAACATTACTTTTATTTTTATTTTATTTTACCTTCCAATCTAAGTAGATTCGAATACTCAGAAGGGAAACAAACTAATAGTGAAAATAATATTGTATGGTACGACGGAGCCTTAACATGTAGAGAATGTCAAGAAGTAGGCGGTATATAGTAGCTATTACCGTAATATTATACGAAAGAAAGAAAACTGAAAAAGTAGTCCGACACCGTATAGATATTGAACAAATAAAATGAAGAATAATTTTAAACTTTCAATGTAATTTTGTTCGCCAGCTACATTAAAAGTAGTGTAATAGGAATATCAGCCTTTTCCGCAATAGTGGTTTTGCTGCTTTTACAAACATGCAAATGTGGGCTCTCTAGTGACTTCGAATTTTTGGTTCTAATGCAAATGATCCACCCCACTTACATGGAAGCGGCAACTGCAATCTCAACACGTTAAAAAGCCTAAGATTCTCCGACATTAATTTGGATTACTAATATGTTCAAAAATTTAATCGCATCATACAAATATATATAATGGAAAGAATCATATGAAATATAATATTCCATTGTAAATTACTTTTGAATATATTCAAACTTTAATGAATTATTATTTCTAATCATAGTAAAATACTATTAAAATATATGTCTTCTAAAAACTGATTTTTGACAAAATTTAAAAGTTTTTCTAATAGAACCATCGTGTAATATAAAACAAATAGTTGATAAATATCATAATCACAATCCATGAACTATATTTAAGTATATTAAAATATACGCACTCATTTGTATCAAGTCTCCGTTTCCGAACTGAGCGATAAGCGTTATCTGGGGAGAATCTTTTGTCTGAACTGGAAGGTGATTTCTTATCACTATCTAAGAATGACCTGTTTGGAGTATTGTCTGCTGTACTCTAAAAATTAGACAGTCATTAGTATTTATATAAACAATTAATTAATTAGGAACTTATACTGCAATATATACGTACTTGTCTTTTCGGTTGTTTTTTATACTTCTTAAATGGAATAATAGTAAATTGTTTCAGTATTCCCAGACTTTTAGAGTTTTTTATAGTACTCGTGTGCTCTCGATGATTCAGTGAGATAAAAGCAGATGTTTCGTTAAGCCACGAAATAGTGACACCTCCTATAACAGTATTTAATATTTAAGAAAAAATAAATAAACCAGAATAAACTTGAACACAGAGAGAGTAATACGTACCATATGGTTTAAAGAAGTGATGTATATCATTAGTCTTGAATTCTTTAGAAAATGTTATATGAAAAACATGATCTCTGGAAGGAGGCGCTAAAAAATATTTAAAGAAAATTAATTTTCGGACAAATACACTTTTTACTAAACGAATATGATTTATATATAAAATCACTTACGATCTTTTCCTGCCAAATGAATGTAAGGTTGATCCTGCACCCTCATTAAAAATACACGATTCATATAAGTTTTAAGAGGTGAAGAATCGGGATTTAATTCTTCACGACTCTCCTTTTCTTTTAAGTTGTTTGCCATAGAGAGAAAGCATAACCCTGTAATGTAAGCATCATATCCAGCCTCATGTTCGCGAATAGTACCCTTTGAATACCCATGCCCTTCAAGTTCTAATTCTGTTTAAATAATACGGTTCACATGACATGATATCATAACATAAAATCTGTTTAATAAATATAACAATTCTTACCAACTTTAGGTATGGAAAAGGGATGTGCAGATAACGTTGCTAATAAAGGACCCAATGCATTTGAATTTCCTTTGACTTTAAATGGCGACATATTAGACATTGATTTTGTATCTAATATTCTATTAATAAAATATGAATTAGAAAACTGTTAGGTACTATAATCAATATTTAATCGATGTTTTTATATTTTACCTTGGAAACCAGAGCTTCATAAGATCTTTGAAATCAGAATAGGATTCCGGAAGTGGACCAAAAAATTGCTTTATTATATGCATGACATCTAATAGCATATTGTGACCAATAACTAATTTTCCCTTGAAATGAAATTCTTATTGTTATGATATATTTAAAAGTATTAGATTACATGAAATGTTTATGTCTTTAGAAAATATGTAATTAAACCAATCATCCTTAGTGTAAAAACATACCGAATCAGCTATATACTGCATAACTCTAGATAATCCAACTCCTGCTTCTAAGTTAGCAATTTCTCTATTCTGGAGGTCCTTTTCTCTAAGCAACATATCTTCTTTTGATGCACATTTGAACGCTATTATAACAACATTCTTATTTTCAAGTGTTCTTGTTTCTAAATAAATCTAAGAGTAAGAAGGAAATTTCAAAACTAATTATTTTGCATATTAAAAGTATAACACTATACAATTTTCTAATTGTTACAACACTTACGGTATCTGGATATTTTGATCTTACAGTTTCATGAATCAGTTTTCGTAAAAAAGAATTGCAACGATCTATAATCAATTCACTTTCATCGGATTTTAGAAAAAAATCAATTTTACTACTGCAAAATAAAAATAAAAATAGTTTTAGTTATTTATTTCTTTACATAAATATTATATTCACAAATAATTACTTACAGAATATCGTCAATAAACCCTTGTTCTGCTGGTGGTATTTGCATTTCAGAAGACTTGTCATTACCAAATATTGAATTCTCACGCTTTTTATGTAGTTCTTCTAATTGCTCCCTTAATCGTAATTCTTCATTTTGTGTCAAATATGGAATTCCTTCTCGAAACAGTTTATTAAAATCAAAATCTTGGGTAGTTAAAAAATCAATACTCGAACTTTGACATAAAAACCTAATATCCGATGCTTGTGTACTAAATGGTTTTGGAAATGCGTAAAAATTGTAACACCGATGTTTGTACATGTCATTTTCTTTGTCATATCGAAATATGCAAACACCTAGTTGAATTAATAAAAAATCTTTCGATCCATTTCTTAGTTTGTCATAACATTCTGCTGGTGTATCAAAGGGGTTCACATCTTGACCAGAATTTAATCCAGTAAATTCGCCGTCTATTGTTATAAAGGATGCATCCGTAATTGCTGTTTTTATTGATGGAAATAATTCCCCGAAATCTGTAATATATATTTTGTTAAGACATGTATAACCTTAACACTTGCAAATATATAAATTTAAGTATGATTTAAATTAGAATTAAAGGCTTATATACTTACTTGATCGTGTTACATCCATATTGAAATAACACCATATAATAATTACTTTTTAATTATAATTACAAAAATATAAATTATGATTTCTTTATTTTGAGGTATAAACAAAAACGATGTAAATGTACGGAGAATTGTGAATATGAAGTTAGTTGTCATCGTTGTCATGGATTGAATCTGCCCAGTGACAAAAAGAAGAAGAAGAAGTTACTGGTTTACAACGTTTACATTTAACATTGAACTATCCAGCGTAGCTGACCGTAGCCAACATATCTTTGACAGTTTGACAGCAATTGACAGTAATTGTCACAATTGACATTAAAGATATTTGACGCATTAAATTTTTGACATTAATAATAACTTTATTATTAAAAATGCCGCAGGAAGCTAAAAGGATGAATAGAAAAGGAAGTCAAGTAAGTAGTATGTATGTAAGTAATAACAGTAAGTAATAAATTCAATAGTATAATGTAACATTAATGGTTCGTGTAACATATTAAGTCGTTCATGTATTTAAGGCTCCATTATCTCCTGGTCCAGTTGTTGATATCAGTGATGATGAACTAGTTAGCATTTCTGTTCGAGATTTAAATAGGCAGTTGAAATTAAGAGGACTTACAAGAGATGACATAGTACGAATGAAGCAAAGGCGTAGAACGCTTAAAAACAGAGGATATGCTGCCAGTTGTAGAATTAAACGCATCGAACAGAAAGATGAGTTAGAAACAGAAAAAACACAGGTTTGTTTAGCTTGCTTATCACTTTGGGGTACTAGTTTCTACTAAATAGTGCTCATACCTATAAACTGAATCAACCTTGGCATATATAGGAATGGCGTGATATGGAGGCCATGCAAGATGATAATACCAGAATGTGTGAAGAAGTTGCTGCACTGCGTAGTAAATATGAGGCTTTGAAAAAGTTTGCAGCATCTAAAAAAATTCCGCTTCCACCTGAGTTAGAAATACTTGGATAAGAAATGTAAAACCATTTAAAAACAATTTATCTAACAGCCTGCTCAAAACTAATGGTTTTGTAATATTGTAAATAGCAAAAAAAAATTTTTTTTGCATTTTTTTGCAATGTTATTTATTAATTACTATTTTATGGAAATTATCACGGTTTTCTTTACAGCACAATTGGTATTGGAAATAGATGTAGTTTCCTCTGAAGGTATATATACATATATATTTTGTAATAAGTAATATAAGGAATATAATAAATATTAATTATAAGTATTAGTTTTATTGGGAACGTTACATGAAATCACTATCTACTAGTAAGAGACAATTTTCTTTATCTAAAGAGTCGAAAGAAAGAAAATGACAATCTTTATTATTTCTCTATATATAAAAAAAAACCATTTTGTGGTATTTATATTTTTATTACAGATTTAGACTATATTATTACAATATTTAATAATCCGAACAAATTATTGGTAATGTGTTTTAGTTTGTTACAAATATTTTGTATATCATGCATTACAAGAGTATAATAACCAGAAATGTTTACAAAATATGGTGAAACAATCCATTAGATTTATGTATACATTTATTTATATTTATTATATAATGTAAAATATATAATTTATTTTGTGGACTCTTGTTCTGGTAACATTTGAAAAGAATTTCTGTTTAATTAATTGTTAATTTTGTATTAACATTTGAAATATGATCTACTACTGTTTTAATACAATTTATGAATTATTTATTCATATAATAAATTATATATTTTAATTTATACATATAATAATATTTCTAAAAATAAATGAAATGCTACAATATTTTAAAATTATATTCTACAAAGTAATTCATTAATAAAAATAAAGTGGAAATCTTTAAAAGGTTATTTCATACTTAATTTTGTTGTCTTCAGCACTACCATAAAAATGAAAAACATAAACTAAAATGTATGCAATAAGAAATACATAAACCCAAACACCAAGTTCTTTTTATAAATTTGTATTGTATTTTTTTGTATCTTATATAGCAAATATTTTTAAGTACACATAATAATTTATTAAAAATTATTAATATACAACAAGTTTTTTTTTTAGTATATATTTGATTATTTTTTTATATTTTGTTATTAATTTTATATTTAAACGGACGGTCCTTTTAAGAAATATATATGACCTTGATCAAAATAAGTTATTATATTTTTACAATTTCAAGTTTTATTTTAATCTAATTTTGGTCTGCAAGTGAGTTTGGAAAATTCGTGGTGGATTAATATTATCTGTTTTTTATTTTTATTTATGAATTGTAAAAATATAACAACTTTTAATTTATATTATTTATGAATATACTTAATTAAATGCATCAATTTGATGTCGTCTTCATTTCATTTTCTAATTAACAATAATAATTACTATCCCTAATTCATTTTAAATAACAAAAAATATTTGTTCTTATTATTTTATATACATTTTTATAGAAGAGACTTTTTAAATATTAATTTTTTCATAAGATATATTATAATTATTGTTTACTTATTATAAGTATCATATTTAACAATTATATTAAGTATGACTTATAATTACATGAGAAATGTATATTATATATTTTTTCGTATTTTATTTTATATAGCGCCTGCAAAGACTAGCCCTTCTTTCTCTTGAAATATTTATTAATTGCATTTCTTATTTTACGTTCTTTAATAACTTTACGCATACAGAACTTCTACTTAACTTGTGACGTTTTATAATAAAGAGTGGAAACAAATTATTGGATTAAAGTTTCTTTTTTGGTTTAATACGAACTCGTCACGAATTCACCTTTGCTGAAGGACTACAGGCTTCCATTTGGGTGTTTTGCAGATTTGTTAGCGAGTTAATTTTTTGCCAGTTCTCGAAAAAAATTATTCTCCAGGAATCGAACCGGACAATTGGGCTCCTACATCGAATCAAATTTTTCGTTTATCTTCGTTGCGTTAAGTTCGTTTGCGTCAACCATTTATTTTGTATTTATTACTGTAAAAACCACTATTTTTCTATTTTATTTAGGACAACAACCAATTAAAGAAATGCACCCCATATATATTTATCTCAAGTATGTACTTTTATCTCCAGAAAATTATTATAAACCTCACAAGAAAAATGAAGCTGCGTATTTTGAAAATATGCATAATCAACAATTTCTTAAAAATGTTTTTTTTTTGTCATAAGTACATTTTACATTACAATGGTTTATCTTATTTTAAACTTGCATATTTTGCATTATCTGATATATATAAATTTTAAGTATTATTATACACATATACATTTTAGTATTTTTATTTGATATATTAAAATTAAAATATACACAATCTATATTAGCTATTGCTAAAATATATGGACATCTACATAATTATATACATATATAAAAATGTTAAAATTTTATTTTAACTAGAAAATATAAATCTTTATCATTAAATGTAAATATGCTATTATTTTATATTAAATATATTTTAATATTAAACAGCATATTTTGTCAACAAAAGAAGTACCCTGTAAACACAACCTTTGAATTTACATAATATTTATGTAGATTATTTTTCACACTAGTCCAATTCATGACGCATTACGTCAGAGAGAAAATTACAAAATAAGGCCATATGTTTAAAGGGTACATACTGTATTTCTACGATACAATGAAATATCTATTTGTATTTATTATTATTTTATCATTGAGATACTTAATAAGAAAGTAATAATTATATAATAACAAATTGCACCAACACCGGCCAAACAAAAATATAAAATTATAAGAATAAAATTTTATTTTTATATTAGATCGATACAAGTATGGCGAGTTATGGTTATGAAAACATGCACCAAATTCCATGAAAACACAGTTTATTTATTTTTTATATATTATTACCAATTGCATTTTGAGAAATAATAGAGAATATCAATTTAATAATTAATAATAATAGCTCTAATATTTTGCACCGTGGTTTTCAACCAGTTAGCAACTATTTGAACCAATTACATTTTTTTTTAAATAGAATTACATAAACGGAGGTTACATGCTTAAGAACAATAGATATTTTTAATATGTTTATTTTTATAATTGATACACACTTATCTCAAGTAAAACAACTTTCATAACAGCAAGTGTAAACCAGTAATTCTGATTTTGCATTTCTTCATTCTTTCAATTGGTAAAAATAATTAAAAGCGGGTTATTTTTGATTCTAGAGGAACCTCCACCGTTAAGTTCAGTCAATCCCAATTATTTTGATAATCAAATACAATTCTAATTAAAATTTGATAAATATTAAAGACTCTAACCAGTAAATCATATATATAATGATGTTTTGATTAAATTAAATATATTTTCTGAATTCATTACGAACTCTATATGAATTCGAGTTCACTGAATATTCATTTACTAATACTAATGAAGTAAATGTGGATTCTATTTGAAATTATACAGTTTATTAAATGCGATGACAAATGTACACATATGACATCAATAATATAAAATCAAATTTTATTAAAATTGTAATTGATTTATAGATTTATGAGTTAAAGTTTTAATATTTTACCATCACCTCATTAAAGTATTCTAATAATTAGTTCTGTTGTTAGTCGATAGCTGGAGCAGAGCGGTCATTAGTTTTTGTTTTTCTTAGTTTTACCGTTGCAAATTGTGTTGCCCTGTGAATAACGAAATCAGGGTAAATTGTTAATAAAATATTTATTAAAAATTATTAACTTATATCAAATTTTATTATTTTACTCTTTAATATCAATCCTAAAGTTTATATTTTTTGAAAACATTAATTTCTTTAGACGCCTGTAATATTTTCAATGCAACTAATGCAACTCGCTATAATTTTAAATATATATTTACATAATAAATAATATTTATTCTAGTAAAATGCATAATATTATATTATGCAACCATAACAAAAGGTAAAAAAAATACTTTCGCGACAATATATTAGATAGATGTAGTTCTTTATTTGAATTAAAAATATTTTATTCAGTGAACTATAAGGCTAGTCTATTCAATGAAATTCATGGTTATTTACTTTTTAAAAGCTGAGGTATATAATAATACAGCAGATGTACAAATTCAAATAACATACCAATTATAACTATATTATTTATCTCACTGAAAATATATTTGAATACTAAAATTTGATATAAATTTAAAAGGATAATATTCTATTCTCTTTAAAACAGAAATATTATGTATCAAATATGGAACAGATTTTTCAATTATATGTGGGACCGCATTTTTAATAAATAAAGCATGGAAGCGTACTTAAAATTGAGCAAGACAGTTATAAAATATAAACTAAATATAAATCTAAAGCTTTATAATTACTTAAAACATATAAAAAGCAAAGTAAAAACAATAAAAGAGAAACCATAGAACAGGTTATATCATATATACATTTTAAAGGTTAACATTTATATTAAAATATTTTTAAAGGTTGGTAATGCTGCTTGGTTATTTAGTGACGCTTGCATCTTTCGCCCAAAGGTCGTACCAAGGTCCATAAGTGTTTCCGGTATTTGGATTAACATTAGCAACTTTCATTCTATCTCTCAAAGTTGATCCGTAGCTCATGAGACCAATTTCTTGTTCAAATTTCATAACGGTTTTCATTGTAGGTCCCACACTAGATGACTTTGCGAGCTTTGTTCTGGGTAATAAACTTGGACGTTGTATTAGTTCCGGTTCCTGAATTATTTTCTCATTTTCTTGTTCATTATCTTCTCCCCTAAATGTTTTAAAAGTCATTTGAACTGGTTTTTTATCAGTTTTCATGTTATCTTTCATATTTTCGTGGTATTTAATTTTTTTACCATCTCGGGATGCGAGATGATCCTGGACAACGATGCAGTCATAAGGATCGGAACTGGAAACAGATTCTGCATCTGTGCTGCTTGAGTTGTACTGTTGTAAAATCTCCTTCCTCCTAACAGTCTTAAGTAACAATCCATCATCGTTATCATCATAAAATTGATTATCTAAATCAGAATTTGACGTTTTGATTTCCATTTTTTCTGAACGCTTTGAAGCTCTTATATTATTATTACCAACATTATCATTCAAATTCTCAACGGAATTTGTAATTGTATTTGAATTAGAAATTAAATCGTTATGTTTTTGAATACGATTATCAATTTCCGACTTTGAAAATTCGTGTGGCTGCGAATTTACACTACTAAAGCTTTGTTTCGAATTACGGTATTCAATAACTTGTGATTTATTTTCGGTATTCAAATTTGGCGCAATTTCTGTGTTGTTATTCTTTGTTTCGATTTCTATTATTTCCATGGGTTTTGTAATGGTTTCTGTTGATGTGACATCTACTAGATCTCGATGTTTCCATAAAGACATACCTTCTAGAATTTGATCAGAACGCCCAAATTTCCAGAACGATTTGGTGCGTTTTATCATGGCACGTTGCTGATTGAATTGTTCATTTTGCATGTTCATTTGTTCCGTTAGGTTTCCGAAACTGTGACTCTGACGGATGCGAGAATCAGTGTCTGATCTTTGAAGAGGTTTACTGAGTTTTCTATGCCTATTTTTTGAATTATATAAAAAAACAAATCATAAATTTATAGGTATAATAAGATAGTTTGAAACTACTTTGGAAGTTTCTAACTTTGAAGAAAATAAAGCGAAAAGAAATAATGAGAGGCCTGTCTGGAAAATTTGGAAGAAACTTAACGGTCGATTTATTTAAGTTTCTGGACAGCCTTTTAAAAGGGTAATAAAGAGACATACATAGTTATAAATAGAATCAGAAAAAGGATTCTTTTTAGGTTATATCAATAACATGAAGTGTGTTATACACGATGCTGCAAGGTGCAATGATATTTAGTAGATGATCTCTGAGAAGTAGAAAAATAGTTTATAAACTAAATAATGATGAAAAGAGTGGTTAAAATACAAGTTAATTACTACTGCCATGCAGTACATTGCATTTCACATTCACAAAACGAACATAACACAAAACGAACCTACCTTATCGGAACCCGGTGAGGAGCATTCTCATCGTCACTATAATCAACTTCCGGTTGTGGAGGGGGCTCATTAGAGAATCCACTATCATTACTACTATGCAATGAGACATTTCCAACCGGAACTGATCCTCTCATCTGAGCAGTTTTAGTTTTATTAATAACCCTTTCTCTTAGTGGTAATGTTTGAACGCTATTTTGTCCTGTTGGAAATCCATAATGGGATTTACTTTGTTTCATTTTATTTTGTTGGCTATTCTGACCGATATGTGTATTGAAGTTGGTGCTGTGTGATTGTGGAAGGGGTTTTGGCATATTGGGAACCGTTGGTGTAGGCACAGGGGCAGGTGCAGCTGGGGGAGGGCCTGGATGGGAGTTCGTTGCTGAGTGACCTGTCACTCGGCGGAACTGAAAATATACAAATAATAACATTTACAAAAACCCTACTCTATTAATATTCATAACCTCAAATAATATTAAGGAAATATATTGGCATCTCTTTCATACGTGTTTATTAATTACAGGTTAAAGTGAAACAGTTACCAATTTAGAGTTTCTGTGCATCAATAGTGTATCACCAAACATTCTTTGTGGTGATCTATCTTGTTGTTGTTGATGCGAATTCACAATGGGAGGAGTGGGAGTTGGCGCTTCGCTGAGTGGTGGCGAATCACGTGACATTCCACCACTACTGTGACCTCCTGGTGAACCCATTCCTCCAGCATTTGAGTGTTTAGTACCATATCTAGTTGGAGAACTAAAACAATTACATTATAATGCATATGCATAATTCAGGAACCATCTTTCTAACCTAATGTGTCTTCCTTATTACTTTAAATTATCTTCACATACGGAACTTACCCGGTATCATCCACAATTTCAGTGTAAGCCAAAGGGAACCATCCAGAACACTGAGTTCGTAGATTTTCCCCGAATTGCCAACCTTTATTTCTTTCACCTAAAGGAGCTATCATGTCTCCTTCTAAGAAGCTGAGTTGATTGTCACCTAAAAATTCTCTTTAGTTTAAGAAACACATTTTGATAATTATTTGATGTAGCTACACCTTTTGTTTTGAATCTTATTAAAAAACTATTGCACTTTCGTATATTTTATGATGCTTTTATTATAGTGAAAACATGTACAAATCACACGTAATATACCTTATACAATTTTTGTTATTAAAAAATAGACAAAATTTATGCTTAAAGTTGACTAAGGAATGTGAAATATGACGCTATAATATGATGAACGTTGTCATTTTATTTCTAACCTCAAATTTAAAAATGTAACTTTAACCATGAATATTGTGTATTTATAAATAAAAAAAGGTATAATGAATATTACGTAGTGATTTGCACATATTTTTAGTATACAACAAACGCCATAAAGCATACAAAAATGCAGTAGTTTTTTAATGAGATTCAAAACAAAAGGTGGAGCTATATCGAATAATTACCCACATTTTTATGTATGGATATTATGAGTTTATCTTGAACCTACCTGATGATAAGTAGGCATATAATGCCCTACACAATGGCAGAGATATCATATCGTTCCATAATCCACCGGTCCCGGAAGTACTATTCGTCAATGTACTCAATCCAGTTGGAGGTAATGCCATTGATTGTGGTCGAACATTTGAACGATGGTAACCATGGTGCCCATGAGTTGGAGAGTGATCTACAATTAATATTAAAGGAAATTTGAAATATATAGAAAATTATCATCAACTAAATTGAATGATGTCTATTCAAACACAATGGGCTTGTGTCCAATGTCTTAATTTCTTTAGAAGATATTAACAATTTAAAAAGTTTTGTTTCTTTAATTATCAAAGGGATTCAACGTTGTACAACATTCCAAATGCATGTGACCTCACAACCGCTATGTTGTTTCTCTTTTATACAACAGAGCGTAAAAGAGATATATTCTTGACAGAACTCTCACAAGTTTATAGGTTACCAACCTTACAGCTCATAAATCTTTGCTATATGTATTTATATATCAAAATATCAAATATAATTTACAGCTATTTCAATGAATAATCAAATTTCAATATTATGTCTGCCTTAGCAGGGTTAAATAAAATAAAATCTTATTATTCTTTGACTTGACTTCATTATTTCGACTACCAACAGCTACAAAACATTACCATAGCACTGACCTACTTAACAAATAACTGATGTATAAAATGTATTTCACGTCATACAAATATGGCCGACCATCTCACAGCGCTAAAACTATAATTCAAATTTTTAATTGCTATATCTCCGTCAACATTTAGATATTTAATAAAATAAAAACGCCAATATACATGTAATAACATCAATTTCAATCAACAACTGAAAAATCGACCACTAAAAAATGAGGACACAAGCCCATTGAAGGATTATCCAATTGTTTACCTTCATCAACAGAATGTGATAATTGTAGTTCAGACTTCGCCCGTGGTAGAGATGGTGGCGGTGATGTTGGTGCATCAATAGAGCGAATATCTAAACAAGAAACATCTACAGAACGGGCTTTACGTAGAGCAGACAAACTAGATTCAGATCCTTCTTCATCCGGCCAAGTAACCTAATCAATTAAATTATGTAGTGCTATCAATAACAAAAACTATAATTTGTAATTGTAAAAATATAGATAAATCGTACTCTCATCTTGCCAGCGGTAAGAACAGTTTCCAGGCCATTTGGTAGATATTCCCTTGTGGACGCGACGTTCAACCATTCCTCTAAGTCAGTGGTATGAGCGGTGGTAGCGTGGAGGTGATAAGCGAGCCAGTGTTTTGCTAAAGAGCATTGACGCTCCAAAACGAAACCGTATCGACGTCGTTCTTGAGTCATTGCCTAAAAAACAGGTTACTTTATTATGCTGCTCATTCTCTATCAGTTCTAATATTAACATATCTATATAAAATGGAATTATGTTGGCCAGTTCCAACATTTCCAAAGAAGAACTGTTGCCAACCAAATTCTACTATACATATACTCAGAGATGTACGTTTTTCAAATACATATACTCAAAATGCAAATGCAAAATAGCAAATACCTATTTTCTATTTGGAAAATACAAAATACTTTTTTCATTTTTGTTACTTCATAGTGTTAATCAGTAAATATTATTTTTTGAATATAAACTTAAACCCCACCAACATTAGATCCATCTATAATAAAATTTAGCATAATGGTCTTAATACCCCCTACTACCTCCACATGCGATATTCAACATTTATATATTTTCATTCATAAGTTAACATTATTTAGACATGAGTGTACTAAGTGTGTTGTACTTTTAACGTACAGACCAGTGCGACACAAGCATGCGACAATAATAAAACCTTTACTTTTGTTATTTTTAAAAATTTTGGGTAGTATTTTTATGAAACAAAAATGTTTCAAAACGAAGTCGGTCTTGATCAAAGAGAATTCTCATAATTATAAAAAATCCATTTATATTAGTAACATAAAGAAAATTCTATTTTCTCAAAAGTATTTTTAAAATACGTATTTTGTATTTAAATACTAACATGAAATTTATTTTTTATTTTGTATTTGAAATAGGAAAATAATGAGGTATTATATTTGCATTTTGTATTTAAATGCTTTTGAAAAGCATTTGTGCACATCTCTGGAGATATACTAACATTTTTCAAACTTTGTTCACAAAAGGCATCGAGTTTAGTTTTCTCTTCTTCCAGTAGTTGCATATTCTAAAAATTAAATAATAGTAAAAGTTATAAAATGTTTATGAATACATAAAAAAAAAAATGTGAAAGTTATTTATTATAAATGAATTATTGACCTTGAGTTCTTTATCCATAGCGGATGTCTGACGTTTCTTCCGTTGTTTTTTAATGGCGGCTGCGGCTTTACTGTAGCTCTCTGCTCGTAGTTTATGCTGCTGCAGGAAGCGTTTTTGTTCACTCTGAAAGTTGAAATTAATTTAAAAGTTTCAGTTTCTGTTTCCGTCAAATTGTTAATTCATTTGTTACAATACATAATTATTATCAACTCTGTAAAAGTGAGTTTTGCGTTTCTCAATTTGGTGTTATTAAAAAGAAAAAGAATTTTTGGCTTCGTGGTTCTCTTAGCCGTACGACTATTTAGAACATTTTTGAGAGGAAAACATATGTTCCAACCTCATCCTCATTTAACCACAATTTCTTTATTTATTTGTTTTAATCTATGTATATAAAATTTCAGCTTACGTATGATTGTGTTCGCAAAACTCTAAAGTATAATTCCCAATCATTGTTTACATTTTATTTTGTATTTAATTTAAATTGTTTAGCATATGGAAATACGCGTAGTCATTCACAGTCACGTTTTCTTAGATTTTTTTAGAACCGTTTTAAATTAAGAAAAACTATAACCTCCAACATGTGACAATCTGCCAAAATGCAGTAGAATTTACTTTCAAAACAAGTTTAATGTCAGTTTTTTAAAAATATAGAAGAGAAAACAATTTCTATTACTAATTGTTATTAAAAATAGCAATTTTAATTATTTCACATACAATTTTATAGAACTGTCAAAATATATATTACCAACAATGCATACGCACCAACTAAATTAACTAAACTTAAATTAAAACACAATTAAACGAAAACCTGAAATCTAGATTACAATATTAAATAAAAACAGTAAATTAAATATCAAAACAGTGAGTGGGAATGAGGCTTAAAAGTAGTCGGTCGATTGACTTGAAATTTTGACCCAACGTTACATTCGAACAAGCGCGTCTTTTCGAAAAACGAATTCATTTCTTTCCAGTTGATCGTTGGCCGTGTTTGTGCGTCTTTTATTTACTTTCCTATTAGACTAAGTCACAATTAAGCATGGCTGGAGTTAGCTAGTAATATATACAAGATGATACGAGAGTAATTTGAGTATTTTGTATTTAGATACAGTTTCAGCTTACTATATACGTTTTGTATATGGTAAAAATATCCTTAACGTATCTAAGTAATTTCAACACTCTCAACATATTTTTACATATCTATTTTTATCGTGAAATAACAAATAATGAAGTTGAACAAATTTTTTGTGAACTAAATACAGCGTGTACAAGTTTTACATACTAATGAGAAAAGTTTAATAATTTAAAATGAAATGCTCGTACGTAATTAATTCATATTCATATAAGCTTGTTGTTATAACTACGAATATATAAAAACAATATTTCATTATATAAAACAGAGCTTTCACTGAAAACTTTACGAGCTTTTTATATTTATTACATATAGGAGAGTTATAACAGAAACAAACAAAAAACACAACAGTTTTTGTTATAAAATAATATTTAACAAAATGTGATTTTGATATTTTTTGTTTTGGTATTGTTTTCAAAAAAGTTTTTTAAACTTATTAAAAAGCTTTCTATAAAATGTTGATGCGATCATGATATATGTATCTAACTTTTCGTAGGATTTAGCAAATTTGATATACGAGTGTGTTTCATGTGTTACGCATTTTAGCACGTCGTTAAAACAAGCTTTTGATGTTTGTTAGTGATTTATTGTTGTACAACAAGGGTGGTTCTGGCTGGGGAGGGGTTGATAGGTTCACATTAATACCTAGAAGCAATGGTAAATCGTATCGATAGGGACAGCGATCAGGATAGCTTTTAAAAGTATTACTACCTCTAAATGTATGTGTTTACAATAGGAAGTTGATAGCACTGTGGCCGATAGCATTGATACTTGACGCTGACTGCTCTGTATTCAGGTTCTATCCCGGACAATAATATATAAACAAAGAAAATGTTTTTTTAATAAAAAACTAAAGGAACAGATAACAGAAATTAGTTTAAGGTTTGAGTCTTTGCTAAAAGTCTTGCTATAAATATCCAATACGCGAACATAAATCAAGAATTGATATATAATACAAATCCATCTAACCTTATTTGTATAATCTTCAAAAGACTGCTATATTTTCTTTTTAGGTTTCACCTTAAATTCTTACTAGAGTAAGATTTGAAAGTGTAATATACCCGCAAAACACTATTACTTAAGGGGGGAGGTGCAGGTTTCAACATTTTTTTAAAATTTATTTATATTATTGTACAACATATTAAGTTTATTGTATAAAAATTTGAAGTCGATTGGAATGAAACTGTCGGAGATATAGAGTTTTAAGTCTTCACCTCTCTAGTCTGCTTTCGTGTTACTTTGAAACTTTTAAATACGGTTTCTCACACATAGCTTTTTCAGAGTCGGTGCCCTCTCTAGCTCAAAATCTACTGGACCGATTCTTTTAAAATTTTGCACACACTTTCTTTACATAAATGCCGAGGTAACGCTGTCGAGATTTTTAAATTTTTTAATTTTAACGTATTTTAAAATAACAAAGTTTCTGATTTTTTTTAAGTGCTGTAAAAAATTGAAAAATCAATAAAAAAAAAGAAAAACTCGACAGCGTTACCTGTAAAAACTTATCAACTAATGAAATCATTTTCATTTTTTGATTTCAAATAATCAAGTGATGAGTTATGAGTGGCACCGCAATGTTACTTTTTTTTTGTGACGTCTGCGGAGATTCGCCGTCAATGCCTCATTTTTTAATATTTATTTGTTAAAATTTCACAAAGTATTCTTCAATTGTCACTTTATCATGTAGTAATTACAGAAATAATTATACATTAACTGTGTCGTCAGAAAACATTATCGAAAATATGCTTCTTTTTTATCGTTTTGACCTTACCCCCCCTTAAGCAAAATCTAATAATATTTAATCTAAGTGCTTTTATAAATAATCTAAAAGCCGATAGTCCTTGCAAATTACTTCCTAAGATTTTTAATCCATAAAAAGGTTTCGTTAAGGTGTATGCATGTGCTAAGACGGCATCCATAATTACATCACGCATTTTTCAAGATTTTAATGCCATTTTCATGTATCTCAAAACGTTGCGTATTAGATAAAATCATTACCGTTACAAGTAACTTTTATTATGTTAGATAAACCTTAAAAACACGTAATTGTATTGTCTGAGTATCTAGATAGTTCTGACGTATTTCAAAATGTAACTGGAACTCTGAATAAATATATAGATACAACAGTTTTAAAAATTGCAAAGTGGACTTTTGACAAAGTTGAATTGAAAGGAATATTGGCCAGCTATTAAAGGGAGGCAGTGAAGGAAAGAGGTGGATGGCGGAAAAAGTAAGAAGGAAAGAAAAAACAGGAGAAGAAATAAGCTGATGGCTGGGTTGCACAAGGAACAGGAAGAGAAAGGAAGTACTAAAAGAGGCAATGAAGGGAAGCAGGAGAAAGAAAGAAGTAGCGAGAAAACAGTTAAACTTCAGCCCAGAAAAATTGACTAGGGAATAGACCAGTACAGAAGGAAGACTAGGGAAAATGAAGGAAGAGGGTCAAGAGAAGAAGAAGCAGAAAGTACGTTTGGAGATAAAAAGGTCTAGAATAATGTAAATTTAATTGTCTGCGAAGTGACCGTCGTCCATATAGAAAAGCCAGTTATCTGGTCCAGCTCGTTATCTAGTTTGCATGGGGAACATGAAGAGAGAGGGTCAAGAGAAGAAGAAGCAGAAAGCACTTTTTGGAAGTACTAAAAGTCTAGAATATTTTTTTTTTTAGTTTTAATAAATAAATAAAGATTAGTTTTAAGAAAATAATTAGTTTTAAATAAAATTAGTAAGTTTAGTTTTAAGGTTGAATTGTTAAGATAGGAATGAAATGTAATAAGAAATAGAATACGGTAGATTGTAAAGCCGAAAGGCACACACAATTAACAATAAATAATAATATAATAAAGTTGACTTTTCTTTAAAACAGTTTCAATACAATTTTTCACAAAATGTAAGATAATAACTTAATGTGAAAACAAATAACTTTTACAAATTTCTAACAATTATAATTTTAATTGCGTGCCAGATAAGACCGTGTCCAATTATTCAAGAAATTTATAATATTCATAACGCTACGAAAAGAATAAAATATTCTCGTAGAATTAAACTTGGGTAAATGTATTAGAACTTTGTTAAACTTGTTACTTAAAGCTTTAAAAAACTTTTACTGGAATAATACAAAGTTTAACACAGAGTTTTTACACCTTTTTTTAAATTAACTTTGAAGCTAAAAATATTATTGTTCATGACAGTCAAAGTCGAGAAACGAAAAAAATCTGTGTCTCTCCCTTCTATATATAGTTTAACATCGTGGTACTAGGTTTCAAACCGCTGTTTAACCATCATATAGTTAAAATAATGTTTCGCTGTATTATAAAAGCAGAGGGTAGCAGTGTTACCACCACTAAAAAATCTGTAAGGTAAATTTTATGAGTAAAGTTTAAATTAAGATTTCAGAAGTGTTAATTTAAAATTGGATTGTTACATTTTTTAACTGTAAATTAGATACATGTATACTTTATTATTAAAAACAAAGATTCTCTTCAAGATTAATATCTATTTTAATTTTTTTGTATATTTTTTTAAACTCATTAGGTATTTTAATTGATTGAAGGATGGCAACTCTTTTGTCTCCCATAACCCATTGCAGTAGTTGTGTCGTGTTTTAAAATCGAAATGTCAAGTCAGTGTTTTGCTCTAATTAAAAGAAAGATTTTTAATAGAAAAAGTGTTTTACACAATAGTGCAAGTTATTAAGATTATAAATAAGTACCTAATGCTTGATTTAAACTATTTTGATTGTCTGCAAATATGCTTTTATTACAACAAATAAGTGTTCTTAACATTTCATCCATAACCTAAGAAACTGAGTAGAAGTTTGTTTAAAGTTGCAAATTGCTGCCAAATAACTGTAGTGCAAATAAAATTATATATGTGTTTGTTTATAAATATCTAAAGATTAATTTAGAACCACTAATTTTTCTTTTAAAGTGTTTTTATAGTTTGTATTTTCTAGATTGTTAAATTCAGTGAGTGATAGTTGAAGATTAGAGAAATAGATGGCGCTGCTTGGACATTATATAGGCAACTGCATAATCAGGTTTGAGTTCAGACTAATGTGTTTAATTATTGCATATTCATTTTGACATTAAACGTCAAATTATGTTATTAAAACAAATAAATGTGTTATTTGAATGTGTCGACACTTTCCTCCATAATATAATCAAATAATATTTATTCTACTATTATCTTTACGTTAAGTGTTGTGTTTTCATATATATTTTTGAAAATATATTCTACCATATTTTAAATATAAGGTTATGAATGGCACAATGTTCGAGAGCATTGATGTTTGACGTTAGATTGCTCTGTCTTTGAGTCGATCTTTTGATCAAGTATCAATCTTGGTCAGTGTGCTATCAGTCCCTCCTTAAAAGTGAGTGCTATAGACGTACACCTCTGTCTAAAAGTGGCACTGACTCCTCCAGCAGGATTGTCTTATTAGATATATCATATATCAAAATGAAAAAATATATTAAAAAAATAAGCGTATAATAAAATCAAATTAATATATCGTACTCCTATATAAGAGACATGAAAAGAAGCCGTGGAAATGTTATACCATATATTAGTATGTATATAAAAAAACATTATATTTTGGAAATAAAATAATATATGTATTGTATATGGTATAAATAAAGACTATATACATATATGAGTATTGTATATAACAAAAAGTACTTACTTGAACGACTTTAGTGTCTTTCTCAAGATTTGTTTCCAGCGGCACTAGAAGATCCACGTAAAATGCTTTTAACTGAAACAAAAATATATATTAGATTCAATGAGCATGTCTTAATTTCAGTAAAACTGTGCAATATATTGATAAAGCTCGCTATATATTTTAGGAGATATTAACAATTAAAATAGTCACTTTTTTTCTTTAATTATTAAAGTGATCCAACGTTATAGAAAATTCGTATACATGTAACGTCACGTTCGCTAATTTCCCGACTTTTTTATACAACAGAGCGTAAAAGAGATAGCATACTTAAAGCAGAACATTTATCCATATAACAAATAAATGACCTATCCCTTAATAGTGCGACATGTGACGTCATAAATATGGCCGACATCTCCATCTACAAATTGATAACCTTGGGCTAATTTTATTACACAGTTATCTCTCTGTTAATTGTACGCAATTCTGTTATTTTTTCAAACTCAATATTCGGAGATGTCTCACTAATGAACTGGACCATCAACATATGTAATTTTCTTTTTGTAATAGTGTATTAACTTAGATTAAACTTTTAATTAAAAAGAAAATACATACATTTTACAAATAACAATAACAAATAAATTTATAAGTTGACGACGATGTGCTACTGGTATTACTGTTAAAGGGCTATTACATCGGTCACAAATTGGTTGAATTAACTATTTCTAATATCAGAAAATATACTTTGTATTTGTATTATGGTGTTACTTAGTATATATCGAGAAAAGACAACACATGCAGTGCATAAACGCCAGTGACATGCTGAAAATATAAAGAAAATATTTAAGAAAACCAAAGGGGAAAACTAAGAAAAGATTTCGATAAAGTCACGTACTCTAGTAGTAGAGTTTGTCTCCTCCAACACAAATACATACACATACACTTACAAGACAAGACAGTGTGGATGTGTGTTTGATAAATGTATTAGAATTAAGAGCCCGGGCTGGGTAAGCAAATATATGCCTAAAAAATAAATGGTATAACAAACAAAATCTATTACATTTAATGATGATATATTTATATGTGTACGGTATGTATAAAGGATTCACATTATATCAAACATCAAGCTGAAATGGAGATTTATTGGTTTATGCTTCTACATGGTGGCACTAGGATGCCGTCGCATGGATTATTTGACGACAGGGATATTGTAATAAAAATAGCTATTACGTTGTAAAAGTTATCAACAATAATGGTCTTGTCACCAGATAGATACGTCATTTGTTCAATATACTGATTCAGAAATTTAGACTCAGAGGCGTGAACTCTATATTTCTCGAATTATGGTGTCTACACTGTCTGTGAGGGAACAGTTGAGTTTTTCGAGTTTTCAAAGCTTTCAAAAAATATGAAAAAATTCTGGATTACTTTTTGAAGTGTCTACTACATGGTCCAGAAGTTGCCAAAGTCTAAAGTTTAAAATCGTTGTTAATAAAAATTGCAAATAGTAAAAAACGGAATATTGTTAAAAAATTCGTAACTTTATAACAAACAAGTATTAAGAAAAACGGTTGTAGAGCTTTTTTACCTTAGACTATAAGCTTTCGAAAGAATGTATTGTCTTAGGCGTGAGCTCCAAAAAGTTGAATAATTTGTGCACCTGAAAGCGGGGAATATTTTACGGATTCAGGCATGTCATATTAAACGGAACGGCAAATTCGGCACAAAATAACTTTTTATTGTTGAAAATACAAAAGTTATGATATAATAATTAATAATAGTTAATAATAATTAGTGTCAAAAAGGGAATTTACTAAAAAAGAAATTCTAAGTAATAATATATTAAATTACATAAAACATTTATTCTAATCATGAAAAAACTGTAAAACAACGAGAAAAGCAAAGAAAGCATTTACTAACATTGGAAAATACTAACGTCGTTTGTATACTGACCCTTTTAGGATTTGAAACAAGTTTCACTGGCTCGTCTTTGCAAATAAACTGCCATATCCGGACGCCGGAACCTTAAGTCCCTACAACTACCTAGATTTTTAGGGGCATAGGTGAAGCGCGCTCTGTACTCATAAAAGAGAAATGAGCTTCAAATTTCAACTGTTCCTTAAAAGACCCAGTGTACACACGCAAGGTTAATTATTAGGATAGGGTGGCATTGAAACATGAACAAAATTATTAATTCAATTACTTTAAAGTTTATATGGTGTTGTGTCTGTCATTCTACGACAAAATTGTCCTAAGACATTTGTTGTCTACCAAATTGGAGATATTCCCGTTAATATTTAGTAATTATCCTTACACAGCTAAACGCGGTATGACGTCATATTACTATTAAATATTACAATATTGTTTTTTATAGAACACTTCTCACAAATTATGCTATCTATGTAACTGAATTAAAATGTTTTTAATTTATTCTATTTAAATACATGAATCTAGATTACTACAACATAACTAATCTAAAAGATGCACTACAGAAACTATAGCTAAGGTTTTATTTTAGTAACATTTATTACTTACAATATTCATTTGCTGCTCTTGGATTTCCTTGTAGACATTGACGATCTGCATTAAGGCGGTTCCTGAAAAGAAAAAGTAAAAAATGTTATTTACAACACCATTGAAAAATTTCAGACCTAGATAAAAAGCAATATGTTTTGGTTGAATGTCAAACAACCTATTGATTTGAAATGGGATATTTAAATTTATAAAGGATGGAAACATCCACAGAAATTTTTGAAAAATCTGTCCTATAGACATTTAACAATAGGTGTACAATAAAAATCAGCTTACACAGTATGTGTCCAGTGACACAATCGTATCTATTTATTATGTCATTTAATTAAGCCCTGGATCCTCCCTCTTCACATTGCTCAACCCCTCGTGTACATAACAACAATACACACAAAGTAGAACTTTCGACGGAGCCAAAAAGATTACAACAATCAAATTTGTCACTTATAACACATGTATAGTATATAGTATACAGTATATATTACTGATATACTACCCCTGTCCTAAAATACCCTTAAACTTCTATTAAATTCCTCTTAAATTAAAGGGCAGATCACAATCTAAAACAATCAGTTTACCACCCTTGTAACTTGTAAGTCATATACTCATATATACAGCCACAAGGGATGATAAACACACCCTGCTATTTTAGTCAGTCAGACAATAAACGTTGAGTTACAGCCCCAAGGCCGGTGTCGGTGCGGAGTCATCCCCTACGCCTACAGTGATAGTATATTATCAGTTAATTTATTCATGACTTAATAGCTGGACTAGTGTTGGGATATATGTATAATGTTAAATTACTTCCAATTCCAACAGCACAGTGGCCGAGAGCGTTGAAGCAAGGATGCCAAGCTGTGGTGTCTCCTAATACGATTCCCGCAGATGATTTAAAAGCAGATACTTGGACACTTTAGAAATTTCCAAAATTTGTATGGGCTCATCGGTGATTGTACTAGAAATAATAATAAGATTGCTATGCGATACTACCTAAAACCATTTTTGTGCCTAAATTAAGTGTATACAAGGCAGCACTCGATTGTATATCTTTGATCTATACAGCAGATCTCCCACTTCTGAGTTTACCACTCAGATCTGGGTTTTTTTATTGTCATAGGTTATTTTTCTTAAAATATTTATTGTTGATTTCGTCGTTGGTTGATTTCAAATGGTTTTCGCGTCGGGGCTAAAATAAAAGGTAATTTATTGTCATACTGAAACTTGTTCCCTGCCGAATAAGCTATTAAAGGGTGCTGGTTTTTTCTGGGTTTATATGACTTACACCAAATGTATCGCCGCTGAATGGTTAGTTAAAGAGACAACAGTAAATTGTTTAGCCGATTCAGTACTTGGAAATATACATAACAGTTCATATATTATCAGACCAAAAACTATCTTTTGCAAAATAGAGCATCCAGTAGAAGATAGAATCCTTAGAAATGGTTTCCACATTTAAACCGATGTTCAATTAATCTTATCTCGCACCAGTGACGTCATCTATACTTAGCCTACAGATACCAGAACGAGCAAACCCTTATGACCTAAACGTTCGATCTGATATAAGTAAACCACCCTGGCTGTCAACCACCCTTTCTAAATCTCTCAGTTACAGCAATGGATTTAACCCCATTGCCACAAAATCCACGACTACACAGCAGCAGTAGCCGCAGCAGCAATGGCAGCAGGGTTGATGAAATAAATTGTGTATAAATAAGTATTATATATAGAATACCAATAAATGTATTCACGTCATTTATGTTATGAACAGGAAGCAGTAAGAAGTAAGGACAGAACACAGTAGCTGTGTTATTGTGAAATGGTGTGGTAATTTACAGGGTGAGATAGAGAAGAGACTATTGATGTGTGATAAGAATGAGGGAGATAAAAGATAAATGAAGATTTAATTGAAAATCTATATACCGTTTAATTCTGATGTATCTGGAGATTGGTGATTTATAGAAATTAGGATTTATCACGTAGAATCCGATGAGTCTGTCTGTGGCGGAGATAAACAAGTGCAATTGGGGAACTCTGAATATAATTGAAAATTTTGATACTAACTGTTTATGGTTAGATACAGAAATAGTGTCTTCGGTGGCGTAGTGATACTTGAGGACCTAGTTCTGAGTTTCGCAGGAAACCTCTTCTTCCTTTAGCCATATGATTCCAAAAGGAAGAAGAGTTCCCGTTACATTACTATACAGCGAAACTCAGGAATAAGACCAAATGTTTGAATCCATCTCAAGGCACTGATGGAAAAAATTCGAAAACATACCTTACTTTACAAAACCTTTAGTCTTTTGTGATTTATTATGTAAAAAATGAATAAACTGAAGAAAGTTAAGCAGTAAAAGAGAAACAAGATTAAACTCAGGTTGATGGAGCTCACGTCCTGGCTTTTTTTTATATACATACTTATACTTATCACCTGAACTTGTAATTTTATTTGACAATTTAATAATTTTAAGATAATTTAGAATTTATTGATTATTTTTATATTTTTTTAAAGTTTTTATAACCCCCCTGTTATCTTAAATCATATGTTAATAATGTATTACATCATTTTCTTACACCCGTGTAAAGTATAGGGGTGGAAGTGGGAGTGGGTGGTTGCACACCCTTTAAAGCGTAAGTCATACGCAGCTTGCTCCATGTTCTCTATTTCCGAAACACGTGAACAGGCAAACATCCACAGCATCTCGTCATGTATAACCCTTGTAAAATGTTGTTGATACTGTTAGAGACCGAGATTTGGGGATAAGATGGTATAACATGCCACATAGCTTGTTTAACTTCTACTGCAATTTATTGTTAGACGATATTGTGTCTCACTAATAAACCCACTAATAAATCGATATGCATAGTGCTTCCTTTTCTAACCAAATCATTTTACAAACTGATAATGTTTAGGTTTATCAGTTACAACCAAATAGCGAGCTTTTACAGTAATATAACGACGTTTTGATTTAAGACGCGGTGGTGTGTTTCTACGTCATGTGCTTTTTTTAAACGAGGGTTGAAAACACAATTTATTTATTTATTCTTTATTGTTTTTACAATGGGTAATAAATAAAATTTATGTATTGTGGCTAATGTTTATTTTATAATGTGCACTAGTACAACGTTCAAAGCTCATATTTGTCAACTTTACATCATCTATTTTTGAATTCACCAAATCTGTTACTTTCCATGGTACTGGAATACCCTAAAAATCTTATTTTACCTTTAAAGATGTTTTTTATAATTATTTTTCATAAAAGCTCATTTATTTTTCTTTCATGTTGATATCTTAATTAAGTTTATAATTTTTTATAATTAATTTTCAACTTTAAAAGGTAAAGCTTTAACAGGATATACGTAATAAGTTAGTAGTTTATTTTTATAATTCGACATCACACTGAGAAGCTTTTGATATAAGCTGTGCTTTTAGTAAAAGCTTTTTCTTGACCTTTTTTGGTGTCAACTTTTACTTGACTCTTTTGACATATTAAATCTATGTTGTAAAACGATGCGATGTGCTTACCTAACTGTCTAGAAAAAAGTGTATATGTATATGTAAGTATAAGTTTTATGTAAAATTTCAGTCTTAGGTAAATGAAAAATTGTACATATATACAAAATTAATTTACTGATATATTAAATTAGGAATAATAATAAAACGAAATAAACTTGTAAAAATGTAATATGAATAACATATAAGATGTTAATAGATTTTTTAACTCTGAGCTGCTTTTTACTTTGAAAAAATAAATCTGTCTTTTTGCGTATTAGTATAATCATAAAACTTCTTAAGTAGACTAATTAATGATTATAAAATCACAAAAAATTTTAAAGAATAAACGTTAGAAACATCGTTAGGTGTATAATCCAATTGTAAGCAAAATTTATCCCTTCCTATTTTGAAATAACTTTCAAATATATTATGTCGAACCACTAATCATTTAGTGCTTTTTACAGTTCGAAAAAATACCGCGTTATATCGAATCAGCACTAGCAAGGATAACGTTAAGCGCGTTAATAAACTCGTATTAAGGGTTGTTAACCCATTCCTTGTAGTGCTGTCGAGTGGGGTTGATTGTATTATCACCCACATGGCTTCCATCGATGTGACGTCAGTTATTCCCATAACCTTAAAACTCATTTCAACTTTAAATTATAGAATTTACATAGTTTAATTAAATATGTAAATGGAAAATTATATTAAGAAATTCTATGCAAAATATGAACTTCATTTAAAAATTGAATAAATAGTTCTCAAACGGTGGAAATTTATTAACTTGGAGAATTTTGAGTGTTATATTAAGTTCTTAAACAAGTGCTGCTTCACATTATATATAGTTCCAATTACGAGAGTTCGGTGGCGACTCATGCTTAAAAGAGGCTTATTAATCTACGATACGATGGATAATTTTATCTTATTAGTTCTTATAAATATTATAAAAAATTAATAAGATAGTGCATTATCCTCAGATAATTCATATGACACAACTTGTTTTAAGTACCGCCAAACTCTCGTTATTTAATCTATAATACATTTCTGGTTTGCGAAGATTTGGTTTGATTTATAGTTGTGATTTTAGAATGGAAGACATTGGGATGGTGAACATTTTAATAAGCAAACCAGTAATATCTTTCATTTAGAATAATCAGATACTGTGTAAAATACTCCGTTTTATTTTTTATTCATTGTACTTTAAGGTAACCCACATTTTGAGAAATTCTGGCTGCCTATATTCAATACAGTATATACTAAACGAATATATATATATATATATATACTAATATCAAGATCAACTGAAAGTACATAGCGCTAAGTTAAAAAAAACTGTTGGAAACTGTTTTCTTTTGTTTTCTTTTTTAAAAATAACATTTTTACATATTCACTGCAAAAAGCAAAAAAAAAAAAATGAAGTGAAGCAGCACAAAACTTTTCCACTCAATATTCCATAAAAGTTCTAATATACAGAGTATATTACCTGTATCTTAAAATGTTTTGCGCATAATATTGTTTGTATTATTTTTTTTTCTACCTTCTTTTTATTTTTACTTTTGTTAGTTTAAATGTTTCTCAAAGTTAATTAAAGTTCGTTATGATTTCAATAAAAAAAAAAAAAAAAATACATTAAGGAGGTACAGGACTCAGAGGCGGCCTTAGCCATTGCGAGGCCCCGGGCAGCAGATCTTTGGGAGGCCCGCAAAAAAAGATAATATTTTCGCTGCAAAAAAAATAATATTTCCGATGCGAAAAATATAAAATTTTCTACACTACAATAGTTTATAGCACACGTTAAATAGCAGTACAACATTTACAGTTTTCTCGCTAAATCACTGAAGCCGTTCGAAAAAAAACACATCATTAAAGAACCGATACAGAATACCATGACACATGATGTGATCAAAGATAGCAACACCGCACAAGTTTTCCATTAAGATAGATCTGATCAACCAGATATAAAAAAACTCGGAACAGCCAGGTTGTCGGTCTCACCATCGGAAATGAATCGACGTTAAATAAACCAAATTAAAGAAAAGTAAAAGATATATTTATGTATACGAGTAAATTCTTAAGTACACTTTCTCGTAAAAGTAAAGCTACTTATTAAATTAGCAAAACACCTGCAACATATTATGTAAATAACGGTTCCATTACACAAGACACTTTTAGAAAGAGAAAGAGAAGAGTAAAATTATTTCTATATATATTTAAAAAAAAACAAACGTAGTAGTACACCCTGAAGGAATACCATGTATTTTCTCGTGAGAAATATAAGCTCTTTTACTAGTGTAAAAAAAAGCTCAAAGCACCAGAAAATCTAAAATCTCTCTGTAAAAGTTTACGCCCTCAGGGAGTTTGGGGAATGAAAAATATTTGACGGATTTTAATTCATATAAAAAAATACAATATAAAAATCGTTAAAAAAACTTGGAAAATAATTTTGAAGATAATAATGCGAAGGGGGTGGGCGTTGTAGTAACAATGTTTACCGATCATTTATATGTTTACAGTTTAACTTCTTGTTTATAATCGAAAATAGAAGTGAAAGAAACAACTTCATTCAAATGTCTCACAAAAATGTTGAAAGATTGAAAAGACGCGACGTCAACTTCTAATTTAAATTCATATTAATATCAATAATTGAACTAGTGGTTAATTAATTAGATAGAAATGAAACACAGGAATGCAGAATGTGCTTAATATCATTTATATTGATATAGATTGTTACATTCACTTATGACCTTATCATGCGACATCCAGCATTCATATATTTTCATTGATAAAGTGTTTTAGACATGAGTCTAAACCAATGCGACATTCATATATACATAATATATTTTTAAAACCCTACGACGCATTAGGGTACTACGTACTAATATTCAAAATGTTTCCAGTGGCTGTCGGTAATATCCCACGGTGATTACGTTGTTAGGCCTTGTATCTAGGTGGTGTTGACTAAATGCATTTACATTATCAGGCATGATAAATAAAATAAAGCCTTGAAAAAATTAAATAAATTAAATATACTTTCTCTTTTGTAGGCCCAATCCAAATTTTAAAGATTGTTATCTTTTATTTCCTGATTTTTTTATAAATAAATAAAACTGCTTGGCTGAATACGTAGTACCTACAAAGCATGCCGATGTATTAAGCTGTATGTTACTCTCTGCTCTCTGAAATAGTTCAAAGTTGTTTGAAGAAGATAAATATATACTTTATTTAATTTAATTTTTAAAGTAAAAGGAAAAAAAGACAGAAAAAAGTTTCCGTTCTTTATTATGATATACGTGGATAAAATTGTTAGTAATTTTTTAAAAGCAGATCCGTATTTATAACCATTATTCTTCCGTTTTTAAACAACAACATCGTAATTACCATTATCCATAAACATTACGCACTAATATCCTTCGGAGTGCGTCGTCTCCAGCGCTCCATTCTCCTGCAGGAGTCAGACGTACTTCCACACAAGGATACTTCGCTACCGTAAATAAATGAAGACACTTTAAGGATACATTAGAACACATTACTGAAGCTACTACGAATGCTTTTCCGACGCTTTTCCGGCGCTATCTTATACGTCCCAGAAACAAGGCATTCATCTACTGGCGTTCAGATAGCTGCCCACTCACACTCGCATCCGCACCTCTCCCGCACCCCCGCGCGTGTATTGTGTATACTACATGTAGAGGCAGAACAGTGTGCAGGGAAACGGGAAACTAGAAAACTGGAAAACTTCCACCAGGAAGTAGAACAGTCGTAAAAATAATGTGCTTGGAAAATTTCTGTTGTGGAAATACTCTTAGTGTTGAGAAGTTGATATGTTAATGATGTTGATTAATACGAACTTAAATGGAATACGATAGCAATTTGATTCATCTAATGCTTTTGTTCCTTGAAGATTTGATCTGATCGTGTAAAAGCATACATTTATGGTATCGTTCTTTAAATAACACGGAATGTGAATCATCGGCAATGCTTCAAAAAGCAAACCTTGCAATATATACCGATCTCAGTGGTTGTCGCCTATACGCCTTCACTTCCGCTTTCGTTATCTTCCACGTTTTATTCAATAAAGTTAATGTCTTTGAAAGGAGCAGTGCGGACCTGCGTACACTTACATAGCTATTGCAGCTACTGAATTCTCTTGTTCATAGATAGTAAATGAAATAAAAATAAACGTAAAAATTGTAACAACTAAATAAACTAAATGATCAAACAAACTAGAAAAAGATACAAAGAAACTTACGAAGTAAAAACTTAATGAAATAAAAAGAGAGTGGAAATTAAGATGCAACTCGACATTAGCGTCAGCATCGGCGTCTTAGAAACAACATTACCAACGCTTCTACAGTCTGAGTTTAAAATTATTTAATAAAATGGTTTTGTAAGCGGGTATTTTCGTTGTGTTGGTATTGATACATACATGAACATATGCTACAACGATACAACGAGTAGTGTTGTTCAGAATAATTTGATTTTGTTATAATTAGGTTGGCAACCCTGTGACATGTTTTGTAAATGTAATGTTTGTTTGAGAGAGAAATATGTTGTAATTGTTTTAAACTTAATATGATGGTGTTAGAGTCCAAGCTACTGGAATAAAATTAGCTAATTTGTTTAAGGGATTACACCACCCCGAAAGACTAAAACGAACGCTGCTATTTATGCATGTTTGCAGCCTAACTTTTAGTATGTATTATCGCATTCTTAAATGTATTGTTCAAATCTAAAAATATGATTGATTGGAAAGAGATATGTATGTGTCAGCAATAAGCAAATTGGTTAGTTTAAACAGCGATAATGGCTTTACCCTAGAAAGAAGAGAACCTTGTTTCCACAGAATAACTATAGCTCGATAATTTCTTAATGACAATATAATGGTTAACTATATAATTTATTTAATTTTATTTAACATCTGTTATCGGACTCAGTATCGGAAATGGTCAACATTAAATAAAAATAATGAATGTGCTCTAGTCTACTAGAAAGATTTAAAAACCGTGAACTATGAAATATTATACTAAAATAAATTTGATGTAAAAAATAAATATAAAAAGCAAGAAAATAACATTTAGTTAATTGCGAACAATTTGTTATTTTTATATATTTATATATAAAATATAATGTCTATTTATAGGTCAACGTCCTCATTACACCTTTAACATTTTCCAGATGGTTTTTCCCGAGTTGAGTCCCCTTTCTTTTATTTTCCACAATTACTTCCATTTAATCCGCCACTAACAAAGCAATTCATACTCGCCGCATAAAAACGAATGAGAAACACTCATCAGTAAATTGTTTGGGGTGTAAATAAAATGGATGAAGGAGGCAAACACGCAACTATATATAGTAATGTAACGGTTGTTACATTTGCACGGATAAAAGACTCAAAAAAAAACTAATATTTGTAACAAATAAAATAAATTGAATATCTGAATAATTAGTATTAACTTAACATATATGTTGAAAGTATGCTTAACAAAGAAGATGATCTTTAGAAAAAATGACACCACGACATCATAAATAATTCCAATATAGCAGGTCATCGGTGATAGGACTCATCATTGGAAATAGGCTAACGTTAAATAAACTAAATTTAAAAAAATAATTAGAAAATAACTGACTAGATACATTCAAAGATTAATAAGTGACTATATACAGCTAGAGCTATGCTCTTGCAGCAACAGCGTAACACGCCTCTAAATATTGCAGAGGTACACATAATTAATATTAATTAAAAGGAATCCTAAATAAACACTTGTACTAGATGAATCATAGCTTCTAAGATGAAAATCTTATAAGATAAAATAGTGGACCATATGTAAAATGCCGTCGTTTTACTATCTGAATAAATACATCGTTTAGATACACAATGCCGACGACCTGACCGGTTCCTAAACAAACGTCTTAAGGCGTCGCGTCGGTTGGCCGTTTGTGAAGATTACCCTCCCCCACCCTCTCACCGCATACCGTACACCGTAAGATTATCGGATTAAATTGAACAATACTATTTGTGAAAGAAGGAAAGAAAAAATAAATAGAAAGGAATAGAAAGTTTAGTGAGAATCATGGGCGTACGTTATTATTTCATGGTGTTTTCTTTTCTGGATTTAATAGAGAAGTCTTCTCATAGCGTGGGAAAACTCTGTTGCAGTTTTGACCTAAATTTTACAGTTTTATATCCGTATAGAGAAATATATACCGATTATTCTATTAAATAATTAAATAAGAAATAATTCAAAGTACACGCAGTGGCGTTACTAGAACTTACTTGAGTTACTTCCTTATTATTGATTATTATAAAAAAACACAAGAATTTTGATTTTGTTTTGACGCCGTGAAGTTAAAACTTAATTCAGATATCTGTACCTCCCGAGACTAGAAAAATACTCTCCGCTAAATACAAAACATAGATATTACCTTACACTTATGCAATATTGTATACAGGGGCGCCCTTAGTCATTGCGAGACCCCGGGCGGCAGAACTTTGCGAGACCTCGGGGCAGCAGATCTTTGCGAGGCACTTGTTCTTTGTATAATTTATGTGAGAATTGCCGAGAAATAAAATTTTATATTGGAAGTTTTATAAAAGTTAAGAAGCACAAAGACGACAAATATTAATGATGATAAAGTAAGGTACATGAATGCCTTAAAAGATATAGGCAGTGATTCTAGTGGGATTCCTAAAGAGCGAGGCGCGAGATTCAAATACATATAGAATAATGAATTTTTCTACTTGGGTTGTTGCGTGAGAATACGAGGCTCCGGGCGGTTGCCCTGCTTGCCACCCCCTAAGGCCGCCTCTGATTGTATATAACCAGGTTTAATAAATGCTTTATTTACTCTTTAAAAAGTTTTTGCAATCCTAAGTTTATAGTTATATTAATGGGCACAAACGTAGTATTACTTTTTTATAAAACAATAAAATAGGTCTGAAAACGTATTTTGTTCACGTACCTAATAGGTAACTAATGTTATGTTAGATAAACTTAATGATTAGTCAGTTGATCACTCCTTCAAATTCATTTAACGCTTCATTTTGTCTTATTGTTCCAAGACAATACGAAAATTATTTTCATAAAACAAATAATTCTAATAATTAATTTAAAAGAAATAATTAATTTTCTGTTATTTTAATTGTGTTTTTTTCGAACAATAAATCCACAAAACGAATTAATTTATAAAATATTTCTTTGTTGTGTCTTCCCTGGTGCCAGCAGCAGCAGCAGCAGTATGGAACGATGGCCACCATAAAATGAACTCAATCCTCTCAAGTCTCAACGTCGGGCCATATATAACACTTAGGCGGGTGTACAAAGTAATTTCTTTTAAAACAGAAACAGAGCATCTTCATAGACACTTCGGCTCAATGGGAAATGGGAAATGGGAGGCGGGAAGATAGATACAGTCCCTTAGGTAACCTTACAACCTCTATAAATTTCTCTGCTTGGCAAAATACCGGAAACAATTGCCACAACACGTACAGAAAAATAAAAAAAGGAAATAACGAAATAGCTGCAGTTGTATCAGGCGCAGGAGGACCTAACAGCCCTGCAATTACATTGAGCTTACATATATATATATGTTTTTTATAGGTGTAAGGATTTGGAATCGGTATTCATTACTAGGTATATATTCAATAAGACAACCCTTTTATCATTAGAAAACTTACTTTACTTTTAATAAGATACTAGCAGCTTCCGGCCCGCCATGCGAAGTCATATTTAGATGAAAAAAAGTATAAATTGCACTCTATACTAGCACACTGTTGTCCTTTTTTTAATAGAAGTCAAAAGATAAAAATGTGGCTTCCATTACAGTAAAGCTGTATCAAAGGATATACATACGAGTATATATAATTACAAAACAACTGTATTAAAATACACGGTAACTTTTTGTTTTCTTATTTTTTTTTTCATTTGCAGTGATTATTACAATCTGTCCTATTTAAAGAACATTCAGTGATAATGTTGTAATAAGATGTTGTGAAAATTATTATGCGAGATCTGAATTCTTTTCTAATGCTCTAGTTATAATATATGTTCAGAATTGTTATGAAGTTTTTTTAAGAGTGTATCTACACAAGTCTTTGTTTTCTACTATATTCAATCCGTTAAAATTCATTAAACATATAACTCTAATTCAGTGGAAAATGGTCTTGTGAATTATGTCCTAATTTCTATAAAAGTGTACTATATATTGATAAAGTTAGTTACTAGGACCTCAAATGTTCAATTATTTTTTAATAACTCGATATATTTTAGGAGATATTAACAATTCAAATACTATTTTTTTGGCTTTAATTATTAAAGGGATCCAAAGTTATGGAAAATTCCAATATATGTAACGTCACGTACGCTAAGTTGCCACCTCTTTAAAGGCGTAAAGGGATAACATACTTAACACAGAACTCTTAGACATAAAACAAATAACTGACCTATCACTTAACAGTGCGACATGTTACGTCATAAATATGGTCGGCATCTCTGGCGCTAAAACTACAATTCGAATTTTTAATTGCTATATCTCCGTCAACATTTAGATACTTCATAAAATAGAAACGCCAATATACATTTAGTAGTATCAATTTCAATCAACAATTGAAAAATCGAGAATCGATCCAGAATTACTATTAACAAAATGAGCTAAATCACTGCAGTGAAAAACATACTTAATTTTAAAGTACACTAATATATTTTACCCAGATTACAATACCTAGGATGTTCCAACATAGTGCATAGATTATTTTTAAAGGTTAAAAATTTATGAACTGAATAACATCATAAAAATAAAGTCATAATTTTATACCATAAATGTAGATAAAATAAAGTAGGTTATTTATAAAACATATTATATATATAATTTATGAGTATATAAAATCATCATATAGTGAACAGACTATACCACGTACAGAATGCATTAAGTTAATATACCGCACACTAGACTGTGTTTGAAGAGGAGTTGAAGAAGAGGGTCCTCTTCATAGTACAGTAACCAACGAGTGAGTAACAGCCAGCCAGCCAAGCAACAAACCAACCCCCTTCCCAACATCAACCCCAACCCCAATCCCAGTCCAATCCAAATTTCAATGCCTGGAGAATGTTTGTCTAGCTCCAGATAAAGTCGACAGTATATAGTTGCTTGTATGGGTTTAGTCAGATGGAGTAAACAGACTAGATCGAGCTGCTAAACTCAACTCTCCGTTCTTCAAACAGAGGCTAGAATATTCCGTTACAACATAGAGATGGTTCCAAGAGATATACCACACGTGCTCTAAGTTATACCACTTCAGAAATCTTAGTTAAACAATGTTTAATCAATGGGAAGACAGAGAATACGAGCCATAGAACAGTGGAAATGATTGTCTTCCAAGATGGATACATCTATTAAACAAGATTGAATGTGTAAAAGGAGGTTATAATTGGTTTTTCTTCTAAAATATCACATCACTCTGTAAGTTCGTAAGATGACATACAGATGGCGCCACTATTGACAAGTCTATATGATTTTTAGATAGTGCCAACCTTCAAACGATATGTGTCAAAATTTCGTGACATTCCGACCATAAGTTTACGGATTCCAATGGTTTTAGTAACGCTACTTTTGTATTCTTGAAAACAATGATAAAATACGAATTGCGTGAGTTGATAAAGCACTGCTCTTTAATAGGGGAAAATACCGAATCCGAGTAACACTTGCTTGAAGAATATTTTCTCCTAATATCAGCTTAATTGCGAAACCAATTGTATCTAGGCGTCGAGTTCTTGGAGTACGGGTTCTGTGAGAAACCACACTTCACATAAAACGCCCCCTTCCCCTTTTCGTGTGACGTAATTAATAAATAGAACCTTACTATACTTTACTTAAACAATATCTAGTAATTTTTAATCTAAATGTGTCGCATTTATTAGCTATTTTAAAAGCCTCCAATCATTAAAAATTTGTTTTTATGATTTTATAATTCTTAAACGAGTTCTTTTTAAGGAGTTTTATGATTATGTTAACCTACAGAAAAAGGAAGACTTGTTTTTTAAAAGGTCAAAAATAGGTTTACATTTTAAGAAACTTTTGGTGTGTTAGATAAAGCGAGTCAAAGCCACTGGGTTTTGTTCAGAAGAGAACAGATTGTATGTGCTTTGTTTCTCATGAATAAAAACCATTTCTGTATTCGGTACCTTAATGGAAAACGGTTTAAAAACGGTTATTTGTACACAATTAACGCAATTAAGTATTGTTTTTCATTAACAGAAATAATGAAAATAATTATTACCTACGTTCACGTTTATGGTTATGTCCATTTTCAAGTTTCGGTATATACCGGTATTAGTAGAACATTTTTAAACCGTTTTCAGTTCCTATTTAAAACACCCTGTACAAAAATACTCGCATATACGTATCCTATAAAAATCTGTCACAACCAATTCCCATACCATGTAGAATTAATGTTGTACTCGTATAGTATATAGGTTTGAACTTTTACCTTTTTTTAACTATTTGTATATACAAATATACAATAAAATCAAGTATACTTATATAAAGTATATATATATACAGAGTACCCTTCGTTCATAGCTTCATTTTAGGCTCAGCTACTTCTAAATATATATACGAGTATTTTAAAGTCAGGCTAATTTGTGTCAAAAGGAAATTACACGGGAAAATAAAATTATTCAAGCTCTGAAACACAAATAGGGCATGCGGTTCTTTCGAGTAAAGCGTCGGAAAAGCGCCAGATAGGCGTCGACTTTACAGAACTCTGTATAGTGTATTTAGAATATACAAGGACATTCTGTTAAAAATAAAAAATAAATATTGAGATTTTAAAACTACATTTTAAACAATATTAGTAAATTAAATATACAGATTTATGTATTTGTTAATAAATAATTAGAGTTATCATTGTTGCGGAGAAAATTTTGGAAGGCGTTATTTTAATTAGATATTTTTTAGAATGTTGCAAAATATACGTGGTTTGGAGATACGTCGAATGACACAGCCTTAATATAATTCTCACTAATGTGATTAACAAATATACTTGTATAAACAAATATACTTATATTTAAATGAAATACAAATAATTAGCCAATGTCTTAATGCCGCTGTATTATTCTACCAGTATTACATATGAACGCACTACGCACTTTCTCTGCGGCAATTTCCCTTCCAGGGCTTTAACATTAACCAATGACTCTGTCGGTAAGTAGGATCCCTGTATCTCCGCATCTGTGTGTTATATAACTCCAACCCTAAAGGGAACAGTAGAGTGTCTTCATGCCACTCTCTAAAGCTAAAGGGGGTGCGATTCATACCGCTAGTTAATTCCCCCACGAAAATAAAGCATCCCTCCTCCACCTCCTTCGCGTTCTCCACCTTCCATAAAAACTCTAACCCTAAAGTTGCGAGGAGTGCACTTAAATATGTGTGGAAAATATCTCTTGCGTATTTTTCCTTTCTCAAAAATGTTTTTTTTTGTGTTTAATAAAACCTGACCACATTTTATGTGTAAAGTTTTGTGTTCAAATTATTCTTTAGTGTAAATAACGGTAATGGAGGAAATAATTAGGAGACGCAGAAAATTTATGGGAAAGAAAGGAAATAAGTGGCGCGTCGTTGTGTAAGGTACTCTTCCTTTTAAAACTATAAATTCACAATAAGTGTAATGTTTTTTGAAATACTGTTTCTCCATTCAACTCAACGACAAACGATTCATTGGAAAAACTGTTCAGTATGTGATAATAGAGTTAACTTGTAGTTAAATCTTTTCATATTCTTTGTACAGTTGCAAACCGTTCTTCATTGGTCTTCTTTCATACATTTATTTTTCCTTAATATCGGTAGAACGTGTATTGGCTACAACTCTAATGGTCTTTTATTGGATTCTTTTAACACATTTCTCCATTCCTTTCTATTGGATTCCTTCTCCTCCAATTTCCAACACCCATCTTGTCTAGGTCTTCTTACACTTGATCTTTCCATATAGTTACTGGTCTTCCTCTGCCTGGGTTTCTTTCCAGAAGTTTCTCAGTTGTTCCAAGTCTTCTAATATTCGAACATGTTCTTTGACGATATACGCAAGATCTTGTCAGTGAATTAGTTTCCAAATCCGATTTGGACTTCGTTGTGTTGATTACATAATTATAAAAGGACAATCAATGACCAGCGAAAATGATCCAGAAAACAAGCTGCTACTAAGCTGAGAGATGTAATTTTAACTTCTCGTGGAGAACGTGTATCCGCAGAATATTGCCAAGCAAATTACAATCGAACAGTTCCTGATGATTCTGCTGTCTGTACATTACAATAGACGTGAATAGGGTCAACTATGGTTATTATTGAAGCCGGTGTATCGAGTGCTATTAAGCACTCCACGGCACATTACGAGTATGATGAAAAGCTTGGTGCAACCATTGAGTCGATACGTAACAGCTAATGTCATCTTGATATCACAGCACCTCAACTAAGCGTTGTCGCTTGTCATGAACAAAAGGATAAGGTAGAATGTAGAATGGGGAGACTATGGAATTAACGGTATGAATTATATCGCGAAATAAATCTGTACCACTAGTGTTATCGCAGGTGGAAATGGCGGATTCGGTTCTACGTAGAGCGCTTATATAGAGAGATATAAGCTGCGTAGATGACGAAACTTCGCAAAATTACGTTTCTTAGAATAGAATCTGTGATTTCTACAGGTTGACAATGTCGATGACTTTAGTTTAAAATAAGCATCTGGTGTGGAATGTCTTTTTTATTCTCCAAATACGAAATACAGAACACAAATAGTCTTATTATTCTCCACCATATTAAAATTAATTTATTCCTCATAATGTGAACGTTTGCAACCCGTAGGAATAAGGTTATGTGAGGTAATATGGAACAATAGGGCAATGAGTGCCACTGTAGCATATTGGGAAGCCCTTAACGACAATCGAGAACCACTACAAGGTAAAGCTCCTCCTCCCCCCTCATACCCGTTAACAGCCAGTGTATTAGAACTACTAAGCAGAGCCAAATGTTGCGGTGAAATGGCCACGATAAAATAACACTAGCGTCTAAACTGCCCCACGTGGTGTTGGAAATCAAAATACAGTCAACGTGTGTTTGCTAGAGCACTTGGTAAAGCTGGTCCCTTCGCACAGCATGCCAATAATTTACTATGCTCATAAAAGAAGACTAGCCTTTTATAGACACCGAAGACACCTTGAGATGAAGACGAGGTATCATACTTGATTTGAAAAAGAAGGTTATCTTTGGGAAGTTCTTGGGATCGAAACAAAGCCGTCTTTTACTATTGATTTTTCTTCTTACTGGAACCTGATTTTCTTTAAAAAGATTGCCCTTTTTTTTAGAAAATGGTTTACCTTTATTCTACTAAAGATGCAAAAAGATGGATGATTTATTTTTACTCTACTAAAAAGGAATATTTTATGTTTCCATTAATACGATTCTAATAAAAATAGAATAGGCCATGGATCAATAGGTTATATTAAGATAACATTTTTTAAATTTATTTTTTTATTTATTTGCCATGAATTTTATTCCTCATAGACACCATCAAACATTTTCTTATATATTTAATATTTTATAATTTTACTAGCTTTTACCCCCGTCGCAAGCGACGTTTTTTTTTTATGAGTGGCTTGAATTTCATGTCAAAATTTAATTTCATTTTTAAATTGAAATAATAAATAAACTCGTCCTATATTGATTTTAAATTTAATAACAATTAACTTTTCATACAAACTGACTAAGAAAATACATTTTTTATATCAAAATAAAAAATTTTTTGAATTTATGCGATATTTGGACAACTTTTTTTCAAAATTTGTGATTTCTTTTTCGATTCGAAAATAAGTTACCAAGGTTAGCCTATATACAAAATTTAAACTTTCTAGCACAATTTTTACTCTCGGCAAATACTGCCCCCGTGCCCCCAATAAAATTTTGAAATTTTAAATTTTTTTTTTATTAATAATATACGTAATTATTCTAGAATCCAGAAAATGAATTTTCTCCAAAGTTCTGTACCGGGCCCCCGAATTTCTTTAACCCCCCCATTTTCAATTTTTGAATTTCTAATTTTTGAGAAATGTCAGCATTGAATACCTTAATACACATGCAAAATTTCAACTTTCTATCTTATACGATTTAAAAGTAATACAGCAAAAAAGGGATCACTTTTTTTCCAATTTTTCCAAAATTACGGGTTTCCAGGAAATTCACGGAAAAATCCGGGGACGCCAAAGGTCTTAGAATTTTTTTCTCTACGAAATAGGAAATTTTTAAAAACTTCCCTGGAGCCGTTTTCGAGATGCCATACAAAATTCGAACCAAACATATAAACACATAAACATATAAGAATATAAATATACACCTGGGACATTATAATATACTTGAGTTTACCCCCGTCGCAATGCGACGTCTTTTTGGCGTGTATCATTTAAATCCAATAAAATAATTCGAAATTAAATTTCATATTTAACTGTTCTATTTTTAAATTGAAATAATAAATAAACTCGCGCACATATACACACATATAAATTGACTAAAAAAATTATATTTTTTTTTCAAAATAAAAAATATTTTCAATTTATGCGTTATTTGACCAACTTTTTTTCAAAATTTGGGATTTTTTTTTGATTCGTAAATAAGTTACCAAGGTTAGCCTATATACAAAATTTCAACTTTCTAGCACAATTTTTACTGTCGGCAAATAGTGCCCCCGTGCCCCCCAATAAAATTTTGAAATTTTGAATTTTTTTTTATTAATAATATACTTAATTATTCTAGAATCCAGAATATGAACTTTTTCCAACGTTCCTTACCGGGCCCCCGAATTTCTTCAAGCCCCCCTTTTTCAATTTTTAAATTGCTACTTTTTGAGAAATGTCAGCATTAAAAAGCTTAATGCACATGCAAAATTTCAACTTTCTATCTTTTACGACTTAAAAGTAATACACCAAAAAAGGGTACACTTTTTTTCCAGTTTTTCCAAAATTACGGGTTTCCAGGAAATTCAGGGAAAAATCCGGGGACGCCAAAAGTCTTAGAATTTTTTTCTCTACAAAATAGGAAATTTTTAAAAACTTCCATGGAGCCGTTTTCGAGCTACCATACGAATCGCGTAAACATATAAGAATATAAGAATATAAACATATAAACATATAAACATATAAACATATAAGAATATAAGAAAACAAACATACACCTCGGACATTATAATATAAGATTTTACAATTTTCTAAATATTTAAATAATTTACTGATTAATTTTGAATTACTTAACAAACATTTAGTATTAACAGAACAAATTTTAATCACATTCAATATTTCACTATTGAATTTTTATCTTTCTAAACTATAGTTTATGCATTCAAATGTAAGTAATAATCAAATGTAACTTTTATATGGTAAATAAACGTAATTGTATTCAGGGGGTTGAATCTGAAGAATAGAGGGTCCCCCAGAAGTATTAGACCCTATAAAGGGTTACATTAATGATCAAGTCGAATCTGTAATACATTATTTAAATATTTCTTATGTAATAAATAAAAAAAATAGCAACTGGGATTTTGTTTTACCCAGCTGTCTAAAACATCAACCCGTTCTCCCTCCTCCTTCAACGTGTACTCAACGCCATTATTTTTTAACCCATTTATGACAATAAAGTCAACTACCCTCTCAATGATAACCCCCACCAACCCCTTAAACTTAACTTTTTTCAAGCTACAAGTGGTGGGGGAATAAGGAGACTGTTTTAAGTTGTTTCAAGTTTCACTAATTGGCTCCCCGGAGAGTAGAGGGTGATAGTGAGGAGTAGAAGAAGGGAGGAGAACGGTTTGTTTTCCTTCAAAACATAAAAGAACCGCTGAGTCAGTTGTACCAACTGTTTTAATGAATCATAATTATTCTAAGTCTGTAGCTATAACTGCTAAAATGTTTTTTGAATGTGTCAAATACGTGGAAACAGAAAGAGGTAGAAGGAGGCAGGTGGTTGTTTCCGGTAGCAACTGTTTCCGATTCTTGTGAAACGTATTGTGTTTATGAAATGTGAAATTGTTAAAAAGTTACCTTGTAGTTGTAAAGAATTCAAATTCTGTTTATTTTTCTGTGCCAGTGACTCGAAGAATAAATTCTGATTTATTCTCATCAGGGCCGGCCGTATGCACAAGAAAGCCCTGGTGTGAATACAAACTCGAGACCCCGAATATGTTTTATTGTTAGAAAACGATTTACAGATAATTGGTTTCGCGTTTCTTTAAGAAAGACATTAAAAGGTCGCTATATTGACTAGCGCATCCCTAGTGCGTCCCTATTGGTTTTAGTACGCTCCTGGTGACACACTAAAGAAACTAACGGCTTATAAGGACAACGGATCATAAGGATGATGAATAATTGACAAAAATTTAGCAGTTATGGAAGGCAGGCACCACCTTAGCACAGAATGAGGATTTTCAATTAACTCCAATATGATAAATACTATAAAAACAATACAAACAATTATTTTTATAATTAATAATAATGTCAAATATATTTAAAAATTACATAGTATATATATATATATATATATATATATATATATATATATATATATATATATATATATACATAATTAAACTCAGCTGCTAATAATTTGAAACAGTCTTCAGTCGGTAATATTATTTCATCGCATCTCAGGTGCTGGCTTGTAAAAATCTAATTCTAAGGTTAATTCTCAACTTCTCTCTTAGAAATTGTAACGCATGTATTGTGCATAATTGTATTTACATTTCTCTCTGGTGTGGTTGGAATTCCTTTAATAAAATTCGTGTACAATATGCGGATATCCATCCGTGTCACCCCTTCTAATTCGGCACTGATTTCCGTACATACATACGATGCCGTTTATTCAACTTCGCGATTCTTTGAATGTGTTTTCTACACTCATATAAGTGTGCAATGCATTTAGAAAACTTTTCATAAGTCAAATAAAAATGTTACAAACATAACATTTATTTTTTAATATCCTGTACGGAGAAAAATATATTTTTCTTAAAGCATTCTCAGATATCTGAAATGAGTTTAATATTTATTTAATAGGAATGCTTTAAAACCAATTCAAAATATACAATTTAAAAATAAATTGCTAAAATAAATCAAATGGCATTTTGTAAGATGTTGGTAAATGATGAATCCAAGTCAAGTGATACTGTTCATAAGTTAAGTTAATAAGTACACATATGAGACTATGCCACTATAAATACTGCCAACATAGTATTAGCTCGTAGATTATAGGACTTAGCATCGGAAATAAACAGACGTTAAATAAATTTAATTAAAAAAAAAATTATAACTTTCCCTAATAATTTTGTTACGAAAACATAGTACAAGTTTATTGTAAACATAGAATGTCGAATACAGCTTGAAAGTATATTTCAGATTTTATACGTACTTACTTTTGATAATTTACAAATAGTTTTACAAATAACAAAATAAAAAGCAAATCATTAAAAGTTTAGTGACGTAACGTTCATTCCATTTAGTTTTACATTTGTGCAGTTGCAATTAGAGCGACGATAACTTTAGTTTAATAAAACAAGCAATTTCCAATGTTATTGACAATTTGTTTGTACAAACGTATACAATCTATTTGTGCTCTGTACGAGATTCCTTGAAAATAAAAATAACATTAATGGATTCCAAAACAAATACAAATAAACATATCGCCATGGGCGTTCGAAGAGGGGAGCATAAGGCAGAGTCAACCAGTCGACCAAAAACACGAGCCCCTGTACAAAAAGAAATTCCATTGAACAATCGATTTAGCAAAGACAGTTGGAAATTTGTCTTGAGATGCATGTTTCGCACTTTATAGTTTACCACAAGCTAATTATGAAGTTCACTTTCTACATCTTATAGAGAAACTGTCTTGCAATGCAATTTTAACACTTTCTAGCTTGATAGAAGCTAATTCCATGACTACCTAGAGAGTACATTTAATATAAGGTAAATTGGAATTGGCATTTTCTAACACTACTGTTATTAAATAGTTTTTTCTTGGGGCCAACAAAATGGCGTAGTTATTAAAATTACGCCAGAAAATGTCTCCATTAAATTTAAATATTGTCGGTTTTTCACAACAACGTCTTTGTTAATATTTTTAACATAATATAGCTAATAAAGACACCAAGAGTACCAATTCAAATTAACACCGAACAGAATGTAATTTAAGATTTTGGCTTAATGTGATTCCTTTAATTTTTTTGGGTTCCTTTAATTTTTCTCTACTATCTTATTCTAATATAAAATATATTTTCAGAAGTTATACTTTTTGTTCAGTAAAACTTAAACATACAAGATAACTCCAATCATTTTCATTGATAGATTAATTTTATTTTAAATTAAAACAAATTGTAATGAGTGTAGATTTTACCATATTGAATTGATATTATTATCTCTGATTACATTTTGGCCATTACATTTGGCATTTTGTTCACGTCTTCATTTCGATAACACTGTACAAAATATTGATAAACTTAGAGATGAGGACCACAAATGATTAATTATTTATTAATAAGTCGCAATGTTATAGAAGATATTCGTATTTTAAGGCAGAGAATTTAAAGGGTAAAATAACTGAAAATGTTTGACGTCATATTCGTACCAACAGACAATAGCCAACTGACATATGGTTCGCCAACCCTGCGTTTATATTATAGTTCAGCTCAATATTGTATAAAACGTTAATAAATTTAAAAGGTTTTATTTTACAATTTTTGTTTGGTCTGGTATTTGTTTGTTTAAAACAAACAATTATTTTTATACTAATAAAGAACTTGTTTTAAAAATAGAAATCATTTACCAGCAGTATACATATAATAAAGCTAACTATTATTTAATCTTCTATTTGGTACTACTACTTCAATTTTAAAACGAAAATATTTTTCAATACATATTTAATTGATTGAATATGTGAAACTCAGCAAAATAGTCGGGAACTGATCTGTATGTATGAATCTGATCTGACCGTGCAAAACGCCCTCCAAACACAACTAACCACTTAATCAAAACATCAAGTAAACCATTTTCTTTTCAAATTAAAATATCGACTTATTTAAAGTTAAAATTACCCTAAAACGTCAGGGTGCGGTGTGTCTGTATTAGTAGTCAGTAGAAGAGTTCAAGGGTTACCAGTTAACACCGGACCATAAGATAAATAGGGTTATTTGAAATCCCTGGGATATTAACGAAATATCCACCCCATCCCTTAAACCAACACTCGGCCCTACACCTTACTTCAACCATGTGCCGTCTCGATACACTACAAGGGTTAGTTTGGGGTTTTTAAGATTAGTTCGTCCTATTTATTTGATATACGAAGGGTGTATCGTAGTTAATGCGACTCGTTTTGGAAGAGAATTCAATAAGATAAGCGAGAGGTGGAGACTTACCTAGTTCAGGTGCTCAGGTAGAATTCATTTAAGAGGTTTTAATATCATTAAATGAGGTTTTAATTTAATATATACACCTGTAGACCCTTATCAGTGCAGGGATGTAATATTCATAATTACAATTCTAATTCAATGTACACTTAGCACGTGAAGTAAAGGTTGATGAGGCATGAAACTAGAGATATTTAGTTTTGGATTACCACACATGTATAGATTATCGGTTAACATCGGACATAGAATCTTAATTAAATTAATCAAATTAAATCATAGTAAATCAAATTGTATGTATATTTTACTTCCAATACAATCGACTAAGGCCTGTCGCACACTGCAAGCGTATTTTGACCGGACGAGCAACTACGCTTTACTTATCCGAACCATGTAAATGTAATGCACTCTTGCACACTGCATGCGACAAAGCCGTCCGAATACGGTTACGTAACTGGAATTTTAATCAAACATATACATGCTACAACGCTAAACCTAGCCCTACCTTATAAATACAATCAGCCGTCTCAGACTGTAAGGGATATGGAAGGGAATGCAATAGTCTCTTTCATAACAGTGGTGTATCGATACAAATTAAAGTAAAAGATTGTTCTCATGATAAATTATGTTAGTGCAAAACAACTCCAACTTTGACTTGGCGTACTGCTGTGTCGGTACGTGGTATGTATGTATTGTAACACAACACATGCAAAGAACACAGGAGTCGGGTTGCTTAAATATGTTGTGCGACTTGCAAGTAATTAAAACAGGAGTGAACTATTATATTACAAAAAACTTGCAAATGTCATTTGACGGAATTATTATTGAAACAATAGATGGGAATGGGGTAGACCATGGAAGAAGAATTGTAAATGTTAAAAAAGCAGTGAATAAGAAACTGATGACTACATAGCAGAACAGATGGGATATAACGGAAAAAGGAAGAACAACTTATCACCACATTAAGAATGTCAAGTTTGTAAAGCAAAATAAGTGGTTTCAACCTGGACTGTATTTAGTAAGCGGCCATGGATCCATTAAAGCAAAGTTAGTCCAGCTTAGAGTTGAGAGTGATGATAGGTGCAGATGAGGTGAATGGGAAACACTGATGCATATATTGAAAGAATGCCCAGACTACTACGAAGCGAGAGTAAAATTTCAAGATAGAATAAAAGTCAAAGAAATTGGAAGTCGATATTATAATGAGGATGCGAAGAAGATTTTTGAAACTAGAAAAATGCTATTGAAGAATGATGGAGTAACAAGAAGAAGAGATTAGAGCAAGGGATTTGGGATAATGTAATGTAATGTAAAAAATTAAGGGAGATAGAATAAGTGGACAAAGCAGTACATAAGGGCGGAAGCCTAGGAGGTGCTATTAAATTTAATAAATGAAAAAAAAAAATGCAGTGTGCGACAGGCCTAACTATTAAGACATTTAAATTGGAAGTATGCTTCGAGATATTCCGAAAAAATTCTTAAAGTATAAATACAATTAACAGTGTATACCATAGCTCAAAAGTTGAGATATAAATTAAGCTGAAGCATAAGACGTACACATTCATAGAAAACATCCCTGAATAAATGATTTCCGATAAAAACATATATTGTATATAATTTAGTACATCTGTTTCCATTTCGCAGTATCCGAGTGGTCCAACTGTAGCTCCTACGCCAACTCCAGATATCCTGATGGTAGGAGGCAGGAGACTGGAGACTGGAGAGATGAAGGCTGAAGGCTACTCCATTCTTCTTCTGTTCCCAGCAGCAACCACTTATACAATACAAACATCCGATTCAATTTATTTACATTCGTAGCTACAAACTCCATTGATGCGGTTTACAGAGCTAAACCGTGGTAATTCGAGTATTATTTCAAAGTAGTTTTAGAATTGTTTTACATATCATTGCGATAGAGAGCCCTCAGTAACTGGCCATCTACCAATGATTGCCAATCTGTTCCAATTTACTAGAATTAGTTCACTTAGAAGCATATCTTGTGAACAGCGGATTCACCTGAAAATCACTTTCTCTAAATGTAAGATAACGTTTATCTTTTAACTTCTGTAATTCGCTGTGTCATGTATCTACTAGATACGTTAAGTCTTCGATACTTTCACTACATATGAAAACGTATCTAACGCAAATGCAAAAATTGTCATGCGCTACTGAAGTGGAATGAGTCAACCAGCTGCTGTAAACAAACGGGCTGATCGATCTTACTTAAATTAGGGTTGTAGTAATTAAATATAGAACTACTAACTAACGGATAATCAGATTTTTTTATATAATAATCAGCTACTCTTTGAACACACCTCGCACTTACTTTATTTTTAAAATGTCTTTTAATGTGTTGCACCTGAGACTCTAGTAAATAAATTTATACAGAGTATCTCATAAATACTCAACTCTTTCAAGGTACAAAAAACAGAGAAAAAGTTATTTACAAAATTGACAGTTACACTGAGAATTTCAGATGTAACTTTCTGGAAACTATCTCAAGAAAAGGTATGAAAATCTACGCAATTTTTCAGTGGTTTTTGTCTTCAACTCCGCTAAAGTTTGTTGGGCATTATCGTACACATTTGACTTAAGGTAACTCCAAAGAAAATGTGCCATGCAATGTCTCCCCTTCTCGAATTTTTCCAATATTGTGTTGGCAAAATTTAGTCTTAAAACATAATAAAATTTATTCAGTTACTGCATGATCTGACGTTTGTATGTCTTGAGATGCAAATCAGAACGCAATATACCGTGTCCCGTCACTCTGGATAGTCCTAATTCAGCCCAACGTTGTCTAATGCTAATCGAAGTTGACATCGCACAGAGTTCGCCACCACCTTAATATTTCCGACTTTCTTGCAGTTCTAAGGCGCTCATATAGTTTACCTCTTGTAAAATTTCATGAAATTTAAGATAAAGTGATATACCCAATTATAAGGTTATAATTTGAGAATCTCTGCAGTGTGTGATACCGATATCTGATAAGCGTACCCTCAACTTTAGAATTGCTCTGAAGAGGACGAATATACCAAACAAACAACGTAATTTGAAGCACTAGGAGTTGGTAGTAATTGAAGTTGTTGAACTGCGCCGTGAAGTACTGGATTTTAGCTATTCAGTTGAAAGTAGTTTAGAGAACCGATAGCAATAGCAGAGGCAAGACTTAACAACAAGTAAACAACAACAACAACAACAAGAGAAAACAATTGAAATAAAATACAATGGATGGAAAAGCCAGTTATTGTTGTCATGATCACCCCTAAACAGCTGGACAACGGACAACGGACGCTGGACACTGGACAATGAACTCCCGGGGCAAGTTGGAGTAAATCCAGGAGGTCAGTTCATATTTACGTACTGCTGCAAAGTTATCCATTGTATGGCCAATTAAGAGGGTAAACTACATTATTATGTTTTAATTACTTTATGCAGTAGTTTAGAATACAGCTATTAAAACTATTTCATATTTAATTTAATAAGTTAAAGGTTAAAGTTTAAATGTAAAGGTAAGCGTCGACATATCAATATCGTAGTCATTAGATGCTTCAATAAAAACTTTAAAATTAAAATAATGATAGTCCTAGCTAGAGGTTTATTTAAAATAGACATAAGAAATGTATAACAAATGTACTAAAAAATTATATATCAATAAAAATGATTTGAACAAAGTTGAACTAAACACTCATATGCGATAGTTGCAAGTCAGACCATTCCACCGTTTCGACGCATACGATACTGAACAGTTGGACGCACTTTGTATAAGTCATGCAAAGAATATATAATGCGATGCATGCCATAGTGATATCTGACGCGTACGTTAATGGCAGCCCAAAATATTTCGAGATTATCACGTTTTGTCCTGCATCTTCCAATAAGTTTAAGAAAGACTGGTTTTGCCTTAGTTCTAGTATCAAAGTAAAGTTCCTAAATAAACCACTCAATCATATTCAATGACAACTGAAATTAAAGTATCGATTTTCAAAACATCCGCTTTTGTTATTTAACCACGGCGTGTACATTGTACAATGATACAATATGCACCTAAAGAGGCGAAGATTCAATTTAAAGAAAATCAGACATGACGTATTGCAAGCGTATGGGGAAATACACTATGTTAATAATTTATACAAAACTGTAAACCCCAGGGATAGGGACTGTGACTGAGAGTAGGACTGGGAACGGGAACAGGAACGGGACCAGGACGTATATTCAACAAAAGTTATTTCACATCTTTGCAACGCATGAGTTATTTGGTAAACGGAAAAGAAAATGGACATAAAATTTTGGAAGCTTCATGTTTTGTAATTTTAAATTTTATTTATATTGATATACATTTCAAGTGTTTTGGAGCACTTGATTCCATGTTTCACACAAAATTTAATGCAAACTCTTTGATCCATGTTTTTCGAAAGCAGAAAATCGCCGAACACGCAAAACACTTCTACCTTTTATGCCTCTTACAAACAAACTAAATGTGCTATATAGCTAAAACTGTAAACATATGTTCGAGACGAGTGCACCAACACAACAAAATAAAAAAATCGATAATCGAATGTACGTAGCCCGCGAAATTTGAAAATTCATCTTATTCTTTGAACAGACCTCGTATACGTATATTTCAAAAAAATTGTACAGGCTTTAGCTTATTCAGACTCCTATTTAGATAATTTCCACGTAGAATATACATAGTTCTTGTCAGAGGTCCATGCGGCAGATGTGGTCACATCAAGATGAGTGTCAAGATGAGATCACCAAACCGTAAAAATCTTCTTCTGTAAATTATTTCATAGCAGGCTATTCTAATTCGAAGGAAAACATGGTTAATCTTTAAAATAGGAGGAGTGGAGCGCCTAATAATCATATCAAATTTTCAATCAATTTTTTTGAACGCATATTAGTAACGAATTAGTCCGAATGTATTCGGACAATGTCGTGTGCATCAGGGGTAACTTAGCCGTTCAAAAATATCGTCTTCACCCCACTATTTCATGAATAAAATGATCATTTAAGGATTTCGCGCCCAGCGTTTATTCCATAAGATCTCCAGATCCAACGTTTGAAAAAAAAAACGAAGCGAAAAAACCAGCGAGATAGTCGTAGCGCGATACTAGAAGCTGGGATCTCACTTTTTGCCGTGTAGGTGTGTTTGCAGGTTTGCAGGAGTATGTGTGAAGAATAAATTGAATTTTTGATTACAAATTGAATGTGTCAAAAAATATAAACGAAAAAGAAACTTCTATATGTAACAGTTTAGTCTGATAAAAAAGCGTGAAACATTTTGTTAAAGTTACTTTATAAAACATTGAAAAAAAACTGAACAAAAAATATCTGCAAAGTCAAGTGTTGGAGATACTGTAACTGGCTGATGGGTAGACACATTTATTTATTGTGAGTGTATTATATGTCAGGGGCGGACTTAGATACAATGACCCTTCATTAGAGAGATTCAGAATATCAATTTAATGACTTAATAAATTTTGATTGTAACATATTTACTGACGGTACAGTAGCTGAGAGAATTCATGCTTGATGCCAAACTGCAGTTTACACCATAAATACTACGAACATAGTATTCAGGACTCAGCATCGAAATACGCCAATATTAAATAAAATACTAGAAAGTGTGACAAGCTTTATGACGTCACATGTTATCCATATTTCGATTTAAAAAAAAATAAAATTAAGACCGAAAAAACAAAATAAGACTGAATTTTTTTTCTTTTTCAAAATTCTGACGTCATTACAATAGTTGGGGGGTCGATAATATGTAAGGGGGTAGGGCTGGTGTAAATATTCAACGTAATTATGAGTTACCCCTTTCAAAATAGGAATCAAACCATTGTATGTAAAGAAGATACAACATATCAAATACCTCATAAGTTTCATATTAAAATGCAACGACATAAGAAAATGAGACAAAATAGGAAACTGTTATTAATAGTCTTTAGATAAACATCAATAAACTTTAGGTAAACTTCAAGTAACTTATATTATTTTAATTTTATTTTGTTTGTTAAATGTTTTTGCCATTTGGCACTACATTCTTGTGCTTTAACCCATTTATTTACATATCATTGTGCTTAATTCAATTTTGATCCTTATTAAGTCTAAACATTCTTACTCCTTCCAAAGAAAAAAAAATATATCCTTATAAAAAAGTAAGTAGAAGTAACTTATAGTAATCTTACGATATATTGTTGCATTTTTCTTATAACACATATGGTGTGATATTTTCATAAAAAACATACTATGATATTGTCATTCTTTTTGATTTATCGGTACAAAGGACGTTATTTTTATCAATAAAACACGAAAACATTTACAAGACATTGTTCATTTTGCAAGAGAACACAAAAATAATTTTACTAATTTAAAATGAAGAGCAAAACGAGTGCAACACCTTTAATAAAACAATTTTCATAACATAAAAATTACCAACACATATAAAAACTGGCTGAAACTGATCAACCGCCACAGATCTGTGTCTATCAGTGATGCATTTGTATGTGCGACCTTTGCACTCTCCAATAACATTAATATTAACCCTCCAGCTCGTTTGGTCACAAGGTAATTGGATAATTGTATAATTAGTACCTGAACCACGAAGCGTGATCCGACATGAAGGGCTATCGGAGAAGGGCGATCAATCGGTGCAGGATGCATCCGTTAAACAGTGTGACGGGGTGGTGGGAGTGGCGGTCCTGTGGGTTAACTAATGTACCTGCAGTCTGCAGTCTAGTACCGTGATGATCAACACTATAGTACTATCACTGTCGTTACGGGTGGGTCGTTGTGAACGAGGGTGTTGTATTAACAAGCTACTAACGCTAAGTCATCTCGACTGAAAACTGTAATAATGATATTAGCGGAACTAGTCATCCGGAAAACAAATACTCGTATAAATCTAATTTATATTTGAACTTCACGGAAATATAACAATGTGTTATAATAATAATGTACATATTGTAATAATAATAAAGCTTATGACACTGTAAGCTATCTCTTTGTGTAGGAATTGAATGGGAAACTGCAATGTGTTATGAAAGCCACCAAAGTTTGAATTATGTGTCTCCCAAGTAGAAATCAATACCAGACTTAAAACCGTAATTATTTTATTTGTATGTGTTCAGATAAATTACAAAGTGTTTTGTAATTATCTGATTCAATCTATTCAACAGAAATATAACACTTATGTAATAAAAGAAAAAATGCCAACAAAAATATGAAAGAATCTGTTACTCAGACATTAACCTATTTACCTGCATTTAACGTTATAGATCTTGTTATAAAAACAGTATTTTCAGAAGCCATAGATAATTTCTTCTTCAAGAAAATACAGTTTGCAATATTTTATTTAACTTATCCTGTGTTTATAAGCTCCAACCGCTTTACGAGTAAATCTGTTATAAAATTTATACCAGGTATAAAGCCGGTCCGAACAGGCTTACTATCAGTTTATACCTGGTATAAACTTTATAACAGGTTTATTTGTAAAGCGGTTAGAATATAAAATTAAAATATTGAATTTAAAATAAAAAATACAATGTTGAGTTTAGCATTGAGTTGTCTGTTTAATGCATGAAAGTAAAATCATCTTTATTTTAGAAAATAGAATAAGTTTGCGTTTGAAAATAGAATGAAGTGAGTTAGATTAAGTAATTGAATAACTCTGATTTAATAATAACAATTACTTTTACATCAAAAGTAAATATTATTTCTTCACAAAAATTTATAAATTACTTCAACTAGTATGTGACGCTAGTTGATGTTGGCAAGGAATAGTTGGATTGTGCATTGGGAAGTGCCAGCATGCTCGGTTTGAAGCCAAGCATGTTGGGACTGTTAAGATGTACCGTACCTCACTTACAAAGAGCTGTAACTGTTAAGTTAACAGAGAAACCCAACAATTTCATGAAAAGTGATGGCGATATTTTTATTTTAATTCAAAGTATAAACTCTAAGGTTAGCAATGAAGAACAATATCGACCCAATATCACCGCAATGATGGTTTTAAAATGACGTTGATGTTGAAAGTCCCTATATTTCAGACGAAGTACACTTGCTTATCATAAGTTGATAAACAAGTACCTTTCTCAATTATAAAATTCATTACAATCAGTATTTAACGATGCTATTTAAAAGTGTGTAGCTACCAAAGCACATTTGACTTAGTTGTAGACTGCGCTCGATTGCTGACGTCATCAAAAGGTTGGCTTTTGTAAAGGATCTGAATTGGATATTTAATGACTTTGTACAATAGTTAATTTCATTTCGCACAGATCGGCAACATGGTCAATGTAACTCCGTCTATTTAGAAGCACGTCTGATGTCAACCTGGTTAAATTCCGCTAAATTTCATCATCGGAAATGCACTTGAAGGGTACTGAAGCCTTAATAATACGATCACTTTATATTACAGAACGGTGTAAGAATACTACCGATGTAATAATACAGCGAAAATATTAAATACAGTAGTCATTTTTGTGTACTATGTTTATATATGCAACCTGTGTAATTGAATACTGGTGCTAACTTCAAGGGTTCAAAGTAAGAATTAAAAAGCGAAAAATAGAACAGTTTGTAGCTTATTTAGTTTAATATTTTAAAAGACTAGTTTTATAAATATTAAAAACATATATGCTTTAATATTATTCGTGGAAAATTGCATCATGAACTTTGTGAAGTTAAAAAAGAGAAAAGTCTCCGGTGTACTACAAGGCTGTCTTAAGACAATTATTAACGCTGTCTCTGTTTATTCAATATACTCATTCATATGCTTTGCCTCTGTCTTTTTACAAATCCTAATTTTTTTTTCTAAATTAGATTATTTGTATATATGGTGCCACATTATATATTCTATATTTTATGCTGCTAGTGACGTCACAACGCTTCTGTCCCTTCCTTCCACTACTTGTCAAAAACTTGTCACCCACAATTATAAATAAACTTTATAGTTACTTAATTCTTTGAAAGAAAAGAGTTTTATGATTCTATTACCAATACCAATAAAATAAATCAAAGAAGTATAGTCACTTCGTTTAGGCGTTTAGCGCATATCGTTACTCTTCCCGCATCTAAAATTTCATAATTTGCAATGAGTTATTCATCGCGTACGTGCAAACTAATTCTAAAAAATATATGTATATTGAAAAGTTTGATAAATGATGCCAAAGAAGTCTAACAGATTTCCAGTTATAATTAAATTCGCTGAGCTCATAAATTAAATCGAGTTCGAGTCACGTTAATGAATGACAATAAAACATGCAACATAACGCAATAAAAAATAATTGTATTAAAAGTCAACCGGCAACAGCAACTGCAATGGCAACTCTTGTGTTGGTACAACTGGCAGAGTTTAGCAAAATACTCTAAATGGCTGGATATTTCATAAAATAAATGCAGTGTTTGCATTTAATAAAGCTCTCTGTGTAGTGATATATATGTGTACTTGAAAATACAGTAACAGTAGTACCAACAGTGTACTGCAAAGTGGTCTACGCCAAGGGTACAAACATAATAAAATAAAAAATAGCGACCATGTTTTTAAAACTCATATTTATGAATGAAAAATGTATTAAATTATCTTCTAACTTATTCATACGTCGAGTACTGGCTGTAGCAGATAAAACAGTTTCACATAATTGAGTTTTGTGTCATAGTTTTAAATATTAATTAGTAATAGATCATTAGAAATAATTTCAAAATAACTTTTTATGTTTGACGCGTCGTAAAAAAATTATAAAATATTTTTGTATTTAAAACATTAATTCACTTGGTTCTTAGAAACATTTTTCTATTGTTTGCTAAACGTAAAACTTAAGATTTCTTCACTTTTCTTCGAGATCCCTAATTTTCATATATTTATGTTCATCAATAACTTTTCAAAAGCTATTCTGAAAACTACAATAAGTAGTCACAATGTCTAACGCAAGTTTTAAGTCACAGCGCAAGGTAATCCTATAAACAAATAAGCTGAACGCAAACAAAAGCTCCTCAACTTCCACGTTACATAAGATTAAGCTCAAAGCTCCGAGCTTCCAGTTTGTATTATACAGAATTATGATGTACAAGCCGTCGATATAACCATAAGCCAGACATAATGAAGAAAATATTAAAATATAAAAATATGAAACCAAACAAAATAATGTAAAAGCTGTGCTTTAAGCTCAACCAAGAAGGGGAGTGATGAAAAATATTTAATCAGTATTCAGAAAATGCAAATTTTATTTGATGTGATCAACTACAGGTATATATTAATGTTATAAGGAAGTTTGGAAAATATTAATTTAAAATGGAAATTTACGCGGAAATTAACTGCTTTTCTTAATTAACTGACATTCAAAAATGACAGCGTAATATTTTATAACATATCAAGATTAGAATGATGTTGTATTAATATTGCCTTAGGGATAAACGAGAAAATTGTTTGCTGCTTGTGGTTTAAAATTGGAGAAATATTTATTTACTTCTAGCTCACTCGCTCTCTCGCTCACTCGCTTGGTATTGTAATCATTATTATAGTATACTGAAGTATAGTATATTATATGATATTATTGAAGAAAATTAATATTAATAATAAATATTATATTTTTTATGAAGTTTAAATTATAAGTTGATTATATAACAAAATTCAACGACGACACAGTTGGGTGAGAGCATTGACAATTGACTCTGACTACTGTGTTCTCGGGTTCGATCCCCGGGCCAGAGTTATATTTTCTGGGTTTGATAAAATAAGATTTAATTGGTTGTGTGCAACCATAGTGCAAAAATGAATATTGACAAAAAAAATGATCACAAAAAGAAAAATTCGAGAACGAAAATAGAAAAAGGGAAAAAATAAAAGAATAGAAGAAGAAAAAGAACAGCTTGGAGAGAGAGGATGAGGAAGATATTAGATGGAAATGGGAACATATAGTTAAGGCAATTGCTGTATCATATCGAGATGCTGACATAGGAAAAAGAATAAGGATCTTGAACGTTGAACGAGGAGGTGATTGATGAAGCACCGATGGAGTACTTTGAAATGGAATAAGGAAAGAAGCTGAAACATAGAAAAAAGAAAGAATTATATTATATTGTATAAGTTATATGTTATGAGAAATATGTAAATAAAATGTAATATTGATTTAAAAGTGCTAATAACTACTAATAGTTGATGCACTGAAAAATAAATATTAAAAAAAAAAAAAAAAATTCAACGCAATGGCCAAGTGTTAAAATACTGTGGTTTTTGATTCTTATCTATGTACGTTATAACTATGCCGTCTTATATACTAGTATACTTCCAAGAATTCTAGTAATAGGCTTAATATAAAATAGATTTAGTAACCATATTTCATAAATTCAAAAACCTTTAGAGCTTTAACCCCAACCACACAAAAAAAACCAATATATTTTCGAAATGTTGTTAAAGGTTAGAATTATCATATATTACACAAAAAGCTCAAAGTTTAAAACAGTGTGAACTATAAATCTTGTATGGTACCTATATAATATTTATGAGCTTTAAAGCTCTCAAAAGTTATTGTTGAATATATTCATAAGTAAAAATAGTTGACAGCAAGCATATTACTTGCTAAAAAGAGCTTTTCGGAAATACTTACTGAGTAAGTAACTTGTGTAAACTATTTAGACTTTATTTAACTTCTCTCCTTTAAAAGTTTACAGCGCGAGCTTTTTGTAAGAAGAAATCCTTTGAAATTTTATAACGTATAAATTGTTAGCATTATGTAATAAATAAATGAAACTGTGATTTATATTTGTTGGAATTTCTGCTACAAGAAAATAAGAATTTTACACTTTGTAGTTTGAATTTAAGAATCACAAAAGATGGAAGTTGAAAAATATGAAACAGTAAATTCCTATATAATAAGGGGAACATCTTCTGTTAGCAAAACAACAAAGAAGTACATATTTCAAACCGGTCACTCACGATCGTTCCAAATGAATGGGCGAGACATTACTTTCTTCCATTTGGAATAGGTTTAGTTAACAGAAGACGACAAGTGTACAAGCATTCACACTTAAGACACCATTTTTGTAATAATGGCTTTTAGTTTGGTAGGATGAAAGGACCTTGTTGTAATTAAATTTTAATATTAAGGACAATGTAGTGTGCTTGATTACTCAGTTTTTTTATGCTTCACTTTACACATTTCGATCACAGTCGAAGAAAAAGGTCGTTTTTGAAGTAAATTTCTATTAACAATAACTGCAACAGCGAAACGAGTTTTTAAACATTGAAACAAATTTACGTAATGCAGTAGATTATGATACAGTGAAGATAAAAATGTAGGTACACTGTTTACCCTTTAAGCAGCGACGTGGGTGTCTCGCAGGCGTCGTGTAGACATATTTGAACCTTATTTCGTCATTTTAAATAATTTGCACCCGCCAAAAAGTGACAAATAAATGTTATAAATGTTATTTTGATTTCTATTCCTTTTGATGCTATATAGTGTTAAAACTTATTAATAATTAATAATTAATGAACTATGTATTAACTATTAATAATTAGTACTTATCATACTCACCGTCTGTGAGAAGTCACACCACCCTTAATGACCTATCTTGACCACGTCAGTACTCAAAGGTTAAGGAATGTTTTTATAGTAAACATATTTAAATTTCTCTAAAAGTTACAAAGAGCGGTGATACTTGATGCAAAAACAACTGACTTCTATTCTCGAATCATCGTTATATTTTTGGGTTTAGTTGTTATCTAGACATAGTTTAGATAACCCTTAATTATTGGCCCTTAAAAATTCGAAAAAAATTTAATCTATGTACTCGTAGATACAAAAAAACGATAGACTGTTAATTCAGCGTAAATCGTAATCAGCTTTCTTTAAGAACTTTCTTTCTTACATATGCTACGTACGAGTATTTACAATTAGCATATGAATAATCTCTTTGCATTGTTTAGAGTCACTAATTGACTGAATTAAGCATTTAGTTAAAATATACATTATACACCACCCCACCCCACTACACGTTAACAATATACATGTATATCAACCCCTACCCTTACCCTACAACACCCCGTCCCATCACAGCTTGTTGGCAAACTTCAGACTCGTGTTAGAGAGTCACTGGCACAGAATTTGAATGTAAATTTGTATAATAATAGTATACGCGTCCTAAACAATTGTATAAATAACAAGGCTTAAGTACGAAGATGTGATGCAAATTAAAGACTTCGAGGTGCCAGCCGCCTTATCAACACGCCCTTAACGCTAGAGCTAAGAAATGTGGATGTAAGATCCACAAAAGGGGTTCGTTAACGGTATGCAACTAGGGGATGGTACAGGGAAACATTTAAATTATAGGAATTTGAATATATATTAATATGTAGCAGTTCATTTAGGTTAAATAAATCTTTTAGAAATTTAAAAATCTTGGATAAAAATGAAGTGGGTTCGAGAAGAATATTGTATATATTCTTAGCTAAAAATATCTAGGTGTGTGAAGGGAATACATAATTTAACAAGATGGTGATTAATAACGCAGTGTTACATAATAATTGAAGTTTATTATACGAGTATTTAATGGAATAAACAAATTAGTATATTTCTTAATAAAAATATTTGAGATATATTTATAGTACTTAACACTCAGCTATGCTTAGGTCCGGGGATTCGATTCCCAGGGATAGAATAAATGTATTCCACGACTGGTAAAGAATTTACTAATCAAACGATAAACGAATCAAAAATAAGAGAAAAAAACACACAATTATTATATTACAATTAATGCGAGATATCACCAAAGCTGTTCAAATCGCAGTAATATAATATACTATGGTAAAAAAGGATATATAATTGCACATATTCTATGGATACATATAAAAAAAGAATATTGTTAACCTTGTCGTTATTTAAATAAGAGAACGTAAAGTTGAACATTTTGTAAATGCATAAACATCGGTACTATGGGTCACATTAAACATTGATAGTATTTGTATAGAAAACACATATGGTTTTGTATGTATAACGACTCTGCTAGTACAGCATTCAACAATAGTTTTTGCTTACTGAGTTATAAATCTTTCCACTTTTACTACACACTCAACATAACTTTTGAAACATATTGTTAAAGAAACAACTAAATATTTACCTTCTATTAAATATTTATAAATTTCTTTTATAATTAAATTATTTTATTATCTAAGTCACCTTATAATTATTGTAAATCACATTCACTTGAATCATTTTGTTTCAGTTATTCATTCATTTTTTATCTTAATATATATAAAATACGTGTCACGTTGTTCCTCCGCGATGGACTCCTAAACTACTTAACCGATTTTAATCAAATTTGTACACCGTGTGCAGTTTGATCCAACTTGAAAGATAGGATAGCTTACATCTCAATTTATGATTGCAAAATTATCTTATTGTCTATTAATTATCTGTATATGACATATGACATCTGGCGACGATGATGGCGACATCTGTTGACTAGATTGAGTAAATATTCTGTTGACTAGATTGAGTAAATATTCAATAGATGGCGCTATGTAATGTAATATGACAAAAACGTTAGACACAGCAACGCGTGGCCGGGACAGCTAGTAGTTTATAAAAGCATGTTCATTTTTCTCAATAGTATATTTCAAATAAAGGATTAAATAATTACCAATGGTTTTATAAACCAAACATCAGCAAACTTATACACATTAAATTGGGTGTTTACTTAATTGTATAAAATATAGACACCCAAACCCAAACACATATTGTAGCATGATAGAGTTCTAAGTAGCCTAATTATGTAACAAAGCAGTGGCCCACGCCTAAGTTATATAAAAATTACTGCGTTTTTAATAAATGAAACTGTAATTTATTTATTTATAATAATAATGTTTAAACTAAAGGATATACTTTCAGACAATACAAATTCATTAAGTGCTGGAATTCCTTAATGATATAAATATAATAAACAAATTTAATTAAAATAAATTCACTTCAGGCGAATATGACCTTGTTGTTGGAATCGCTTCAAATTCTAAAATAAAAAAAAAAAAATTAAAAAAATTAAAAAAAAAAAACTAATTTCAATTTTCTTTTTTTCAGGTGAGTGTCTTCTAATAATGTACTTCAACCTTGTAAATCTGTGTAAGCTGAATGGTATGTACTATGTAAATTTGTCTCTTTACTTATTTTATCTTCATATAAAAACTCTGTATTTTTTTTCAATTAAAAAAGAATGCTTTATCAACACAAGAAATTCAGATTTTTCTATTTTTTTGAAAACTACAAAAGTGACGTCACTAATAACCATGTAAAGTAATAGTCGGGATGTTATGAAATTTTGGCACATATCATTTGAAGATTGGTACTATTTAAAAATCATAAAGATTTGTCAACAGTGGCATCATCTATCTATAGAATGTTAGTTGGAAATGGACCTCACAGTCGGTCACTGTTTTTTATGTAGCTTAAATATTTAATCGCTTTTTGTGCGGCAACTTACGACATTTTACGCTTAACCGACTAATACTCCTCTCCCCATCCCATAGTATACTTAATTTACGATTCTAGTTGCATCTGGTTGGATTGGTGTTTAAAGTATACTTTGATGACGATGTTGCAAAACCTCGTAATGAAAGAGATGCAAACGTTATATGCAAATGATGGTCGGTAACCCCCTTACACTCTCTCTGTTTATGTGTGTGTGTCTGTGTAGTACAGTATTCTGTGATGCCATAGAATAAATCGCAGAAAACCTTTAGGGCACAATTCAGTTGTACCAAGGGAGCAAGTATCAAGGGAACATGGGGATGGTGGTTTACAGGCTTAAGGGATGTTTTGGAACACGCAGGGTGCAATAATATTAACCGTTAAATGTAGTGTACTAGAAAACAAATTAAAATTGTTATAAAATTGCATTTTAGATTGTAATACAGCTAGAAATAATAGTTTTTGGTATAAAAAGGGGTAAGGTTTACAAGAAAATTTATTTAAGTTCGATTAGCACTCCGTATTTGTATCTAGGCCTTAAGCGGGGGCGCCTTAGTTACGACCGCTTCTGTGCAGTTTCACTTTCAGAAAAATTTCCATGATTTACAGCACCCCTCGCACACCTTTGAACAGCAGAAACTGTAGAAAAAGACTTATAGGTAACGACGCTTTTCTTTATGTAAATTAGAAAAAATACCTTGCAGATTTTTCACCTTGTAAACAATAAATACGTTCTGGGGTTTTACATATTGTAACCCGTATGCCCCTCTTGCCCCTGAATAAGGTGTGAACACTTTTACATAAAACATTTTAATATAAACATATAATATATTCCACGTACAGTGTGTTTTTTTTCTAAAGGTAAAACTTTTTAATAAAATGTCCATTACAAACGGTTTATGGGAAATCAGGAATGGGAACCGTTTCCAGGAGTTATACAGGATATATGGGATACGCAGGACGTGCTGCGGTGTCACGGTCAGTAACAACAAATGGGGTGGCGGAAACGCTGGACCTGGTCTATGCAGAGAGGGTTTTATTTAAATTAATGCCCAGGGTAGGTGCATTGCTTAAATTGTTCACATACTACGGCTTTAAATATTTGGGAAGTTTCACTACCGCGATTATAATGCAGCGTATGTAGTAGAGGTTTGTTTAAAGTAGATATTACATTTAGAAAATGCTGGATTTTTTATTTTGAAAATGGAGTAAAACAAATATATATATATATTTATTTATCGTAACAGTATGCAAACACTATTTCTACATGTATATTTAAATATACATGGATGGGTACACAACGCATATCCGTACAATAGATAAATATGGATGTATTTATAATTAAAGATAAATAATTGAAATTGCAATTAGTATTTATTGACAGTATCTGCAGCTGACGTGGTCGTGGATGTGGATGTGAATACGGATTCGGATGCGGATACGGACAATAGTTGATTGGTTTTCATTGCCGCTACTTGATTGGTAAAACTGTAACACAAACAGAATCATAATGGAAATTGTAAATTATTGTTTTTTTATTTAATTAGTCAAATTTAAAACCATCATGCACTGCTTGTCATTTCATTACAAGCATAATACATATTTTGTAACAATGACTGTCATCACATGGTCACGATAATCATGTGATCTAGTCGATTGTTGTCGTTTTTAAGGACACACTGGTGAATATTTATGCACTGATGTCAATCAATGAGACAGAAACGTTACTTTCGAATACATTTTTATATCGTGTGTCGTGGTTATTTAGTTTTGCAAATTTACAGCGATAGGTAAAATCGATTGCTGGAAATTATAAAATGATTTTTATCATAAAGTTTATAATTTATCATTGAGCAAGATTGTTTTCCTATTAAGGTGAAACATGACATCATGGTTCTACAGTTAGATATAAATGGTAACAGTGTACTAAAATGACAATCGATTTGACACTTTACACTAGCACACCACGTTTTCAAATACAAAAACGTTAATTACTTTGCACGCGAGATGAGATAAATGTTCAAGCTTTGTTTATAAACAAGTCTAGAAAATTTGGGCAATGTAAAACAAATTTCTCGCTAGTGCAAACCTAAATCTATGCTGATTTTCTTACGCTTGCAAAATTGAAGTAGTCATTAAAGAACTGCATTGGAAAGTAAAGCTTTTTTATCTCTTTTAAATATCTCTCAAAAAAGCAGAAGATAGCAGCTTATGATGCAACTTTCCAGAACGCCTTCCTGAGAGAAGTTGCTGTATGTATTATATCTGTATTTGCTGCGTAAAAGGTGTTACCTTAAAAAAGAGTGGCAAAGTGTAACGCAGTCTCTAGCACCCTTAAATTTGTGCTATAAGCGAACGATAGCTCTTTGTATGGCTGTCGATGCATGTTCCAACCCTTGCATCGACACGTGGGCATGCGAGGAGAATTTAAAGCATGTGTGTGCTGTATACTTGTGTTGCATTATGGGTGAGCAGGTGTGTTTTATTAAACTAATTGTTTGCTGTGGACACAATCATTAGTGTGATTAGTTGTTTAAATAATAAACGAATATAAAACATTTAGCCTGTTTCAATAAAGTGATTAATAATATTTATCTATTGGTTTACAAATTAATAACATGCTAAAGTCAACTAATTTAACTGCAGGGGAAGGGAGAACTTCTAATCAATTCAATAAGAAACTCTCATAGAACTTCGAATTAGTCTGACCAATTTAGAACCAATATTTAATGTAAAGGTTAATGTCTCCTTGAAATACAAAGCTCATTTTCTAAGTAAAATCACGGCAATGTGTTTGTTGGAGTCCACAAAAAATATATATTGTATTGTTGCTTATTTACTAAAGCTGACATCAGGATATCACTTTATAGTCTTGTTAAACATTAATAAATTACAGCTGCTTTCAAGTTTTCTATATTTTATAACTTTTACTTATAGGAGGAGCTACTTTAAGTGACTCACGTCAGTCTACTTCTAAAACGTAAACCTAATCTATTTCTAACGACAACATCTACCTCTAAATTCATAATTTTAAGTTTATATTCTAATAAATTTCTATTCTAAATAAAACCATACCAAACTGTATTTTTTTGAAGAAGAAAGAATCTAATGCTGCTCAATCCGTCGTTTTTAGAACAAGAGTTATAACAATATCCATTTAAATTATTTTAAAAGAATCCATGATTGTAATTTTCTTGATGATGTATGAAATCAGTGTACCAACATTAGCGTTTTTCTGTCTACAAACCTACTATATACTCAGCAGTTTTATTTGCTTTTTAAAGGTTGATATTAATGTCCATCCGGCAAACCATCCCCTACCCCCAGCAATAAACATTCAGCTTTCAAAGGGATTGATACATTAAAAAGTCGTCCCACATCGTACGACAAAACTACGTCAGCGACTTGGTTAATTCTATTAAAGAATATTGAAGAAAGTAGAAGAACTTTTGTTGCTTAAGTCCCTATATTTCCATTGTCTGAATGATTTACAAGGAGGAAGAATAGAGCAGGTGGTAGGGAAGTGAAGGGGTGAAATGAAACTGTAGTAGGAGGAAGGGTATAGAACAAATGTAATGTATATCGTCACGTGTCTTCGTGTCGTAATGGATTTATATTACTTAAAGAGAAATGAAATACAAAAATGTAAGGGTAGGAATATGCCAGATACAATATTAGTTGTAAGGGTGTCAAATAAGGGTACTCAACTACTCGCTAACGGAGTAGAAGGGTACTGAATTCTTAGAACGTGTCAATTGTAATAGAAAGTGTTGATTTTGTTTGGAGTTGACAGTTAAAAGTTAGGTTATGTTTATGTTTTCGTTAGAGAAGTTGTGTTATGTCTTTGTTTAGCTTTCATTTTAACTAATAAGGATATTTTAAAAAAATAGCTGAGTGTAAGAGTCTACTTGATATATAACAGACTGTACGACGACATGTTTAAGGTACAAGTCTACAGACCAGCAAGGAGTCATTGCAAACATTATTTCAAACGAATTCATCACGTTGTTAGAGGTACACTTCCATATGTCAGCAACGCAGGCATTGAATTTATTATATTAAATGGATTTAATATTATTTCAATACTTATCAGTACCATACCGAGAGCTTGCATCATTTCTATCAGTACAGGGTGGCTTTAATCAGTAACTTTTGGAAGCGTGTCCCATTTTTCTCTTCTGCCAACATACATTAAGTACAAAACAATATTCGTTCCTTTCCTTGCTTGCCTGCTGGATACTAAAAGCGTAGTAATATCCATGCACTACTATGCTTTATCACGTTGTCAGACTATTCTCGCCTTCAATGCCGGCGTTTCGACGCATACAATACTGTGCAGCAAAGAATACTTGTATGTTGCATGCAATGACTTTCAATGTGATCCTTCGACACATATCTCTAAGCACCATTTAGCAACGTTTTAATAATAGTGACGCCATTGTAATCTACGCCATCGTTTAATAACCAAGTAAATGTAGCACGTCGTTTACTACTTGAAGTCTGCTGGTAATTGGATTGAAACTACGCAGATTACTAAGGTATACATTGTATACTGTATAAATGCCACAGGCAATCTTTTTCTGTGTTCTATTTTGACAAATTATATTTAAACAAATTGGATTATCCTGCGGTCAATATTCTTAGGAAGCCTTGTAAGATATTGTTCAAGAATACTGCGGTGTATGTAGTATTGCAGGTGTCAATGACTTTAGGTCTTTAATTTAGATCGAGACTTCGTTTAAGAATAAAAAAATATTGATAATAATTATCGTCCTATCCTATATGAAGTCTACGAAGGTGTTGTACTGAATATGCGACTATACTTTTGCTTGGTAAACTACATTCAAACTTCCGACGAATTATATAAACAATATAAGCAAACATCGCAATATTTATTGATTTCTTTGTTTTCCTGTAATTGCTCATGAATTTTATTGAAATAAAACAACGATACAGCAAATCGTGAGATGTCGGTGTGCGATTATCAATTATCGATATATCACGTTGCAGAAAACGTTAGAAAGGTATCGAACGAAGCGCGAAACGATAAGGCAGAGGCGGGTCTAACGACGGGCCGAAAAAGCGTATACTAACAATCAATTTTGTAAAGTTACCTTTAAGTAAACATATGCAATATTTAATGAAAGTTTATTGGAAATAAAATATAGTAATACTAATAAATATTTTCAACAGAAGCCCCAAGATTTGTACTGTCGAAGACCCACAGCGGTCTAAGTCTGCCTCTGTAATGAACCGTCATTATCATGAGAGAGTAAATTATAGGTTAACTAATTTATGAGTATTCTAATTTATAATTATCTATATTAGAGTTGTTATCTACAATATATGAAATGCAGCTCTTTCGAAAAGGAATTTGCTTTCTAACTCGGTTATTAATTAAGCGTCGCAAAATAATTATAAAGTAAATTATTTCAATTTTTTGATGATGTTATGAGACAAATTAGAGAAAGTATCTTTGAAAGGAATTTTAATTTAAGGTGACTATGTATAATATTAATAAATGGAGCTGGAGACACCAGAAAAATGTTATTTTGTCTTATTTACCTATACTTCTATAATAAAATTATGAGTGACGCCGACTGCTGTGTTTTTTGATTCGGTCCTCGGGTCACAGTTATATTTGGGTTTAGGATTACGTATATACATAATCGTACATTTATTATGCAGCAGTATAGTTCTATAAATGGTCACGATACCACAAGGACTGCCTCATAAAATGTATGTATGTATTAAATTAGGTGCAAACTACCTTTGTGAAAGATTGATAGTGACCGAAACACTATTTTATACCTTATTAGACTATTGTCTCCTGGCGACTAATATTATTAAACCAAATTCCCAGTAGACTAAGCACAAAGAGAAGAGACAAGACTAAAACTATTTACAATTATGTAAATTATCTTCTAAAAGAAACCCTCTGAGTTTTCTTATCGGGAAAATATTTTTAAACAAATTTTAGGAACTGTATATAGTACATATCGATGTCCCAGATTATTAGTGAGAGATATCGGAAAAGTATTCGACTTTCAAGCATTCCAGCGATATTCCAAAAGTATAGAAGGAATAATTATATATATAGTACAGTCATAAATGTCTGCCTAATAATCAGGTCGATCGATATTTGGTAATGCTTTTCTGTTACTGCTCATAACTCCAGTTTATTAATGACTAATTAACGTTGGTATTATTACCGCCCATCCTATCTGCTGATAGCCCAAGCTATTAATGGAATAATGGACATTTAGGGTCTTGGACGTCCAATTGATGACGTCACTGTTGGTAGTCATGGCGGCGTGTACTTCACATATCTAATCAACAGTTACACGTACGCCATTACAGATGATTTCTCATCGCTGTTAACAACATTCATTTACGAGCATATTTTTCATCGCAGGAGCGATGTATTTCCGCGGTTATTACTTTCTCTGGTATTTTCGATTCTCGCCATCATCGCGTGTCTGCCCCGCATTCTCGTTAGCTGTGCTGGGATGCGTGGGTCGTGCCGTGACGTTATTCTCGTTGTAACGGAGTATTAGCGCCGTTTAACGCCGTTGTTACCAACATAACTACGTCGTTAATATCTACTATTCTTAATTTAAGGAAATATCTAATATATTAAAACATAAGATAAATACCAGTTCCTAAAAAGGGGGAAATTATTTGAGTGTTTTTAAAAAAAGATAAGAAATATAAAACTTGTTTACGATTCGTGTTAGTTTACAGTTTTATCTGATGATTATATTTTTAGGTTAACTACTGTGGAAGATACTACAAGTAAATAAACGTTTTTCGGGTGGTACGATAATATATTATAGTAACCTATATAAAAATTTCTGCAGCGAGTAATTAAAGTTCTTTAACTTAATTGAGATTAAAGTTGACAATTGTCTACATGCAAGATTGGTTGAAAACCACACAAAAGTTGGTACTAACTTTTATAATTTTATTTGTCTTTATACATTTATTAAGAACTTTAAATTATCGAAGAATAACTATCAGATTTTTTTCTTTTATTGTTTTACGGCGACCTTTCATATCTTGCTGATAACCTGCAATTTTGACTGGATAGTCACCATGATATCTTGTAATTGACCTTCGATGTTGTGATTTTCTCGGATGGCTTAGATATGAAATTTTTAAAACAGTGACTACAATATATTAAATACATTTTTAAAATAAAATTATTTTTTTTTAAGTCACCTTCCTAATTGTTGTTGTTAAACCAATCAGATAAGTTTTATTTTGTTGTTATGTTGTTGTTAATGTTAGGGAAACAAAATATGAATCTATTAATACAAATTCCAACATATTGGATATTTAGTTTGATTTTAGAGTCAGTTAAGAGATTAACTATGGATAAATCCTTTTTACTCTTTCTTGTTATAAAGTCGAGTTAATTTCTTATGTATAACATCAACATATATATATCATAAATACCCAGACGAGTCTAATATTACTCGAATGTTCATCACCTTAAGATAAGACTAATATTACTCATATTACCTATTGACAACAACAAGTCATACCATCGTACCATTGTCAACCGCATAGTAACCATTTGCTTATAGGTCATCAAATGACAAATAATACTATATAAACACATGGTCACATTACTCAGGAGCTCAGTCTCAATATAATAATCAACGTAGTAGTTGTGTTGTTCAACTATACTGAACACACATCTAATTAGTTTAACTTCAAAGCTTACGTGTATTATTACAAGTGCAAATAAAAGTTCAATGTTTAAATTACTACTTGTCTTTTTTTGTATTAATCTTCCCCCAAAAGATTAATTGTCGTCTTTATTATAAAGATATTTCAAAGAATAATCATTTTAGAATTTGTTCTCGTTCTTGTCCATTTTAATCCAGATGAAGCCAAAATATATTTACAATAAGTTATATTTAAATATCTTTAATTATTCTTATGTTTCCACTTACCAATATCAGTGGAACCGCCCCAAGTTCCTTGTTGGGCATGCTTCCCCAATCGACCAACTGCGTCCACGTAGACACGGGAAGCTGCAGCAGCACCTAAAATACAAAAAACTAGAATTAATAAATGTTTCATAAATCAAAAGAATAGAGCTGGGTCATTTGAAATATCTTTCACGATGTACGAGTGCAATTTTATTGCATCATAGTTAGTAATTAACAAAATTTGAAGACAATGTTTTTTTTTTTATATATAGTTTCTCGGGCTTCCTAGGCACGTAGCCTTTTATCGCCCCTAATATTGCTCTGCTTCTTTTTATACTTTATATCCAGACAACAAGAATGATCTGTTCATGGCTACTGCTGTTATAAATTTCGGTTTCTCAATCAAAAAGGCGGTGTTAACAGGATATGAAGACAACGTTTCAAAATACACTTATTCTTTTTTTGTTGGGCTTACAATTAAAAAAGTCTATAAGTCTAAGTGTGCAAATTAGCTCAATATCGTATTATCTTAAACTGGCGCATCCAATTAGTGCCTACGTTTATAATTTTCATGTATGTGCGTAATAAATTTAACTTGATAACAACAAAACACAGAATATATAAATCTGGTCCGGTGATAAAACCTGAAGACACAGCAGTCAGTATCTTTCGCATTTTGTAGTTACTGGTTATAAAAAAATGCAGATTGATATGTAATGAAATAAATAACTATATAATCGGCAATATCGCGATCTCATACTCGTATATTGTAATTCAAAATAAATAGTAGTTTCATGTACTAATATAAAAATCTTGTTCACAAAATCTTATTTCCTGCATGATTTAGTTTAAACATTAGTTTGTAGAATCAGCGACAGTGAGCTATGGGTTCATGCAGTAACGTGACTGTAGCTGGAGCTTTAAAGCTCCAAAGCTCTCGAGTACTTGATAATACACTTCCCTGTATATTGTATAGTGCACCAAACACTTACACTTACCACCTTGCTTGCATGTAGACGTTTAAAGGATAGTCCAAAGGTCAGGTAGTTGAACCAACGATAATACCTTTCGAAATTCTGAATTGAAGTATTTGTTTAGTTTTTGACAAAAAAGTTGAACTTTAGTTAATGCACGCGAACTAAAAAGTTCAGTTTGCTGTAGTTACAGTTACAAATAATTACTTATACTTATAATTAGAACCTTCATAGGCAGCGATGTAGTTTAGGAATCAGCATCGGAATAGACCGACGTTAAATACACAATAATGCTTACTTCATACCACAATAAGCATCGACTTTTGTAGATTGGAAAACGGCATTACTTTCTTTTTAATTTAATTAACAAATGGAATTCATTTTGTGCATAACTATAGTAGAATTAAATGAATTTCTGTAGAATTTGTTTTGTGCGACGCATACTTCAGTTGTTTTATGATGTACCCCTCTCAACTCTTAACCCTCTTCAGAGCAGTCTGAATAATATACTTACATTTCTGCAAAACACTTTAAAGTACAAGTATACTTGTTATAATTATTTGTAAAGACTTTATTTTAATTAGATAATTATAACTTCCATCTTATTTTATAATTATTATAAATGTATTATTATTTAATTTGTTGCAGCTGGAGTGTAATCAATGTCTTCGTTATCTATTCAACACACCTGGGAATTAACTTAAGTCTTTTATGATTATAAATTATAAGCTATAAAGGCTGGTATACATGATAACAGAACTTGAAGTTTGATACGTGGGCCGTCTACACTAGTGCGATACATTCAACATTTGTTGGAGGACGTTGTACAACATATGTAACTTGACATCGGCATCATTTGTAGTTTATACGAATTCATTTAATAAATTAATAGAAATCGCTTTGTATACGGCATATATTGAAGGTTCGAGAATCGTACTGCCTTCTCGCTCGTGTTAGAAGTTGGAGAGGATAGTTGCAACCCACGCCCAAATTATAACAATACATTTCAGTAACTTTTTGCAATTCAAATTGTTGCACAATGCACCCAACTGTCACTCTGTTAAACCAAAGAGAAGCCTCTATTTCCTAACCGCGTGTTGCGTGGTTCCGGCTTTGACTTTTAGTCGCTGTAATACAACTCGAGAACGGTGAAAAACAATTTCGCATATTTCACTGAACATGTCTGAAATTAGAATTGAAATTGTACAAAACATATAAATAGGAGCGCTCTTACTTAAAATAAGAGTGGTATGAAGTGAACAAACGGTAACCGTTGCTACAGGACGTTCTTAAATGTGATAACCAGAAACAACATAACCTGCAAATGTCAGTAGTACATTGTCACTATTACAAACTAATTTTCTAACATATTTTTTTTTTTATATTTATTTATTTATTTGCCTTGACTTTCTTTCGTCATAACCACCATCAAACATTTCTTTTTACATCCTATATAATTTATAATCCAATTTTACAAATTTCTAAATATTTCAATAATTCACTAATTAATTTAGAATCACTTAACAAAAATTTAGTATTAACAGGAAAAGTTTTAATCACATCTAATACATCACTATTCAATTTTGATCTTTCTAAACTATAATTTATGCATTCAAATATAATATGATCCAAAGTTCCTTCTGCACCACATTGACATCTATCGTCAGATTTAATATTAATTTTGTACAGATGAGCTGGAGTTTTGCAATGATTACTTTTGATTCTGATTATAGTTGATATAATTTTGCGGGGCTCATTTCTAAACCATCTCTTCTTACTTAAATTTGGATCTAACATATTTATGTAAAATAAATTACTAAAAACTATATCACTGACATCTGTCATGATTCTCGTGAACTAATACAGCAGTTAATTAATGGGACATCTCCAAATATTGAGTTTTGAGATAACGTCGAAAACAATATTCAAGTTTCAAGAATTCCAACGATTTCAACAAGTTTTAATACAACAACATACTCAAATCAACTTCGACCTCTCGGAGTTGTCTCGGTGAAGAACTGGACGATCCATATGCATATTGAAAGCGTTTGGGCACCAGACGTTCGGATTATCAATCGCTTCGGTTCGATTTTTTTAACATTTACTTGTAATTCCATACAATTTCGCTGCCCTAAATCCTCTTACAATAATACAACTATCTCCGTATGAAAGCCGGTATTCTGTGAAGTGCAACGATGAATATAAATTTACATTTTAATTAGCAATTATTATTATCAAAGTTAAAGTTTAAAATGGAAAATGTAATTGGAAAACAGTAATTATTTTATAGAATCATTAAATGCAATAGAAGAAGAAGAATATTACGCACACAATGTTGCAATGTACAAGTATATGTGAAACACAATTATTCAGTCGAATTTTGTTAGTCGCTATGTGCATATAAAAGTTATTATATTATAAGCATTTACATAAATATGTGGTGTATTAATAAGAGATAATTGGTTTGTTATTTGAATAATATGTAATAACGAGAATATTTGTGAATTTTTAAAACTATTAGAAAACTAATAGATGGGATTTTGAAAAGCAAAGGTCTGTTAAAAAGTTTCTAGCTTCCCCAATAAAACAAGTCATTTTCAGACCTTTTCAATCCAACGTATGTATTGAAATTCTAACCTTAAACTTATGACACATGAAATCAGGTGACACCATTAAATATTTAAATATTTTAGAGCCATTTCTACGAGAACCTCGGAACTTTTCAAAACCACTAGAAACTTTGTTTAAATAACTTTTTCAATTCCTTTGATAGGCGATTCCAGTAAACATTTTGGAATCAGTTTGCCATCATACTGAAGGTCTTTATGATTCAGTTCAGTTTCTCACAGTCGTTCATATGAAATGTCTATTGTATCGGCTACAAATGGCGAAACCACTCCACCTGTCGGAATACAAATGAAGATAAAGTTGATGTGCACTATAATTGAAGAGAAATAGTGATAGAAACGTCACAAAACAGGACACGTCACCAAATTGTTTACTGGTTCTTCAGATTATTACAAGATTGTTAGCGTAGATCTTATTTATACAAAAACCGCAAAGGAAGAAGTGCACAGGTGAAAAAATCGCATGATCGCTGTAAACGTGAGCAAAACGATAATTTTGAAAACAAATTATTACAATTAAATGCGTTGTTATACTATATAACATTCCCTGAGTAATTTCCTACGTTTCAAGACCACATATGTAAAATTTCACTTATGTGAAATGGCGGGTAATTCAAAACAGTCAGTTCCAATTGATACAACTTTTACGTAAAATGATAAAAAAAAGATGTTAAAGCGTTTAAACTGCCAGTACATCTCCAGATCTACATTTCATAAAGAATATGAAATTTAATTAAAGCGCATTCATAAGTCAGCTCAGACAAATTCATAGAAAAAAGTTTATCATTGCAGGATTATTAAAATTTTAATTAAAAAAGTCATTTGTATACGTTATGAAACTTACATTTGAAATATTTCTTAATTTTATTTCTGTAGCGATAATTAACAACTGCAGCCATCTATATTACAAAACTAGAATCATGATTTTTAATTACGTCCACTCTTTCTAATTGATTCTTTTTTTCTGTAATACATTTATTGCATTGTAATTGTTGCGTTATTATAAAATAAAAATCAATTTTAAATATCTAAGTATTCATGGACCTTTTTTTTAAAATAAAAATTATTGATTTCTTAATATTTCTTGATGCAGTTATATCCATTTATATTTAGGAAGACGAACTGTGCTAAAAAATTTGATATGTTTTAAATATTTTGGATTTTATAAGGGTATCTAAAAATTCATGGACTTTTTTTTTAAAATAAAAATTATTGATTTCTTAATATTTTTTGATGCAGATATATTCATTTATATTTAAGAAGACGAACTGCTTTAAAAAATTTGGAATATCTTAAATATTTTGGATTTTATAAGGGTTTCTAAAAATTCGTGGACTTTTTTTAAATAAAAATTATTTATTTCTTAATATTTTTTGATGCAGATATATCCATATATATTTAGGAAGACGAACTGTGCTAAAAAATTTGATATATTTTAAATATTTTGGATTTTATAAGGGTATCTAAAAATTCATGGACTTTTTTTTTAAAATAAAAATTATTGATTTCTTAATATTTTTTGATGCAGTTATATTCGCTTATATTTAAGAAGACGAACTGTGTAAAAAAAATTAAAATATCCTAAATATTTTGGACTTTATAAGGGTTTCTAAAAATTCATGGACTTTTTTTTTAAATAAAAATTATTGATTTCTTAAAATTTTTTGATGCAGATATATCCATTTATATTTAAGAAGACGAACTGCGTTAAAATATTTGAAATATTTTAAACATTTTGGATTTTATAAGGGTTTCTAAAAATTCATGGAGTATTTTTTTTAAATAAAAATTATTGATTTCTTAACATTTTTTAATGCAGTTATATTCATTTATATTTAAGAAGACGAACTGCGTTAAAAAATTTGAAATATTTTAAACATTTTGGATTTTATAAGGGTCTCTAAAAATTCATGGAGTATTTTTTTTAAATAAAAATTATTGATTTCTTAACATTTTTTAATGCAGTTATATTCATTTATATTTAAGACGAACTGCGTTAAAAAATTTGGAATATTTTAAATATTTTGGATTTTATAAGGGTTTCTAAAAATTCATGGACTTTTTTTTTAATATAAAAATTATTGATTTCTTAATATTTTTTGATGCAGATATATCCATTTATATTTAGGAAGACGAACTGTGCTAAAAAATTTGATATATTTTAAATATTTTGGATTTTATAAGGGTATCTAAAAATTCATGGACTTTTTTTTTAAAATAAAAATTATTGATTTCTTAATATTTTTTGATGCAGTTATATTCGCTTATATTTAAGAAGACGAACTGTGTAAAAAAAATTAAAATATCCTAAATATTTTGGACTTTATAAGGGTTTCTAAAAATTCATGGACTTTTTTTTTAAAATAAAAATTATTGATTTCTTAATATTTTTTGATGCAGATATATCCATTTATATTTAAGAAGACGAACTGCGTTAAAATATTTGAAATATTTTAAACATTTTGGATTTTATAAGGGTCTCTAAAAATTCATGGAGTTTTTTTTTTAAATAAAAATTATTGATTTCTTAACATTTTTTAATGCAGTTATATTCATTTATATTTAAGAAGACGAACTGCGTTAAAAAATTTGGAATATTTTAAATATTTTGGATTTTATAAGGGTTTCTAAAAATTCATGGACTTTTTTTTTAAAATAAAAATTATTGATTTCTTAATATTTTTTCATGCAGATATATTCATTTACATTTAAGAAGACGAACTGCGTTAAAAAATTAGGAATAACTTAAATATTTTGGATTTTATAAGGGTTTCTAAAAATTCATGGACTTTTTTTTTAAAATAAAAATTATTGATTTCTTAATATTTTTTGATGCAGATATATTCATTTATATTTAAGAAGACGAACTGCTTCAAAAAATTTGAAATATTTTAAATATTTTAGATTTTATAAGGGTTTCTAACAATTCATGGACTTTTTTTTTAAAATAAAAATTATTGATTTCTTAATATTTTTTGATGCAGTTATATCCATTTATATTTAAGAAGACGAACTGCGTTAAACAATTAGGAATAACTTAAATATTTTGGATTTTATAAGGGTTTCTAAAAATTCATGGACTTTTTTTTAAAATAAAAATTATTGATTTCTTAATATTTTTTGATGCAGATATATCCATTTATATTTAAGAAGACGAACTGCGTTAAAATATTTGAAATATTTTAAACATTTTGGATTTTATAAGGGTCTCTAAAAATTCATGGAGTTTTTTTTTTAAATAAAAATTATTGATTTCTTAACATTTTTTAATGCAGTTATATTCATTTATATTTAAGAAGACGAACTGCGTTAAAAAATTTGGAATATTTTAAATATTTTGGATTTTATAAGGGTTTCTAAAAATTCATGGACTTTTTTTTTAAAATAAAAATTATTGATTTCTTAATATTTTTTGATGCAGATATATTCATTTATATTTAAGAAGACGAACTGCTTCAAAAAATTTGAAATATTTTAAATATTTTAGATTTTATAAGGGTTTCTAACAATTCATGGACTTTTTTTTTAAAATAAAAATTATTGATTTCTTAATATTTTTTGATGCAGTTATATCCATTTATATTTAAGAAGACGAACTGCGTTAAACAATTAGGAATAACTTAAATATTTTGGATTTTATAAGGGTTTCTAAAAATTCATGGACTTTTTTTTAAAATAAAAATTATTGATTTCTTAATATTTTTTGATGCAGATATATTCATTTATATTTAAGAAGACGAACTGCGTTAAAAAATTTAGAATATTTAAATTATTTTGGATTTAATAAGGGTTTCTAAAAATTCATGGATACGATGAAGAACTCCTTATAAAATCCAAAATATTGAAGATATTCCAAATTTTTTAAAGCAGTTCGTCTTCTCAAATATAAATGAATATAACTGCATCAAAAAATATTAGGAAATCAATAATTTTTATTTAAAAAAAAAAGTTCATGAATTTTTAGAAACCCTTATAAAATCTAAAATATTTAAGATATTCCAAATTTTTTAAAGCAGTTCGTCTTCTTAAATATAAACGAATATAACTGCATCAATAAATATTAGGAAATCAATAATTTTTATTTAAAAAAAAAAGTCCATGAATTTTTAGAAACCCTTATAAAATCTAAAATATTTAAGATATTCCAAATTTTTTAAAGCAGTTCGTCTTCTTAAATATAAACGAATATAACTGCATCAAAAAATATTAGGAAATCAATAATATTTATTTAAAAAAAAAAGTCCATGAATTTTTAGAAACCCTTATAAAATCTAAAATATTTAAGATATTCCAAATTTTTTAAAGCAGTTCGTCTTCTTAAATATAAACGAATATAACTGCATCAAAAAATATTAGGAAATCAATAATTTTTATTTAAAAAAAAAAGTCCATGAATTTTTAGAAACCCTTATAAAATCTAAAATATTTAAGATATTCCAAATTTTTTAAAGCAGTTCGTCTTCTTAAATATAAACGAATATAACTGCATCAAAAAATATTAGGAAATCAATAATTTTTATTTAAAAAAAAAAGTCCATGAATTTTTAGAAACCCTTATAAAATCTAAAATATTTAAGATATTCCAAATTTTTTAAAGCAGTTCGTCTTCTTAAATATAAACGAATATAACTGCATCAAAAAATATCAAGAAATCAATAATTTTTATTTAAAAAAAAAAGTCCATGAATTTTTAGAAACCCTTATAAAATCTAAAATATTTAAGATATTCCAAATTTTTTAAAGCAGTTCGTCTTCTTAAATATAAACGAATATAACTGCATCAAAAAATATCAAGAAATCAATAATTTTTATTTAAAAAAAAAAGTCCATGAATTTTTAGAAACCCTTATAAAATCCAAAATATTTAAGATATTCCAAATTTTTTAAAGCAGTTCGTCTTCTTAAATATAAACGAATATAACTGCATCAAAAAATATCAAGAAATCAATAATTTTTATTTAAAAAAAAAAGTCCATGAATTTTTAGAAACCCTTATAAAATCCAAAATATTTAAGATATTCTAAATTTTTTAAAGCAGTTCATCTTATTAAATATAAATGAATATATCTGCATCAAAAAATATTAAGAAATCAATAATTTTTATTTAAAAAAAAAAGTCCATGAATTTTTAGAAACCCTTATAAAATCCAAAATATTGAAGATATTCCTAATTTTTTAAAGCAGTTTGTCCTCTTAAATGTAAATGAATATATCTGCATCAAAAAATATTAAGAAATTAATAATTTTTATTTTAAAAAAAAAGTCCATGAATTTTTAGAAACTCTTATAAAATCTAAAATATTTAAGATATTTCAAATTTTTTAAAGCAGTTCGTCTTCTTAAATATAAACGAATATAACTGCATCAAAAAATTTTAAGAAATCAATAATTTTTATTTTAAAGAAAAAGTCCATGAATTTTTAAAAGCCCTTATAAAATCCAAAATTTTTAAGATATTTCAAATTTTTTAGCACAGTTTGTCTTTTTAAATATAAATGAATATAACTGCATCAAATAATATTAAGAAATCAATAATTTTTCTTTTTTATAAAGAAGTTTTCTATAACAAACGTATAATACACACCCATTGCCAGGCAATGGGGCGAAGAGCTAGTTTATATATAAGACAATAATATTTGCAACAATAATGTCTTGGACTACAAGATCCCATTTTATCTCTAATAATTAAAACATTTAGTGACAAGAAATATATATTTTTTTAAATTTGTAAACGAATACATATCATGTGTGAAACTAGGAGATATCTTGAGAGGGAGTGACAAAGAGAAATGACAACTTGTCCCAATCAATACTTAGAATATTATTTAAATTACAACTCATTTCTCACATTATTGTCATTATGAATACAGTGTAAGATTGTGGGGAGTAGTTTCTGCTCCTGGCTGTTGCTGCTGCCCCTGACAATGCAACCATATATACTCGTACACGTCAAGAACAAATGTGCGGTTTGCAGAACGCATAATTAACCCAAAAGTAAACCTAAACAGAAACACCCCCATAACCCCAAAACCCTGAAACTGTGAAACCCTGAAACCATCTTGAATAATGTCGTGTCACAAAATATATTTTAAAATGAAATTACATTACCACGTTTATAGTCTGGGAGCTTTATGCGTCCACCCCACCCACCTATCTTCTATCGCTTCCCACTTTCACTACCCCGTCCAATGAGTGAGAGAGAATATTCGTTCGCTCTCTGTATAGCAAGTAAAATTTAAAATATATCAGGAGAATAAGGGACTTGTATTACAAATATATATATACAACATTGATAGTGCGTTTGTAATCGTAATTGACAATTGGGTAGATTCCTTCATACGTTCAGTTATATAATGGTAATGGTTAGTTTTAGGTAGTAATAGGTAGTTATCTGGTATTTATGCCAGCTATCTACTAACTATAGGGTACGGGGAAACAGTGCATACAGGGTAGTGTATTACTCATACTCTAACACTTAGCTATGTTTAGGTCCGGGTTCGATTCCCGAAGATGGAATAAATGTAATGCCAATTAATAAACAAATGTATGAAAAAATACTTTAAGTATGAACTTAAGTGCATTAGGTAGAAATTTGTTAACGGTAAATCTCCGCTAGTTCTTGGGTCTCATCACTCAAAGCTACCCAGTAAACATTTTGGAGTAAATTCTATTTCATTTCTATTACTTTTCATGAGTTTTTTGTCATGAACGCGTTTGTTTTCTATTCATAGGGAATGGATAATGTTCATAGGGAATGTCTCTTTTATGAGCTACAGACGGCGCAACGACTGCTCACTGTTGAATAAAAGCGACTCCTGTGACAGGTAGGGAATCAATTTGAACTAAAATTGATTTTCTGTGTGTTGCTCCAACTTGTAAAACGTTAAAATTGAAATGTACGAGTGACTAGAACTTCACCTAGCCATTCTATTTCACCAAATGTTTACTGGGTAACTTTGAAACCAACTTAGAAATTGTTATAGCTATCAAAAGTAAAGGATTAGGTCATGTGAGTTGCAGCGTTTTGATTGTTCCCAAGTGGTGTTATCACATGCAGATATGGTATATCAGTGAAAGTGCAATGTTACGTCATACTGCTATCCGACAGAATGTCGTTGCATGGAGCACAGTACTTGTACAACACAGGGATGTGTTGAGTTTAGTATGCGGAATGCCACGGATGGAGAATTTGCATTGGAAATTTAGAAATTCTCGTTCATCTCGTCGTGTACTCTCCACTCTCTCTTTAACCCCCTTCATAGATATCCTGTATATCGTATCAAATGCTCTTATGTTACGTTATGTTTCTCCTTTTATTCCCTGTATTCCAGAACTACTTCCCGGAAATAAAGTGTTATAACATTTGTAAAAACCCCGAGGACAAATAGTTTTTATACTCGTATGATAGTCAAATCTTCAGAAGTGCATTTCTAGTTGTTAAATATTTTATTTGATTTATTTTTAAAATGCTGTTTTGTTACATTGTTGTTTTATATATTGTGTAACTTTTTCTAACAAGAGCTTATGCTTGCGTTGAGGCTAAAGCCTTATTCCCACTCACTGTTTTGATATTTGATTTACTGTTTTTATCTAATATTTTAATTTAGATTTCAGGTTGTCAGAATAGGTAATCCTAGTCAAATTCGTGTTTTAATTTGAGTTTAGTTAATTTAGTTGAAGCGCATGCGTCGTTAGTAATATAAATGACAGTTCGACAGTTGGCCAAAATTGAAGGTGAAATAATAAAAATTGCTATTTTTAAAAACAATTAGTAGTAATAGAAATTGTTTTTATTTCTTTATTTATGACAAACTGACTTCTTAAATATAAATTTAAACTTCTTTTAAATATAAATTCTACTGCATTTTGGAGGTTATAATATAATATAGTTTTTCTTAATTTAATATTTTTAATTTAAAACATTAGACCTTGTAAGGTTCTAAAAACTAAGAAAACTTAAAAAATAAATTTAAAATGGTACTGTGAATGAATTAAATACAAAATACAAAATAAAATTAAAGCAGTTAGTGAACTGTGAGTGATACTTTACACATTGCCATTTTAGAGCAAAAGCTTTGCTTTATAAGAAACTATGTATATATACAAGAAATAGATGAACTTACAAATTCCATAATCTTTTGGGACCATAATTCTTTAAGTGTTTTCAAATTGGCTATTTTAAATACCCTAATTTTTAAAGAATATTAAAAATGAAATTAATATTATTCTAAAAGTTAAATCTATTAAAAAAAGCTTTGATTTCAGTAAATATCAAGAAGCTTTCATTTAAAAATAGAAGGTATAATGTATATAACATTAAAAATAAGGGAGAAAACAATAAAAAGTAATAAATAAAGTTAAGTCCTATAATAAAATATGCAATAAATATCATTAAATAGAAAAAGCTTTCAGAGAAACCTAAGAAACACATTAGGGGAGCCGCGGGCCAATTGTAATACATTTGCATTAATTGATTGAATTGTGTATTTTACATAAAAGAAAAGAGACAAGAATAACATTTACGAACCCCTAATCTTTACGTATTTAAATCGTTCGAAAATAACAAAATAAAAGTTTACTCATTCTTTAACAAGAATATCAATGGATGCGAGTATTTAGGGGCAGAAAGAGATGGCAAATATATCTATAACATGCAAGAGAGTGATAGAAATAAGTATAACAACATAAGATTGGATTATACAAAGATTTTTTAATATTTAATATATAGCATAAATATGGTTGTGAAGGTAACGTTCGAGTTTTATTATTAAAAATTTGAATAATATGAAATTTGAAGTAGTATTTGTGTTAATATGAAAGTTTTTTTTAATCATTAACTTAAAATTATTTTAATATTCACTGCTGTGTATATCCGCAATGGAATATTAACTTATATTAATTTCTATATTAAATTATAATTATGTTAAAACTCAACTACCTCCCCGTTCTCCTCTCCCCCCTCGCTCTGGTTACGATGTTGCACCTGTCTGTTCGCATCATTGCTGTTTGATTAGAATTACATTATTAACTCAATCTGCAACGATTATAAATTATGAATTATGTATTGTAAATGTTTATAAATGTATATATTCTTTTTAAGTATGCATATTTAAAAAAAACTGCAACGCGTCGAGAAAGTTTGCTTTACCTGAATAATGTTTGATACAACTTAGTTTTTGTGATTACTTCGGTGAAAGAAATATAATTGAACCAAGATCTTTTCTTAACAATATTAAATGATTAGATATAAGTGTCTCGGTAAACACAGTTTTGTGTATCTATTCATCTAACATACTCGTCACAAAAGTTGCCTTTTACGTCAACAATTATATGTAACATACAACGCTTTCTGACCTATTTTCGGCTTTTTGAAAAATAATTTACATTAACGATTATAGAATCTTAAGATTACAAGATTTAAAGTAGCTATGAAATAGTAAAAATACACTCTCAAAAGAAAACTGAATAAATTTTAAAACAGTCTAAAGCATATTTTAGGACCAAATTCCAAAGTCCTGAATCTTACGAGCAATGATCGTAATTGAACAGTTTTAAAAGAGAATCACTTTTAAAAGAGTATTTCTGAATTCTTTTAAAAGTGATTCGTAAAATGTTTCACTCATATCTTTTTGATCACGACCATTGCTCGAAAGACTCAGGAATATGGGCCCTGGTATTAAAAAAAATATATTCTGGAATATTAATTTTCATAATATATACAGCCCAGTAAACATTTGGTGAAGTGTCCCTTTTTGTGACGTTTCTATCTGAAACTGAACTCTTTCATGGCAAAAAAATCATACGCATCTCCAATATGATGTCAAAGTGACTCCAAAATGCCCCAAAATGTTTACTGGGAGTGCATTTTCATAGAATTGTTTAACAAATCAGACACAAATTCATCTTAAAAAAAATTAATAACTGATTCTTAATTTTAATACAAATTTGTCTATTAAATTTGCTTTAAAGTAAGAACATATTTAACAGTGTAGATTAAATATTACTTTTGTACAAGTAAAATGTGACATAAATGTGAGGTAACATTAACTTAGCGGGATATGTGTGTAACGTTACATACCATACGTTACCCGTCGAATAAAAAACAAATCCTGTACATGCCCCATAAACAATTTAATTTCTTTTTCAAATCAAGTTTTATTTTTAAGAAGTACTCCATAAAATTAATTAGAAGTTCACTGCTTGAACTCCAGCGCTATCCTCGTACAATGAATTCCTTCTAAGTTCAAGATCTATTCTTCCCTTATTTCTCCCTTCAATTCACAAACGAAACGAGAGTAGATCCTTTCTTTCCTTGCTATAAATTTTATACATTTGAAACGAGTTTACTGGAAATGAAGAAAAACTAGATACTCGTATTTCTATCTCTAGTTGCTTCTTTTTCCTTTCTCACCAAATATACAACGTCTTACACTGAAGACATTATCTTGTACCACGTTACAGCTACAGGGATATAAAACACAGACCAACAAACATCTTGGAATCCTGTAAGAATCGTGCTTTAAATTATTACCGGGGTACATCAACTCCCGCTGGATATAATATATTTAAATGCAAATACAATGAGAAAGTTAAATAAATTTCAAATAAAGATAAATTTATGCAGAACCAGCGCTGAGCAGATCATGTCGGCGTTTGGGAAATTGAAAAGACGTTCAATTATTCTTGTATACCTATTAAACCTTTGCGTGTGACATAATTAATAGATGGTGTCTAAGAGCATATACTTATATGTATAATTCTTAACAAGGAAAAGAAAACAAGACGTTTTTTTACAACATTTTTCTATTTTAATTAAAATCCACAAGAAATAAAACATAAAACCATCTTCCGCGATAAGTAACATGGTATTATATCTATTACAAAGTTTCTAATTATAATTTTTAATGTTCGTTATAAATTTAAGTTGGTTACTCTGCAAAACTAAGTTGGCTGCCCTGAATGTGCAACTATATATTATGTTAAGTTCGGTTCGGTTTGGTTCACTCAGTGTGTTGTGTTGTGTAATATTACACAAGATACGAGTACGAGCATGGTGGTATTTGTATACAATACCAGTGCCACCACATAGTCGCAGCAAAAACAAATCCTACACAATCGCGGTCTCTATTATTCATTTCAGAGGACGAGTAGTACTAGTAGTCTGCTGGAAGCTTCTCCAGACACTATATTTTACAGACTTAAAGAAAATTTCAACATTAAAGGGTGGCACATAATTACTCTGTGGATATAATACTTACAAACATTCTACATGGCCACTACATTTTCTTATATTATAATAATATGAGAATTATATATACTTTTCTTATAATTTTATTTTTAATGTTTTTGCCATTTGTCACTTCATTCCTGTGTCTTAACTCATTTATTTACATGTCATTGTGTTTAATTCAATTTTGATCCTTATTAAATTTTAACATTCTCACTCCTTCCAAGCGAAAAAAAAATTATTCTTATAAAAATATAAAGAAAACTGCTAATGCTACTACTTCACTTCTCCTGCTACTCTCTCTCTTGCTTCTACTTTGCCACTCCTTCTCTTTCCTTGTTCTTTTTCTCTATCTCCGCCAACCCTTCACAGCCTCCCTTTAATAACTTCCCTATGTTCTTTTACAATACTTTTCTTTTAAAAAATTGATTAGATAGTACTAGAACTATACTACAGTACCAGCTGTTGGTATTATAATTATGTGGCTGACATAACATAAATATAAAAACTATAACATAAATATTATGTTCATTAAATTATTCCGAGTAACTATTTTCGTGAAATGGCATAGCTATAGTTGAAGTTCCCCAAAAAAAAAAAATTGTCTAAATTTTTATTTAAGAATTTCTCTTTCCAATGGAGTATCATAAAAAAAGAAACAAGATATATCTGTCTCTGTTACACTTTATTGGTTTATTTGCAAATGCATTCAATACTGATACGGTAGTGAGGCCAGGTGAAGTGATTTTGTCATTTGTAGTTCATATCACTGACATTCACTGGAACGAGTGAATCAAATTGAATTGTTTCGTGACAATAAAATCCTACTCATCTTCAAAATGAAGTCAAAGTGATTCCAAAATGTTTCCTGTTAATTTCAGGAAAATACAAGAAGCAAGACTACTTTATGACAGTGCGTACAGTCAATTTATTGTGGTTACGGTTTTCTTGAGCACTTCCAATAAGTACAGAAACTTTCACATCTTGTTACTTTTCATGAGGTGTTATTTCAGGCGGATTACGAAAAATTTTAACACCACAAAATATATGTAAAATAATATAGACGCTTCCTCCACCCCGAACATTATCCTAAGATTAATTCAGCGTCACCCTGTGGCTGACATCTTTTGAATGAATCTGGGTTCTGTATATAATCTTCCACTTCACAACTTTTGATAAATTGAACTTACATGACGAGTCTATTTTCTCCAAACACTGTGATTTTTTTTCCTTTACTCCTATATATATTTTTTTGTATTTTTCTTTTTTATTTTTCATTGTATTGCTTTTTTGTTAGTTTCCATTTTATTTTTAAATGGCATTCACTACCAAAGGAATCGTTTAAACAGTTTCATTGTAGGATTGTTACGCAGTGCCATTGTTAAATTGAATTATATTTACTCATACAAATTATCTTGTTTGAATCAATAATGGGCTCTTAGGTATCATTCACACCTACTGTTTTAGTTCTAATTTTATTTTTTTCACATGCATAGTTTTATACCAGACTGATAAGACGAGTGCCCACAAATTTATTCTCAATACAAATACCGACAAATTTATATATAAAGACAAGTATATACAATTATAATTTGAAGTAGGAGGATGTGGATCAGTGTCACTCAATTTACTTAATATCATTAGGTTGATGGTACGTAAATTGTAATAGTTAAATAAAAAAAATGCATACTTTTAGAAGTATCCAAACACCATACTTTCTAATACAAAAACATAAAACTTGACAGCACAGTGGTCTTTTTTATCGACCGTGTTTATAACCTACAATCTATCAAAAGTTTAAAAAAGTAAAATGAAGTTTCAGTTCAAATCTTAACATTATAAAATCTTAGATAATAACATTAATTAATCAAATTTATATACAACCGGCGAATATGATACAGTAGATAAAATTACCGCAAAACAATGAAGAAAGAACTAAAACTTAAAATTAAAACAGTATGTGGGAATGCCCCTTTAATGATAAATCTGTTCTTATTGTGAAGAAAATAAAATAAACAAATTGAAAAAGCTTTTCTTAATAGCCTCTTTAAGTCATCCGTTGTAACAATAGAACTGAGATGTTTTATTTCATTAAATTGAAGCATTGGATCTCTTATTTAAATTTTAATAATAAATGTAGATTTGTCAGTGGCGTAACCAATAGAAGAACATATACAAGGCCCTACAGGCAATATGGTAATAAGGATTGTAAAAGAACTTTATGTTACTAATATGAATTTTGTGATTGAATTATTTTTCCAATAACACTGCAATGCCAAATGAAACCACTAAATAAATAATGAATTAAAAAATTTTGTGGAAAACTGCTTCGGAAATTTTTAATTAATATTTATACGAGTGAATACATACAGTATACAGCGTCGGATTAACCAATTTTGAGCTGAAAAGCAACGTAGAAAAAGTACGTGCCAAAATGGATAAAAAATATTTTCATAATAGCTGGCAAACTGTTTTAAATAATTTTTTCTTAATTTCCACACAAAGACAATTATATCTAATCCGTTTTAGTCTGAGGGTGAATCCGGGCCTGACATTATAGCAGTGATAATTTCTGGTAACTGATGAATGTATTCAAGCATTACATAAGCCGCATTCCTAATACCGTTTCCTTATCAAATTCCCTTCGCATCTTTCTCGTCTCAACGTTTCTAATGTCATCCACTGACATTCCCCTTCCTCGGTGTCTACCTCTCTCCCCCTCCTTCCTCTCTAACTTGTAGAATTGGTAAAGTTATTCATTTCTAACATAAAAGTGTTCATTTAATACCAGGCGAATCTAATATGCAGGCATGAATGCATTTCCAGACCGACTGCAAAGCGTAAAGGCATCCTGAACCCGTTTAATTTGTAAGGAGACGCGCCGCGACGGTCTTTGAACGCGGCACTCCGATTGGATTAGTGTTGACCCCGATCTCGATCCCGATTCCGTCTCGACTTGAACTCCGGTCATGAAAACGGAGACGTCTTTTGATCTGGATCTATGGCAGTGGTTCTTAACCTTTTACAAACCACCAATCTGTTTTAACTTGCAAAATAAAAACGAAATTTCTTTATCTGTTTTAATAAATAGGAATTAAATGCGTCCACAGGTCTGCATGGCAGTTTTATGCGGTATACTAATTTTAAATACGCTGAGTTAAATATTTCACAGTAACGTGTGGTATTACATACTACTTTATCATGTTACTTTTATATTTAGAAGTTTTAAAAGAGAAGTGACATTTCAGACGTACAAATAAAGTTGGCTAGCAACTTAAGAGACAGATTGTTCAAATTAAAAAAATTCAGAAGATTTCATAACGTAACGAAATTCAGAACTCGATATATTTAAGAAACCTCAATTATTTCTAAAATTGGCTTAAAATTATTTCTAAGATTCCTTAAATGATGAGAACAATAAATATGCGCAATCAGTTAATAAAACGCGGTGTTATTTCATTTGTGGTTAAAGTAAATTGTCAAATTACATACAATTTGAAAGCACATAATGACAATCTATAGCTGAAAGTCTGAAGAAATCTAAAACCACAAATATGTATCATTACAATGAGAATAATTTAAAGAAATTTAAATAATTAGAAAATTACTTATTTACGTAATTGTTACCCAAATTGTATTTGAAATATTAATAACACACTTTTGTGTAATATATAAGTTAAGAAATATTAAAAAAGGAGAATAAGTAATTTTACAACAGTTTTGGAATCTGTACTATTTCATCGTTTTTGACGTTTATATTACGTCAAGACGTCAAAGTCATTTCAATAATATTCTGCGCGACCCGGACGTCATAAAATGTTCAAGATAAAAACAAAAATGTTTAATATAAATAACTTACATTTATCTGGAAATATATAATGTTAAAAACTAAAATGACAAGAAGTATCTTGCGGATATCTCAGTCGATGCGTGATCTAGATTTGTTAGCCACAATGGGGCTTTGTAGAAGATCTAAAGCGTTGCGTGAACTTTAGATCGATGAAGAAGCCTAAAAAGCATGTACGAGTGATTCTAACATCTAACATCCATTCAATTACATATTCCTTGTATTATTTCATTAATTTTCTTTATTGTGACATCAGCTGTGATGATTTTCTATTTCTGAATATTTTTTCTCATTTAAATTAACTTTCTGTAGTCCTAAAAGTATCTCATATCTAAGTCTAATTTGACAAATCATTTATTGAACCTAGTATAACTTCTACATTTCACAAAATGTCATCTTAAAGATTATTTCGCTAATCACAAAACTTATCTTCTACGTTTTCTTTAAAAAGTCTTGCAAATTTATTTTTCAAAAAGCAGTAAAATAGATCACAAAACTTTGCCGGTAAACTGCCAGATCCGGACACTGCTGCAACCTTAAGTACATACCACTATCTAGATTTTTTAGGGGGCATAGGTGAAACGCGCTCTGTACTCATGAAAGAGAAATGGGAGTTTGAAATTTCAACTGTTCCAGTTAAAAAACCCAGTATACACACCATGACTCGGAGGGTTAAGTATACTATCACTCTAAACTCACGTAACTGTGTTTAGGGCAGTGATTCTTTAACTACTTGAGTGCGATTCTTTCTGTATGAAGAGCAATTGTGACTGGATGTACCTACTTTCACGAGAGAGTTAAAAAAATGGCAATTTAAGCTACGTTGGAATGCAATTTTCAATAGACATTATTGGTTTCGCGTTAGATTTGGCTTTAAAACGAAATCTAAATCATGATCCTTTTGACTAATAGGGTTGCTGGACTACTGATTTAAAGCCTTTGTTGGATTAACAAAAGCGCAGGTGGTCTACCATTGAAGACAATTATAACATTTAACAGTTGATTTTTGGCGAATGCCAATTGTGACTGAATATAATTAAATTTAGTAAAGTAACTGTGACCAAATACAATGCCTTTTCATCAGGCCTACAAAAAGGTTAGGGCTCTATGTATAGTGTGATTAAAAGTGTAAAGTAAACAAAAATAATTATTAGAAACATATTCTACAAATAAATTACTTTTTTTAACTAAAAAAGATTGAGTAATTAAGAATGATAAATATATTTTATTTCAATAAGTAAACTGCTACAAATTTCTCTACAAATATTTTCCATCATTTATAGGAAATAAATAATATTTCTCCTCGACACTGCAAAAGCATTGCACTTCATCAGCGAGTTACGATTGCGGCTGTAATTTATTACCCGGCTGCAGACCAACTTGTCTCTCTAATGATTTTCTGTTCCAACTGTGTCGACTGGCATTCTATCTTGATTTCACAAATCATTTCACACAAAATTTAATAACGGTATTTCAAGTAAAGGAGAATTCTTGCGGTTTTTCTTGATTACTATAACATACTATGTAGCTTTGCTTTGCTTACTGTAGTAATTTTATATTTATAATATCAACCATATTACTTTCACTTTTAAATTATTAATAAAATTATTTCTAGATTTATGAAAAAACGTTATTGATTGCTATCGTTAAGGAATGCACTGTACCAACTTTCATCGAACTGTTTGTAAGAGAACGTCAACAAAAACATAAAACTGTCTTCCATCAAACGATAAATCACTGCATTGATCCATTTATTTTATTTATAGACCCCATGGTTGACATTTCATTCATTTTATGTTTTCGACACTTAACAAAATTAATTGTAACAACATTTCCATCATAACACCCTATTTGCAATTACGATATAAATAATACAACGCAACTATCATAATAATTACAAGTGTATTACACTTGCTACCCTATACTATGTATTTAAAAACATGGTACTTGAATTAACCCCTGCAGTGCAATGTGATGCAACCTATATAACCTTTTGTGTTTGTAAACTGTGGGGCTGACATTCGACCGATGCCCCTCGCCGTTGTGGACGCCAACGAAACCGACGCCGGAATGTTTGGGTGCTGAGCGTCACGCCGTTGGACGTCCGACTCGGTATGCGTCAACCTGACGCTGCAGGGTTTCATCAGAATAATAGCTGAAGGAGATTTGGCTTAGCTTTAATGTGTTCTAAAGTAATGGTTTCACATTTTAAATGAATTGTGTGATGCTAAATATGGATTGACAGTCAGGCGTGATTCCATTGTAGCTTAAAAATCAGTGTTTGCCTAATTTCAATTACAATATTATCTAATATTTATTAAGACAAGAAAAAAAGACAAGGAACATCAGAGAATCGCAATATTTAGATTAGGAAACGAAGAGAAAGGCAGCAGATACTGGAAAAATAGAGAGCAGAAGATATGCAAAGTGTGCAGAAGAAAGATAGAAACGCTGGAGCACATTAAAGTGCTCCGCACATGAGGTGACTGATTACGGACCTTAGCCCAGAGTGAAACTGTGTTGTTAGTGAGAGAACGACCGTGTATACGAGTAAGAAACTAAACACATTTGGAGTACGTTTTCAGCGAGTCTGTTTCTAGGTCGCAGAGCATGGTTGTTGCTTGGAACAGAAATTTGCACAAATACTATTCAAAAGTATTTAAATATATACATACATACAAATACGACACAATAAAATCCCCTATTATGCTATTGTTAAAAATTCTATAGAGTCACGAAACACAGCTCGACTAGGTTGCAATCCGTCGACTCGTATGCGGAGGGTCTAAGTATGTGAGAAAAGAGTAAAAAGTTAAAGAAGATTGTGCAGTTATTAAAGGGAAGCACTGAAGGGAAGAGGTGGATGGCGAAGATAGAGAGAAGGAGCGAGAAAAGAGAAGGAATGGCAGAGTAGAAACAGGAGTAGTATGAAGAGAGAACCAGCGAGAAGGAGAGAGAATGAGTAGATAGAATAAGAAACACAAATCATTAAATGTAATTTAATGATTTAAAGCAAAAGAATGTAGTGCCTAATAATAATAATAATAACCTAATATTTATATTACGTGTCAAATCTTGTTTGTTTAGATACGTTTTGTGACTTCTCTAATGCTGTTTAATTTGGAAACCTCCGAAGAATATAATTTTTTTCTTGGAGCACATGAATCTGCATGATTAGAGCCCTTGTGGATTTCATGATGGCACCGCAGACTTCACCTGAAGTCACAAAATTGTACTGAATGTATTCATAATGCCAAATTTCTCTAACATTTGTAATTTGGCAAAAAATACAGTCTTTCAGAATACAAAACATGAATAAAAGTCAACCGCTAGATTTCCCATATTACCATTATCGATTGCAGAAAGAGCACAGTCTTTGAAAGCCAACATATTTTTACCACCTTAATATAAAAGTTGTGTTTTTCTTTTCTTTTTTAATAAAATATAACATGTAACCCCTCACTTGTCAATCAAACTTATACCATGTTATTTTCACCCTGTTTTGAGCCCCGCCCCGTCCCCATCTCCACCTCTACTTCGATGGTATACATGTCATCACGGCGTCACTCCATTTGGAACGATATTGGCAATTCGTTGAGTGCATTTGACAGCGCTGGAATTTAATATTAGTATTTTTGTTTTCATGTTTAACGAGTAAACACTAGAGAGTAGTGCGTTGCGGTACTTTGTGCTAGGCTAGACGAGATGACGTGGGGACAGGGCCGGATTTATAGGTGCGGAGGCCTCTAATTAATTTCCGAATAAAAGGAACATTTTTTTTCCGTCAATTCTTTAAAAAATTGCTTTCATCTCTATTGTTGGGGCCCCTATCAGTAACTCCGCCTGACCTCCTCAAATGCGGGCCTGCGTGGGGATGCTGATGTGGTTGATGATCGTGATTGACGATATGACGACTCTGATAATTGGAAAAAGCTGCTTGATTAAAATTAACCTATTGATAAAATGTTATGTACATCGACATTGCTTTTAAAGTGAAAATCTAAACTAAAAAAGGAAAATCCTTATCAATAGTGTTGTTTTTATACAAATGAATGCAAAATCATAAGGGAAGTGTGACAAAAACGCTATTAGACAAGAGCACTTACAGGTTAATGCAGACTCGATTCAAAAGCCCCTAGTTCAATGCAACAATCCTTACACCTATCGGTATATACATACATATATAGGTACAACATCCTCAAATTCTCCCCTCCAACCCTAAAATATTACTCTCTTGTTCAGTGAATTGATGAAGCAGTGTAATTGCGCCAAGGGGGTGTAAATAAACGCAAGAGTAAATGGTAGAGAAAGAGGGTTAAGAGCGAGGTGAACTGTGTGAGCTGTGTTAGAGCACTATGAACATTCTGATAAAGGGTGACGGGGTTTATTTATTTGATTGTATTTGCACGGCTGTCTAAACGTCTATTTATCTGTCTGTCTGTCAAACACGACACATTATACAACACACCACTAAATCCATACTTCCCTTCCACCCTCGCGCCCCTCTGATCATCACAGGACTCACTGCAACACCGAGAGACGTAATTGTTATAATCCTGTAATTAGATAAAGTTGCGCGTTGCTGTAATATATGCAGTGACGTACGGAGACTAATTAGGGATTGAGGCGGTACTTTACAGGAGAGCTTCTTTATAGCTCTCACGCGAAATCAATTGTAGCTAGTTACAATTGTGTTATATCCTGGATATATTTAAAGCTAGAAGAGTATGATTTTCACATGAGTATACTAATAAATCTGCAATGTTATTAGTATCCTAATAAACCTGCAAAGTATTACGTCTAGGTTTAAGTTCCCAAGGCATTTATCTACTGATAAGTCAAGTGTTCAAGCCAGTCTATTAATTTCATATATGAGAGCTGACTTATGTAAACATTTCCAAGTAGTTGTATGGGCCTGTATCTTTTAAATCAACCCTTGGAACTTTAGATAACAAAAGCTAAATGTAACAAGTCAGGACATGTTTTGTCTCACGCACTTAAGTTACCTAATAAGAGAATCTTGTACTGAAGTTCATTCACAGTCTATCCTTCAAACTATTAACACTGTATAATCGATAGACTAATTATTGGTTAAATTACTTATTATAACTTAATGTGAATCACTAATTCTAGTAGAACTTTTATATATCAATAAAGTTAAAGTATATTAATAATATTTGTTTTATTATCCTGGAAAAACTAAACTAACTTACAAGCTCTAAACGATATACCAAACTTTAAGAAAATTCAATAAGTCTGTTCGGTAAAACCTAACAATTGTTTGCAACCTATCTGAAATTACCCTTTTTTAACTCCACGCAAAATTGATTATCTCTAGTCTTAATTGACCCGATACGCTTTTGAATATATGTGATTTAGCATGTGTTGCAAGCGGGTGCGGCACGGGGTACGGTTGATTAAATATTTTACATTTAACTGTACTTATAATTTTGCTTCATTGAATAATTGGAAATTGAAATTAGAAACGGTTTTGTGGATTTTCTCGTTTACATTCAGAGATATAGATGGCAACACTATACAGTTGGTTAAATATTATAAAAATATCTGTTTTTTATGTTTAAATCGTTTTATTTAAGTAGCTATAGTTAAATGAATGAAGTAGCTAGATTTTTAGCTTTATTCCTATTTTGGTAGAACAACCCAGTAAACAATTTGGTGAAGGGTCTTGTTTGGTGACGTTTCTATCACTATTGCACTTCAATTAGAGTTCCCATCAACTTTATCTTCATTTGTATTCCGACAGGTGGAGTGGTTTCGCTATTTGTAGCCGATAAAAGAGATATTTCATATTAACGCCCGTGAGAAACTGAACTGTAATTGAAATTCTTTATGACAAAAAAAATAATACGCATCTTCAATAGGAAAGCAAAGTGACTCCAAAATGTTTACTGGGAAGATACTGTCTTGATAATGAATATTGCCTATTTCAATTCTTATATTCTTGAAAATATTTCTATTATAGTTTGTTTTAATTATTCATATTAGTACCAAATAAAATTTCCTTTACGACTTCTCACTTTCCTTTTCTTTCGAAAGTAGAGTGACTCACTTCTTGTGACCTTCGATTTTTCTGGTAGGGTGTTTTGAGTTGTTTCGCGTGAACACGGTTTATCATGACAGGAAGTTTTTATATTTTATCCAGTGACAACCTTAATATGTAATAAGTATTTTAGCTTCTTTCGTAACTTGGTATATATGCAAAACCAGTACTGTGTTTTGCGTTGCACCACGTTTTTTAAATATAGGAAACTTTAAATTTAAGAACATGGAAAAATACAGTTTTTGCATACAGTACAGTTTTTAATTTTTTGACGGAACCATACTGAAAAACTGTGTGTATTAAAAAACATAACAAGAGATGAATTTCTTCATCAAAAAAATTCAGAGCGTTAATTTTTTACGACGCTTTCAATTGAAGCAGCTCTCATTCGTGTTGAGTGTTATTATCCCAAGATGGATCTATCTTCCCTTAGCCTAAATTATGCACGGGGGGTGGGGTGACGTGAGATGGGGTACTTGTGAATACAGATATTAACACTTGTACCAACACAATTATTTAATATTCATTGTGTGTAAGGGCAGGAAGGGGGACGGGTTGATCTAAACTTCCCTTACCAACACGATGTATTATTTACCAACCGTGTTGCATGAAGGGTTGATGCAAAGATAGGAACACATCATTACTTAAGGGGTTACACCACTAAGATATACTCAAAAGATTTTCTTTTGTTTTTTGGCGATTTTAATTGCTAGGTCGGCTAGGTGTGTTGCTTCAAAAATTTAAAGTTTATTTTGGCAATTTACAAACATATTTTAATAATTACACTGTTTAACTAAAATCATACTATCTTACCTGAAATTTAAAGAAACGACATTTAAAGTTTATCATTTACCATTCCTCTATTCCTTTTTATGTAATTTCATTATAACCTGACAATATGTACTAACTAACTAAACGTAAGTTCTGTCGACTCCAAATATCAACTATGTTGGCCGTTATTCTTACACCGACATCAATGGCGTTCATGAGTATATGTTTTCACTGAACGGTGACTGTTTTACTGACAGAAATAGAATTTCTTTACATATGTATATTGTATAATAACCTATACATCAATTAAAAGTTTAAAAAAAACCGCAAATGAATTCACAAACGGATTAATCTGTATATTTATTCAAAAATAAAGAGCCGATTAGTTTAGCTGCAAAAAATTCATAAAAATCAAGTTGTATTTTAACCTCTCAGAGTGGTGAAGTCCCTTAACTCCAAGCGGTTTTATACAGACCACGACGAGAGTCGAGTGAGAGGAGTGGGGGGAAGGGTATTATTCCTACAGCACTGACACGGGTCGTAGGTCATACGCTGGATGTGAACCCAACACCCAAAGGCTATTTGCACCACGTCGTCCGCCAAAAAGTCACTCGGTGACGCTGACGCTGATGCTGGTGCTGGCACTGGGGTGAAACTAATGTTCATAAAATTGCTATAAAATGTTCGTATTTTATTTAAAATATTCTGTTTACAGATTTCCAGTAAATATGGAAAATACTTTATTTGCCACCATTTTGACTTTTTATTAAATATTTTCGAACATGCGAATAGAGGGTTAATAACTTTAAACATTTGTTGACCTATTTGGGAAAACCCCAGTTCGTCTCTGATTTTTATTTAGCAGTCGTATATTTAACAGTATTAATTTATAACACTGAAAATAATAATTTTAGTATTTTATGATATTTTTAATAGCATTTTTTATCACTTAATTGAAATTTTACACGTATCGAACCATAAATTATTGGAACATATTGGCACTGCGGTAGTTACATCTATAACTCATATTTATAACAAAATTACAAACAGTAAATATATAAAAAATACGCATATAAAGGTGACAAATTTATATTACGGAAAATGAAATATTTTTAATACAACATACGTGTTATTATGGTGGACGACATTTAGGGGCAAATGGGATACAAATGTAAAACACTATCTACACAACATTGCTAAACATTGATAAACATTAAATTAGAAACTTGATCAGATAATAAGGTGTCCTAATGCGACTACACCCTGCAGAAGAAGTTTTACAAAACACTTAAAATATTTCTGAAGAAGAGTAAATTTCACCATCCCTAATGTCTGTTACTAAAAAATATTAAATGAGGAATATTTAGGGCTTTGTTTGCAACCACTGATAATAAATAAATCAGAATAAACTTAACCGGACACCCTATCACTTCTGAAAACTTTTATTCGACATAACTTTTTATGATAAACCAATTCATAAATCTGTTGATGACACACTTTGATAATTCTCTTATTTTTTTAAGAATTTACATAACCTAATTTATATTTTTATATCAGTAAATCTGTATTTCGCGAGAAAAGGAAAATAATATAAAAGAAATTCATTTCAAGGAAGATCTTATATTACTTCAGTAAATTGCAAATGAGATCAAATCACAATAAGCCATTATTTTAAAAAAATATATAAAATAGTTGGAATCTTTGATAAAGTAGTTTGAATCTTCGAAGTTGGGACTCTGATTTTTTGTTTGTTATAATTTTAATCTTATAATTTTATTGTCATATAATATTTACAAATACAAAATATAACGATTTTATAATGTAGTATTCTTCATAATTCTTTTAATATTATATATTTGTTTTAATATGTACAATAGTTTCAAAGTTCGTACTGGTTCGTTTATGTTCGACTTAGTACGTGTCATGACGTACTCGTACAGTCTCAGCGGGAAGGTCCGTCCGTACGCTGACCTGTTGATCTCTTTTCAAAAAATAATAATATATAATAAAATATCGAAAAACATATATAAATATATCACATACTTAAAGTAGAAACGATTCTGCTTCGATTAGTAATAAATTTAGAAGTTGATCAATAATATTTTTAATTATACAGTGTGTTTAATTTTGGAAAATTTTATATTGAAAGTTGAAAAGTGTCGCCATTTTTATTAGTGTTGCACGAGTGTTATAAATATTATATAAGAATTGAACGGGTAGCACTGCCGCGCCTCTCGTGGCTAAATATTAACGTATCTGGCGGGGAGTTTAAAAGTTTAAAAAAATATATATTCAACACTAAAATTAAAATAATAAATATTGTGAATTATTGTGATTATTAGTTTTTGTAATATGAGTGCATGGAGCAATGGAAATAGGAGTTAAATCACAATTATAAAATTATGTCAACCTTTGAAAAGTGTTTAGGAGACATCCTTTACCATTGAAATGTTGACACGATTTTAAAAAGTTGTGTATTAAAAACTGTTTCCATAGCTCCTTTAAAATGACAGAGTAAGTGAGTTAGTGAATAAAGTGAGTGAGTGTAAAAGTCATTGGCTGGAGCTGTCAGGTGATAGGAATTGAGAAAGTTTCAAGTAAATATTATTTATTTATATATATATATATATATTTAGACGGTATTAGTACCTGAAAGTTTTGATGCTTGATTCGAGATTACTGTGTTGTCTTTGGGTTCGAGTTCCAAATTAATTTTGTCTGTGTGTATTTGAACAAAACTTTTTTCTTATGTTATTGTGACAAAATTATCTACACATAATGCCACAAACAGTAATATTATGACATTTAAATTTTATCTAAATATAGAAAACATTAAAAAAAATTAATTTCGAAAATTTTATGTTTCTTACATTCTTATTTTTATTGTTATAGGTCGGGAAAGAAAACTGTTCAAAGAGCATGGTAAGTGTTTTGGCAATTTATTTGGTGTTGGATTAGAATTATTTAATGCATATAAACAAAATATTAAGACAGATATTAAATTACACAAAATGCAACTATGTAGTTGAAATCGCTGTAATAAACAAAATAGGTCAACATTAATTTTTCGCTTGCAAATTACGAGTAAATATATATATTGTCAAAACTAATTTAAATAAAAAATGAAATATTTAGAATTCAGAGTATCATTTTCAGGCTACTAAATTTAAATAATAATTTACAAGTAGAGTTCACAAATTTGTATGTTATGTCACTTTTAAAAAAGCTGTTAAACAAACGTTCAACTGATAAAGGGCTATTCATTTTAACCTATTGTGAACTCTCCCTTTTCCCAGTAAAGGTTAAATGATGATAGGATTGCCTGTGTTTTTTTATCTTTATTGTAATACTTTTCCTTTTTTGTTAGCGAAATGCTTTTTCTATTTATTTTAGATTGTAACTTATGATATGGTTATTCTCTAAAAAGAAAAGATTTACGAAACTGTATGTTTATATTTTCCGTTTTTTCTCCCTTCTTCTTTAAATGATTATCCTATCATTATGACCATATATCTCACAATGGTACATACAAACCCTTATCCTTAGCACCCCCACTCAGCAGTTACTAATCGTGATAATTCTACGTTATCGCTTTTTTCTTTTATTGTTGACCTTTATGGTTTTAATTTGTTTTATTACAAAGCTGAAAAAACAATCAAGGTTTTTGTAGAGCAAAATTTTATTACAGATAACAATTTTTATGTTTATCTTTTGTTGGATCTCTATTGTGGAGGGCGTAGTTGACCAAATATGTAGGGGATGAAAGACTTTTTTATAATAATTGTAAATAATTGTGTAGTCTTACGGTTTCTGTTTAATCCGCTGTTAATTTTTTCGCACTCAGTTGTGGTGTACACCCACGATTCATGCTTAGCGGGAGTGTTCAATTTTGATTAAAAATTAAACTGTTTTTTTTTTTTGGGTTAATATAGTGTCAGATTGTTTACTGACATAAATAAAGGATTATTTATTAATGATATTATACAATTATTTATTTTTTTAGTGATATTATAAAAACGAAAGTAATCATATAAAAAAGTATAGTGCTTGATAAAAGTATTAGTTTTGTGTTTATTTGGTGGTGTGTAATTTCGACAAAATGTTACTTTACTTAACTTTACTTTATTGAATAAGACAAAGACAATGACATGAATGACTTAAATATATTAGTAAAGTTGTAGAGCATAATTTTCAAATCATGCGAAAATTTGTAAAAAAAATTATGCTCTTCAACTTTATTATGCAGTTTAAATATCATTTAGAGCATAGTAAACAAGATACCTACAAACCGATGTTTGTGACCTTTGATCTTTGAAAATCGAGACTTGCGTACAGGAGATTTTTTGAGATTTTTGAGTTAACTCATTAAATTTAAACCAGTATGGTCATATGGTATTCAACTAGGGGGTACTGCATCTATCTCTAATATTGAAATAATCCAAAGATTCCTATCGAAATTGCTAAGGATTGCACCATGGTTTATACTTAATAACATAATACATCGGGATCTGGATATACCTACAGTAAATGAAGAAATAGTGCTTTGAATCAAAGCCTACAAAGAGAGAATACTTGAAGATCCAAACAATTTGGCCAACTGTCTAATGTCCAATAATTCGGTAGTACGCAGACTAAAAAGGAAATTATCTGAGGACCTATTAAGCAATTAATCACAATATAGCATCTATTGAAATTGAGGGATGAGTCGATGGGTACATTCCGCGCAAGACACTTTATTTTTACTTCTATTCTATTAGATTGTAATAATCTCTAAGAAAAAACTTATAAAATATCAAAGCAAAGATTTATAATAATTTTTACTCGCGCTTCTTAAGTTTTTGAACGAAATAAGTACTCTCAAATTTCATTTCTCTCAGTACCATAATTTTCTTTTTGACTTGATACAGAGTAACTTTCCCTCCAAAGCAACGGTTTTGTATAAGCAGCAAAGTGACGAAACATCTAAACTTAATAACAACTTTGCTGCACAAAACAGATAATCGCTTAACGTTGAATACTTGAGGATTTTGATGTTCAATAACTTAATTTCAACTAACCTAGTAAAGTTACTTCCATTAATATTCAGCTAATATTATTCCAGTCTGCATCCTATACACATGTACCGTTAGCGTCCAAAACCGTAGACCCAAAACAAACCACGTATTAGCATCACTTGTCTGCCTCAGGGGGTGGAGGTGGGGATGGGGTGAAGTGCTTACGATCCGAATATATTATGTGCACTGCATATTGAAAGTTTGTAAGCTATATTGCAGAATACATGTAGACTATATTTAGAGAGAGAGAGATAGTAGAATGATGCTATGAAAATCTATAGAAAAGAGAGCATTTACAGAGAAACTGTGAGGAAATTTTGTAGTATAAATTTGGCAAATGGTTTACTCAACCGGTTAAGTAGACATACACTAAAGGACCTTTTACACTATCAGATCAGATTCTGGTTTCATTTTATTACACTTCAGATTTCGATCCAAAATGTACTTGTTTTTCGTATTAAGGTAAATACATTCATGAATGAAGACAGTCTTATTGCAGTAGCCTCAGCTTGTAAATGTATACTAAGGAAGAGAAGGGCAACAGATACTAAGAAAATAGAGAGGAAAGGATATGCAGGGTGTGCTGGAGAGAGATAGAAACGCTGGAGCATATTAAATATTCATGTGAGAAAAGAGTAAAAGGTGAGAAGAAGACTGTGCAGCTGTTAAAAGAATGCAGTGAAGTGAAGCGGTGGATGGCGGAGATAGAAAAAAAGAGTGAGGAAAGAGAAGGAAGGGTAGAGTAAAAACAGTTAAACTAAAGTTCAGAAAATTGGAGTATTTGCGGAGAGGAGATAAGGAAGACAAGAGGTGAATTGCGGAGATAGAGATAGTAAAGGAAGTAGAAACAGTAGATAAAGAAAGAGGTCAAGAAGAAATAGTAAAGGAAAAGAAACAATGAGGAGTAGGGAGCAAGAAAATATAGGAACAAGAGTTGTTCAGTACAAAATTAGCACAGAACATAAAATGTGTCTCTGTTGACATTCTAGTTTAATATTGTATTGTTGTCTCTGGTAGAAATCTTACTCAGGGCAACACAGCGACGTGTTGGGCAACACAACGACGACTGCTGTGCACGCTACAGCCGTATGGCATTCGAGTCACTCGTGTTTTGGCTTTTGCACTGTCGTAGCATGATTCGCAACCATTTTATATTACAAGAATTTGTGGTTAAATTTATATTAAAAAGTGTAAAATTATTTTATCATTAAACAATTGAATAATTATTCAATCTACAAATACTCGCATGGTTTTATTTCGTACATGCGAAGCTGGTCCTTCGATGCCTTACAAAGCCGATCCTTCGAGTTTATTAACCGCGTGTGTTTTGCATTGTGTTTTTGGCGTTTTTTTACATTTGCCCCTTGGTGATTGCCATTGAATGGGTAATTGGGACGCTCTATTTTGGCGGATTCACGGAGGATTTGGATTTTACAACTACATTTCAAGAAGGTTTTAATTCGTAAATGCGAAGCTGGTGAATTCGTGGTGTTTTGAGGTTACATCTGTGTAGTAATCAGCACATGTGCAAGCTATTTCTTTACATTTACCCTATGGCGGCCTGGCAAGTCATCAATTGACATCGATGGGGTAATGTAACGCTTGATTTAAGCGGATTCACATATATTTTGGATACTACATGTTCACATTTCAAGAAAAATTGTTCAAGAAATTTATTATACGGAAAGGGGTGCAAGGAACCTAGAAGAGAGTAAAATACTTTTTACTCATCAAGGTACAATTCTATTATCATTATCTACAAGTACCGATTTATTAAAAAATTGCTAAATTCCTGGATTAAGCTGGATTAGTTTTCTCATCCACGTTTCATCTAACATACAAGTACGAGTTTATCATCTAAGCAAGATGGAGGGGTTGAAGAGGCTTAAAACGGCGCGGACGACTGCAAAAGGTTCGATTTCAAGAATGGACAATTATGTCAGCGACGCAAGGGCCCTCGAATCCGGTACGGTAGAGCTGCTGGAGGCGAAGAAAGAAAAGTTGATGGCTACCTATCACACGTACGAGCTCACGCAATCCAGTATTTTAGAAATTGATGAACAGGATGATGAAGACATCGAGGATGTAGAAGAAAAATACTTTAATATTTTAGCTAAGTTAAATGCCAGCATCACCAAGTTGAAAGAAGTTAATAGGCCTACTTGTCCTAGCTTAGTGGCATCCAAGCTTCCAGCGGTGGAAATTCCAACCTTCGATGGCAAGGATATAACCAGGTTTAGGCCCTTTTATGAGCTCTTCCAAGCAGTTGTTCACAATAATGCATCACTGTCCGATGTACAGAGACTTTTTTATTTAAGAAAGTATCTCCTTGACGAGGCTCTCTCAATAATTATAAATTTGCCGCTTGTGAACAGCTCATATAAAGAGGCTCTTGATTTATTGTTAGCGCGGTATGATAATAAGGCGCGATTAATTACTAATCATATTAATATATTACTTGATATTCCAAACATGCAGAAGGGTACTGCAATGGCTATAAGGGCTTTTTTATGTCAAGTTAAACAGCAATTACAAGCGTTAAAAAATCTTGATGAGCCTGTAGACAAATGGGATATGATTCTAATCTCAATATTATGTAGAAAGCTAGATTTATTAACTAGTCGCAATTTCCATATGGAAAGAAATGTAGACAAACTGCCTACTATGGCAGAATTTATATCATTTTTAGAAAAACGTGCGATTGCACTTGAGGATAGCTCACCATATAAAAGTATGTCAAATGATAAAAATTATAAAGAGTATTCGTACTCGAGAGTTTCCAATGTCACTACTCGCTACAATTTAGCATGTAGATATTGTAATATGGACCATCCCATTTTTAGATGTCCAAAATTTAAAATGGCTCCTTTAGAGTCGCGTAATTCATTTGTTCAAGAACATAAATTATGTTCGCTATGTTTAAAAGCCCATAGTGGCAGGTGCTCCCTTGAGAATAATTATAAATGTCATAAATGTAAAGGCATGCATAGCAAATTGTTATGTGATAAAACAGATGCTAGTTCGCTGGCTGGCAAGACAACTGAATCTCCAGTTGTAATGTGCTGTAGCAATGATAGCTTGGGGGGTACCATATTGCTGCCTACTATGAAGGTAAAAATTGTTGACAATTTTGGTCGCGAGTTTCTAGTTCGGGCATTGCTCGATAGCGGTAGTCAAGCATCATTAGTGACTGCTGAACTCTTAAAAGAATTGCGTTTACGCACAAACACTCATCCTAGTAAAATAATTGGCATAGGCAATAAAGCCACAAAATTATATCACTCAGCAATTATAAACATACAGTCTAATTACGACAGAAATATTAATCACAAAGTGAATTGTCATGTAGTTGAATCTATCACTACGCATTTGCCTCAAATTTTTATTGACACATCCAAAGTTATTTTTCCCAAAAATATTAAGCTAGCTGATGAGCAGTATAATGTACCCTCGAAAATATCATTGCTATTGGGTGCGGATGTATATTTTGCCATTCTATTAGGTGGCTGTATTAAATTAAATAATGGCTCAGTTTTACAGAACACTACATTTGGATATGTAGTTGCAGGTAAACTGCATAATCAATTTAATTATAATGTTATTAATGAGCCAAAAATGTTTCAAAATCAAAATAATTATTCAAGTAATATTATAGTATCTAATTTTGCCATTTCTGACCATACAACCCTTGAGAATGTTATGGGGCAATTTTGGATGACTGAGAAGGTCCCAGAAAAGACAGATAAGTTTACTGAGGAATATTTAAAGGCTGAACATATTTTTAAAAATTCAGTACTACTTGAAAATAATACTTTTACTGTAGATTTGCCATTAGTCAGCCCAGTAAATGAACTAGAATTGGGGGATTCTTTCTCAGTCGCCCTGCAAAGATTCTGTGTGTTAGAAAACAGATTTAAACGAAATCCTTCACTATTGAAGGTGTATAAAAAATTCATTGATCAGTATATAGAGATGGGACATGCCAGGGAAATAGACATAAATTCTTATGATGTTTATAATACTCCTAATTATTTTTTAGCGCATCATGCAGTTACAAACGATGATAGCAAAACTACTAAATTGCGTGTGGTCTTTGATGGAAGCATGCGTTCTAAAAATAAGATTTCTCTCAACGATGTTATGCTGAATGGTCCTGTGGTTCAAGGCGAGCTCTTCGATATTCTCCTACTGTTTAGAACTTATGTGTACACAATTGTCTGTGACATAGAAAAAATGTTCCGCTGTATTCTCACAAATGACACTTACAATGTCTTACAAAATATCTTATGGAGAGATGATCCAGGTAAGCCCATCAGTTGTTTGCAATTAAAAACTGTAACATATGGACTCAAATCTTCTACCTTTTTGGCCACACGATGTCTCATAGAACTTGCCCAGCGCTACAAACATAAATATCCTCTCGCAGCGAGAGCAATGTGCCATAATACGTATGTTGATGATGTCATAGTTGGGTGCGATGACGTGGAAGAGTTATCTGAATTAAAGTCTCAATTAATTGGTTTGTTACAATTAGGTAATTTTAAATTACACAAATGGTCTTCCAATCATCCCCCAGTGCTCGACGACATCTCTAGTGATAAAAAATATATCAATGAATTAGATTTGAATAAATCAGCCATTATTAAAACATTAGGTCTAAAATACAATGTTATTTTGGATACATTTACTTTTAAATGTCCTAACACGAATAGTAACAATTTGAATACTAAAAGAAAAGTGCTTAGTTTTATTGGGACTTTATTTGACCCGTTAGGATTGATTGGCCCTATAATTGTAGTTGCCAAGTTAATCATGCAAGAGCTTTGGTTTTTGAAAATAGATTGGGACGCACCGCTGCCTGACAAGCAATTACAGATGTGGGAAAAGTTCCTTAATGGTCTAAAGATAGCAGACAGCATTTCAATAGATCGACTTATAAAGGAGGAAAATTTTGTCACTGCAGAATTAATAGGCTATGCAGACGCATCTATGAAGGCGTACGGGTGCTGCCTATATTTAAGAACCATTACAGCAAATGACAACGTAAAAACAAAATTAATTTGTGCCAAGTCTCGTGTGGCTCCACTAGGTAAGGTACTTACAATACCCCAACTAGAGCTAAATAGTGCAGTTTTGTTGGCACAACTTGCGGTTAGAGTTAGTAATTTACTCAAAACTAGATTGGAACATAGACTTTTCCTTTATTGTGATTCCAAAATAGTCCTTGCTTGGATTCAAGCGGACAAATTAAAAACCAATATCTATGTTAATAACAGAGTAAAGAAAATAACAGAGCTCACAGATAAATTCTCTTGGTACTATGTAAAATCAGCTGATAACCCAGCTGATATAATTTCTCGTGGTATAGAACCACAACACTTAAAAAATCAAAATCTTTGGTGGAACGGTCCCCAGTATCTATCCAATTCTCATTTTAAACATGATCATTATTTTGATTTAAATACAGTACTTCTATCAGACGATGAAGATAAAAACTGTAATGTTTGTAACATTGAAGTCGAACAAGCACCGTTAATGCTAGACTTGTTTAAAAAATTCTCCAATATCAATAAGCTACAGCGTGTATTAGCTTATGTGTATAGATTCTTTAATAATTGTAAAAAGGCAGTACACAGTTCAATTTGTTCTTATCTTACTATTTCTAAAAATAATATTTGTGGACATTTATCTCCACAAGAACTTCATAATTCTTTATTAATTATCATTCGCTCAGTTCAAAGGCAAATATTTTTTAAAGAAATAAAATGTCTCTTAGGTGGTATCATTATCAAGACCGGTATAGGTAATCTCCACCCTTTCATAGACAGCACTGGTTTAATTCGTGTTGGTGGCAGATTGCAAAATGCAGGCATTGCAAAAGATAAAATGCACCCAGTCATACTGCCAAAGGACAACAATATCACTTCTATCATAATCAAAAACGAGCACTTACGTTTGCTCCATGCTGGTGCTAGATTAGTACTCAGCTCCTTGTCTCAAAAGTTCTGGATTATCAATGGCATACGGGAGGTCAAAAAGGTACTATACAAATGTGTTATATGTTCACGATTGAAGGCTGAATCTGCTAAACAATTGATGGGTTCTTTGCCAGCTGACAGAGTTACAGCTACAAGACCATTTCAGCATGTAGGTGTAGATTTTTGTGGACCTTTTAACATAAAGATAGCTCGCATACGTAAACCATTGATTACAAAAGGTTACATTTCATTGTTTGTTTGCTTTTCTACAAAGGCCATACACATGGAAGTGGTTTCTGATTTAAGAACTGAAACATTCTTGGCATGTCTCAATCGTTTTATTTCTAGACGAGGCATGCCTACTAAAATTTATTGTGACAATGCTAAAACATTCAAGGGTGCTGCTAATGAATTAAAAGAGTTGTATAATTTACAGACTAATAAGTCTCATAGAAATAATGTTATAAGTTTTTGTAATAATCTATATATAAAATTTATGTTTATACCCAGTTATGCTCCTGAATTTGGTGGTATATGGGAAGCAGGGGTCAAAAGTGTGAAGCACCACCTTAAGAGAGTAGTTGGTAATTTGGCCTTAACTTATGAAGAATTAAATTCAGTTGTCATACAGATTGAAGGTGTGCTAAACTCAAGACCACTGCTTCCACTAAGCCCAAATGAATATAAGTATTTGACTCCAGCACATTTTCTAATTGGCACTGCTCTGATTGAATACCCTGAAGTTAATTTAACAGAGGTACCAGTCAATCGTCTTAAGTTTTGGAATATTGTTAAAAAACTAAAACAAGACTTTTGGCAAGCTTGGTCTAAGGATTATCTCACACAGCTTCAGAGCCGTCCCAAGTGGAAATATGCTAATGAGAACCTGAAAGAAGGTGATTTAGTTATTGTAAAGAATCTAAACTCACCCCCATTAAATTGGCCAATGGCCAGAATCACAAAGGTCTTTTTTGGTAAAGATGGAAAGGTGAGAGTGGCGGAAATAAAAATTGGTGATAAGATCTACAACAGACCCATCACAAAATTGTGTAGATTACCACTGAATTGATTGTTGTGTACATTATGCAATTGATAATGTATGCTAAAATGTTAATTACGTTTTCTGTTATCTTTAGAATAATTGTTATTTTGTTTTATTTTATATTATTCTCATACAATTATGTAGACTATCATAGATTTAAGAAGTTTGTAAATTTATGTAGCTCTATGTATTAATGTATTTTTATATATATTTTAAGTTGGTTGTGGGATCAGCTACGTTCTGCTGGCTGGTAATTTATGTTCAGTACAAAATTAGCACAGAACATAAAATGTGTCTCTGTTGACATTCTAGTTTAATATTGTATTGTTGTCTCTGGTAGAAATCTTACTCAGGGCAACACAGCGACGTGTTGGGCAACACAACGACGACTGCTGTGCACGCTACAGCCGTATGGCATTCGAGTCACTCGTGTTTTGGCTTTTGCACTGTCGTAGCATGATTCGCAACCATTTTATATTACAAGAATTTGTGGTTAAATTTATATTAAAAAGTGTAAAATTATTTTATCATTAAACAATTGAATAATTATTCAATCTACAAATACTCGCATGGTTTTATTTCGTACAAGAGTATAAAAATCAAACATTGCTGTTGAAATTATTAAAAATGTTAGAATAGTTTTAAGTTTAGGTTGGCAATGACATGTACACATATTAAATTAATGAATATAAAAAAATGTATACTAAGGAAGATCGTCAAAAGAACTGACGGTGAACAATCGGTAGTATGGCTCAGATTTTAGTTTTAAATCTGAATTTGCTCTAGAGCCCTATTCCTGATATTTGCTAGCTAGTAATGAGTCGCAAACACTTCTTGGTTTTTCCAAACACATTTAAAGAAAAGAAGAAGTGATTTCCGTCTGATTACTAGTGAGTGGAAATCAGGAATAGGCAAGTTTTATAATCAACAATAACTTTACTTACACTTCAAAAATGCAAACGTTGCAAAAACCCACAAAATTTAAATTCTAACCTATAAGAGCGCTACTTTTTATAAGGATAAGAAATATTAAGATGGGATCAATTGTTTTTGTGTGCAACATTAAAAAGTATACAAATTTTAACGAGTATATATACATCCACAAGTTTGAACATCTTCTTTGATCTTATCAATAAAAAGACGATGACATAAGTAGGCCAATTTATGTTTTTATAATAAAACCCAAAACAGCTGAACACTTCTGTTGAACATCGTCGTTGTTATAACCTCGCAAGATGAGACAGAACAGTGTCATCTCCTCCTCCCGCACGTATTCAAAGTGTGGGGGAAGTCAGTTAGGTAGCAGGGTGGTCGGTGACGTAGAACTTCTCGTTGGATAACGTCTAACGAGATACGGAAGAGATGCTAATTGTGGAAAATGGAGAATAATAATATGACATGAAAATTTGTTTTGGAATAATAATAAAAGTATGGTGCGGATGGATGAAATTATATCAACTAGAAGATGTAGAAGTGGTTGAAATTTAAAGATAAATTGTTATCATATTTCTCTGAAAGTTGATATGGTGAAACGGTTTTAATATATTTTATTACGGTAGTAATTATTAAATATGTTTAAGTAGCTAACTCATGGAAGGAAGAGTAATTATAGCATAAAATATCGGAGTAAGATAATATGGAACGTAGATGGAATGAGGCTTAATTTAACGTTTAAGAATTTCTCCTTTAAAATCATCATTATACCAAGAAACATTTTATATAGTTAAGAAAACGCTCGAACATAGTCGTTTGATGTTGAAAAGTATTCGGTTGTTACTAGTGGTAAACGTAGTCAAAAGAATAGTCGGATATTACGTAGTATCTACGTTAAAATACGTAAAATTGTGACATGGTATACCTATTTTGAAAACCTAATATTTAGAATAAAATATTAAATAAAAATATAAAATAAATATCAAAACAGTGAGTGGGAATGAGACTTAAGTACTTGGATTTCATTAATTTGGATTTTTTCATGAAATATTTAGTTTATTCAAGTACCAATTAAAAAGCGTTTGTTGAAATATGTTGTTGTCCCAATTAACGAACGCAAATCGAGACTATATCGCTATAACGCTATGTAACACTATAAAAAACTTGTAGTAAGCTATCAAATGGGAAACTGCACTGTAAGACAATTTTCTACCAGAGTCGTAATGAAAATTGAATGAATAAAGTATAATTTCAAAGTGTAAACATTGATTATTCAGCCCAAAATAGACAATTATAGACACAATAGCATTCCAATATTACTTAATCATTGGGCAAACTAGTGTTCTGACAAATCCGCCTCTGTATATAAAAAAGACGTTTACCACAAATAGTTTATAACATACAAAAAAACCTAATTAAAAATCTGAAACCAAAAAATGTATAAATGAAGCAAATAAAAAGTTAATTATTCTCTCTCTCCAAATCAACTTATTATATTAAATGGTAATAAAAATTCCATAAAATAATAATAGGAACTTTATTTTTGTTTTGCTATAGGAAAGCTTTTTATCTAGTTTTTAGTTGGAAGGATTTACTTTTTTAAATTAAGCTTCTGGTTTTTTATCCAAAGTTTCATTCGCTGTGATTAAAAAAAAAATTAATTAGATTTTGTTGAATACAAAGGAAAATATGTTAAAATATGTGAATATTTTTTATCTCCGAATTGTAGAAATATTTTTAAAGTGACCGACCACAGCCGGGATATATGTACTAGTTATAACTAGCAGGAATATTGAGATTAAATTTTTGCTCATTTTGATATTCCTCTTTAAGCTTGTTCTTTTGTCTTATGTTACACTAATATAAAACGTAATATAATAATTACACATTTTTGCAGAGTTGTTTATTATATAGTGAGAAGTGTTTTTCCACCCAGACCTGTGTTTTTTGCTTACTACTGCTTAAAGTGTCGTATAGTGACGTCAAAAATTAAAATGATGTCTTTTAGTCCCTTTAATTCTGCTATCTCTTTGTAAGCCTGCTGAGGTTAGCCCCGAACTTTTTTACAATCAATAATTTGCGTTCCCTGGCTTTACGTTCCAAAAATTTAGGCCAGTCTTAGTCCGTCTGCACTCGGGTCGACTGATTGCAACGCAATAGTCGCGCAACGAAAACGAAAAACGAGGCATGTCGAGCCGCGTTTCGTAACTCTATAGAATTTTTAACAATAGCATAATAGGGAATTTTATTATGTCCATTTCTGAGGTGTTTGTATGTATGTATGTATTTAAATACTTTTGAATAGTATTTGGGCACATCTCAGCTCATGATGTCACCATCAAAAACATGCAACGTAATTGCTCTGCGACCAAGAAACACAGTTGCTCAAAATCAATATCAAATCAGTTTAGTTTCGTTCGTACCGTGTGTGTTCTCTCACTCGTATACACGTCCGTTCTTTCACTACCAACACAGTTGCATTCTCATTCGGTTCGGGTAGATTCGGGACTAAAGTTTGCAATCAGTCGGCCCATAGCATTACTCTGTCCATGGCATATGCAATGTTCTACAATCGTTCACGATTATAAATCTTAATGAGTTCGTACATCTTCGTAAAACTTCGTAAACTTTTTAATAAAAATCTGAAATCGGAAACTGGGCGTAATATTACGCAATACAACACAATTTGTATTGAAGAGAACATATCTTAAAGCTGCTTAGTACAGTATTTACGATCTCGTATATATTTCAGTAAAACTTCAACAATACTTGTAGGTAGACGTTAGTCAGTGTACAGGGTGGTGTCACCTGGCTCTTGCGCCACCCTCTGTGTTCAATTCCTTCGGGGCTTCATGTTCATGAACCATAATCCACCTACAGTGACATTTCACGCTCTAGGGGAAAAAGTTGGTGTCAATTTCTACAGCACAAATGAAAGAAGTCTTGAATTACAAACAAGTTTTGTTAAGAACTTAGACAGTTAAACTCTCTTACTGCCAACAACTATTTTACTATCTGTAACTATCTTGAAAGTATTTCAATTTGTTTTATTTTTACTTGCAGATTTATAAAGTATCTTAGTTAAAAAGTTTTCTTAACATATTTTTTATGATTTCTCTTGAAATTATATTTCATGTTCTCTACACAGCAACGATTCTTAGATAATATCAGATATTTTGAACTGTATTTTATATTTCTTAAAATTTAAACTATTTCCTTAAATATTTCTGTTTTTTTTACCGAATATTCGTCTAATGCGAAAATCTTTATTGAATTTTGACAAAAAAAACATTAAAAAAATATTATCAAAAAATAACAACAAATCCTTTTCACAAATACACTCTGCCTACTATCTCTAAAACCTCGGATATTATAAGAGCATCATCCCTTAAACTATCTAAAACTCACATAGCTCGAAGGGATGGTTCGCATACGTTGTGTAAGGACTAAGAAGTAAGGACACAAGGACCCTACACTGCACCCTTCTTGTAGATTCCACTGAGTTATATTTTCAAACATTTCCTTTCTTCTTTTATCATCAACCCCTGTTATAAGGGTGAGTGACTAGGGGTTGAAGGAAAGAGAAAGGAAGAGTGGGGGTTTTCTAAGAGCACAATGTATGTCATCACTTGTTAGTTGTTATTGAATTAATCGAAACGACGTTTCTATGGAATTTTGTTTGCCCAAAAATAATTTATTGAATCAGTTGATTTCCTGTTCTATACAAAACAATATATATATATATATATATATATATATATATATATATATATATATATATATATATGTATATATATATATATGTATATATATATATATATATAAACGTAAATTCATATACTATTTAACGTAATACTTTTTACCTAACGTTAATTTTTATAACTTAACGATGTAAGAGACTAATAAAGCTAGTAATATAAATAATTTTTAGTGAGTTATATGAAGAATATTTTCCAGAAAAATATGTAAAGTTCCTTTGCAAAGTTATACTTGATGATGTGAAAATATTGTAGTAAAGGGGTTGAATAATTTCTCTTTCCACATTCTTCTGTGTGTAGAAATAGTTAAGAGTAAAATAATATGCATTTTATGCATAGCATAATAAATTATTCAAATATGAACATAAAGGTAAAGTCGAACAATGTATTTTCTTCCTCCCCACTCTTGCAAGGTACGAGTATTTAAATCTACACTGTGTGTTTACAATTTTATATATTTCTTTTTAAGCATTTGATAAGATAAAAACACTTTTTTATGAGTTGCTTTTACATGTATACGTTATTACATAACTTAACAAATGTTGCTATTGTAAGACGGCATCGGTGCCGTCAATTTTAGTCATTTATTTCGTCAACATTTAAACAATCTGTGTTTCGTACTTAACCGTTTTGGATTATTATTTTAACTGTTTAACTGACCCTTGACCCTTTCTAAATTATACATTTCTAAAGCTATTAAAGCTATTCCGACAGGTGGCGTGGTTTCGCTATTTGTAGCTGAAAAAATAGACTGTGAGAAACTGATCTGTAAATGATTTCTTTCATGACAAAAAATGCATGCGCATCTTCAATATGATGTCAAAGTGACTCCAAAATGTTTACTGGGCTAATAGTTTTGGGTTAGAAAATATAGTCCTTTGAAAAATCTGGACGCAAGTTAAATATTTATAAACTACGGGTTTAAATTTCGAACATCCTTTTAAAAAATGCTTAAAAATAACTGATTTAGTAGAAGATTGCTAGATTTTATTAAATGAAGTAATAGTTTGATTGAACACTTAGAGTATTGAATACAAGAAACTTTTCTTATTTCTCTCCTCAAAAGAAAAAATAAACGAACCAAAATCTAGATGAAAAATACGTGATATACAAGTTTCCTTTTATAAAATAAATAGCTACTTTAAGCTACTTTATTTAGGTATTTTTATTGTCTCCCATTTTAAAAGCTAACATTTATTTGAATCAGAGTCTAATACACAAGAAAGCTATTTGGTTTATGCAGGCCGTGTCTCAACTGATAACATCTTTCAGTTGGTTTCACGAGTTGACTGTCAAACGTTACACGATATTAGCTACGAGTACACGAGTATAACGAGACGTAGAGGCATACGAGTAACGCTCGTTACGCGTAACAAAGCGTAGCACGTGTACACGTGTACGTACGAGTGGTTCGTAGAACATAAATCGTAGGTGGTGTTTTATGTGAAACATACTTTCTAAATCTTTTGTTATCTGATTAAATTAAAGTCAAAATTACATTGGATTCATAGGAAAATTGCTGGAATGCTTGATAGTGTTGCAATAGTTATTTTAAATGTAATTAAAGTTAATTAAAACTCACTGCTCACAAATCTGTTATAATAATGAAATAAACTTTAATAAGTAAATCTTTCATGTATCACTCGCTTATACTGAAAATCTTAATTACGCTTACATCAGTTTTTCTCAAACTTAAGACACATTGTAGCTCCTAAATTGGTGAATCATTTCGCTCTGTTACCAACATATAGATTTAAAACATATAGATAGAATAAATTGTAGTGAAAATCAGAAAATAACATTTTAAGATGTTCTAGCTTTAATCAAATGATAAGAATTTATTTGCAGAAGATGTATAAAATATATATCTTAAACTTTTATGATTTATATGTTAAAATATGAACCCTTATACTTAAACATCCCTTTCTTAAGACGTTAGGGCTGACTACTAAAGACGTTCATACAAAAAAACACACACATGTATTTTACGAGTTTCCTACGGACGTTTCACAGGATATGGTGACGTATATCTAAACAGCAAACAAAACGACAGAAGGGAAACACAACAAACTCATCCCCGCTTATTTACCACCCACAGCACCATTCCTCTCCTCCCTATCTTCCTCTACATCGTACACCAAGTAAACTTACTCACCCTACTAATCTATAAAATAAAACTAAAACTAACTGGAATAAAGAAAAAGTGGCCGCGTTATATTGAAAAAGTCTCTACTAATAAAATGAAGAGGAGAGGCTGAATTGCTGGACTTCCAGACTGACTAGAATGGATCTTTATATGTATTGTTATAGCCTTTTGTTATATATGTGAAATGATTATTGATTAATTATAAATTAGTTTTATTATATATGTTTTTTTACAATTTAAGTTCTTTTAAATGTAAATCTGTTTTTAGTTAAGATTTGCAGGTAACATTTAAATAGAAACGTGAACTATAATAAATATTGCAGTAAACGATTAGCAATATTTGTTTAGGGTTAGGTTATTTTTGTCTCTCCAACTAATTATATTTTACATATATTACTCAAATATTACTAGACATTAATTTTTTCAATTTTATGATAGAGATGCAAAATGTTCCTTTAAGATAAATATTTGTCTTCACCCTACATTAGACAGTGACAAAGCTTAGTCAAAAGGGTAGCCTTACACTTCATACGTTATAGAAACGTATGCAAAACAAACAATAAAACAAAGTATTTTCAAAAGACTTCCATTTGAGGATATTTTCTCTTTAAATAATAAAGGTAATTACACGATATTTATCAAAGCTTATTTAAAGAAAATGTATAAAAGGTTTGGTCATTCAGATTCAGTCGTATTGAATGTGAATAGAAATCCTCAGTAAATAATCGTACAAAACATAGCACAAGCCACCGTCATCAACTTTAAACTCAAGCTTTCCAAAGCACCGTGGCACTGCGAGTCCCAGTGAAAGTAATAAAGCATTGCAGAAGGCGGGACCTTCAACGGGGCTCAACTCCTGAGGGTGGTTTCCACTATGAATACTTTGGTTTACGACTATATTTGCTTTTAGATACTTTTTTTTTCTCTTTTTCATGTATATTTAAATTTTCTTCTTTTTACGTTTGATGTGTATTTCTTTTGCTATTTATAAAATATAAATAAATACTCGTATTAAAGTTTTACTTTGAATTCTTAAACTTAAATTATAAAAAATCCTTTTTTTATTTATTTTCGTTGTAGAAAATCAAATATTGTGAAGTGTATTTGATGGAGTCCACCGGGAACTAGCAAAATGCAAATAACCACTTCATTAATATTTAAGATCTACTTAAAATGTTTTTAACTTAAATACTTTTTATTTAAAACATTTTTATAATTTTGCTTTTATTTTATTCTATTTGAAGTAAATTGTAGTGCAAATTAAATAAACTTCAATTTCAGATTCAGTTTCTTTAAATATGCTTTAGAAAGAATTAATTCTTATTTAATTTATAAATGTGCGCTGTAGAGTTTACAATATAGTTTTCACAAGTACCAAAGATAAATCACTTTAGATAAAAATGCAAACAATTCAAACATGATTTGTATTTGAATATACGGATTAACGTATCTGTTACGTAATGTTACCTTTATATTTATAGCCGACGCCTAATAATTATATTCACAGTTACTATTACGATTATATTAACATAAATATAGAAATATAAACAAAATAACGTCAAAGTTAATACAGCTGACATTTTTCAAATTATAGTAGACACAAAGGGGCCATCGTAGTCAGCACAGTAAAGTCTTTTGTATCGAAAGTAGCTCGAACAGTACGATAACGTTTTTATAGCTTCAGCAGCGTTGTTTTTGTAAGCAACATTCGATACAGTATGCTTTTTTATCCAGACTGCAGTATCTCGTGCCTATTGTAGGGGGTTGTTGTTTCAGACAACAACGTCGGAATCAGAGTCGGCATCGCAACTGCCGCGGCGTGATGTCGACGTCGACGTCGTCTACTGTTCAACACCGACAGTACGTCGCATAAATGGCCAGACGTGGTGTGGCCCGCACGTGCATTTTATTACTGCAAACAGTATTCTAAAAGGGTTTATAGAATCGAGTCTCTTTTATAGAGGTTGCTTTTATAAAGATGTATGTATTTCACACAAAAGAGCAAAATAAAAAGTTATAGAAAAAACAATGCAACAACAAAAAGGTACAAAACGTATAAGCCTTTATAAAAAAACCAATTTTAAAATAAATATAACGTAATTGTTATTTGTAAATTGTTTCTATATTTTTAGTACGAGATTAAAAATATAGATTAATGTGAGAGTAGCTTTTCACTACATTTCACGACAGCTTCATTTAAGCCAGACGTATTCTGCATCTCAGTTCTGTCCACATAACGTCATACAAGCTGCAATTAGGGTCATTTCTCTGCAGTTTAGTATTGAGACGTTTTTTCATTGGGAATATGTCAAGTGATGAAGAAGATGTGATTATAGCATACGTTTTTATTAGAAGACGACGAATCAGACGTAGAATGTATTGGCTTCATCCATACATCGAAAAGAACATTAACCGCAGATTGTTTGTTGCTGCAAGAGAGTTATCAGAGGATGATTCAGTATTTCAATCAGTATACCGAATAACTAAGAACAAAATTGACGGCTGAGCCCTTCATTTTTAAAAGAATATTACGTTTATGCGTCGTGCTGTACGCTAGAGCTATGACATGTTGCACACAGGCTGCATGACCTTAGACAGAGCCTCATGTAAACTGCAAGAAAGCGTACAACAAGCGGTAAATGACAAAACCATGCGTGTGAAGTGACGCTACGTGGACAATAGACCATTTTATAGTCTAGCACAAATTAAACATAAATTAATCTGTCAAAAGAAAAAAACGTGAAAATTGTTAGATTAGTAAATGATGTATTTAATCAAAGTTGATAAAAACTCTCTCAGGAATTCATCTGAAACAAAATCGCTTATTGATTACAAACTTGATTTCATTATCTTTCTAGAAAATGAAATATATATAAAAAATCGCAAAATCATTACTCGTTATAATTCAGCTAACAGAAAACAGGAGCCGTTATGAGCACGCTGTGTTCAATGCGACGCCGAGCGTCTTATATCTGAGATACGCTCCTTGCTTATTACTCGTATATCTTAAGGGTGAAATACCGAGAATGAGAAGGCATATATCAGGGGTTGTAATACCCCCACATCAACAGATGGGGTCCATTTCGAGGATCCCTCTGCTGCACATATCGACGCCAAGAGATTTTACTGTTAAACCAGTTTTATATGAAATACAACGACGAGAAGAGAAACCCAATATGGCCCTTCGCGACCTATTCGAATTTTATAGCATATTTATTAGGTTTGAAATATAAATCGTCAGGTTTAGAATTTATGTTTTTTAAAAGTACCTGCCATTTCTATTAAGGACGTTGTCGAGGTATAATATGATTCGAAAGTTGAGTTGCGTCTTCGTAGTAAAAGTGGAACGATTTATATATTAAGTAATGAAAAACTTTTGTCGAAGTGTGTACAAGCAGAGTTGTTATACATGCAAATCGTATGTACGAGGTGCAATATGTTCAAAATGCTGACACGTTCTTTTTTAATAAAGTATTCAACTTTACATTGTCTTATTTAAATAACGACACGATCAATCATTATAATTTCTTTAATAAACACGCTAAAGATATTTATCTATTTTAATAATTTTTTGTTTTTATGATTCTAACTTTGATTAAATTTATCTCGAGTTCGAGACAGTGGACTTTAAAATTTCAGGATAATTAAATACTGATATTGGTTATAATTGTACACAAATTTATGACAATCTGTCTATGAGGCTTATGGCGTGATAATAGGAAAAAATGACTCATAAGAAAAAAGTATAAAATATTACAACACGCAGCTAGAAAATGTAATGCAATGCACTTTAATTAGCGTTTAGTAAGCTAGCAAATGGAAAGCAGTGGAAACCTTGGACTGCAAGACAATTTCTATTTGAGATGTAGAATATAGAAACCGAAGACTTAGCTTATGTAACAAAACAATTTACTACTAATTTCTTAAATATAAAACGTAATATTGTAATATAAACATAATAAAATATAAACATAAACGTAAATATTGTATAGTGGCAAATTGTTATTGGTATTAATGGTAAAATTTATGTTGAAAAGCATATATTTGACGTATTTCTTACGTAAAAAATAGATTACAAATAGAATACAAATTTTTCTTATATAAAACAAATTTGAAGTACAATGTAATAAGAAAAATTACATTTTTCATCCGTTTAAAAGTTACTATTTTACAACACTGAATATAACTGTAACAGTTTTCTATCTTATTTCACTTCTACTCTTCATGTAACACAATTAATTATACGTACAGTGAACTTGTTACTCATTAAATGTGTTCTTTATCAGTTTCCTGAACAACTAATTTCATAGTTTTGAAACTTTTCTCAAGACACTGTTCTACAAGAAATTATTTAAATATTTCTTGCAAAATAGTTTCAAAGTAACATAAAACTTTCTTTGAAGATGTACCATTAACAATCAGCTTTTATATATATATATATATATATATATATATATATATATATATATATATATATATATATATATTTATACAGGGTTGTTTTGACACCACTTTCAACGTCCACCGCGTCTTGCAGTCCCTGTCTTACCCCAGGAGGTTGTCACCTTCCAGCTGAGAGTCATGAATGTCACACTGGGATACGGGAAATGGAATACTAGGGACGCCAGACTTCTGTCCAGGCAGGCATCGTTTTTCCATTGAGAGCATTTTCAACTGACAGTTGTTGGTTTTATTGCTTAAACACTATTATGTAAACGGCAATAACTCCAGAATGTGCTACTTTTTATCTGGACGACTGTACAATGGCCCTCTGCGTCTGCCTTTACTTTACGTTTTGAATTCGAATATTTACAATAAATTTAAAATATGTTTCTCCGTGAGAATAAGAACAGTTGTTTGGTATTTTCGTCCATTGATGTTTAAATTTTCTCGTACTTTATATTTTTATAGTTTCGTTTGCAGTTTATCTTCTAACTTGAAAGAAATATAAAATTTATGTAAATATGAAAGCATCCGGTATTTGGAATATGAGTGTAATATTCTCAACCGTTGAATGCATTCTTCAATAATTTCGAGTTCAAGATTTCCAAAGAGGTTAAATATATAAAATTAAACAGCAGATAGATTAATCAAAGATCTTGTTTTAATAATAAAAGTATAAAACAAACGTCAGAAAATGTTAATAAATGATAAAAATACATTGAATTAAATAATGAGAAAATATTTAATATCTAAAACGATTTCCCTCGAGTAAATACGATAAATGAATATTATAATTTTATGACACTAATCAAAATTAATGAATGGGCAGGATGGCTGTTAAGTTATTAATTGATAGTAAAATTTAATCGTAAATTCGTGTATGACAGATACATTTTAACGAATATTATAGAAATCAACGTTTTGCACAATTTAAATTAGTAATAAATTATTGTCAAATGTAACGAAATAATTTATGGAGTTTAGAAATCAATAATTTCTTCACATTGCCAGTTTATAAGTTTTAACTTTTCCTTTTCGTTGCGTCCTTAGCTTTGTCACCCTTTCTAGTTAAGGATGTCATTAATTTTATTTAAAGGGGAAGGGACTTGTCTTCTACACAATAATCTTATTTTAAATGTAATGTATCACCAGTAATTTCTATATTGTATTAAAATAAATGTGACTTTTAGTTGTAGACGTAATCCACTTAACTTTTGAAGAGTGAGAAAGTGAAACAAGAATATATTATTCATTTATTCTGCTAGTAACTCTTTTATAATTTATCTTAGAAGTTATTTTTTGTAATTTAGTGACTTTAATAATAGACGTTCCACTTTTCAAAATCAAAACTACCACTTAGAACGTGAACCTCTTACCATTAAACTACTTTGATCGGTAGTGAATTCCCAGTTACAGTTGAAGACATGAACGTTTTGAATAGATTCTTAACCCAATATACTTTACCACAACAATACTGTAATTTTTTTTAAATATTTCTAATCATGTTATCTCATACAAACTCGAAATGACTGAATCAATTTAGAATAATTAAAAAACAATTCATGTGTATTATCAAAATTACAGAAGTACTTTTATTAAAATTGTAGTACTTTTAATAGTACTTTAATTTAAAATTGATTTCATGTCATACTACTGGTTACATTTCTAACTATTTATTTTAACTGCAAAATTTCTTCGTCTTCTCTATTTTCCATACACACGATACATTTCTGCGCATCACATCAATTAAAGTGATATTGATTTCGCGTACAAAGATGACATCGTGCGTTGACTAAATAGCAACAAGTAAGTCTCTCTTTGAATTTAATGCCTTACAAGTCTACATAATCTTTACCATTGTATTAAAACGTGATATTTGAAGCGTTATCTTATTTTATTTACACCCTCGGAGCTTTAAAGCTTCAACTTTATGTATAAAGTCGAGTAATTTGATTTATGCGACAACTAAAACTCGGATAAGTCATATCAGCTTTTAAATTAGAACATGGGTATATAATGTATATATAGTGCTCTTGATATGTATTGGCTTAATTAATAGAATATAGTTAAACGAAAATAAGAAACGTTGGCCAATTTGTTAATCGTTAATGTGCTTGCAGTTTCCACCTATCCCAAACCAACTTAAAGGTCCGGGGTTCGTGAACAAAAATTATTGAAGTCTATTTCAATATCATCCTTTTATCGTAGATTATTTCTGATGTATTGATCAATTCATCAAAGCATTGGCAGATTGTAATGATTCAATAGCTAGAATTACGTATTAATTTACAGAGATCATATTTAGAAGTATCTAAAGTGAAACACTCAAGGACTAGCTATGTAATACGTTATAGCAGTTATAAGATAATCCTTAAATAACATCAAAATTCTTTCTCTAAGATTCTAAAATACCTACTCCTACATCACTTTGAAAGAATTTTAATTATCAAGCAAATTCTGTTTGTAGACATCAAAACCAAAATATTTATTTGAGACCAAAGACCGACCTATAAGCTACTCTTTTGTATCTATCTATATCTATATCTTGATCATACTGCCGAGCTAAATACACAAATTTCCTAATGTGTTCTTATTCGTAGCACCGTAGTTTAGTATCAATTAGACTTATCACAAATATATTAGAAAACATTTGTAGAAAATTGAACCCTTTATAAGATCTTAAAAGCCTCTGAAGCCAAACGATGAATAACACCTATTCTAAACGAGATACTTTGAGGAGGGATACTTGAAACCTTGACTTTTACTATTTTTTCTTTGTTCAAGTGAAAAGTCTTTATCCAATATTTAATACTGCTAAGTACTGAATACCACAGCATCAAGTTTCGTGGAAATACAAATAAGCCTATCTCTGTAAAATGTAAATCACAAAAGCGAAACAAATTCACAAGTATAAACAAGAAATTCTTTCATTAGAAATGAAACAAATTCGTATCAAATTAATCAAATTAGTAAAATTTCTTCCACCGATTAAACAGCTTTTAAAACATGTCAATTTACATCCAAGCACCTGTAATTTAACTTTCCATGGTAAAGGTATTTAATAGCATAAAATTTATAGTTGGATGAACATGAAATAAAGAGAAAGAAGAAGAAGAAGTAGTAGAGATGCTGCAAAGTTATACGAGCAGTTTTAAGTTGTGAAGTTTGTTAAATATATCTAAAGAATCACTGAGTCAAAACTAAGTATACTTAATTATATTATATAATAAAATTAATTTATTCAAAAGTTGAAATGTATCTGTTATACAAGTATATGTATAAATTCAGTACAATAAGTCAAAGTCGGTATTACAATGGAATTTTAAATGAACAATAGATGAAAGCCGGTAGTACAATAGATATTCTTATCAGAAATGTTTAATAAGTAGTACATTTTAATTAAATTAGCTGTGCAAACTTATCTAAATTACGAAGGAGCCGTCTCCAAGCAATTTGTTACGCTCAGTGTTATAACTTCATGGGGAACTGATATTTTCAATTTCAAAACGAATATTTTGCAACCTACTACCTTTGCGAGACACACCAATCAAGTTTATTTTATCAAATATAACATTCAATAACGTTTTCTCTCAGATTTAATTGCATATATTTAGTATAAATTTGTGAAAGACTGCTTCCACAGTATTGCTTTTTAAGATGAAAGCTGTGCCAACGTTATAAATAATAATAAAGCGCTATTTGGTTACCACATATATCTACCGAGAAAAAACTCTAAAAATAATATTCTTCATCTCCATTGTTTTCATCCGTAGAAGACTCCAAAAACGAAGTGATTACATCTTACTTAGTTAGTAAATTTTCTTTTAATTAACAAAAACAAAAAAATCCTTGAAATAAATAATGAATTTGTTTTTGTTAACGCAGATCAGTTGGAGACAGTAATGCCAGTTTCAAATGAGATCAAGCGGGACTTAAACGAAAATAAAATTCACTCCAAATGATATAGGTCAAGTTTTAGATCCCCCCGACGCCGGAAACGATTTCGGCAATTAAAAATTTAGAATCATCAGGTGTATTTAGTATTTGGGGCAAATTTAATGTATATTTAGGAATTTATGATATTACTTTATTCAGGAATTTTACATTCAAAATTTGTTATTTTTTTACTTGTGAGACATTTACATATTTATGCGGGGCACGGGGCAAATTCTTGGTTGGAGATCATTGAAAAACATTTTTTAATTATGCGTCATTGACGACTCTACTAAAGAAAATATTTTGAGTTTGTAAACATTACGCTTTTGCTATATTATTCAAACATAATAATAAACAACTATAAACCAATTTTAATGCACATGTTTTTTGGCAACTACACAAGTAACAAAATGAACTTTTATTACCAAATGTACATAATATACTCGTAAACAAATATATAGACATATTACTGATATTATACATAAACAGATACATAAAAATAAAATATACTCGTATTTATTATGTACATTAAAACATTACATAATATAATGTATGTTATTTACATTTCTAGCAAAGCGATGTGGTTGTAAAAATCCATGGGCTGGACGTAATGGCTACGCGAACAACCCTGATAAAAATAAAATACTATTCTAGAATCTATAGAAAGGGGTGAAAGAGATTCTACAGTATCAGAAGTGGGAGAGGAATGCAGGCGCAGTGGTGCGGGATTTGCTTTAATGTGCTGTATAACGGAAATAGTTTACGAGATATTTTTATTATAACTTGTTCCAAATTGTACAATAATGAAGTTTCCTTTTTAAAAGCAACTATTATACCTTTTATAGATCATTACCAGTATAGTATACTTCTCTTTAAATTTATATTTATAATTCTATTTCCTGTTTTTCCAGACTTTTATTGGTTGCGGTCTACGTGTAATACTTAAAAGCTTTTTTTTTAGATAAACGTGTGAGAATCAAATGTTATTACAATTATTATTACATAATAATAAACAAAGCGTAAATACTTTTTTTATTCATGCCTTTTTTTATTCATATATATATATATATATATATATATATATATATATATATATATATATATATATATATATATATATATATGTGCTCTGATCACGTCCTTCAGCTGAGCATTTTATCTCCGCACAAATAAATCTATTGTATAAGGCCTCGTCAGTTTGTCTATTGCCTATTCATTCGAACAGACGCTCTTATGCATAAAAAAATGAATGCTATTCACTAATAATATGCTGAAGCTTTGATCTCTCTTTTTTTTTCATTTTTCCCGTTGATCCCATTTTTAATACCATCCAGTTACGTCAGGGAATATTATTCCAGATAATTCCCTATATAATCAACAAACTAGAAAAAGCTTTTCATCACTAATACTTGAGAACTGAATGGGGAAATTACATTTTCATTCCAAGAACTGTATTTATATATTTTATTGATATTTCATCTCCATTCAGGCGCACCATGATTGATAAATTAGTAGATAAATAAAAGCGTACAAGCAAAAGACGATGATTAGCGAACATTATCGAATACAACCGATCTTTAGTAATATAAAATATAAATTCGAATATTTGTATTTATTTATCTGTTAATCTTATAGGTGGGAAAACGATTCATCATTATTAAGTTAACTGATAAAGTTTACTGGGGCATTACAAGGGTTAGATGGATAGATTTTCTTTATCAACATTTACAATAATAATATTAAACTAATCAACTTTCATTCTAATTTCTATCTACATTAACAGATGTATTAATAATTAATTTGGGGGTCCTTTTGTTGATAGGGACGAATCTAAATGCACAAAACTCTCCGATTACTGTTAAGGAATATATCCTCATAAAACACATGAACATGTCACAACATTTCGGTAAATAATACGAACTGCGTACCCAATTATCCGGCTCAAACTTGTGGAAAGCTCCGAGCTATTGTGGCAAAGTTTTACCAATTCTAATAAAGTTCTCTTACCTGTATCTGATTACTGTATCCTATACATCAAGATAACAAAAAGTTTCACAACAAAACAGTTTCCATCATTTTGGTATTACAACAATTGTTATATCGTAACTTATAATTAATAAACATATGTATACACATAAAATAATTTGATTGACTTACAACATATGTCATAACTACCTTAATAAACTCATCAAAATAATTAATCAAATTGGATGTAAATAATTACAAGTTTTTTTATATGATAGTAATAATTAATGTCAAATAAAAATATATAAGTAAAATTCATGGTTGTCATTTTAAAATTTGAAAGTAAATTTATGTGAACCGTGCAGTAAGAGTATATTGGTTTATTACCACGTCTAATTACAATATAATGCACATTAATTACAAATGTTTTCAAGTAATAATTTAGACATATAGTATTATATCAGATATCGTCAGTCGTTGTATGGTCCTTCGTATCCCGGATTCTATATTCAATGTTTTCTTTTGTGACATGTAATAATTAATCTAAATGAAGATATGTACAATGCATGTATGAATTAATTATTTCTTAAATAAGTACAAGTCTTTTGTAATACTTGGGCAGCTTTATCTTGAATACTAAGCTATTTTACTCAATAAAACAACTTGTTTACTCTGAAAATTTTTCTACTTTTACATAAATTCACATTCATTGCATGCTACAAAAATCTTGTGCAAATATTAGGCTCTGTATTAATTAATAATAACCATCACTGTTATATACTTTCGAATTTAGCAATATTGTCATGTTGTAAAATATATGTCCCTATTAACAGATAGAACACACACACACATACAGTGTGACTCGAACGACATTGAGTTAAAGTAAAAGTGAGCCTGTTGTAAAAAAGATAGAAACCGTCGTATTAATAAAAAGTAGGAAATGACTTCAGACGTTCTGTGCAACATTCCATTGTAATTGGACTAATGGGAGATAAATGCAGCTGTAATTATTATGCAAATATGTTAACTAATGCAGAAATGCAGCGCTGTCAATCTGGTATTCGAGATTTCAAAAAGAGAGTTTGGTTGCAATTTTTTTAATTTTATTTTATTGATAAAGTGTTTATTTAATTGATATCTACTAGAAAGCGTTTAATAAGACAAGGGTTACATTTAAATAAATAGCGGTTCATTTGTAGATGATAAAATAGAGAAAGCTACGAGCACTCTGATAAACGTTTTTTGCAGTTTTTCTTATGCGTTTTAAATGTTTTAAATTTGATCATGGACGCTTCCTGTTAACACCACCTTTTTGATTGAGAAACCGAAATTTATAACAGCAGTAGCTATGAATAGATCATTCTAGTTGTCTGGATATAACGTATAAGAAGAAGCAGAACAATATTAGGGGCGATAAAAGGGTACGTGCCAAGGAAGCCCGATAAATTATATATTAAAAAAAAATTGTCATGTTCTTTTATAAAAAGGTAAATTTGTGTAGTTAACAAATGAAATCGTCTTGCAAAATTTCAGTCAAAATATGAAAATGTATTTATTCCAAAGAAAAAATATTTTTACGTTTGAATTTATTGCAAATTAAGTCTGTCATTCAACAGGTGTCAAAGGGGAGATATGACATATCTTAATTATCCTATATACTTCATGTAATATATACGTAATATATCCCCTGGTTCCATTGTGTCCCAACATCCCTTATAAGCCATTCAAACCAAACATGTCTGTCGTTCTGTCGCACGAGTTCACCAGTATGTGTATGAGGATGCCAAATCATCAATATCAATAAGAAATATTAAAATCAATTTTTTGCAGGGCTTTGCTGAATAAGCTCTTATCTGTTCGGTCTAAACAACCCCACAAATCAACCATATCTGCCATAATTCCAGTTATTCCTCCCATTCGTCCCTCCGTCCTTAGTCTATCCCTTGTACACACCATACTACTCCTCCCCCTTCCACACGGATCCTGAGGGACTTGTTCTTTATCTTCCACATATCTCGTTCGGGATGGTTTATGAACCGGAACCCACTCAGATAGGTCCTATTGGTCATATATCTTTAAATAAAATTTCTGAAAGATCTGTAGATGTGTTTTTGATATAAAAAACAATATAATATCAAGGATTCTCAATACGTGAGGTACATACTTATATAAAAAGTTGCTACTCTGTTCTTATTTATTTAGTTTCGGTAAAAACTTTCACACCAGAGAGACAGTTCAATAAAACACGAACCAAAACTTGATTTTCTGAACAAAAACACCATTGTTTACACCAAACAGTTTAAGTAAACAAAACACATTCCCATCTGGAGTTGGTAAGATCAAAGGAAAACACGTTTGTTGTTGTCATCTTTTAGTCTGCTTGGTTTGAACACGCAGTTTTGTTTTTTGTGAACATTTGCGCTTGTCAGTTGTTGTTTATCATGTTTATAATTTTTATGGGACACACAGAAAAACAATAAAAACAAAACCGAACTGTTATCGAGAAGCAGTTTTAAAATAAAACAAAACTCTTTTGAAAACTGTCTCTCTGGTGAGAACTGGTCTCTCCGGCATTAGGATAGAGCTTACTATGTTGGTCTCAAATTTTCGAAATAGTGTGTTTAAAAACGTCGTTTTTTTAAGTTGGTTTCCTTTTCAAACCAAAAATTCAATTTTAAATAGAATCGAACAGATATCCTACCCTACCGCATGTAATCCTTATTGTGGTTCTTAATATGTAAAATATTAGTGTAAGATAAATTAAATTACAAATTTTTATCTCGTGAAATTTGTTTATATTTTAACGAGAAATAAAAATGGCTCCCGAATAATATAGGGTCTTTCAAGTGGTATCATTTCAAATTTCGCACCATTTTTGAACTGTCAACTTACAACCGTTATTAAGGTAACATTTTGTAGATATTGTGTTCCATTATTAGCATCAGAGTTTATTAGCACCCTGGATTAAAATAAACGTAATACCACTTTTCACGGAAATATTGCGTCTTTCTGTTGATTTAAAATATATTATCATTTCTTAAGTTCCATTCAACAACATTTAAATACATGCAACGATAATTAAATTTACAACATTTATTTAAACTTTTAGTGAACATAATTAACGACAATTTCTATTGTGACAACTTGACTTAATTGAATACAAATAAATCAATCCGTCCTAGATTTCAGTGTAACAAATTACTTGTTATATCCAGATAAATAGATACCAATAGTAATTACGAGTAGCAGAGACACCTGCATTGTCGCAGACAAACTACACACTCTAGCACCAAGATCCAACAAACAGTAAATAACATCAAAACACCCACCCACCCACAATTAGTTCAAATCCATTTGTCCGATTTAGCAGTGTCGTAAATAACAAGCTGGGTGAAAGATATACATAGACAAATAACTCACACTACCACAGATACAACTCGTTAAATTAAACTAATTGTAATTAAAAATCGTTCTACATCGTTGTGTCTACACAGTGCCGTCTTTAGAAATCTTGAAGCCCCCGGCTCTTTTCAATTCGAGAGCCCGTAATTGTAGTCACAAAAAATCTTAATTAAAGCTTTGTATTTAATGGTTGAAAAAACGTTTTATGTAGTGTATGTATTCGCATTGAAAAGTAATCTAATTTTATAAATGAATTTAAAATCAATGTAAACTGCAGCAATTGAAACTTTTAAATATGTCAATAGTACATGGTATTCAATAGTGTTTTCACAAATCTGAGATAAAATCTGAAATAGAGAAAGATTTAGTCAACTACATTTGAAAAGGTTTAAGACAGAGACAGAAGCTAACAATTTATTGACCAAATTGGCTAATATAACCTCAAATGTCTAATTATTTTTCAATAACTCCTTATATTTTCGAAGATATTAACAATATTTTCTCTTTAATTATTAAAAGGATACAACGTTCTCTAGAAAAATTTAGAAATACATGGTACGTCACGTCCGTACATTTACCTTCTCTTTTATACAGAGGAGACACTTATGCATAACTAAAACTAACTAACTAAATGCGGTAAAAATGAAATTGACAATCAAAAATTGTAAAAACTACCTCTAAAAAATTAGTTCACTATTCGTATATTATTAGAGCGTCTGGAGAAATTTTGTCTGCAATTTTGTGCGCCCAGTCTACAGCGACTCTGTCTCCACGACACGGTCAATTAGACAATTCAGCACACGACTAACAATTACTGTCTCTAAGTAATTTGAAACGCCATTCAATCAAATAAAGGAATAAGAAATTTTAAGTTATATGTAAATACTGAAAAAAATCACGTACTTTTAAAATGTAACATACCGTTAAAAACATATTTAGAACAATTTAGAATTAGTTTGTCGAAATACAAAACTAATAAAAAGTGTTTATTAATGAAGACAAATGGTAAATCTTTACAACAAAGAATCTTTGAGTTGTTGTCCTCATTCTAAACTGAACTGTATACCTATACTAGGAGAAAAGCGTTGTCATTTAATTTATTTAACAATAGTTCTTTAGTATAAAAATCAACTAATTTTAAAGACATACGAGTATAAGCTTCATTTTAAAATAATATAAAAGTACTAGAAAACTGCAAGCTAGAATACCTTCTATTATAAAAAAAGACTGAAGATATAATGAGACAGAAAAAGTGTCTAAATGAGCAGTAAATGTGGATAGCACTTTAAAGGAGCAAAAGAGTAGAAACTTTGGTTGCAGATAGGAAAAGAAAAGGTAAAACTAATTCAAGAAAGGATGAGGAAGCAGAGGAGAACGAAAGAAAATTGGAGAAAAACGGAAAAGAAATGGAGAAGGAGATTATCGAAAAGGATACAATCAAATACATCATTAAGACAGTTTATGAAGAACGGTACACATAGTGAAGAAGAAAGAACATAATAAGGGAAGATAATTGTAGGTGAGGAGAGAGAGAGAGAGAGCGATATGTAATGTTATTATTGTAGTTCAAAGGGTAGTGGCCTTAAGAAGCCCGTCAAATTATAATAATAAAAAACAGAAAAATATATTTATAAGATATAAGTCAATAATTTGAAAACATATTCTCTTGCAACGGGATAGAATGGTTCAAGATATAAATTGATAGCATATTTTAAACCTTTCCATAAAATCGAACCCGTCGTAACAAAGTCCAGTAATTTCTCTGCGGTATCCGATAATGTACGTATACGTCCAGTAATGGGCGCGGTAATTAAGCCAGATTACCACACTGGATGCATTGTTTCAAACCAGGAGTTACGGCTTCAACATTGACCATTCTAGCGTTAACATGGATTAATTTATTATATTTAGTGATTGCAAACAACCAGTTAACAGCCCTTGTTTCACTAAACGTACACACACACACACTGCGGGAAAGAGAGAAAAAGAGAACGAGAAATATACAATGATTATCACTTGAAACAATATAATTGTATTTTCAATACAACGCATGGTGTTTGCACAATACTCTGTTGTGTCATCAAATTGATCAACATTTGAATTATTGAAATAAATGAATCCATTTTTTTGTAATTGGATGTTATTTTGAACATCCTCAAATTGCCACTAATGCCAGAGAATGATTATTTGACCATGAAATAAAAGCAATTTAAAATTAATAGAATTAAAAGTATTGATTGGTTTAACATGGATAAATACAATAGCCTAACAACCTCGTTTAAATTTATATAATTGGATTAATTTCATTTTCCAACTGTATTTTTTTTCGGAAATTTCAATAAATATTGTTTTAGCTTCAGGTTAATAGAAAAAGGGGAGATTAAAACGGAGCAATTAATACTGTGTTTTATTTTTGTGTTTATTAACATTTTTGTACAGTTAACTAAATTAAATTTTTCTACATTACAAAATAAATCCTTATGATTTTTAAATATCAAGACATTCCAAGCATTAGTTTACGAGCTACAGTAATTTTAGAGACGCTACTTTTGTAATCTTTAAAACAATGGTAAAATCTGAATTTCGTGTGTTGATAAAGCATTGCTTTTTAATGGGAAAAAATACTGAGTCCGAATAACACTTGTCAATCCATTGCTTTGCCTTTAAGAACGACAATAACATATTGTTACTACATTTCAAATTTTACATAATAACACTGTAATTAAACTCATTTTACGTTACTAAACTAAAACGTAATCTGAATTCCTATAAAACGCAATATCACATAAAACGAATTTTATAAAGATATAGAATATCTCTTTAAAATATCTTGAGAAAATATGTATACTGCTATTTTCTTTTTCCTTATTAACTGTGTAATGCCGGAGACATCTCCTTTTGGATTACTGGATTATATTTTGATCATAAATATAACTCAAATCATCCCCTATCTGCACGGGTGTATCAGCCGCTATAGCAACCCTACAAAAAATCTTCGAATAGAAAATATCTGCGACAGCTATAACGACATAATAATACACAACGTATAGAATCCATCTAAAAAAATCTCATTTTATGGAAAAATTATATTAAAAATTATAATTAAATAAAAACACAGCGTATAACGAATACGAGTTCAATATTAAAAATCGATATCACCTTAAATATATAAGGTTTTATTTAAGCGAAACTTAACACGACATAGTGGCCACTTAAGGTCGATCTCCGGACTAAATTTGTATTTTCTGCATTTTGTTGTTATCAAGTTAAATCATGTATGTACATATATAATCATAAAACTCATTAGGCAGTGGTGTGTTAAACATATATGAGGCTCTGACACCACAAAACTGTGAACATAATAGAAGGTTGTCGGTGATAGGAGCAACATCAAAAACAGGCAGACATTAAATAAATTAAATTATAAAAACTATCACTGTTCAATAGATGCCGTGTGAACATAAGGAACGCGACAAATCTGTCTTAATGTAAGCTGTGTAAGCTTTCCAGTGTGTTGCCACCCTAAATAAACATAATTATGTATACCAGAGAACATTTATAATTACAAAATATCAGTTACTTATTTATTACCAGCTGTACTTATATTTCGATACAAACACCAACGCATTGGCTTACAGACAGTAATGCGAGATTAACGTGCGCTAATAAATTACTTTTGGTTTACTTCAGAGCTGCATTGGGATGGGCGTGAGCACGAGTGGCATGGGGCGCAGGGAGCGGGGCGTGAGGTTACAGGTTATAAATTAAACATCAGTAAAGTGACCGCATGGTTTCGGAGGGCGCTAGTAATGCAGGAGGGTTACTTGGTTCATTAAGGGGTACAAGTTGAAGACGTATAACGTTAAATGTTCGAATACAAAAATAGAAACATGTGGATATTTTCTAAGACAAATTTTAAAGACCTTACTGGTCATGAAATTAATTAAGAATTATATTAAGTATTAATATATTAACTACATGTCAAAGGAATATTAAAGAAAATAAATTATGATTTGTGAAAATGTCTCTTTTGTAGAAGTTATAAATTCCGCGATGTAGAAATTTAATTGCGAACACCTAATCAAAGTGCACCCTGTACAAATCACTCTATCACTCTCTCAGCAACTATCTTAGCGTAATTAACAGTACAAAACATAGTAAAAGGTCAAAGTAAAACAATTCTAAAACATCCAAATTACATAGTAAAAGGTCGTCGGCCAAAGCCCGACATTAAACAACAAAATCATAAAATCTAAATACATCATCACGCGTAATTCATTTTTTCTACTTACGTTATAAAAAACATTCAAGATTTTGTAACAAATGACATGTGAACACGATTATTTAATATTTCAATAAACATTTGACCTCACACAACTTTAAAAAAATACGAAATCGTAATATTTGCGTAACGCACAATTAAATTAGGGCCACTCAATTACATCAAATTTACAAGCAACAATCTGCTAAAAAGCATTTACGTAAGACAGCTGAGTTGATGCGTACGACAAATTAAACGAAGTTGTTTTTCTCTTTTGTTGAGCTAAGAACTCCATAATCAAAACATACTCGTAGGTCTTTATGGTTGTTCTTAAATGGTCAAAAAGTGCTTCACTCGTACATCGTACCTGATTACGTACTCTGCATTCCTAAGGAGTTACTACAATTACGTTTTGTATTACTTATTACTTAACCAGAAAAAACTGCTACTAAATTTTGAAATAAACAAACAAAATATCTAATTGACAAAAACAGCGTCTATTTAAATACACAAAGAAGAACATGTAATTGGAAAAGATATAATAAAATAACATATCATAATATTATGAGGACACGCTTATCGAGAGAATGGAGACGTTGGATGACACGCTGTTATGCGTTCGAGTTCGATTCCCAAACCAGCGGTATTTCTTAATTGTGTTTTCTTTTTTAAATAATTATATTACACATAATCAACGTTGCTAACATTACCTCGATGGAGCAGACTCTTAATAACACTTTTTGAGCCATTGCTTTGCTTGAACGGTAATTTTCCAATTAAAAAGCAATGATTTAAGCCAGTATCAAACGATACTACAAACACCTTCCAACGTTGGCCGCACGGTGTGGTCAAATGTTATGTTATGTGTCTAACGTTCACGTTGGAAGAAGTTCGGGCTATTGTCGGTCTTTTGACCCGTGACAAAAGGGATATTTCTACCCCAACCATACACTTGGTCCATATGTCATGCCTGCTGCACGTCTGCCTGAATCGTCCAACAAAGGAAGGTTTTATACTTGAAGGTTTCTCTATTTACTTGAAAGTTTTTGTTAAACAGTGTCAGTGTGATCAAACGTGTAGTAGGAAACTTGCCGGCTCAATCAACACACGAAATTCAGATTTTTCCATTGTTTTGAAAATACAAAAGTAGCGTCACTAAAACCGCTGTAACCCGTAAACAAATGGTCGGAATGTTATGAAATTTTGACACATATCGTTTGAAGGTTGGTACTATCTAAAAATCATATGGATTTGTTAATAGTGGTGCCATCTTACAAGCTTATTCAATGAAGTGTTTATAAATTTAATGTGCGAATTAGTAATACTCTAAAACTAATCGACTGTTACAAATTTAAAAAGAATGTCCCTATTTTAAAGACGTAACCTAATGACGTAATCCTAATCTCCTAAGACCTTAAATCTCCTAGTTGACCATAGCATCCCAATTATGATGCTTAAAATCATTTCAAAATATTGGACTTGAAATTATGTTAACTATGTTTACAAATAACACAACATATTATATATTTTATGGATACACTTGCGAGGAGTACGTGTTAGCCTGGATTCGGAGTAAGATGGTAATCTTGTTATCTCAAGCACGTAGGGTTGTCGTAACATGCAATCAGAATTTATGTTAAGTTCATGTTGCCACGTATAGACACAAAGTCAAAGGTTGAAAGACAGAATTAAATAGGTTTTTTTGATGCTGCCTTTCCAATTACAACTCACATTTAAATATATATAGGCCACTATATATACGAGTATAAATTAAGAACAGAGGCGGAATACGCCTCTACCTCTAATGTTCTACTTTTATTTAAAATATAACTCACCATGTAAAGCTTTCAGGTAGGCTTTCCCCGCACTGATTAGCTGGCGTGCTCCAGGATTAAACTTATCCAGAATATTCTATAACAAACAAACAAAAATTACAATAAGTTCAATAACCTCCAAAATAATGAACGACATCAGAATCAATAATTCAATAGCGTAATAAAATATGATGACGTAATTGGAATGAGTCCGCTATTTATATTAAATATCGAAATATTCCAATTTCAGACAATGCTCGTTTATAATGGTAATGTCAATTCGAACACGCTCTTGGCAATTTCAAGTATTTGGAGCATTTCCAAATACACAATGTCATCGAATCGAATTGAGTTGGGACAATTGTTTCCTTATTGAACGGTAGAACGCCCTAACACGCCTAGAATACCTCGATTATATTAAAATGGCCGTCAAATCGAATGTATTAGCATTTTCTCATTCCTAGATAGCTATTGTCATTGTTATAAGATTGTGATATGAATAATAATATCAATGTAGTGTTATTCTTCCGCATTTATAAGCGAACCAGCCCGGTATATTGCAGAATTTAGTCGAATAACTTGCAGGTGTCCATTGTGTTTACTGAAATGGCATTCACACCGTTAAATTTAAAAAACAATCCAACGCAGAGGCAAAATAAATACCATGTTTATAGTTCTATTCCTTTGAAATTGTCTCATTTTTTTATATTTTACAAGTTTGTTTTATGTTTTGTACAATAGATGTAGCTTGTTACCGTTTAATACCGATGCCTCTAGCATTCATGACGGATCGCGTTCTGTACAGTTACTGTTCTCTCAAGAAGAGGTCTCCCGCTCTATCTCTGCCTTCTTGGAAGCAATCCTTCTTGGATTGTACTCCAAATTTCACAGTTTGAAGGCTTTCCAAGCAATTAATATTAACTCACAAACATTACAGTGATTGTGTAGTACCTTCGCTGTTATCTAACGACGTCTAGAACATTACGATGCTGCACGATTACGAATTACAAGTCCAGCTTCATGTATATTAATTCTGAAGATACCTTCTACTAAACGTTAAATTCTAATGCCGGCAGTTCATTCTCGGCGAGACATTTGTCAAAACATTTATCGGTATGCTGAGACCCTGATTAAACAAGTTCATTCTCGACTTTGGCTCACCTAATGTCCCTCGGATACATTTTCCGAGAGCAATTAACTGAGTAGTGCGAAGTATACTTTTGCGTCTAGTCCCTCGTTTCCTTTGGCTTGTGTCAAAAGACCACTCATGAAACGAGGCGAGAAGTACAGTACACACTCGATGTCGGCGAGCCGAGGCGAAACACCTGACATCACACGAGAAAGGCCAAGACGAGGCGAGAGCCTATACTGAGAGTGAACTACTAGTACTAGAAGTATAATCGACTACAATTCTACACTTACTTTGGAAGCATTACTAACTAATTTTACACCAATGATATGCCGTAGATGTTACGCAACTAACTGTATCAAAATAAATTAATTAATATTCAACAGAATTAAAACGCAATTAAACACGAAGTAAATACTATTTGCTAAATTCCGTTGTGTAGACTAAATAGATCTAAATTTAATTGGCCACCATGGGAGATCTGTCTAAAACGGATATTTGAACAACACTTAATGGATTCCATTAGAATCAGAAGCCGAGCGATCGACCATCGGGCATCGTATCGTCAGCGTCGTGACAGCAGCAGAAGCATAGTTCTGTTCCGACTACCAGTGCGTGTTTGAAATGACCTCAAATTGAAGGTTACACAAACACAAAGTATTTCTTTTTATTTACTTAACTATTACAAGCATTAAGCAGCGATGAGAAATCATACCGCTTATAAAAAACCTTTAATATCTGTACTGTGTACACATCAAAAATATGAACAAAACAATGCATGAAGGACACGTACTGTAATTGTAAGGTGACGTCATTATCTGAAGCACTATTTGAGGTAGGAATACGACCGCCTTCACTGCTGCTACATTTATTTAGTTTCACTAAATGGAAAAATGTTTGTAAAAAAAGATTCCTCATTTATATTATGAACAATCTTGAGCCAATATTTTTTTAATAAGTCGCTATATTTTGGGGGATATTGTTAATTAAAAAAGTCATTTTTTCTCTTTAACTATTAAAGGGATTCAACGTTGTACACATTCCAAATGCATGTGACATCTCAACCGCTCCCAACCTTACAACTCAAAAATCTCTGAATAAGCAGGGTTAAATAAAATAAAAACTTATTATTCTGTGACTTGACTTGATTATTTCGACTACCAACAGCTACAAAACATTACCACAGCACTGACCTTCTCAACAAATAACTGACAACAATTTCAATCAACAATTGAAAAATCGACCACTAAAAAATGAGGACACAAGCCCATTACTTATTACATCTATTACTGCAAAAAAAAAATACGTATAGCATAATGATAATAACTAATCAATATAATAATGAATCATTCTTCTCTGCGACATGCCTTAACACATGTCGCATGTCAAATAAACATTTAATGGCGTGTGCGTTTTTTTTACTGCTGCACGCCTGCAACATGTTCATAACTCCATCTAACGATAATTTACTCGTAGTTCGATACATATTACGTGAATAAAAAAGAATGCGGAATTCTAAGGACTAATTAATTTAATTAGTTGATAGTTAGACCGGTATGCATTTGGCGTTGGATACTATTTGCAATCTCAGGCGTACGACACGCAGGAATGACACTATCACTTATACCAGTGTTTCCCAAAAGTAGATTATGCATGTAAGTCAGGAGAAGATGAAGATTGATTTCTCTTATTTTCTGAAAATATATGATTGTCAGTAGGGTTTATTTATAAATTACGTCAAATATCAGAAAGGGGTCCACAAAGTGTGACGCAGCGTGACAACGGGAAGTAGGAGAGTAGTAAGTTTCATTTAAGTAGGTAGTAAGTCACATTTAATCAAAAATTCGGCTTTGAAAGATAGAAAAAGGTATAAATTATTTCATCGATTTGAGGTAGCATACATGTTTGGTGTTTAGCTTGAAAATCAATCATTTTAATCGCCTGCTCTTAATACTTTGTTGAATACAATTAATTTCAACGAGACAGTGGCTGAATCGTTGATGCTTTATGCCATATGTTGATGATTATACCAGCGCTATATTTTCTAAGTTTGGTTGTTATCAATTTAAATAATTATGCTTACACTGCAATACAAGGCATAACACTATACCAATATCTATTGATATCTTGCAAAATATATACAGCCATCTGAGAAAAACCACCTCAAACAACAACTGGAGAATCCGATCAAGATTTAGACAGGCAAACCTGATCAACAAAATGTTCATATCTTCGACAAATATAACTGAAGTTGTTAACATCTAATGTAATTTTAAAAATCAGTTTTATGAAATTCATAAATTACTGTTATGTAACATATATGTATATCTTAAGCCTATTTATTTTATGTATGTATTAGTAGCGAATTAGGTATTTTTCGAACTTTATTAAGCTATATTTTCGTGTACCCTATTCAGCAATAAACAACGAATTGCTTTATTTTCTGCATATTCCATATATTTTCTTTATTTTCATAATATCCTAAAACACAATATTTAAGGGCTACTGTCGCTTTGTAGTCGTACGAGTACATATTTGGAATTCAGTAATGTCTCTCGTATGTATGTTGGCGCACACGGCACACGGCACACGGTGCTCGGCACATACCGTGAACGTCGCACATTGTGGGAGGAATAACTCGGATAACTTAGTTTACAGAAGAAATCTATAGAATACCTTTGTGGTAAAATGTTAAGCGGACATAAAAGAGAATAAAAGTACAAATATTCTGAGGCTGAATACTAAATTTTTCTTTCTAGAAAATTTTCAGAGAAAGTATTTTGATAATGTATACGCCAAGCACGATTTTAAAAGAGTAAAGGAATGTTCGTCTAAATTTCATTTTCTACTGATGTCAATGTGACTATATATGTTAATAAAACCACTAAACAATTTAGTAGAGCCCTCCCCTCTTTAATAGAAGGCGCATGTTTGGAATTCGGAATAGTAAAACAATAAAATAAAAGATGTAAAAGTCTTCCGATATGTAGAAACCAAATGAAGCAATTTATAATAAAAAATACTAAATGAAAAACCATAATTCATCATATAATTTATTAACTGTATAATAAGATAATATTTATAATAAAAAATTCAATTTTATATTTATTTTCTGAAACTTTAATTATAGACTAGTGGTGACGTGACAAAGTTTATATACTCCTACCTCCCCCTAGTCATTATTTCTCTTATTAAACCCCTTCCCCTTGTAGTGTCACGTAATCAATAGATGACCCCTAGATTCAAGGTAAATCTTAATCTCAAATGAATTACAACATTAACCAAACTTTAAAAGCAATAAAATACATGTGTTATTATTTAATTACAATCGAGAATATTATTATCTCATAAAAATCTGAATAAATTCTTAATTACAACAAATTAGAAATGGCCTCGAACTTACCTCGAACAAATGTAATAAAATTATATAAAATTTCGAGTTTAAATCGATCGCAGTATGGCTATAAATTATCATACCAGAAAAAGCTAATTAGAACAGATCTCCAAGTTAATTAAAACGAACATTTCTTTCTATTAGTCTCAATGCATATTCAATTAACTTTCTTGAATCTGAGATCAATCAGTGTCCAGGTATGCACCTGTTGAACTTCTTCTTTGACGATTTGAGTTTCTGAATGAACGGCAGACAACGCGGATCTTGTAATACCGGATTCAGATGCAGACCGCTTATCGATTACAGAACCGTATTAGGTGACTTCTGATATACTTGTACATTCCATTTATGGTACACCTGTGTATCTTACAAATCGACTCTGTTCAGCTCTTCTCCGTGGAAGTAGAAAGTAATAAGAAATTCTGGTTTGGTGTTTGATTTCCAACGACATCTTGTCGTCATTAAATCCTTCGAGTTACCTTGGGTAATAAATGATAATTAATACAGGGATTTATAATTTATGATTGTATCCGTTTAATTACTAACACACTTTGTTTAGACGTGTAAATAATTAAATAGATACACAGAATAGTACAGTTACTTGCATTTAAGGTTTATTTAACATAAAAAGGTTTACCTTTGCTAGATTTGTTTTGTTATATTAATACACGCTAAAGGTAATAGGTACTTTTTTTAAAGTTTGAGCGCCCCCATCGCGAAAACTATAATTTAACTCTGTCTGACCCTTTTACAAAATGACAAATAAAATTACCATTCCCAATTTGCATTTTCTTAATGTCTGATTCACTAGACTAGTAAAGAAAGTGTTTTAATTCTTTTAAATTTATATAATATTACAACTAACTATAGATACACTTATCTAGTGGCTTACATTTCAATAATTACACGGTGTGGTAGAGATTGCTCCAATGAACAATTCTACTTGATTAGATTACTAGATCCGAGGGTTTAGTCCTGCGAAGTCTTCGAACATCATTACTGTCAAACAAGATTTGCGTCACGGTGATGTTTTCGTGGTTACGAAGTCTCAACTCGTGCTTCGCTGCTATAGATTTGATTTCTTCTCCAACTGTGTTAATCTTCAGGTCTCTGTGTATGTCGTCGTTGCGGATATATCACGGTGCATTAACTATTCTTCGCAGGACTTTATTTTGGAACGTTTGGATTGCTTTAACGTTCAATTTTTTGGTGCAACCCCAAAATTGCACTTAATACGTCCACAATTGAGCAGTTTGCTTTCTATGTTTAGTTCAAAGCGTCGCCTAATTAGCCTTTAAATATTCCTGTATTTTGTATTTTAAATAAGTGTTTAATAAAGTAACATTTCAAGAGGTATCGGTAATTCTATTTCTTCCAATGTAATGGCAGATTACCCCCGAACACTACCTAGTTCCCATTTTAAACTTACAGACGGTCAAATAAATATCCATTTCACTACAATACTTATCTAAACGAGTTAGATATATTCGAAGGTGTAACTCCATATCTTTCTTTCGGAATTAAATAATACCATTAGGTCCGAATGACCTAAAAAGAAGTCCATAATATCAACAAATCATATCATATCAAATTACTATTGTGAAAGATAAGACAGGACAGGAAGCTCAATAAATTCGTTAAGCTATTTCGCTATATCGAATTACCTATTTTTAGCAAGAAAAAAATTTATTAGAGATACTTTTGTTGTTAGAGGTGCGTCTTTAAGATTTGATGATAGAAAAATAATACTGTAGATAACGTTGTAATTGGATTGAATCGTATTACGCTTATTCTTTAATCAATTTAGTTTTTTAACTTCTTATATAGAGACGTGAGATTTTTATGTCTTAGGAAACGAAAAGACAACGTTTTGTAGAGTAGTGTAGTATACCTGCATGGTGGAGTTTTAAAAGAAATTTTAGGATCCAGTTGGTGAACCATATCTTAATTGTTTGTCATAAATTGTTCTATCCTAAATCTCCAATTATTTGTTTGGTTACACGATGAGAAATACATGGTACAAATGTGACATAGTGGGCTTTATGACTACAGTCATAATAATTTTTATATTTTACATACGAATTTTTGTTATAAAACTATTAGATCACACAGATACTATGTTGACATAGTAATTTTTACTGTCCATTTATGACAGTGTACCTGTCTGTTCTACAAATATAAATTTCAGTTAAAAAGAATTATGGAAAAGCTATGATTGGTATTGTAGAAACCAATCACACGAATGTTGCAAAGTTTTCTCTGTTTCTCTGGCAACAAAGATTTATTAGTTTCTCGGAGTATTAGCTCGGACAGCGCTCCAAGCCTCTGATAATCTCTAAGATATCCATTTTGTTGACCTAATGCCCTACTCTTCGGTTAAGGCATGAACCTCTCAACGTGTGAACAGGGAGTTCAATAATAAACAAGTACAATAAATATAAATAAAAGAAACAATATTTTTAAACCACACAAGTATTTACATTTAAATTATTATTCAGACTTTCTCGTTCGTCAATATTTAAATTTTGTATTTTTTCGTTATTTTATTGAATTTAACGAAAACATATTGAATTGTGGAATATTTCACACCTGTATTTTTACTCTTCTTTATTTGTTAATTAACCATGAAAGTAGTTTTTAGTGTTGAATGTATTTGCATAAATTATAAAAAGATTTGTGTTTCAAGTATTCAAAATTATCATTAATTGATTTCTTTGAAATACTCCCATTGGGCGAGGAAAAGTGTAGCTGCATAAGTAATGTCATTGTTAAACTATGCTATATAAAACTTAGTACTATTAAAATTTTAAACGATAATTTTGTTTGTGTTATACATAAGATCATTACATAAAAACATCATTAAAATATACTACCATGATTTTTATTAATTTAATTTATTTACCGTCGATCTATTTCTGATGCTGTGTCCAATCACTGACGTATTATCATATAAGTAAGCCATCTCTTTTGCACTCTATTGTAAAAACAGAGACGGTAATTGTTTAGAACAGTAGAGGGTAGGTATGCCATGACATCAAAAATTCAGTTTCCCAGTACTATAATAGTTTTATGACAAAAACTCTTATATTCAATATATATTCAAATACTCTAAACTCTATATTCAAATTAAAATTATGATAGTGATAGTAATTCATATATTTACATAAAAAAAATTGTCTTAAAATCCAAACACAGTAATATTTCCCGGGTTTTCTTGCCAACTTAAATGGATTATATACATAGATAATAATAAAGTTATCAAACAGTGGTGTATTTCACATATATGAGGCCACAACACCATAAAAACTGCCAACAAATCGTCGATAATATGATTCAGTATTGTGTATACGACGATTAAATTAAATAAATAACTTTAAATAAATTAAATTTTTTAAAATAACAAATAAAATACAGCATTTGATGAAATATAACATTTACTGGTTTCGCTTACATAAAATGTTACAAGTATCTAAGGTAATATTTACGTTTCGTGTTTATCATATATTTATTACTTTATTTATGAGCTTCCTGTTTTAATAATTTCATTTTCTAATAATTAATTCGAATTCCACACTAAATGTTAAAAATATATTAAAAATGTCAAGCATATTGGATTACAATTATGTTAAATTAACATATCAAGTTGAAACATTTTAATAATATCTTGTATTTTAATTTTTATATTCACATAAAATTTAGATCACCATATTTATACATAATTAACATAACAAAACACATAAACATGTCAATAAAATGGTCGTTAACATATGGACCGGACCGGACCGTCATTAAAACGTATCTCTAATGGTGACCAGGCTATTATTTGATAATCATTTTTCAAAACGAGAATGAGTAAATTCAACTAGGTATATCTATATGTGTGTGTGTGTGTGTTTAATTAAATTTTAAACCGCACTTAAATTAATTTACGCTATGCGTACTTTAATTCTCGTTTAAATTAAAGCGATCAAATTTAACTTTGGGTTAATAATAATTGAACATTTGAAAAATTGTTTCATATAACTATTTGCAATGCACTAAGTAATTAACGGGTGTACGTGCTACAAATTTTTACGGAAAATATTTGTATTGCGACTGTAGAGAAAATTGAATAAACCTGTTGTTAATATTTAACCTACAAAATTTTGTTAATGAGTGAATACAACAATGTGTAACAAGAAGTGATTAGGGGGAGGAGCTATACGTTTCGTGACGTCGCATGTAATCTAACATTCAACTAGAAGAAATCTACTCACAGAAATAATGGGGACGGGGAGTTAAAAAACCATGAAAAAGTAATTATCCCCAATGTTTTAGGTTTTTTTTCTTTCGAAGTGCTTCTATCTTGTCAGTCAAGGAATCAATTCATTACTAAACATTGGACTGAAATTAATCACTCATTATTTCAATATAAAAACATCTAATTCTCTTTCTCTTTCTATTGAACTGATGTCATATAGTTTCAAACTCCTTTAATATTAGTATAATTATCTGAAGTATTTAGAACAGAATTTTAATTGGCTAATTATATTTATATACGTATATTTTTTGTGTATATCTATTTGTAATTGAAGTAGGTGTAATTGCAATTGAAGTTGTTGGCTAGCCGATCGTTAAAATCATGTGAACGGCCAACGGCAGCAACTCGATTCACTCTTAACCTACTTACGATGACTACGTTTACGCTGTGTACTAAAACTGAATAATATGATGTGAAGTACATATTCGTAAATCATTCCATTGGCTGTAACGCTGTCATGGCTCAATTGGGTTTGCAAGTGCAAAAGTAAAAACTTGTTATTGTGTTTTAAGCTGCGTGTATACCACAAGCGCGTAAAGATGTATTTTTGGTAAATACGTAAACAAATAGTTGTTGGTTATTTAAGCTAAATGTAAAAAAAAATTGATTGAAACATTACTTTAGCGCCACTTCTTAAGCCCCATTCCAACTCACTGTTTTTTGTTTTTAAATGTAATTTTGAATTTGTGAAATCATGCTTCATGCGTCAGTATTATACATTATTTTGTATTAATTACTATCTATATTTAATATATATTATTGTTTTTAATATAATAAATTTTATTTCTTTATATTTCAAAAGCTGAACTTATATTTTAGGTTAAAAACTTAAAATAACACTAAAACTCAATGAGTGGGAATGAGCTCGTGAGACTGCCTAGCAAATACTTGCTAATACCTCCAAAATGGCAGTCGGACGTAATCTGTTCCAATGGCACAGAAGTCTAAGTGATATTCAAACAAATGGAAACATATTCTGTATTGATGATGATATATACACAACGCCTAGTAATTCCATCTGTTCAATAAAGTCACGTAAAATTTACGATCGTAACCATAAACAATATAAAAGTTATTGACTGGCAAACGGAACGGGAATGGGAACGGGAACGGAAACGAGTACATGATACTTTGACACCTACCACATTGAGTATTGAGTAGAAACAGAAACAGGATTGGAATCCCATCTGGTGATCCACCACCACCCATCGCCTCCCACCGCCATCCAATGGATTAAATATGGTTTGTTTGTTTGTTTCCCGATGCTCGTGATCTAGTTGATGACATTTATAGCTTTTACGAGTGGAAATTGCATTGTAAATAATATATAGATATATGTATATATGTGTACTACATTACTCTTGTTTATTTATGTACACATGTTGTTATTGGAATGAATTTAATATTATGTTTCTAGTACTAGTATTATTTATGGGAAAATATATTGTGTTTTTACCCGGAACATCGCTCCTTTGCTTATGAATGTACGAGAACTTTGCAGTGTGGCATCTATGCCATCTCTTTTGTACCTTGTTGTACAAGAGAGATGCCAATATATTAGTAGGGATGATGTCTTCAATCGAAATTAATATGGCTACAATATCTTCTATATCAATATTGCGGCTAATTAAAAATTAATTGCATATTTGAGGTCCTGATAGCCAACTTCATCAATATGCAGTTAACTTCCATGAGTCAACTTCTCAACTACTATCTCTAAAGTATATATAATGTCAGTGGTCCCAATAAACGTTCTTCTTCTGTCACGAAGTCAAATCACCCAAGTGTCACACCAAAAACATCAGACACCATGAATAATTCTACACAACTAAACCATTAATAATTCATTTAATTTCTTTTAACGCTTCAAAATGTCACTGTACAAAAAGCAGAGAGCGGTGAACAACAGAAACGCCCATTTTAATGTATAATTATTATTATGAATAAATAAACATTTTTACAAGAGTAATTTTGTAAGTAATTACATGCTTATTTCTAAATTAAAAATAAAAAGTTAAAATAAAATTTATTTTTCGTTTATTATTATTATTATATATAAATAAATTATACTCCTAAATCGTGTGCTACATATTTTTTTGGAGGTATATTTTTTAAAGACTAAATTGTTAGACAAAGTTTGTTAAAATTTTAGTTGATGTGGAACACAGAGCGTAACCTGAGCGTGCATGAGTGGGTAAGACAACTCAGTCAGGAGTTGGTTAAAACAATTAGGTACTAGGTTGTCGAGATAATGAGTTAAATTTAGAGGTAAAACAAAAAGCTAGTGATTGGAACTTTAACGAGTCAATTAATATTTATGAACCAAAATAAATCTTAATACAAAGAATTATAAAGTTGTCAAGATCTTCATGAAAAATGTTATTAACGTTCAGGTGTATGTATACGTATACTATAAGGTGTCAAGGACGTGTACTTTACGTAATTAAATGTATTTATGTATTAATTATGTGCTATTTATTGAACAGTCTTACTATAAAACTGTGAGGCTGCTTGCACGCTGGAACATACTGGTATTAGTCCATTAATTACACGCATACGGGAGAGCAGTGGGTCCATAAAGTGTGACAAGACATACCAAGGGAGGAAGAGGAGAGGAGGATCTAATATCTAATCTAATATTCAATTTCTAAAGATAGAAATAAGATCACAACAGGTGATGAAAATAGGAAAGAGGGTTAAGAATCAAGAAATTTGTTTGATATAAATTATGGATGAAAATTACCATACTTTATCATGAGAGTAAGCTTCTATTTTAATGTTTAGCAATGCGTTGAAAAAGACAAAAATACGTTTTTAGTTCGTACGTACATAGACAAAACTGGGAGTTTACTGTATACATCAAATATTAGTAACTTTTTAACGTAAAAATAAGGTCTCGCTAAACACAGTTACGGTATATATATAAGGTTTATGTAACGTATATAAAACGTAGCATATTTTACATTTTACATAATTTTTAAAAATTATTATAAGTAAGATTATATAACAAAACTTATCTTCCTACATAAATATATATTTCTCTGACATTTAATAAAGTTTTTTATGCAAGATTATTTAATATTACATCCCAGTAAACATTTTGGAGTCACTTTGACATCATATTGAAGATGCGTCATGATTTTTTTGTCATAAAAGGGTTCAGTTTCTCACATTTTTTCATATAAAATGTCTACTTTATCGGCTACAGATGGCGAAATTACTCCACCTGTCGGAGTACAAATGAAGATAAAGTTGATGCGAACTATAATTGAAGTGAAATAGTGATAGAAACGTCACTAAATAGGGCACTTCACCAAATTGTTTACTGTGATATTAAATTAATATATTAGTAAAAGATTTTTAATGCCTTTAATGATAATGTAACAGTATTATGTTAAAATTCGGTAAATAATAAAACGTAAACATGAGTTTAAGTTTTGCGTTTAGTGGGTTTTTTAAAAGAGGTTAAATAAAAATAAGAGCTACAAAATATCAAGTCATTTCTTTTACCAACAACTACAGAACGATTACATTTTGTAACTTTCCAACCTAAAAAAAGATAATGACTCCAAGTTACCATTTAGAATAAGCACAGGTTATACGTCCGAGGAGTGTATTCTCTTAGTAACGTCTCCCTGGAGTATGATTTCCTTTTGCAATAAAAATCGTCAGATCATTCTGTTCTTCTGAACATTACTATTACTGTAACAGTTCTTACGCAATAAAAAGAAATGAGCAAAACTGTATATTTTCTACATTCTATCAAAACACTATAGAAAAATTAATTGGTGGCAGTGTTCAATCGATTCGACAAGTCAATTCATGTTTTGTATGAAATCTATAAGAAAAATGTATTTGTGTGCTCCAGTTCTTTGTATATTTATGTTGGGTTTAGGTTTTAATACGCAACAGTAGTAGTCTAATACAATAATCTGAATTAAAAGAAAAATGTATAAATGACTGCAGTTTTTATCAATTCGCTGCATTGAGTTTAATGCACTTTGGTGTAATAACAGTAAAACATAAAAAGAACACAGCGGTATTACCTACCAGATGTTTATGAAATGTAAGAAAAGTAACGCTTCGTTCGTTCTTAATAAGTTTGAAACTCTTAACATTTCTTGATATATTGATTCAGTTTTTCTGTTAATAGAACTATTTACAAATTATTTATAAATAAAATGAAAATACTTAGGTAGAAATATAACGCTTCAGTTAGCTTGTAGCAGACTAGCATCTTTTTATTGCACTAATTTATGTTTTTTCTTTGAATTATTTGTCTTAGACCACTAAGTTATACGAGCTCTTACTAATTCTTTCGTTCTTGTCCATTCATCTAGTAGCATGCCATATTTATATGGGGTCCTGGAGTAAATTAGACTTTAGTTGCCAATTCTAATTGACTGGACGATCTTTTCACTATCATAATAAGTTTATAATCGATTAGTTTGGGGACTGTTATTAATATTGAAGATATTGTTTTTTATATTATGTATATATCTAGTATGTTTTTTATTGTGCGATAATTTGTAACCTCACTGCGATAATTAGACTAACCAATATTAGTCTAATTTGGTCTAATTAGAACAGTTGACTAGCGTAGTCAATGGCAGTTAAATTAAATTATTCCACTAAACAGTAAATAGTATCATTATTTAAATACAAGGTTCTACAACAATTAATGGGAGTTCCAATGTTATAGATATCAATATATCAAATAACCCTTTTCCTAAATTAGGTTTAATTCTATCTAAATTTGTTCAAGAATGGATTTGGGGAACACATCATAACATTCATCCATTTGAAATTTAGTTTTCTGAAATATTATCACTCTATGAGAAACATCCGTACTAGTACTAATTGACTGAAAATTTCATTACTCAGAAACACGTATATAAGAACAAATAAAGTAAACGTACCGCTTGTTTATTAGCATGTTATTAACTACATATTGGAATGCAGAAGAGAAACTTTCTACTAATATTTTTTTGCATTTGCTTTTGAACAAAAATAAATTGCCTTAAAAAGGCAAAATAGAATTTTTTACTATGTACACAACATATCCATGTTAACCCACTGTTTCTCAAGCTGTATCACAAGAATTAGTTATTCTAATTTTAGGAGATCGACCTTGTTTGATGATTCCAACTATTCAACAAATTCATTGAAGCACAACCTCAGTAAATGGTCAGTAATTCAATTAACTCCATCTAAAGATGGACAAAGATTAGAGAATTCATTGCCACACGGAACAGAAATACTTGGATTACCATTTTGATGTTTTTAGGGGTCGGTATCTTCTTTAGAAGATCAAGGTCTGAAAACAAATAATTTCTTACGTCTTTACGTGATAATTATTATAAATATCCGTTAACGCAGCTCAGGAGGAAACATAATTCAATTAACATTCATTAAATTAAAACAGTTAGCTTTATTTTATGAAATTAAACACAAATTAAATATTGTTATTAAACAATTGAATAACATTTAGGTTATTGCGGTTTTTATATTTAGTAAATCTTGTGGATGCTAAGCACACAAATTACCGCCAGAGGCGCTGCGCCTGGTTGTGACTTGCAAATTGAGTGATACGGATATACTGTGTTATTAATTTTTTATGGTAGATTAACAGAGCAAGTTCTGGAGGCGAACTACAATATTATTGGAATAAATATATAGTAAAGAAATTGTACTTCATTTATCCAAGTTTCTGATTGAATTAGACGTTTAAATTGTGAAGTAAGAACTGCATCTGTTACGCTGTGACAATATTAATATTAGGATAAATTTTTTTTGTTAAAATTCAAATGCTTAAACCATACAGACTGTAACAGCGTGTTTCCACGTTTCGTTCGACAAATCCAATGCATTTGATGCAAGACTGTAGACGCTTAACTTTGGACAGAATAAGCAGCCGCTTAGATACCGGGTCCGCTTTAGTTATACCCCGATTCTGTTCATGTCTAAAGAAGATTCACTTCAAAAGTTTCACCTTATGTTGTGCACCAGTGGATTCATATTTGCTAGCTTCTTACAAGGTAATTTTAAGGTTCATATACTATTTTTCAAGTAGAAATGATCTTACAATGTGAGTTTCACACTTGTTAGCTTATTCAATTATATCTGCTACAAGCATCAAGTGAACATTGGATGGAACAGTTCATCAACAGTTTTGGAACATTATTGCTGCTTCTTATTAGAACTATATAAGGTTCTGCATTGCTTTCGCAATTAAGCGAACGCTGATGATATAATAAGATAAAGAAACAATGAAATTTAATAAATCTGTATATATTTCTCTTTATTTTAAATCTTATAAAATCAGCACAGTGGCCTAGAGTGCTGATACTTGTCGCTAGTCTCTTGCTGTGTTCTTGTGTTCGATTCCCGGACCAGCGCTATATTTTCTGGGTTTTGATTAATATACTTACCTATTAGGCATCTATATAGCCCACATATATGAGGCCTCACACCATAAAAACTATCAACGGTGTTGAATAAATTATAAACAAATGAATTTTTAACTATTTTCATGTTTCCATTATCTTAGAAAGATTTTGTCATTGTCATACAAACAACACTTTCAACTTTCTTTTTACTTAAATTTTACACCATTAACAAGTAAAGTCGTTTAGCTAACTACTTGTTTTAATAAACGCTTTGTGCTGCATTTTAAGTGGCACTTAAGCCAGGAAATCTGAAATGTGCCATCTTAAGTACAGTTATAAAACAAACACTTCGTCTAAATGTACTAGATTTTTATAAAATATTAATACGAACACTTATAGAATAACTTGCTCTCTTTTCTCTTAATTAGTTGTTCTTTAAATTAGGAGCGGCGTAAGATTTTAATGACGTGCAGTTGTTTGGTTGTTTAGTGGTAGCCTGAACGTTAGAAGAGATTTGCTCTTTTTGTTTTTTATTAAAAATAAATGTTGAATATATTTTACTTCTAAGAAATGTAAATAATTATGACAAAACAATGCTTACTTTTAAACAAAATAATTAATTTTTAAACCTTCCAACGTAGGTCCTCGCAGAGCATGTGTTAAATACAGAATATTAAACTGCCCGGAGCTGACCAGTTTTACTCAGCCTGATGCTTTGTATTTTTTAATTAAATTTAATATATTTGTTCTATAATTTAAAAATAAATAAGTATGAAAAGATTTGATTAAAAACAACTAACTGTAATCAACAAGGTACTTGTGCATTAACTCAACTTTGATGGACCATCAACCGAACCGAATCGAATCGAACCGAACCGAACCATGGTGAATTACATTTATATGGTAGGGGGGAGTATTATAAATTAACGCATAAAATCATTCAAATATAACATTAAAATCTAATTAAAACTGAAATTAACTGTAATTTCGGGATTTTACTGATGGATTTAAAATTAATACTCCTATTATTTAATATGAAATATTTATTAAATTATTTATTTATTATTATATTTAAGAGATAAGTGAGAACATTTTGGAAAATGTTAAACATATCATGAATGAATAAATATATATTAACCTAAAAAATATTTAAAAGGTAAACTTTCTTATATTAAATAAATCTTATACGTAACTATGTTTAGCGGTGCCATATTCGCTTACTAATCTCAGCTTACATAATTTAACACATACTTAGCTAACTCGTTGTATTTTTTGTTATCAGCTCATATCCGTGTATGTTTAAACAATTAATTAATAACATTACAGGTGAATGTGATATACCTCCATATATAGAACAATTTGCCTAATACGAATACAGGTTTAACTAGTAAGGAATTACCGGAAATGGCATTAGCTAAATATCAATGAATAACTTAATTTAAAATACTAAAAAAAGAGATTAATAAAGCAATCAAATGTCAATCGATGATTGAATTAAAGTTAAGGTCAATTGCAGACATCTTAAAGATACACAAGATTGCAGGAGAAAATATCAGATTTTTCTGCATTCTTTAGAGTGAATAATGAAATAGAACCGCTAAGAAATTTGAAGAAGAGAATCCAGGGATGTAAGAGTACGAAGAAGAAGGTAAGGAGGTGAAAGACACGTGAAGGAGAGCCTAAGATGTCATGCATTGAAAGAGGAAGGCCAATAGGAAGGAATGGAAAAATTCTTAAAGGGGCCAGAGCTCTACAAGGGCTGTTCAAGACGAACATGACGATTGATTTTTTTTATTATTGTAGTTACTGTTAAAGATCTCTTCTTCTGCAGTTCTGGTCACTGAAGCTTGAGTCAATTTTTGCAAAAAATTTAAGGATCATCAGTGCCGCCGAATCATATTCTAGTCACAATTACTTTTTTTCTCAAATCTCCTTATCATTAATACAATACTGATTGTATATAATGGATAATGGGCTTGTGTCCTATGTCTTAATTTCTATAAAAGTGTACTATATATTGATAAAGTGGGTTACTAGAACCTCAAATGTCCAATTATTTTTTAATAACTCCTTATATGTTAAGAGATATTAACAATTAAATAAGTCATTTTGTCTCTTTAATTATTAAAGAGATTCAACGTTGTACACATTCCAAGTGCATGTGACATCACAATCCTTGTGTAAGGTTACCAACCTTACAGCTCATAAATCTCTGCTATATGTATTTATATATCAAAATATCAAATATTATTTACAGCTATTTCAAGGAACAATCAAATTTCAATATTATGTCTGCCTTAGCAGGGTTAAATAAAATAAAAACTTATTATTCTTTGATTTGACTTATTATTTAACTACCAACAGCTACAGAACATTACCACAGCACTGACCTACTCAACAAATAACTGACGTTAAAATGCATTTCACGTCATATTCACGTCAATTCAAACTTTTAATTGCTATATCTCCGTCAACATTTAGATATTTAATAAAATAGACACGCCAATACACATTTATTAACATCAATTTCAATCAACAATTGAAAAATCGACCACTAAAAAATGAGGACACAAGCCACTGAAAAGAATGAAATTTCGACATGAGAGAACCTTTTCCAATTTTTAGCATAAAACGTCTTCAAAGAAATATTCAGCCTGACATGTATTTATAATTAGTTGTAAAATATGAATACATTACATAACTTGATGAACAAGATAAATATTTCATCACCGCGTTATGCAACCAGGAGTACATATTACAGTAACTGTTTACTGTATTTAATATGACAGCATTCTAGAGCAAATAAGAACTATTGAAATGCCAGTAAACACTTTTCAAAACCTTTTGTATTAATAATCGGTATGCAGCACAGCGCAAACCAACCAAATAACGGACTTTATGATTCTATATAAATGAACTTTACCATTTTATTATCCAATTTACATTTATTAAATCTGTATGTGGGGTTTGAATACTAAGTACCCCAGAGTTGTTATTTACCTGTCCCCTGCTGCGAGTGTCAGGCAAAGGAGCAAGGGGGCACACTGCCTAACAGGTAGCCACAGATACAGTGGACATGTTTATTACATTGTACGAGTAAGTACCATCTTGCGGTGGTACATTGGTATAGCGATGGTCGTTTCAGTTTTTAAATAGTTTTGTCATATACGTGTTGCTTATAGCATTTTAATGCATGATTATATTTGGCAAATAATCAATCAATCGAAAAAAACAGAACCTAAAGTATCATTCCCACTCATTGCTTTAATTTAATTTTGTATTAAATTTAAATTGTTTAGCATATGGCAACGCGTAGTTATTCACAGTACCATTTTTAATTTAATTTATTTTTTAAGTTTTCTTAGGTTTTTTAGAACCTTACAAGGTCCAATGTTTTAAATTAAGAAGAACTATATTACATTATAACCTCCAAAATGTGACAATCTTTCAAAATGCACTAGGTTTTACACGAAGTTTAATGTCAGTTTTAAAAAAAAATAGAAGAGAAAACAATTTCTATTACTAATTGTTATTAAAAATAACAATTTCAATTATGTCATATACAATTTTGTCGAACTGTCAAAATTTATATTACTAACGATAGATACCCATCAACTAAATGAACTAAACATAAATTAAAACACAAATGTGAAAAGGAATGATTAAACGAAAACCTGAAATCTAGATTACAATAATAACAAAAACAGTGAGTGGGAATGAGGCTTAACACAGATCGTTATAACTTACCAGCACCGGCTAGGGCATTTACAATTTATATTTAAACCCGAGTTGTGGCAGACTTGTTTACACAGCTGGACGAGTATAAATAACAGCGGTTTTTATTTGTTATTCTCATTTTCATAAAATATTCATTTTATTTTAATGATTTTGCCATTACGCACTACATTCTTCTGCCCTAAATCATTAAATTACATATCATTGTGATTAATTTGTGTTCCTTATTCTATCACATTCTCACTCATTCCAAAAGAAAAGATAAAAATGAAAACAAAACAGATAAATTTAAACCCCTACTGCTTCTCTCTCCTGTTTCGACTCTGTCATTCCTTCTCACTATCTCAGCCATAAAATATATTCCGAATTATTTTAACTATGTCAATGTCCAAGTAACATTACTTCTTACTAATTCTTAAGACGTCCTCCTATTGTTTAATAAATTATTTATCTTCGTTAACATTTATTAACTTTATATTTTTAGCGCAGCGCACGTACGTCAAAAATATGTGATAATAATAATTACAAACACGTTCTTGTAATGAACGACCTTAGATGACCTTTCTGTTACTTACTGTCCTCAATAAAATATTGCATACATTTCTTAAGAGTGTTGAATAATGATTAACAATGTTGGGAGTCAAAGAAATTGATAATATTAAATAAATTTTATGCAATATTACCGAGGGAGCCCCACGCTTTTATTATTAAACTATGTGATTAATTATGTTTCCCTTTATACTTATTTTCTGCAAAATATTTTGCGGTTGCGCGATTTCAACATCAAGGTCATGTTCGCCTGAAATTATTTTGCTTTGGTTACATTTAATTGAATAAGTTTTTGAATTTTTTCTGCAAGCATGTCCTTTAGTTCACCACTGATACTATTTGGTTCGATTTAGTTCGTTGCGTTTGATATTGTGGGCAGGTTACTAGGAGATGATGGACTGTTACTTGCGTCTGACAGTTGTTGCAATGTGGAGTTGTAATTTTATTCATTAACTGAAGAGGACATATCAAATTGTCTGTTGCATTAATTAAAAGTTTTTCACTTTTCTCTAGTTTCTATAATTAATTTTAGTTTATTGCTATTTATTTGTGTCCAACACTGGTTGTAAATTTGTTACATACTCTTTTTATGTCATTCCATTCGATCTAAATGTAATAAAGGAGAAACTGGAGTTAATGGAGTTTTTTTTTACTTTTTAAGCATAATTATTATTTCAAATAATAATATACTAATCAAGGATCTATTACGGGGAAGGTTATAAAGTATAACATATGTAACAAGAGTATCATATGTAACGTAGTACTTTCAATGTAGCCCGCGGACTTATTTTTCGAAACTCTGGTATATATAATGTGTATATATTTATTTACTTTATTTTAAGAGTAAACAACTGCTTTTAAAACATGGCAAATAATAACACGCTGTTATTTCCCAAATGTATTTTCACGTAATTAACATATTTTAATCAAATATTTACATTAACATATTAATTTCTGCGAGTGATTTACCCTTTCTCAAACACAAAACACATTTACACCCGGTGTGATTCAAATAGAAGGCATGGACTGACACACATATACCAATACATACAACTAAACATAAGGAAGTTCATTATTTGTGCGATTTTAGAATGTTTGCATGTTTCTCGCTAATTACTATGTCCTCATCCTCACCCGCGGCGATATGAGCACTTGTTAATGTATACGATATTTTAATAAACTCTGCTGGTCCATTATACTACAAAAATACCTCAATCTCTTCATCGCAGCGCTTGATGTTTAATATATCAAAGTAACATCATATAAAACACTTCACAAAAGATCAGGTAACAATATTCAGTGATGGTCAGTAGGTTTCTAATCGAGCTGCTTCAATAATGGAACTAATTACGAAAAAGTTTGTCTTATACTCGGAAAAATTGAATTTCAAATTTCTTCAAATAAAAAAACGTAGCTAACATATTTCTATATTTTCAGTAGGATCGAAGTCGGTTTGGGTTCAAAAATTATTGTAACTAGTCACTTTTGTATGCTATGCACGACATTCGGAAATCAGGACTTCAGTCCCGTGGATTGTATACCTCAGTTAGAACCGCTACTATCTGCAAAACAATTAATCTACCACTGTTATCATCAATTGATACTCTTTGTTTAAGGCCTATAAACACACATCTGTCACCAGTTTTAAACACTGGACGATTTAGTTTATTAAAAATATGTCTCTGTTTTTCTGGTTCTAAGGCCGACTGATTGCAATCTAGCCGCGCAACGAAAAAGGAGCCATGTCGAGCCCTGTTTCGTGACTATAGAATTTTGAACAATAGCATAATAGGGGATTTTATTGTGTTATATTGTGAGGTATTTGCATGTATGTATGTATGTATTTAAACACGTTTGAATAGTATTTGTGAACATCTCTGCTCATGATGTCACCATCAAAACGTTGCCACGTAATTGCCCTGCGACCAAGTCCGAAGCGACCAAATATAGTCGCTCAAAACGTACTCAAAACCAATTTCAAATCAGTTTAGTTTCGTTCGTGCCGTGTGTGTTCACTCACTCGTATACACATGCGTTTTTTCACTAACAACACAGTTGCATTCTCATTCCGTTCGGGCATATTCGGGGCTTGCGGAAGGCCTTAGTTTCATAAAAATACGTCAATCGCTGCTAATTGTGCTCTTGAATAGCACTGACAGCGTTGATACTAGTGTATGCGAATAGTACGGCTCGTGACGTGTAGCCACCGATATATGCATACAGGCGCTAACTTTTCAATATTTTATCGTTCTTTCTCCCTCTCACATCTTCTACAGTGCGCTATAATATTCCTCTTCTCTTTCATCCTTTTATACATAGTAGGAGTATAAAAAATCATATACTTTTTTTTAAGAATGTAAAATGAAGTACACAACAGTCGACCGTAGGATGGACTTCACTCAAGTAAGCCACCATTCTTGCGGTGAATTAACATCGTATTCAATTCAAGTACCTTCAAAATGTGAAGGACGTTTTTTGACACCTCCTAATAATAAAATTAACACATTTATTTCATAGTAATTCAATTTGTTTAAGCATTAAGGCCTTGGTCTTGTGCTTTATCATAAATAATTTATAATATGCTGTATGCTAAACGAAAACATGCGTTCCTGTCCGTCTGTCACTCCATGTACACATATTTATGTGTGTTACTAAACCAATAACGTGTTACATTTATCAAAATTATACAAAAAAAACTAACAATAGCATTCCTGTGTCTTGATTTACCATTTACCACGCACCATTGTTAAAACCAGTAACAAACAAACAAGTGTTCGTTTTTATCTTCGAGTTTTTGTTGCGCAATAATTATTAGCACTCCTTAACATCCATAATGTAAACCAAAAGCATAAACATGAAGCAAAAGCATTAGACACAGCAAATCGCATTGCAAGTGTATTGCAGGGTAACGGTATGGTACAGTATGGGCTTCGAATCAGCTTAGGACTGAATCACACAACTAAACATATACTACTATTGTTATTGGACGCAAGGTCTCCTTTTTATTTTTAATGGAACAAGTTTTTATATATTTTAATACACAATATTCTTGTTATTATTTGTGCCAATACCAGTTACGTACATAGATTAGGATCTTATGAATCTGCTTCGCTCCATTCTTCAAATAAGTAATAATTCGATAATAAGTTAATACTGCACAATATAATAATCTTGGTATTTAAATTCTTCATCCCAGATAGATAGTTATTTTGAAATACAAGTTTCGCACTTGCTACTTTACAACAAGCTAATTAAAGTGTTACTTTGCGTTGCGTTTTCTACCTAGGTTTAGTTATTTTATTATTTAAGTTAAGAACTCAGATATGAAAACTAAATAGATTTTTCTATAAACCCTTTTGTCCAAGTTGATATCTTTATTATTTTTTACTTTAAATGTTCTAAAAAGTTATGGAAGACTAGAATATTATGAAAACTTTTTCTGATTTAAAAAAATTGCATTTATTTCTGTGGACGAAACATTTTTATTTGTTATTTTCTTCTACATGCAAATATCTATTATGCATCTATTATGATTATAAACTTCTTTTTTCTTGTTTCAGGTGGCTTTTGAAGAACCACTCGTCTAGAACTGGTGAGTATCAATTTTTTTTACTTATTTATTTATTTTCTATTTGTAATAACTCATTTGCGAATACCTAAAAAAATATTTCGGACCCAAGAAAGTGTACACATATTTACGTTTTAGAGAACCGACATATTTTTATCAAAGAAAGATTACCACGTTGTGCGTTTCTATTCGAATCAAAAAAGAAATTTCTGTTATTGTAATTTGTGCTCTTTTTGTAGACTACAGTTGAAGGGTATGTTTTATATTTTTTAAATATCAGGATGATTAAATGAAACACTTTTGAAAATAGAATTCACGAACTGGTATATCACGTCATTACACTCGATAACGTTCTTCTTGTACTTCTATTCGTTAAACTAACAATCAATAGGTGGCAACAGTAGTTGATAGTATGAATTCTACTACTCACTACGACATCATTATTTAAATACGAAAAAATTGCCAACATTTATTTAATCGTAATGTCATTTCCTACAATAATTTGAAAGATATGTTACGAGGTCTTGCCTCAAGTCTGCGCCCAGCCTAAATCGGCAAAACGGTATGTAAAAGATTTTGCAGTGATGATGGCATATATATTAAAGATCTCATTCATCAATTCTATCTGATAGATAATATTGTGTTGAAAGACATCTAATTGAATTATTAAATTCATAGCTATAAAACTTTTCCAAGAAATATATTAACTAATACGTACTCACTGACGGATCTAAATTTGACATTGAATATATGAGAGAAACCTTGAACAGCTAAAGAGGCAAAACAAACGATGATAATTAATCAAATATCAAAATAAAATCATTTACATCGAATCCGACAGTCGACAGACCTGACACCTGTGTTTCACTGATTGTACTGACTTTATATCTTGAGAACACGAACTGGCTGAATGTAAAGTTATGATAAAACTGTTGTGATTGAAAAGGCTGTCTATTATTCTGGTGTGAATCGTTCTTTAAAGCTTCTCTGTTTAGTTGTCTCTATTACAGCAGCCGTGGATTGGAATGCGAGACCTCACCTTACAGAGGGGCCCCCGCATCTCAGAGGGGCTCCAACTTCAGTAAGAGTGATTGTATCTCCATTACATAATATATGTGCAATAAAAAATAATTAATATATATATTTCATTCGAGTTATTGATTATGAGTTAAAGAATTACCTTAGTGTACTTGTTGTTTGGGTTATTAAGTGAAAGGGACCCCACTGGACCACAGAATCTAAATCCCGAGACCGCGGGGCTCTCAAGACCTCCATTGCTAAAGTTTTTTTATTAGGAAATCTCTCGTTGGTTTTTATACCATTGTTTTATAAATATATATAAAATTAAAAGTATATCACGATTATTTTTTTGTTGTTACTTTTTGATTAATTATTTCTTTGTGCACTAATTGCCTTATTAATTAATGACCGCCCCAGGATATGACGGAAATAATAAATTCATCACTAAATAAATATAGTGTATCATTTTGTAATTTTCAAGAAGTATATTATTTCCTAATACATACTGGTATATCTTATTGAGGTATTAAGAAAAATAAAAGCGTAAAGGTGTCGATACACACGTTAGCACGAAAGCATCCATTCTTGAGAATTATCGATGAAATCTAAGAAACGATATCATGTTGGCCATTATTCCTTACAACGTTATCCATGGAGTTCATGAGTATATAGTCACATTCCACCGACAGACTGTGTTGGAGTCGAACAAGGCAGTTACTCGTTGCACTAAACACATTACAATTAAAGTAGCTATAACATACATATATATATGTATATTACGTTAGCTCACCTGACCAGAATGCAATTGTTTTATATCTGGTCAGTGTTACCAACTAAAGAAATATAATTTCTTTACATAGATTTGAGCATGCTTTTGAAATAGCATGTGTAGACACCTTAATATGTATTTTCAATATGAGATATCATTTTAAAAAAGTATTACGCAGTTCCTGCATTACAAATAACATTTTATAACATTGTGTAATTATACAGAGTGTTTCAAATGAGATGATACAATTTGTATTTAAAATATCTTTTTAATTAAAAAGCAGAATGTAATGGTTTTGCTATACTTCCTTACCTCCATTCATAACATTATATATGAAATACCTTTACACTCTGTACGCTTATTCTACGCTTAACAACTTTTGTTCCACATTTTATAAACAACTAATATACTATATTTTCTAAACATACATTCTATGTGTATTTAATTACAAGTTGATGACCTTGAGAACTACATATTTGACAGCACTGTAATAGCGTAAGCGTAACGTAATATTATATTCTTGAAACGAGGCTCCTTGCAATTTGCAATATTCCATCGTCTCATAAGTATCATTAGAGAAACGTTAAATGTTTAGAAGAGAGATTAAAGCACTAATTAGCTCTTACGAGGTTCAATTAAAAGCAAGATTCTGCTCAAACTCAGTAAACCTCTTCACTTTGTATTACTAAGTTGTAATATTGAAACATCCTTATCCTGTTTGATGCAAACTCGTAAGTGCTGTACAATATACAGTATACACCTATGCTGAGAATTTGATATTAGTGAAATTGTTTCTTAATTGAAATTTGAATTATAATAGATGTTGTAATTGTCAATAAATTTGCCTACGAATTGTAACTAGTAAACTTACATGTTTTTATTTTTACCCAATTTTTACTTTTACTCACAGATATTATCGCTTTAACAATTTCTATAATAATCGCAACTTTGTAATTGGATTCTTAATCGTAACTTTGTAATTACTATGGTACAATTTAATTACTGCGTCGATCATAGCTGTTACAGACGCGACGCTATATACCTCGATGTAAGCGTCGGCGTCGGTGTTGTCGTCTGGATGTAAATTATTTGATTACCTTTTCACGTCTTTACCGAACCGAGTTATAAACATAAAGTAGAGATATTCGTGATTTCAACAACAAAGTGATTTGCATTAACTAATGTAGTTTTCGGTTTGACTTAGTAATTTTGTAATACCTTAACATCAGAATCGTGTGTACGAGAAGTTTGATAAGAAGGCGGCATAGGAAATTAACCGACGTTGAATTAGGTTGTAGAAAATATATACATATACAATTTGCAGTGTATTATAGATCTAATATATATGCATAATCTTAAGGACGTGTCGTGCTACAATATGATTCAAAATTTGCGTTACGTCTGCGTAATACGTGGGGAACAATTTCTATAATACAATATATAATACATACAATAACTAAGTAAGCAAAAAAGAGTTTCGTTTCTTAATTTTTAATAAAATATTCACCTTTATACTGTATTATTTAAATAACGACGCAGTCAATCTATTTCGCCTTTTTACAATTTTATATGCGCTCTGTCATCTCATATATTTTATTAAAAAATGTAATGATTTTTTTTTTTTCTTAATATTTGTTTTTAGTGAATCAACTTTCAAAAGTTATTAACACTTAAAGAGCATATGCTCTTTAAGTGTTAATAACTTTTGAATACATTTATAAACATAATGTTATGATTTGTTTTTTTTTTATAAAAAACAAAAACTAGTGTAACTACACGTCAAATGTATTTACCTCTCATGCACTCTCATTGCAAATAAACTTTGATTAAATTTATCTCGAGCTTGAAGCATTCAATCGACTTAGAAACCATCCATTAATTACGTCACCCACACTCCAGGGGGGAGGGGGTCTTCAAAGTGTGACAAGATGTGACATGGGGGGAGAAGAGCTCATTGGATTTGTCATATCACATCGAATATCAAATTAGACTTAAAAAAGAAATAATATTAAGATTAAAAAGTAAAAAAAAGATAAAAGGAAATCATTTTTTTTTCAAATGTGTGACGTCATAACAGTGGAGACGGTGTACACAATGTCTGAAAAAAGGTGACAATAGGAATTGAGAAGTTAAATACTCATAACATTTGTGCGATATAATTTATGGATGTCCTCTTAATATTTTCAGATAAATTCGATAACGATATCTTTCGTAATTGTAGAAAAATGTATATTCTTAAATCTGTAGTTCATAGGTCCATATTTAGTTTCTTGATCTCTTTTGTTATCTCCATTAAGTAAGTATCATTTAATATAAAGTAATTCATTCATTACACAATTAATTGTAATTTTTATTATGTTTTCTTCAAAAACGCATATTATATTACCTACTAAAGGAATGTTTATAAAATAAAACAATCAAATTAAATAGACCATAGAAAATTACATAACCATAGTTACTTTTAAAGAGCTGGAGCATAAAATTTAGCCAATTATCTTTTTATTCCCAGACATTTTACTATCCTACGAGCATTTGTTTACTCTTACTTTTGCAAGAGTTTCTTGAATGTATGCATGTGACTAATTTCAATGGCATTATTCAAAATGAGCTGGGAATACGTAATTCAAGTTTACTATTTAGACAATTTTTTGCTATTAAATTAAAGTATTTATTCAACATTTATTTTATAGACACAAAAAGTCGTATTTGAATAATGTCGTAACTGCCAGTATGTGCTTAGTGAGTTTAAAGGTAGTCAGATTAATAAACTAATAATATGAGAATATGTGAGAAAAGCTTTATTAGAAATTCACTTAAGCTATCCTTAAGCTCTAAAATTTTAACAAACTTTAGAAACGTAGAAACTTTGCAATATATTATTTACAATAGTTTACCCTGTCTAACAATATCGCTACATGTATTTATCACATGTGTAATATCACTAACAGAACTGTTGGTAAACGTAAATTAAACTGATGATATATTTTTCTGCCACCAATTTTGTTTCACTAAACAATTTTTTTTGCTAGAAATTTCTAAGAAAAGTTATGTAGTTTAATATTATACCCGAAGTTCATCTTTAAATGGGTAGCCCCAGGATTCAGTGTCCTGGTTGCAATTCCGCAATTCTATTTTATCCATTGCCGCAAGGAGTGCAATTGCATTCCTCTGTCGTGAAAGGAAATACATAGAAAAAGATTAATATTTGAAATTGACTAAAATTGAAGCTGGAAAAGTGAATTTCAAATTTAAAGGTTATAATCTGTTGTATTTAGTATGAAAAGAGGAGTATAGATCCCTATTAGGATCAGGATAGGTCTAAAATTTCGACTCGGGTATATTTGAAGAGCTAAGACATTTACGTGCCCGCTAAACACAGTTATACTTTATATAAAAAATACTATCTATGTAATGGAATGGCGACAGAGGAGGCAGACAGAAGAAGAGAAGAAGGCACAAGTGTGGAAGAGGAGCAAAGGAGAAGAGACAGGGAGATACAATAACAGCAAAGAATGGAAAAAATTAAGAAGGGCAATTACAACACAAGATATAAAAAGATTTGGGAGAGGGAGATAAAACACAAAAAACTTGAGAAGGTTTGCAAGGGCAGGGTGTGCGGAACGGAGATAGAAACATTTGAGCATATTAAGTTTTCATGTGAGAAAAAGGTGATAAGCGAAAATAATATTGGGCAGTTATTAAAAGGAGGCAATGAAGCGAAGAGGTGGATGGCGGAGATAGAGAAAGAGAATGAGGAAAGAGAAGGAATGGCAGAGTAGAAACAGAAGAGAGAGAGAGTAGCAGGAGGAGCGAAACAGTAGCAGTAGCAGTTTTGTTTTTACTTTTATAAGGATAATTTTTTTTCGTCTGGAGGGAGAATGTTTAGATATAATAAGCATCAAAATAAGCACAATGATATGTAAATAAATGGCAAAAACATTAAAAATAAAATAATACTATCTATGTTAATTTTTTATCTAAATATAATGTGTAGTTATTTTGTAGATCAACTTTTAAAATCATAAAACAAACCATTTTGAGGAAAATTAAAAGTTTTTTAGATCATATATAAGTTACAATATTTAAGTGAAATTTAATCACATTTTGATTTCAGCGAGTAAAGATTTAACCATCAATTATTTTCTAATCATTCCACCAATGAAATTCAAGTAATTTAAAACTGTAGGTAGCTTCTTAAAACGCAAACGATTTGACCACACAACACACAACGTTGAACAATAACTGTACTTACAGCTTCAAGCGTTCGGTTCTTCACGTTACATTGTTACGTTATGCAATGTTGCGTTAATTTCACTTTTTATGCTTAACGAATTTGATATGGCTACGGACGCGGATAGGCACACAAAGGTTTTTATTTTACATAATTTATTACCTTTTTTTATTCATAATTACTTAAAAATTAATTATTTTTAATATTACTTTTTTTATTGTTATTCAAATATACACAACAGTAAACAATAAGTTTATTTTATGTTGTAATTTTAAAGCGTTGTAGATAATTATTGGGCAGTAAATTTCTCATTAATATGTCACAATTTAATTTGATGAATTTATATACATAATATGCACAAGCACGAAAAAGATACTTAGGAAAAATCGATATTGTAAGGTATTAGTAATATTAAATTAATTTCTTTTTCTGTGAAATTCTTCTTCACTATTACAATGTACTTAATAATGCATAATCAAAATCATTTCACATTACGTAGAACAATATGACAACATCAGTCACTTCTGCAAAGCTACCTAAATCAGTTGAGCATATCGGCTTAGCGCACAACTGCACCTGTGACTCCTGCAGATATAGAAAGCATAATCATCAACATACCCAATCGTATTAGTTTAAATAGTTTAGTTTTATAACCATGATGGCAGTTATTTTAAATGTGTTGAAGTTTCATATATGTAGAAAGATTATTGATTGAATAATAAAATCAATTTATATTATTATCATTGTTATTCTTTCGGTAAGTGTACTGTATTTTTTTAAATAAGTTCTGTTAAATTCTTTTTATTCGTCTTTTTAAGGTTTAGGAGATAGTATATTGAAACAATCTGTCTTGTTTAGAGGACATTCAGTGATATGTATGTAAATTGTAAGTGTTTTCTACCAACTCATCCCTTAATTTCAATAGATCCTAAAATCTGATTAGGTGGTTAACAGGTCCAGAGGGACTTTCTTTTTTAATCTGCGAATTACTGGACATTAGACAGCTGGCCAATTTGTTTGGATGTTTAAGTATTCCCTCCCTGTAGGCTTCGGTTCTAAACGCTTTTTCTTTATTAGTTGTGAGTATATCCAGATCTCGATATATTATGTGATTAGGCACAAACCATGGTGCATTCTCTTTTAAAGGTCTCTTAGATTGATTTGGTAAACTATTGAAAATTGTAAAATCTCCATCTAGGAATGCCATATTATGTACATCTATTTATGTTACTGTACCTATATTGATATTTAGCTGATTGTATGCTACAGAACTTTAAGTCACGTTGGCCACCAATGCTATACACACAATATATCGTCAACAATAACGACTAACGATTCACCCCCCATTATTACAAACACTATTGTAGATAACATTGTTACTATATAATTATTTCTATTAATTCAAGATAACACAATTCTAACACGAATTACTTTTGCTTCCTCTATTCCGCCTATTCTGTCTATTCGGTATGTTCTGTTCATTCTGTTTCGATGTTTCCCCATGCGTTGCACTCAAACTACAAACAGACTCGTTAAGTCATCTTCATTCTTCATGCGGGATAAATACCAGACTGTTATTAGTATCTGACATCCCTTTCTGATACACACAATATTTATCTTCTGTCTCATTACAATTTAATATGTAAATTAGTATTTCAAGTGATGCACTATATGTGAAGATGTATTAAGATTATATATTAAACTATTGTATTCTACTCGCGGATTTTGTAACTCTCTCACTACAATAACCCCGGTTATTAGGCAATAAGTCAATGAAAACCGATATCTCAAAAACCAGGACACTGCGACAAAACATAGACATAGTGTTCATTCATTTTGCTGGAAACTGATTTTATAATTCTTTTTTTTATGTGTACCTTCACTAAAATTGGACAAAAGGTGATAATGAAATTGGGATGGTGGTGTTAAAAACTCATGAAATTTGTGTGACATAATTTAAAGATCACTCCTAATGGGATAACGTATATCAACTAACTTCGATATTGAACGTTGCAACATCTGTAAATAAGTTAATCAACTTGTAACAGTTTTCTTTTACGATAAAACACAAAACGTTAATTCATTTAACATGCATTTCTCTAGACTCAAATAGATATCTTCATAACCTACTCTTAAATAAAAAGGTAATTGAATTACTTTAATTAACGTATGCATTTCTAATTAGTACTTTCATTAGTAGGATCATTTCTATGATCTGGTTTATAACAGAAGCTAAAAGTAAAAGTTTGAATAATTAGTTATTACATAGAATAATTACAATTAACGAAGAACTAAATTATGTAAATGTATAGGACGAGTACATTGTTCCCAAATATTTCATTTATTATTTGTCAAATTAATTCATTAGACTAAATTTAAATAAACTCACTTTTTAATTAGTTTATGTAAGAAGCTATTCAGTCGGAGAGCATAATAGCAGCGCAAATACCAAGATCTTATCTGTTGTCAAGGGAATTAAGTAATTTTATCTAAATTGAACTAATGCTTCTTATTTCACATTTCATTTCTAAATTTGTCCAAACTAAAAATTTAATTTTTTTTCTTCTGTTTCAACGTACCCCACCTCCTTCTCCTCTTTTCCTCTACACCATCCACCTTGTTCTTATTCTCTTCCCTAGCAACAGTTCCTGCAAACAAATCTTGTTCCGACTCTCCCATATACCTGTTTCTTATATATCCAGCTTTTCTTCATCCCCTCTCCAATATATGTTTCCTCTTACTTAATTTCCTAGATTAAATCTTGTGATCATTGAAATTTTGTACAAGTGCATCTCTTATTGTACCTCGACTCCTCCATCTTTCTCTTATTATCCTCCTTTATGCTTCTATCGTTCACAATTGATTTCTTTAACGAAGAAATACTAAACTCCGTATAAAATTGTACTCAATATGAACATCACGAAAGCAAAATAAAAAACTAAATATGTATACATAAACGATTAAAATACTTTTCATTTCCGTAGAACACCCTGTACACGATTTTACTCCTAAACATTTAAGAAATTTCTATTGACGGTACGTACCTATATAAAATATAATATAAACCAGAAAGTATAATATAAAATGTGTATTCAATGTGGTTATATTATAGCTATAATTTGTGGATGTTTTGTTTTGAATGAATATTACAATGTGAAAGTAACACACGGCATGACAGAGAAGGAATCGAGACGACCGGTCCGGTGGACTGGCTGACTGGCTGATTGTCTGTAGCGGAGTTCTTGATTGTCCTGACTCTGGAAGCGACGATGAGGAAGGCGCAAAGCTACAGATTCCATCGCCTCACTAGAGCAAACTTAGCAAACTAGTCAAAGATGATGCTTTGGCGTTGACAGATTATATTGTCGTCAATTAATAAAAAGAAATTACAACAAATTTGACTTCAAAAAAGAAATCAAACCTCCATAAAGCTACATGAATATAAATACAACAAATCTTAGTAATTTGACGCATGTTAAAAAGTAAAATAAGATAATACACAGTATTCTAATTTTACTATATGTTACAAAGCTTAAAACAAACAGAAGACCTAGAAATGTAAACCTATAACAAAATTGAAGACACAAGAGAAATGTATGTGTATCTTCCTTCTCTTTCTAACATATCTTCGTCTCCCTTTCTTTATTGGATTGGAGTTGGTTGCATTACGTCTTACTGAAATAGGTTTTGGAGAGAGCAGATTCTTCTATAGTCTACACTCTACTATTACTTTCAACTTTTGACATAATAAAGGACCGCCTCAGGTGAAGATTTACTATAAAACCAGTATAACAGACGCGATGTGGTATTTCGTTTTGATCTCGTTGTAAATATCGTACTCGTATTCGAATGGTATATAATTAAATTTTGAATATATTTAATTTTGATGGTATAAATTCACTATCACTATGACGACGCATATTTAATTTGGGTGATAAAACTGTTATAAAATATGGGGTAATGATAGTAATCAAAAAAGATGAAAATTAATAGATACAAAATATCAAAATGTTAAATGCCGTAAATCACCTACTGAGAAGAAGAATAGGTCAGTTTTGAATTTTTATAATTTGATTTTAATTATTGATTAGAGTCTAATATTTCGCCTGGTTTAGTTTAGCTTTAGAAGAAAGGTTTGAGATAAAAAGTATGTCATCTTTATAAAAGTGCATAGTTTGACTTATATTATTAAGAGGTAGAAAGTTGTCCCACACTTGCTAGCGTGCCAGAAGCTAATTCTAAGATTAATTTACGACTTCTCATGTGGAAAATTGTTTTGTAGTCAAATTATCACACATGTTAGGCTACTACAAGCTAATTAAAGTGTTTTTCTATCTAATTTATTTAACATTTGTCTTTCGATGCTGAATTCTATCACCGACGACTCCATAATATGTAAGCTCAGCACCATATGTCACTTTAATCACTTTAATTTTATTAATTACCAATCCCAAAAAATACAACACTGGTCCGGGCATCAAACCAAAGACACAACACCCTGGTGTTAAGCATAAATCCTCTCGAACATTGTTGCTTCTAATAATTATTTAATATCACCATTTTATATCTGTAAAACTTCTAATTAACTAAAAAAAATTAATTAAAGATAAACTTAGCAATATAGCATTAAATATCGTAAAAAATCTACATTTTAGAAAACACCGATATCTCCAATATAACAACACTTTATAAGAGTTAATGCTATTATATTTTGTTCTTTGAACCTCCTTTACTATTTTAACATTCGTTTCACAAGACAGTTTTATAAGTACATAACTCTACTGCCATAATTAGCACTTAATTAATATTCAATGTTAATGTCTCCAAATTTGATCTTACAATATTTTCTACTTGACATTCCGTTCTAGTTTTTTATTCATAAATTAATGACGTCACATGCAGATGTATAAACTAGTTTTAGTTTAAAATTTCTTTTTCCATTTAAATTCACAGTACATCAATAAAAATAAATATTCATTTTAAATTTATTCAACATTTTAAGGAAAAATATAAGAGACTTAATGAGACTGTACAAGATAATAAAAAAGCAAGGCGAAAGTCATGCGATTCCTCAACTGAGAAAGAAGATTATGATCTTATAATATCTATTCCGTGTGGAAGAGCCAACATGTTTTAATAAGTTAAACAGACTATATCGTATAGCAAATACAATAATTCTTTAGTTATTAACAATTGTTCTACCTTTGTAGTTATAGTGGAAACAGCATAGTTCGATACAGTATAAATCTAATGTACTCTTAATAAAAATTGATGTAAAAAAGCGATGTGTTTTTAAAATATAGTTAACCTTGATGACCTATCAAAGGTTTTCAATTGCGACCCTAGAAACGCTATTGATACTCTAAAATCGTCGTATCCAAGGAATAACAAATGAAATGAGAACCTAGATGTTTTAATGATGCGCTAAATTTCGACTCGAGAAGTTAAATGACGCAATTTCTAAACAGCCTTAATAATTGTTATTGAAAAGTAAATAACAATAATTAAATGAGGTGTAAACAAAATATATTTCAGTGATATTACCACAGATAAATAAATTAACCTTGTGGTTATTACATAGGCATCATTCCATTAAAACGGTTCAGTGATTTAAACAAAATTATTTTGATGTAAAAAATAACAGAAGTAACAGCAGAGCAAAATGTTTGAGTGCTTGAACCATTTGTCCGTTATTTATCGTGTCAAAGAAGCACGTTATGTATAAAAAATCACTTACATAACTGTAATATGCTATAGTATATAAAACAATTCAATGCAAACGTAAACTGAAATGCAAAGTGACGAAGAAATATACGTATTGAATTACCAGCGCGGTGGAGGCACGGGGGGCTGGGCAGACAGAGCGTAATAGGCGTATGTAAAATAATTTGTAAGTCGTAAAAAGCATTGAAAAAGTGCTGTTACTAATTATGAATTCCGCTGGAGTCAGAGCTGCGACAAAAACAATTTATGGACATTACGAGCCGTTGGACTTACAATGAGATATTTTATAGTAAATGTACAGAACATTATTTCAAGAGCAACTTGGTTATGCAACTGGAGAATGAAGGAAATGTGTCCCTATCCCGATGTTTTTCAAACGCGTATTATGCTGTTTTCATCCCAGAGAGACTGTTCAATAAAACACGAACAAAAACTTGTTTTTTTGAACAAAAACACCAATGTTTACAACAAGGAGACACTTCTTAAAACATTTTTGTCTTTTGTTGCTGTTTTAGTAAACAAAACACATTCCCACACATTTGTTGTTGTTTTTTAGTTGTAATTTATTATATTTTCAGTTATTGTTTATCATGTTTATAATTTTTATGGGACACACAGAAAAACACTAAAAACAAAACCAGTCTTTTCAGTGTAAACAGTTTGTTTTCGAAAAACAGAACTGTTTTAAAATAAAACAAAACATGCTTTTGTTTTGCTTTTTGACAACAAAAATGTTTTCAAAACTATCTCTCTGATGTGAAACCGGCATTAGTTTCATGTTATGCCGGCAGTTTACTTTTGGCGAGACATTTGTCAAAACATTTGTCGAGTGTCGTGAAGCAAGTTCTATTAGAATCTCATTTGGGACACGTTAGTAAACTTCGGTTTTTTAGTGAATATATTTCTCAAAAACTAACTAAAAATAATTAACCACTACTTCAACTATTTTTAAATTTTAATTAACTGCAGTAACATATGATACTTTGCAAATTTCACTTTAGCAAATATATGGCACACAATGTGAAAAAAACCGCTGTAAACTTTGTCATAGACGTGAACAAATATAGACTATAACCAAACAACATTCAGCAAATAATATGCATTCATTTCAACTAAAAAAAACTCTCTTTTTATCATATTGACTGCAGTGAGCTGTGTATACATTACTCTGGCAGTACGAACGCAATTTGAATTTCCCGCTCTGTGATTTCACCTGCAGTTAACACCTCACATTTGTGGCAAGTTACACACATAAATAAGTATAACTATGTTATGTGACAGTTTTAATAATATTTGTTGGAAATAATGGTATTATAATTTGATAAATGTTATTTTAATTAGTGCTAATTAATATTGAAATGTTATTAATGTTCATTTTGATAAAGGTGTTATCAATGTTTTTAAAATGTGTAGCAAATATAGTGTAATAATATAGGAGTACATGGAATTATATTACACTGGAAAAATGATATTCATAAATGGTTTATGTCACAAAATATTGGCGGCCCAATCCAATTTATTCAACTAAAAATTTTGCTATAATCTTCCCGTTAAACAAAGTTAGGTAAATATGTAAGTTACCTTACGTAAAAAAATATTATCTAATATACAACGTTTTGTGACCTATATTACCGGTTTTTGATAAGTAAGATATGCTAACCACCTAAGATATGATACCAGAATAGAAAGTTTTTTTCTTGTTCATGATTTTTTTAACATTTAGGTAAATAGTTTTTTATCGATCTTAATAAAGTTTATTTTATTAAATTTTTTGTTATTAGAATGTTAAGGAATTTGTTTAAATAAATAATCAACATACATGAACAATTTATTGTCACGAATTCATTACATAATCCATTAATAACAAAATTCCAGCCATGTAAATGCCACCCGTAGATACCCATGTGAAACAAATTTAAGACAGCATGGGACGAAGCAATTCCTTTATTTTTAACTCTGCATTAAACTTTCATTTTCATTCGTTTATAAACAGTAGTGTCACTGCCTGCTTAACGCTGTATATCTGAGGCGTTGTGTTTACAGTTTGTATATATAGTTATTAGTTATATAATAGTAAATGTATAATGTATAACAAATTGAGCTTCAAATGGAAATATTTTTAAATTTTCATTGAAGTGCCATACTTTGCAGTGACATATCTCTGTCCCTGTAAGACACACAAAAAATATTGTATGCAAAACTTGTAGGGAATTGAGTTCTCTATAAGTTTGATAATATCTATTTTGATCATAGGACGCACTAGTAACGAGATATTGCCAATAAACCGCTTTTGGCAGCCATTTTTCCAAGATAGCAGCGCGCGCCGACGTCGACCGTGTTGCAAACTTGGAGTTTTAATTAACAGCCTAACTTTAAAACATACCTAAAAATTAGAACTACCAGCCCTTATGTCAGGTAAAAATTACAAACTCAACAAATATTTCTGAGGTGTTTATAGCTTATTTTGGTGACTAACTATTTGTGATTTATTTCAAACAGAACAAATATTTGTAAATATATTATATTTTGAATGTTGCAGATCTATCATTGTTCCTTTTAGGCCGTCTGCACATGGGTCGACTGATTGCAAACGCGAGCCCCGAATCTGCCCGAACAGTATGAGAATGCAACAGTGTTGTTACTGAGAAAACGCACGTGTATACGAGTGAGAGAACACACACAACACGGACGAAACTAAACTGATTTGAAATTGGTTTTGAGTATGTTTCTTGGTAGCAGGGCAATTACGTTGCATGCTTTTGATGGTGACACAAATGCTGTGCACAAATACTATTCAAAAATATTTAAATACATACATACATACAAATACGACACAATAAAATTCACTACTATGCTATTGTTAAAAATTCTATAGAGTCACGAAACACGGCTCGACTAGTTTGCAATCAATCGACTCGTGTGCGGAGGGCCTTTTTGTTACATCGGTTACAAATTGGTTGATATTCTCCTTTAAATAAGCAAGAGTAAGTAAGTCTTATAGTGACGAGCCTTTAAATATAAATCGATTAAAAGAAACCAGATTACCTCGGAAGTTCAACAATTACGATTAGTTCTTTTCAAATGTCAAAATAAATAGCAGTCGTTATTTTAAAATTTAATTGTTCAAAATTAATGAGATCCAGTTTGAACCAAACATTAATTCAACGTTCCAACATTAAATAAATGACTGCTCATAAATGTAGTTTCTTACCTTGTAAATTCCGTCTACGATTTTCGTCACTTCTTCTGTCTCCATGATAATTTATTTTAATCTAATGAATATTTTGACACAAAACACAATTAAGATTATTGTTTAGATAATTATACAGTGGCCATCATCGTGTATGACTCACTGTAGTGATTTAAAACAAACAAAAAATGATTATCACCAATACGAACACATTCTAATGTTAGAACATTTGTAGATGAACACTGGATATGCTGTTAGACTGTGACGACACCTGAAAAAAAAATTGTTAATAATAATATTTTAATTACCTATAGTATTGTTATTAGAAAATTATTCAATTTATTTATACTAATAAGTTTAGAAGATATTTCTAATGCATTGTTATCTCTCTGTAAAAATACAGCATTCTGAAATGGTTTTGATATTATAAAAATGGTAAAACAAAATAAATAAAATCGATCACTTATTATTTTACAATACGCGATAAAATAGAGCAAATGAAACAGAATTTTAAATTTTAAATAGCTAATATCTACATCAATTTTTCAAATATATTACAACGTAACACAATGTTACTTATAATACAACGTTTTGTGACCTATTTTACTGCGTTTTGAAAAATAAATCTTTCCATTGCATTAATGTAAGGTAACATCCATGTTTTGTGCTTAACAATGTATAATACGAGTACGAGGGTATATTTTTGACAGTGTACTTTCCATTAAAATATGCATTAAATATTTTACATAAATATGATAACAAACATAAATAATAATTCGAGTTATTTATCCAAGTTATAATTGGAATTCGCAATTAAATATTTTATTTAAAAAAAAGTAAATAAACTGGAAGTGAACAAACGGAGGAGCGGAGAGCAACGGAGGTGTACAAACGCGTCATTCGTTTCGGGATGTAAACATTATAAGCTTTGAAGTATATTTGAAAAATATTTTGTAGTTTGTCTCATGAAAAATGCTAATATAAATTATGTATAGGCCGAAAAAAAGACCGTGGTTCTAAGAAGCCCGTGAAGTATTAATAAAAAAAAAAAGTTCGTATAATAAAAAGCTCAAAATCCCAGAGCCCCAGACCCACGTCCTTTAGCAAAGCTGAAATTGTGACAATAACTGTAATATGTAATTAAGAACGTATGCGTAACATTCACTAGTTGCGGACCCCTAATGTGTGCCTAATTTCCGCTTTAGTAAAGCTTTTTAAAAAAATATCCTTCTCTAAAAAATATATGACAAGCCTACAGGTTCCAAATCACACATCTACACAATAAATATGAAATAAATGTGGGTGTGTCCAAGGTTCTATACATAGTTATATATTATTCTCATAATATTCTCATATTAAAACTAATAACTGAGTATATTCCTATTCCTAAGTATTTAATGTATACAAAAAAGGGCAAAACGAGTGTATTATAAAATACAGGACAGAAATGTGACAGAATTTCACAGTGCAAAAAAGGCAGAATTCAAATACGGTTTAAAAATACCATTAGACAAGCTACATGAACATATTTTCAAATACAAATATGTTTGCATAAAAAGTGCATTTCACAAAAAATGCAATCCGCATGATATGTTGATTAATGTCAAAGGGTATTGGTAAAAGAGGGAGAGAAACTGGTTTTGATGTGAAAGAGAGACACTGCAGGTGCATACATATGTCCAAACTTAATCAAACATATCAACGACTAGTAGAAAAAATCCAATAAAACTTCAATAAAATTAATTGAAAAATATAATAAAATTGTTAATCTATAAAGTGATTTGGTGGAGAGCATTTTAATTAAAATACTGATTCAAAATGTTTCGAATCATATATTGACAGTATCAATACACATTTTTGCAACTACAGGGTGTTCTAAATGAGATGATACCATTTGTAATTAACATAACTCTTTAAATATTAAATGAAATAATTATTTGTTTCTATATTTTATTAACTCATTTTCTAACGTTATGTATGTATTGTCTTGAAATCTGAACTTCTTTTGCTCACATATTTAATTAATTTTTTTTCACGTCTGTGTTTTTTCTAATGAATGAAACGTAGGACACAAGGCAAGCGGAGCGCAGGGGAAATTGTATGCGGCATCGTTTGGTTATTCGTATAATTCGTTTCGTAAAACACATTTTGTATATAAATATAGTTTATTTATTATTCATTCGTTATGTATATGCCATGATTAGTAAATTTGACAGAAAAGGGTTCATCATTCGTTCATTTTTTCGTTTGTTATTGTAATTTATCTCCTTGCTTTATATATTTGCAATTATAATTAGAAACATAATGTACAGCCTCCGTCCTGAACATTCTTAGCACACCTTCGCCTAGACTGGTGCCACACAGTAAATCTGTATACCGCCATCTTTAATCGAGTAGGTGTACTAACAATAATTTGCAAAATAGCATTTAAAACAACATGTAGGATTTAATTATAAATAATAATATTAATTGTTGTCCACAAGTACAACGAGAAGTGACCTTAAGTTTCTAAAAAGAAAAATTTCCGTTATATTAGAAAAATACAACAGCAAGCAAATATCTACTGCAACTGCAGGTACATTTACTTGTTTATGTTATAAGGTGAATAACTTTACAGGAGCCGTGGTACCAATTTCGTTGTCTGTTTAGTGAAGATGTTGAAAATAAATTGGATTTCATGAAACCTTCATGTCAGTGTTTGATATGGGTACCTTTAGCAAGAATGATGAGATAAATTTTCTCTTCTTTCTCTTTCAGCTTACTATCTTCCCTTTTTAATTAATTATATTTACGATCTGACTATAATTTTGGCTATGATTATAAACATAAAGATAGAAACGATTTAATTTCCAAAACTTGAAAGCAAAAGGAAAGCCGCCCGAACAGGGACTTGAACCCTGGACCCTTGGATTAAAAGTCCAATGCTCTACCGACTGAGCTATCCGGGCTCTATACGTGCATAACCATTCCAAATTTCTGAAATTTTTCTGTATATTGAATTTTTTTAAAACTGATAAAATAGAGTCATAGAGAGAACATACTAACTACTACACCACCAAGACAAATTTATCGGCAGACATAGTTTGTAGTTGTGTGAAAGACACTTGAACTGTGCTCATAGGACATGACTATTTTAAAGTCTGTGAACTTAGTTCAGACCCAGCAATTGACCCGCAGTTTTTAACCTTTCTGAATACCACATAAATTAAATAAAAAACTATTTTTCCTGAGTTTTTACTTCTCTGTAATTATCCAACACTCGTAATAAGGTTTAACTAATTTATTACACCTTTGTATAATTTATCGCGATACGTTGTAATTACTAAAGAATTATAAATGATGATTACGTCATAATTACTAAGTAGTAACACCAAAGGAACACGGATGCATTCTGGGTATTTAATTTACATATGTATTTATTCATTCGTTTATCTTTGTTTTCAACGATGTTATTATTCCGTTTGTGAAAAGTCAGCTGAAGATACTAAGGGTATTCATTTCAACTGTGCTAAATCGTATTAAGTACTCGTTGTCTTGTTTATATTCTGGTGTAGTTCCAAATTTAGTTGTTTAATACATAAATAAGAATTTTGTATTAATATGTCACCATTAGAAAGTAATGGTTTATCAACACATAAAATTCAGATTCTTCCATTTTTTTTAATTACAAAAGTAGTGTCACTAAAACTACTGTAACTCGTAAACTAATGGTCCGAATCTCATGAAATTTTAACACATATTATTTAAAGACTTGTACTATTTAAGAATTGAATTTGTCAATAGTTGACTCATCTAATCAATTAACACAAATCAATTTTTGACATTGTTCTCATTTTAAGCCTAAAGAAGTTTAAATAAGAAGTTTTAATATTGACATAAGATAGATTATAGAACAAGTCTATTATTAAAAATAACAAGTTCTATGAATTTTCTGGAGATGACTATATTTCAGAAGAAAAAAAAACCTTTATACACATTACTAATGTTAATTATTCAATTAAATTGAATTGAAATAAAAGACTATGCTAAAATTTGCATAAAAGCAAACTACAAGCGGAAATAATTAATTTTTAATCTGATTATATCATCATTTTTCTTGTAGTTTAGATTTTTTTCTTTATATTACATTAATAAAATAAATGTTTATTTATAAGATAAATATATAAATTAGAAAAACTATCTGTCTTAATTACAGTGTAGTTTACTTGTAGAATTAGCAAAATATAATTATAAAAACTAATGACATCATTTTTATAAGCGTTGTGCAGAGTCCTGTGGCTGAACACAAATAAACAACGAAGTGAATAAGGCAATGTTATGACCAATGTAAGCAAAATCGTACAAAAAAGGTAGCCGCAGACTCTGTGATCGTCACGCCACAAGAATCGAGTCTAGAGTAACTTGAAACTATCAGTTATAAGTAATTTTATGAAATCTTTAGACGACATGCTAACAGCTAATTAACAAATTAAGATCTTAGAAAAACATTAACTTTTATCAGTCAGGTGTTATAATATAACGAGGAGAAACGACTATGTATTTTTTTAACAACATCTAGTACATTAAAGGTCTAAATACCACATAAATTAAATAAAAAACTATTTTTCCTGAGTTTTTACTAATTCCCTTCTTTCGAGATCAAATATTATGGTATTTTATTAGTAGAGGGGATACATTTGCTGTAGTGTTTCATTAAATTACTACCAGCCTTTTGGTACTTAATATTACCTAATTTCTTGGTATCTGTAATTAATAGAGGGAGGTACTACATGTACTTACTTTATTCTATTTTTAAACTAAAACCAATTCAAATTTCTAAACTGAGCCCTTATTCCTGAGTCTTGCGAGCAATGATCGTGATCGAACAGATATGATTTATAAGAGTGAAACATTTTAAGAATCACTCTTAAAAGAGTGTTTCTGAACTGTAATAATAATTAATAATAAAATTCGAAAATAGTACAGGAATACTCTTTTATAAGTGATTCTTAAAATGATTCACTCATATAAATCATATCTGTTCGATTAACGGATCATAATTGTTCCATTATTGTACTCTGAGCAGAAAACAACAATTCTAAATTCAATACTATGTATTAGTCTAAATTTATATTCTAAATTCATATACTAAATTCTTATTCTAAATTAAATAAAATACATGAAGTTGATATCAGAGTGAACGATGCCGAATGAACGTATCCACATCGCTGGATCGGTTCATTTCTTTTCAGACTGTTCATTTTAAATGAACGATACCGAATGAAAGGCAGAAATAAACAAAAACTAAATCGTCTGATATTAGCTTAAATAAAAACATACCAAACTATATTTCTTTGATGAAGAAATAACCTAAGGCTTTTTAAATTGCATTTGTTAAAACAAGATTCATAACACAGGCTTGAAATAAAAAGTGAAATATTCAAAATCTAGTTAACGAAGTTATAGGCTATGTTATGTTTTTATACACGTAACACAGTAAACGCACGTAACTTTGTTCAGCGGATACCGACCCAACAATTTTGACAGTGTACTTTGAGTTGTAACTACTCTAAAACACACGTGGATGGTTTCTTACTTTCATAATGGTGTTGTTTACTATGTACAAGGTCTTCCATCGCATCCGTGTCGATAGCTCTTGAAGATGATGGACATTTATTATCTTAAGCTAATTTTATGACGGAGATCTGTCAAGTAAAGCGCTAAAACGATATATTTAAACAGCTCTTAACTGAACTTTACTTTCTTATTTGCATGCGTAGTGAATATTTAGTAGTAATTATTCAAATTTTGTGCCTGTTTTTGATTTCTTTAAATTTCATTTCATTGAATTTGTTACTTTCTTATTAACATAAATTGCTCTTTCATTTATTGATTAATTCCATTTTTTACTATAAATTATCGCAGAATTATTCAATGTTATATACTGTCTAATAACTGTACAAGCAGAGTGAGGGGCATGCGGGATGGGTGGTTGCTTATTTGGTGCTAGTACTTAAATTATGACCACTTAACATCATTTGTTGGTATTGTTACTTTTAAATTTGTATATGGAGTCCAACAAGAGGTACACCCCACCACCCCCGCTGAACTTTACAGCTCTCGTTTTGACAGGATGGGCCGGCTAAGGCCTTTACAGTTGATATTAACGTCCAACTGTAGTAGATATGCGCTTGCTATAAATTAATTTCACAGGTTTTTTTAAAGGAAGTGAGGAACAATACGGTGAATCTTTCATCTTTTGTGGGAGAGGTTTTCATCAGAGGCTCTTTCATCAGGGCGTTCTATGGAGATGCTCATAGCCTCTGCCATACCTCTAACCTCAATAGGCTTGTGTCCTATGGCTTAATTTCTATAAAAGTGTACTATATATTGATAAAGTGGGTTAATAGAACCTCAAACGTTCAATTATTTTTTAATAACTCCTTATATGTTAGGAGATGTTAACAATTAAAAAAGTCATTTTGTTTCTTTAATTATTAAAGGGATTCAACGTTGTACAACATTCCAAATGCATGTGACCTCACGCTAGTTGCTATCACTTTTATACAACAGAGCGTAAAAGAGATATATTCTTGACAGAACTCTGACAAGTTTACAGGTTACCAATCTTACACCTCATAAATCTCTACTATATGTATTTATATATCAAAATATCAAATATTATATTACAGCTATTTCAAGGAACAATAAAATTTCAATACTATGTCTGCCTTAGCAGGGTTAAATAAAATAAAAACTTATTATTGTTTGACTTGACTTAATTATTTCGACTACCAACAGTTACAAAACTTTACCACAGCACTGACCTACTCAACAAATAACTGACGTTAAAATGCATTTACAGCGCTAAAACTACAATTCAATTTTTTAATTGCTATATCTCCGTCAACATTTAGATATTTAATAAAATAGATAAGCCAATACACATTTATTAATATCAATTTCAATCAACAATTGAAAAATCGACCACTAAAAAATGAGGACACAAGCCCATTGTACTATATAATTAACGGCAGATAAAATAAAATCTGTGATAAAATTATGCGGAATAAAATGGCACTATATTGTTTTATAAGGAGCCAATCTGTATCGGGGCATCTGGACCCCTACAGCCGGCTCTGATTTTATTTATTTTATGATTTACAAAGTTACCAACAAACTACAAAAACAACCAGACTCTCGCAAGTTCCAGTAATGCTCCTGCTAACCTACAGAAACTGGAGAATGTTATTTACTTTATTATGAAAACAAGTTGTCCAGTTGAAGCAAGTTGTTTTAGTGTTTCTGTATCTGTTTGGTTCATATATGTGTGTGTATGTCTGTATGTGTGTGTGTGTGTGTGTGTGAATGTGTGCCGACTTTAAGATAGATCTTAATTGCTTTAACAAGTAAATGAAAATAATTACTAGAAGTTAAAAACAAATGGTCCGTAACCAAGGATTTTAATGTGAGTTGTTTGGTTTTGGAAAAAATCTGCAAACTATTTGCTGCACACTACCTACAGTGCCGCATTAATGCTATGGGCTACATGGTCTGTAGAAGAGGAGCACTTTTTATTTAGGCTGAATGAAATGGCATTCGAAATTAGAATAAAACAAATTGAGATTAATTAAGGAAAATACAAACAAATGGGAAACTTCATCTTCAGACTAAGAACAGGACATACGAGATTTACGCATTAACATGTAATCAGTAGTGCAACAACTGTCAGACGCAAATAACAGTCCATCATCTACTAGTAACCTGCCCACAATATCAAGGAACAAAACACAACATCAGTGGTGAACTAAAGGACATACTTTCAGACAATACAGAAAAAATTCAAAAAGTGCTGGATTTCCTTAATGATATAAATATAATAAACCAAATTTAATTAAAATAAATCAACTTTAGATGATTATGACCTTGTTGTTGGAATTGTCTTAAATTCTAAAATAAAAAAAAATCATTTCTTACAATAAGTAAAGAACTAGAAAGAAATTATGGTACTGAAGATAGCAAGAGCCTCTAATACAGAGGTCGGCTAAGAGGGGTAAATTATCTCCGACGGGGAAATGGGAAAATGAACGAAATAGACGAAGTAAAAACTTAAAATTGCCGTCCTTTTTGATAATACATTTTTTGGCGTTTGATACTAAAATTGTTTAAATTTTAAGAAAAAAAAATATCCAATTGTCGAACGCATATAATATTTGTATTATATTTGTAAATGAGCCTACTGCATTATACTCGTATATGAATAATTTAATCAGCATTACAAAGTGCAATTGGTATGCACTTTGAATGCACATATTTTTATAAATCAATACAGCGCATACTTGTTTTATACTACACACTACAGAAAAACTTGTTTACTTGCTTTCCCGCCCGCTTACAGGTAATATTTATTACACGTATGTAAATTACAATCGAAAAACAACGATTAGGGGCAAGGTGCTTTGAGAGTAAACAAATGAATTACACGTCTGAACAGAGGAAAAAAATCAAACTCACGATTTGCAATACGCTGCGCAAGATAGCTCAGCCTTAGCTGGTAAAAGGAAGGGCAATTACATTAGCAACTTGTTAGTCATTAGGGGCGACATTCCTATGGCACTTACATAATAACTGAGCCTTAAGGAAATAAGTAAAACTAGTACAGATATCTAGAGTAAAAATTATTATGCAATTATAATTATCGGAGTATTTTTCTTATCGTTAAATATCAAAGTATTATTGGAAAGTATGATCAGCAAGTGCAGTTCTCAAGCTTGGATGCACTTATTAATTGTATTTCATTTTGAAACTCTTTGTGTTATGACATTTAGATGAAAATACGTTGTTTATTATGTGGGGTGTATCAATAGAAGCTGACTGTTTTGACTGACTATTTGCATAAAACGTAATACATTAAGTGCGGTTTTTAATTCCTAAAAACTGAAGTTTAAAATGCTGGATTTTTCATTTCTACTTTTCTCAAAAAATGACCATAGCTTTCTTTTGTTTAATATGTATAACGTTGGCCTATTTCCGATTCTGAATCCTATCACTGAAGACTTCCTAATATTTAGACAATTTTTCTGGTCTCGTGACCTCATATGGTGAGGTGAGAGATGGAGGTACAGGCAGGAAGGAAGGAGAAGCAGGAAACGGTGAGAAGGAAGGAGGAGTAGAGAACATGAAAAGAGAGGATCAAAAGAAGAAGAAGCAGATGGTTTTGGGACTAACAAAAGTCTAGAATGGTTTAAGTTTAGTTTAAAGATTGAATTTATATAAGAATGAAATGTATTAGGAAATATAATACTATAGATTGTACAACAATAATAATAAAACAGAATATAGGAAAACAAGCCCAGAATGATCCAATTCAAAATTGACATATAGTATCTAACACCCTGTCTATAAATAAATACAATGATTTCTCAACGCATTTGCTAACAAAACTCTCTATAACTATAATATTTGTTATAAACTATTGCATTTAATTAGGTGACATAACAAATACCGTGCTTATTATTTTCCAATCCAACAGGTGCGCTAATGCTACAGACTCTCACAGCGTGGCACAGTACCAGTCTAAACACAATTCCACGTTCTAAACAGAAGCACGTATCAGTCACCATGCAATCTGATTGATTAGAAATGACTGGCAAATAATCAATAAATTCCTAAATATTTTTTTATTCAATTTATCTTAAAATCACTTTATAAGTAACTAAATGAGTGTATCTAGTTGGTTACGCATAATGAATAACAATTAACGTTCACCTAGTATCTACTACATACTACGCCAGTTAATAAGTTCAGTCTTGGCTAGACGGGAATAATATGAAAGTTGATATTCTTGTTGTTTACCATTTCCTAACTTCTCTGTAAGGTACTGTGCGCTTTGCAGCGTTGTATTCACCACTACAGACAAATTCTCTTGCCTCTCGTGATCTTTGCCTCTACACTGTATGCACCGATGTATTACTCCACGAAAGTCATGCTCACGTCTAACGAGAATATAATTTGTGAAAAATTTACACTGGGTAAAATTGAATCTGAACTTTTACCACGATCCAGCAACGTCTCCAGAACCACTGCAAATATACTAAGACAAAACGTAAATTCATATATCATTTATCGTTTTGTTTATGAGACTAATAACATTCAAGCTCAGAATATGTTTATTTTTTATATATAGTTTCTCTGGCTTCCTACGCACGTAGCCTTTTATCGCCCCTAATATTGTTCTGCTTCTTCTTATACGTTATATCCAGACAACAAGAATGATCTATTCATGGCTACTGCTGTTATAAATTTCGGTTCCTCAATCAAAAAGGCGATGTTAACAGGAAGCGTCTGCGAAATCTGTAGCACCGCCCTTTGGAGTCCATTTCTTGCCATTGCTGTATTTTTACATTGCCACAGAATGTGGTCAGGGTCTGCCTCTTCTTCACCACATTCGCATTTAGAGTTTGGAATGATTTTGTTTCTTGCTAGATGTTTCGGAGCTCCAGTATGATTCATTCTTAGATCTCAGAATATGTTTGTAAATGACATCAGACAACAACAAGTAAAAGTTTTTGGGCACTGTGCTATTCCTACCAGGTTTGCTTAACTAAAATAATACCAGTTAGTGGCTTATCCCATAATAAATTCAATTAACTTTAATTCATATAAGTTGAGATTTATTACGTAATTATTATCACGTCCTAGTATTCCAAGGTAATCAATTCCTCTGCAAGTACATCTCTGTACTCAATAATTCTGCGCAAAACCTTGAATCTAGGAAAAATATGAACTACACTCCGATGGACGATGACGACGGTGATGTTGACTCTGGGTCCCTGCACCACGATGCTTCACTTCGTGGGGCCTGCAGTATCATACCCAGCACTGGTCTTCGTTACAAGAACTTGGTCGTACGGTTTACAGTTAAGCAATTATAATGTGTGGTGCATCCAATGCACGTAAAACTATGACAAAAACTTACTACAGTGATTAATAATACAAAAAGAGATCGTAAAATCACAAACTCTCGAAGTTTTGACTAACTATGTTCTTCCATGATTATGTTTTTAACACACATTTTACTAAACAAAAACATGGATAGATACGAGTTCATATTCATATACGATTCAAGTTTCATGTGAAATTTCATAACAATTTGTTGCTCTATTGTTACACTTAACATTTTTCCGGCGAAACAATAAAAAATAAACTCACGTTTACTCAAACTCAATGTCAACTCAAAAATGCACCTCATATGTTAAATTTTATGTAACGAGATTTACTAATATTTCATGTATTAATAAACCTAATGTTGTTTACATAACATTACATTTCATTACTTAAAAAAGTTTAAAATAATGTTGTTACATTGTCATTAAATAAATACAAATATACACTTTAAATATTTGACCAATTTACAATGTAAGAATAACTAATCTTACATAAAAAGGAAAAAACGTAACTTAATATATTAAAGAATAATTTTTATTACGTAATGTTATATTATATATACATAAATATGTTACGTGACAGATAATCTTTTTATATTAAATATACGTTAATCTTTCGCGGGTAACTTTTATAATAATGTAACAATCATTTAAAATAATACAATTCTATCTATATAAAAGAAACGAATTGATCATCTTTCAATTTTACTCTCTGTTCATACTGCGATGCAGTTATATTATTATAACTGTTACATTAAAAGTATGATTAACTTTCCGCAAGACTTATATCATAGGTGCATGTCCACCACTCATCACCACTGTCCACTGTCCAGGTTGAGTAAAGATGTTGGTAAGTTCTCAAGTCCTCCGATGGTCAACGTCAACGTCATCGTCATCGTCAGTTCTACATAATACCACAGCAAATAATAATTATTCTCGCATATTTAATTACATGTTAATTTAACATCCTGTTTTTAGTTGATGGGAATAAAACTACAAGGTATGCGGAATATTAAAACGCTGCGTCAACAATAAGACCACTACTCTACGGAGAGTGAGAAGTGTAAAGAAAGCAGTGCTCTCCAAATATTTTTATCACGACCCCAATATAAAATGCAGATAGATGTCATCCGCTTTAACTTTAACAGGAAAATGCAAATTCCATTTTATACAGTAATGCAGTGCGATAAGGGTTGCGTTCGGTACCGAAATTTGCACTCCAACACAATTTTTTACCTAGTTTAAAAACGTCTTCTAAAAACTGTAAAATCCTTAAAAAGATGTCCTTAAGAAGTTTTACAAGTATTTTAATGCACAGACGCATAGATTAATTTGCAAAAAGTAGTAAAATAGGTCCCAAAAACGTTGTATATTAGGTAAATTGTATACATAATTTTGTGATTTAGCGGAAACTTTCTCGCCAGCTAAGGTTCATGGTCTGCAGACTTTGAAGTTCTTAGCGATTTTATGCCTATATCAAACACCATGTTTAATTACTCTACAAACAATTTTGACAATAATCTCGTTAGAATTGGATAAGAATCGTATTAGATTCGTAATTGTTGTTAGGGTAACTATTATTATAAAAATTATTTTCTATTGCGTAACCCATGTGATTCACGAACCCCACTTTGAAGACCACTGGTGGGAAACATTAGCTCCATAACAAGAAGGAAGAGCGCACGGCAAAATATAGATGGTGATAGTAGATGGTGGATAGTAGATGGTGGAATAGTTAAAGTCGTTGAAGAGTAGCGAAAAAAATTGCAATAAAATTATAGTCTTTAAGTAAACAACATACTAGAGTGGTGTTAATCTTTATTATAGCGTTGCGTTAGAAGGATGGTGGAAGCTGGAGGATGATGAAGTGCTGCGAACGGTAATCAAGTAGACGAGCTACTGTCTTGATTGCAATTTCAGATAAGTTGATTTCATGTAATACGGATGCACTAAGTAACGACGTATAAATTAAGCTAAGGGGAATACCAAGATAAAATATTTACTTGGTTATTACTTTAATTTACCATTTATATTAACATAATTTTGTAGAATTTAGGGATAACGACAGTGCGCACTTGTGATGAAAGGATTTTGTTAAATTTTCTGTGTTGTCATAGTCTATTACCAACTGATAGAACTGAAGTGCAATTATTTATGGCGCCAATGTTTAATTTAAAATAATTGCTTACAACTTATAAAAATGTCCTCTCAATCAAAAGTCAATAATTATATAACAATCGAGTATATATATATTGTAGGATCTGATGCGTCCAACAGTTGTCCAAACTGCGTAACTTACTAGGCCTGAATTGACGTCGCAGCGATATAATGTGAGCAGTTAAATGGCAAAATAACATTAACACAACAATAATACCTATACTTCTCAACTCATTCATATAAATGCATCACTCAGTTCAGTGATTCAGTTCACAATTCTTTATCGAACATCAATACGCTGCTTATAAAAATGTTACAATTTGCATTGGCACGGCGTAAACAGTAAAAGAATGCGGATAAGTTTTATTTTCCTTCTAACAAGTATTAATAGATTCTAATTGGCCAAGCCTTACTGCCGAGAGACCACGAGAGACCGCAAGACCAGGAACCTATCTTATTTAACCCGAAGATATTCCAAGCGTGTAACGAATTTTAAATCGTTCCAACAAAACCAAGCTGAATGTTAAAACTGACTTGCAGTCTGCTGAACAAAAACCTTGAATAATAAATAGTACGAGCAATAAATGGGAATCTAACACGACGAGATTGGAAGGAAGAAAAGGATCTTCTAGCACGGAAAAAGATCTATTTTATAAATTGGAAAATTCAGCTGTTTGATGCAATAGAAAAACTGCACTGCAACTGAGAACTGACTCGTAACAGAAGTGCAGCACGGTACTGCTTTGCATATACTTAAAATTCAGGGCATGGGGATTGTATATAACATTACATATAATGCAGTTGCATACATTGCATTGCATTTCAAATACTATTTGCTTGGTTATTGCACTTTTAAGAATAAACAACCTTTATAATGTTTTTTTTAACATTTATTGGTTCACATACTCGTATTACTAAAAAAATACATTAGAATAATCAAGGTGGTCCGCATTATTAGTGCCTATACAGTGGCGGATTTCCATAAAGGCGCATAACACACACATTTATAGTACGACAACGCAACCCAGTAAACATTTTGGATTCACTTGGCCATCATATTGGAGATGCGCATGACTTTTTCCTCATGAAAGACTTCATTTACAGTTCAGTTTGCGACAGTCGTTCATATGAAGTGTCTATTTTATCGGCTATAAATGGCAAAACCACTCCCTCTGCCGGAATACAAATGAAGATACAGTAGATGCGAACTATAATTGAAGTGAAATAGTCTTTCTACCAAAGTGAATAGTCACTTCACCAAATTGTTTACTGGGTAAGAGCAGACCCAGATTTTAAAGAAGTGACAATTTAGACAACGGCAGAGTCTAAGATAGGAATTAAAGTTAAGGCTAAAGCAAAGGAATCTAATTGATTATGAAAAGGAAAAATGCGGAAGACATAGAATATCTTGATGATAAGGAGGAAGAGATAGATGATAATGACGAAACCGAAAGACAATGAAACTTTAAAAAAATCAAACCCAAATAAATAACAAAATGTTTCAACGATTAGAGTAACTGTTTCATGCGATAAAGAATTACAAGAAATAAATAGTTCAAAGAAATCATTATTGACAATTTGGTGTTTGGATCAAATTAATTTTATTTTGGATTTGTTCAAAGATGTAAGGTTAAAAGGAAATAAAGTCGTTATTATTATGATATCAAAATTCCAACACATGTACCAATAAGACATTTCTTAAATTTCCAAAAGATCCTATTGCTCACAAATTGTGGGCTAGCAAATGTAAAATAATTATAAAAAAAATTACAATAACAAAAATTTAAAATAAATAACTTTGAATTCTTTGTTTAGTACGCTAAATTTTTTCACATTATTTTTATTTATTTCTTTAAATTGTTATTGCTTAGTATGAAACTAAAGCAGAACAATCGAAATACGAGTATAGATACTATTCTTTACGTAAATATCTCGGTTTCCATTAATCTTTATTACATTTTTATAGACTGACATTCATTATTTCATTTTGTTAGATGTTTCATTTTGATAAAATCTCACATTATAATTATTGTAAAATGTCTTTGTACTCGTATTTAATTTAATGAAACTAATAAAATTTAATATACATTTATAGAAAAATAAAATACTATATAACTATACCGCGGATGACCTTGCCAGAAAATGTAATTACTTTGAACGTATTTTAAAAGCAATTAAAAATCTTCATTAGTGGAGAATTCTAGATTGAGTTAATGTTGAATTAATAATATTTAAAAAAATAACACAAAAAACTGAAATGTATTTTTTTGTTTTTAATTTTATTTAAAGTAAAATAATTAAAATACTGATATAACTACAGCAATTACATCAAAACTAATGGAAAGTAAACAGTTCAAAAATAAACATTCTATTAAATTTTATAACTCTTAATATTTTCTCAATTTGAAAAATAGGTTTATTGTAATGCAAAGACGGCATAGTGGACGCTGACCAGATATGGGTTTTTTTATTATTAACTTATATTGATTATGTACATATATAATCATGCATGTAGTTCACATATGTGAGGATCATGGTACCACAAATACTACCAACATTAAAGCAAGTGATAGAATCCAGCATCAGAAATAGGCCGACGTTAAATATATTAAATAAAAAAAGAAACTACAAATGGACAGTTGTTCTAAAAAAAATTGTTAAAAATATGGTTCCTGTACCAACATTTTTATCAATAGAATAGCCATGGATTTTGTACCGGTCAATGCACAATTCACTTGATACTTCGATACGTATTTTTATTGAAACTAAAACAGGTTATGGCGCTGTAAAACTAAATTGTAATAAATGATAACGCAGCTTGATAAAATCATAAAGTGATACAAAAATATGTTTATATGTTTATAGCAATGTATCTGTCGAAGTAATGGTCTATATTACATGCGGATATTAATTAAATCCTGAGAGAAAAATGTTAGTTCGCATTACCGACGTCATGGAGAGTCAGACAACAGCGCCAACCTCACGCCTGGAGGCGAAAACATACATTATCAAAAAATACAACTCTTCTTTGGATTAAACAAGTTGTAGTTACGTTTCAAAATATTATGAACAAACATGAGCGTTCTTCTGTTCCCAATATCGAGTTGTACACTAGATATAATGGAATCTATCACAAATTTCTACTGGATAGAATATATAGAATAGAGTGCGAAGACTTGCACATAAAAATTGCAAATCAAGAGAAAAAATGTATATTTTTTTCGTAGTTAATAGTTTCAAATTAGGACCCCACATTTTAGGTATTTATGTAGAAAAATTACCATCCACATCAGTGCGATTTAACATGCCACATGTTTGTTATTTCACTCACACTCATGTTATTTACGGTAAGTTTAGTGTGAAAGAACCACGGTAAAATTTTTAGCTTAGACTCCAACATTGCTTAATCCAACTCTCTGCATTTTTAGATGAATACGAGTACCACCAATACTATCAAAAACATGACTTTCATTCAGCATGATCTAAATTTTCCAGCACAGCTGAGGGATTCTGGGAAACATGTAAACTATGACCAGATAAAATTCAATCTGTGGTGAAATCTCAGTCATTTGGAACAATGAGTAAAGAAGAAAGAGAGAAACGTTATTAACACGGGGTTATTTTAACCCGAAATAAATATATCCGGTCACAATTTCTATAATCTCATACAGTTTTAATCAAACACTTTTTTAAATCCCAAATTATCAAGAAATTTCATTCTATCACTGTTGATAATTTTTATGTATTTTGCAACTTCTTATCAAACTACCTTTCTCCAACTATTAAGTGACAATTACAAGTATGGTTTTAGGGACAGCTAGTCCGTCCTCCAGAGACAACGCAGTTATAGTGTGCAATCAACAAAATGATTAAAAACAGATTAAGAAGTTCACAAACTCTCGCTGACATAGAGATTTATAAACAAATGCGTTTCAGAAAGTTTGACAAAGTTATTTATAAAAGAAACCTCGTGTATTTTAATGTTAATAACTTTTATAACAAATAACAACAATTAAAACAACGTATAGTTATTAAATATAAAATAATAAAAGTCTTAACCTCATTCAATATAATAATTTAAATAATTGAAAGTAAAGCAACAAACAAACTTACCGTGAAAAGTAATAAAAAATATAATCCAAGATAAAATCACAAAAAGTCTATAAAAATAAACACTTATTATTAATATTTAAAACTTTATTTATTTAAAACAAGTTATTTAATTTGTATAACGAAAATAATATTCCGACGTATTTACGAATCGAGTCGAATAAACGTGCAGCACGAAGTTCACCCGGTGAAAGCGCGACGGATACTGAGAGCACTAGGTGCAAAACTCCACGCCGAAGCCGCTGTTTGTGTTTGATTCTGCATTTCGCTCAAGAGTCGCGTTTACTTGCTGGAATTATGACAGTGCCGTCCGTGAAAACCTTGTAAAAAATCTTACTGAAATATTCACTTTTTAAAAGGTGTATAAAAATAAGTCACCTCTGAGATATATATACGTTATATACCTAACAGTTAGTAATGACAATAAAATGTTCTTGATTTCCTTGAAGGCTTGGCTGAAACTAATTTATTTATTGCAAAGGCTTACGTAATTCATTATTAATGCTTTATTTATGATCTATATATTCAAGCTATTTTCACACTACAATATATTAATCTCGGTTTGAATAAATGACCTTAGTGCACTTAATGTTAAGTATAAGTATGTATTGTAGTGGCGAAAATCTCAGAAAAACTTTCTATGATATAAAAACTACTACATTTTTTACTTTTTTTGGTTTCTTTAAGATATTTCGGCATTAATTTGTTGTAGTGTTTTTGTAGTTATTATAAATCTGAAAGAAGAAAAAAGCTTGAACCAATTTCTACATTAAATTTTTCTTTAAAGGAAATAATAAGCGTAATGTAGCGCAAATATAATGGGACATTTTCAAAATTCATTTCTTAAGCCATTAGTCATATACGGGGTCTTTAATATTAAGGTTGACTAGTTTTATTGTACTCTTTAAAATTGATAATAACTACCAAAGCTCTAGAACCAACCAATACCGTGATATTTGACCAAAAGAATCAAAAGATATATAAACATTTCTTAGATTTAAGCCACAGAAAGTTCCCCGAATCAGAGTTATATTATTTTCTGGGTTTGATTGTTATGAAGTTAAATTGATTTAATACTAATATAATCATAAACTTATTAGACAGCTGCGTCGTTACATGTATGTGGTCACGACAATCAGTATTAAAAGTCAATCAATTACATCCTGTAAAAATGATATTTTATCATGTCTTAATTATAACATAATTATATCTTAATTATAGCAAGTACCAAGTCTTCATAGTAGTCGACGAGTTAGTACAAGTTATTTACTAAAATAAGGTTTATGTTTTATTATAGATGGTGAAGTAAATTATTGTCTATGAGTTAGTTTTTGAACTTTTAATAAAACTGCACTGGGAATCCTCCGTTACTTATTTTTGGCGCCCCTCCTCTGAGTACTGCAATGAATGTGGTCGGCCTTGCGCACTCAAGTCAACCTTTAGCGAGAGAAACCGTAATGCAATGTAGAATAATTGCATTTATTTACATTTGAAAGATTAATGCAATGGTCTTTTTTTAACCGTTTTTTATATGATGATCCTGTAGTTTATGAGTGTCCGTTATCCTGTGGTCTGTTGTATCGCATAGCTCCTAACCAAACTATCAATTATACAGATAAAATGCGACGTAGTAGTTGATCGTGTTAGGGACCATTCTTACCTACTGTTTTAATTTCAGATTTAGTTTTAATTTTATTTTTTAACCTTCAGTTGTATGTGTTAGTCACAGAACAGAATATGCATTTCTTGCAGTGTTTATAGTTTTAATTTTGAATACATTTCCCAGTAAACATTTTGGAGTCACTTTGACATCATATGGAAGATGCGTCAAGATATCTTTGTCATGAAAGAGTTCAGTTTCTCACAGTCATTCATATGAAATGTCTACTTTACCGTCTACAAATGTCGAAATTACTCCATCTGTCGGAATACAAATGAAGATAAAGTTGATGCGAATTATAATTGAAGTGAAATAGTGATAGAAACGTCACTAAATAGGACATTTCACCAAATTGTTTACTGGGTTAGTGCTTATTGGTTATAAGAGCCGCATAAATACATTATAAAGAAATTAGTAAGCCTTTTCATTGTAACGTAGATTTATAGGGTACATCTTGTTTTAAACATGAATCACCGCGATCTGTCGAAATTGAACTATTGAATATGTTTACCAGCTTTTAAAACTAAATTAAAAACTAAAAATAAATTAAAAGAACTTTTATAACATAAGTTTTGTTTATTAAAAGTGCATCATGCTTTTTGACAAGGGGCACAATAGTCTACAGGCACTAGGCTGCTCTGTTTTCGGCTTCGACTTCCTGACCACTGGGTGCCCCTTATCCTACTTTAGTTGATATTGCTTAGACATTAAATAAACTTCATTAAAGATGCTTATGGAAGCTGAATTCGTTGTGCCAGACAAATCACACTTCCCAGTGAATATTTTGGAATCATTTTGCCATCATATAGAAGATGCGTATGATTTTTTTGTCATAAAAGAAAGAGTTCATTTACAATTCAGTTTCTCACAGTCGTTCAAATAACATGTCTATTTTATCGACTACAAATGGCAAAAACACTCCATCTGTGGGAACACAAATGAAGGTAAAGTTGATGCGAACTATAATTGAAATGTAAGAATGATAGAAACGTCACAAATAGGGACATTTCACCAAATTGTTAACTGAGTAATTGACTATGGTATTGATTATCTTCAGGTTCTGAATTTTTGCGATGCAGTGATATTTTATGGGCACCCTGTATTTGTTTATATGCGAGTGTGTATGTGGCATCAGTTGGAACACGTTTTATCAGTTAAATGTCACCAGATGCAATTATTGTGTTACATAATCATATTTTAATTAGTCAAGTTGCATAACTGCATTACATCTCCAGTGAGCTGGCTAATTATTGCGGATACCTGAGGGCAGATGTACCATTATTCTACATGAAAAAATACGAATTTATGGACCTTTTTTTCATTTTTAATGTAATAGCTAAATTTACGAGCATTATGTATATATATTATTAATAAAAGATTTTTTGGAAAATATTGTTCTAAAATATGTTACTGTTTTTGTTCGATAATTAATTATAAAAAGTAAAATATTCATGAGTACTCTTCTCTTGTTAATATCGTCGTCCCTTGTTTTGTAATGGCATCATAGCAGTTTCATGATTTGTGACGCCTGACAAACGGCAACCCATATTACACAAATAAAACAATCATTAGTTCTTGTTCTTGCCGTTCAAAAGGCAACGCGATTTAATTTGTTTTTAAATTGTTCAGTAAATTCTTTTTAGCATCTAAATATTTCATTAATAATTTGATAAAACATTTGCGACGTGCTAACTTTTAATAATTTAATCTTTAAAATATGAACTCAATTATGAAACATCCAGTTTTAGTCGAATGAAACGAAGTGGATTTATCGTATATAGAAATAGTTTTGATATTATCAAGATGGTATACAAGAACATAAAATTGATTACTGATTATTCTAGAGACTTTAATATTGTGTACCGTGTACCGTGTAATGTCAAAATGTGACTAAAAATTCACTCATAAATAAGAATTTCAAATTTTTAGTAGCGGGGCATTCGTAATGCCCGTAATAAATAAATACTATTTTGAAACATCTAGGTATTTTCATTTACTGTTTTTACTTTAAAACAACTACACATAACCCCCATTATTTTCTAAAATGAGACACTATAAAACTAGCAAAAGTATTAAATACGCTTATAATATTCTCATTTTAAACTTCTTTTGCGTCAAGAACATTATCAATCTTTTCCAGTTATCATTATAATTTCTCCTGGAATTATATCCGAAAATTTTGGGAATCGAAATTAAAGCTAATCAAACATCTGTAATAAATAATAAATCTGCCTCTTAAGAAGTGATTCTTCTATTATTCAAATTATTGCAAATAAACTTAAGATACCATATTCCTATATGGTATAGTACTCGTATTATTCCTTCGTGCGATTGACGAATGTGAAATAAGAATAGCCCCCTTTCATAATCTGAAAACAAATTAAATGAATAACTACTAAATATAGTTACATATATTTAATATTTATTTAACATAACAAATTTTACATTTTACTTAAAGTTTTATTAGTAACAAGGTTGCTTACTGCAATAAATGTTGAAATAGATAGTGGCATAAATTTTCCTGCCGTTATGCATATTGGACGCTGTGCTCTCTGCATTAGAAGGCGCATTGAGATGGCGCCTTTCTTAGTTTCCATTCCGTCACACCCGATCCAATTAATATTAGCGACGCTGTTGCTCACTTGAAGCCCCTGTAGCATATACATGATATCTTAAAGTACTGTTAATTAATATTGGACTTAATGAGCCTAATAAATAGATAGCGTTATAAAATTTATATCAAAATTCTAGGAAATCTTTTCGAATTCATTTATAATAACATATACCTTGTAACTTTTTGACACATTTTAATTATTAGAGTACACAAAACGTAAACGTTTATTATTTACTGAAATTTAACATAATCTTATTACATTATCATTAAACTACCTTTACCCCCGTCGCAAGCGACGTTTGTTTTTTGTGAGTGGCTTGAATTTCAAGTCAAAATTTAATTACATTTTTAAATTGAAATAATAAATAAACTCGTCCTATATTGATTTAACATTTAATAACAATTAATTTTTCATACAAACTGACTAAGAAAATACATTTTTTATATCAAAATAAAAAATATTTTGAATTTATGCGATATTTGACCAATTTTTTTCCAAAATTTGGGATTTTTTTTTCGATTCGTAAATAAGTTGCCAAGGTTAGCCTATATACAAAATTTCAACTTTCTAGCACAATTTTTACTCTCGGCAAATACTGCCCCCGTGCATTCCAATAAAATTTTAAAATTTTGAATTTTTTTTTTATTAATAATAAACTTAATTATTCTAGAATCCAGAAAATGAATTTTCTCCAAAGTTCCTTGCCGGGCCCCCGAATTTCTTTAACCCCCCCCCTTTTCAATTTTTGAATTTCTAGTTTTTGAGAAATGTCAGCATTGAATACCTTAATACACATGCAAAATTTCAACTTTCTATCTTATACGAATTAAAAGTAATACAGCAAAAAAGGGATCACTTTTTTTCCAGTTTTTCCAAAATTACGGGATTCCAGGAAATTCAGAGAAAAATCCGGGGACGCCAAAAGTCTTAGAATTTTTCTCTCTACGAAATAGGAAATTTTTAAAAACTTCCCTGGAGCCGTTTTCAAGATGCCATACAAAATTCGAACCAAACATATAAAGATATAAACATATAATAATACTAGCGTTCATCCCCGTCGCAAAGCGACGTCTGTCTGTTATATGTGAATTGAATTTCATCTCAAATTTTAATTTCCTTTTTACCGTGACGAGATATTTCTACCGTAACGAGATATTTTTTACCGCAACGAGATATTTTTACCGTGACGAGATATTTTTACCGTGACGAGATATTTTTTACCGCAACGAGATATTTTCACCGTGACGAGATATTTTTACCGTGACGAGAAAGTTGGCATCGTTACATATTATATTCCATTCTATTCTATATTCTTTGCACAGTCATTTTAATTTCGTATTTGTATTTTAAGAGTAAACCAATAATAGAAATGTTAGAGTTGAAAGGAAAAAGGAAAAGGAAATGCTCTGAATATAAATACCCTTCAAAGGATATCACATCCTGAATATGGAAAATATCTCGTCACGGTAAAAATATCTCGTTGCGGTAAAAAATATCTAGTCACGGTAAAAATATCTCGTCACGGTAAAAATATCTCGTTGCGGTAAAAAATATCTCGTTACGGTAGAAATATCTCGTCACGGTAAAAAGGAAATGGATGAGATGGATGAGGAGAAAAGGATGAGATGAAATTCAATTCACATATAACAGACAGACGTCGCTTTGCGACGGGGATGAACACTAGTAAGAATATAAGATCATAAGATCATAAGAATATAAATATACACCTGGGACATTATAATATATGATAAATGTAAAAGACATTAAAAAAATTTTACCAATTAATTATTATTAATTTAATATGAAACATTATATAACCTTACATAAAATCTTTATTACCGTCACAAAACATTTATGTCGAAAGGTAACTTGTTATGTAATTTTATATAACACGATTTACGTAAAAGATAAACTTTTTATGTTATTTACAGTATTTGGCGGGTATAGCGTAGATATTCTTTAATAATTTATTTTACTAATTAATAACAGATGAGAAATATAAGCTTTAATATTTAAAAACGAAACTTAAATTTAAAATAAGTTTTAAGAAAAAACTCACATACTTAAAACGAATTAATGATAGATAATTTTGATAATTATTAATTTGTTTACTTGTATAGTCAATTCGTTCCCACTGAAGCATTGCATCCCCAATTGAGCTATGAGTCCTCCAACAAAACCAGAAGACATTATAAATAGGGAACTGCCTATTTCGTTCTGGAAAATACATTAAGAATTACATATTTTAAAAATTAGTATTTTTCAAGAAAAGTTGAATATGTATATTTCATAGTTCATATAGTAATTTTTTCTGTGCATTTCTCACAGTTCAACAATGATAATCTCATAAATTACTTTAGCTGACTTTTAAAAAATCGCACTCAAATTTATAATATGCTCACCTCTGCAATTTGACAAAAACCCATACAAATGGTTAAGAAATTTGTTACTACTTGACTTAAAAAACCCAAGGTGTAAATACGTTCCAATTCGTCGGCGCATCTAAAATGAAAATAAATATATTTGAATAATTATCTTAATTCTAACTTTTTTTTATTATCATTTTAGTAAACTTACGAGATAATGTATTGATGGTGTTTAATACATTCTCCGAAACAGATTTTTATCTCCTCTGAAATTTGTTCTTCTGTGAAATGTTCCAGAACATTTTCTTTTAAAATGTTTTCATCTTCTGTTCCATATACATTTGAATTTTTCTCTTTCTCCGTCAAATTTAACGTGTTTCTCTGAATTTGTTTATCTAATCTTGAAGACAATTTAAGTGTGAGTTAAGGTACTCGCATTATATCTTGTAATTTATTAATAAATTAAAATAAAATAAATTATGGAAGAAGAAGTAGAAAGATTTTTTGAAAATAAGAACTTAATATGAGACTAATTAGATTAAGATAAAAATTTAAAAAAATACAATGTAATTGATAGAATTAACGTTGAGAAACAAATTAACAAAAAAAATTAGGAATAGATTTGTTAAAATATTCTACAAATTAAGATTCCAATAAAGGACTAAATGATAAATGATAAGAGTATGTTTATACCTTTGCAATGCGGTCATTGTTACGTTTTCTATAGACTTCTGCAGAATCTGAAATTGTGCTGCCATGTGAATTATGAAAGATGCTGTTAGAGAATCCATTCCAACCATAATATATCCACCAATCGCAATTCCAGCAACTTGATAAGCATATGCTAAGTTGTATGTTGTTGCAGAAGAAATCCTCCATGGTATGTACACCTATAAATGAAATTAATACTCTCATAATTTGAACTATTTAAAGACTTTGATAGTTTATAACATGCAACCCCTTAGGTCTAGATTCCACTGAGGAAAAATTCCGTGGGGGACGTGTTAATATATGCTCTTTAATTACTTGACAAGGGGGACGGGATCGAAATTGCAGGAAATTTGTGTGACAGCATAATAGAACAATTAAACAAAAAGAAGTAATGTGTACATTTTGTGTTTAGTGGAATCTTACTTGATATGGTAGATTCTTGCTGAAACTATTGGTTACTTCTTCTGTACAATTAAGACGACTATTTTGATCTTCAGACGCAAGAGCAACTTGAGTACTTCCGAACAAAATACATGTGGTTACACAAGTGGTGTATAATAACGACAATATACGACTTCTTCTTATTGCTTCCTTAATAATATCATAATCTTGTTTATACTTAGACATCTCTACTTCCAACATGTAAGCCATGTGTCTGATTCTTTCGTTCCTTCCAAGAAATATAAACGACTTACACAAAGTTGACAAGTGACAACCAGTAAAACTTAAGTTCATGATCATTTCGCTAAAAGTATCACTTTGGAAACTGGCGATAATTTCAAAAAGTATAAAAGCAACCCATAGACTTAAATACAGAGTTATGCAGTATATTTTATACAACAAGGTTGGAAAGTTTGTATGCAGCTTTTTGGAAGGTGAATCAAACCATCCAAGTCCCATTATTCGTAAGAAGAAGAAACTTAAAGAAAAATAATCTTTAGGACGTGTAGATACTTCACTTAAATCCATTTTCAGTCGTTTATGAGAGTTTAAGAATATTGACTTACAAATACTCCGATATTTATACCCTTAAACGATATCCGGAGTATGCAGTAGCGTCGAAACATATTTTTGTATTACAGATTTTTCAATTTGTACAGAAAAAACTACGATATGTATAAATCATTTTTAGTTTGTTTAATGTGATATTAATGAAAATTAAATCAAATTTTAGGTTGCAATATTCTAGTAATGTACGCTACTGAGTAACCATTAAAGAAGTTTAATTAAAATACATTTATTTCTGTCCGTTTCGCAGAGGGTTGTAATTGGACTTTAGCTCTTGTCTGTAATTGTCACGCAAATCGAGGGCAATTAGAATAAATAATAGAAATTCGATTGAAATACGTTTAATGTTCAGCCAATTAATCACTCCTTGGTATTTAAACGATTATATGCTGAACTCTAATCCGTCCATCAATTAAAATGGGGATCTTAAGTAATTTACTAAAAACAGGGAATATTCGTTCATTGAATTTCTGGATCCCTTCGCCTGACACATTTATTTGTAAAGTTAAATTTGTTTAACAAAAGAAAAACTATAAATTGGCGCATTCCATCATCAAAACAGGTCTTGGTGTTATCTTCTATAATGCAGTGTCTAATTCAAAAATCTATGTAAAGAGTCATTAGAATAAACCTGTACATATTTAAGTGTAATAGCACTTCATGGTACAGAAGTTTAAAATAAATGGCAAACTGTCAGAAATGCATAGTAAAACCTACTTGGAATAGGAAATTTATTAATAAATCAAAATGTTTTTATAAAGGGTAAACTTTTTTATGTTAAATAGCCCAGTAAACATTTTGGAGTAAATTCTACTTAATTTCTATTACATATCATGAGTTTTTTGTCTGGAACGCGTTCGTTTTCTATTCAGTCGTTCATAGGAAAGGCCCTTTTTATGAGCTACAGAAATCGCAACGACGGTTCACTGCTGAATTAAAAGCGGAGTCGGTTTATGATTTATGACCGGAGTTATAAACTTGACACTAGCAGGGGTACAAAACTTAATAGAATTCTACTTTTTAGAGTCTGCAAAATATAAATATTTAAATGAAGAAATAAATAGATGTAATCTTTAGTACGGATCGTGATTTTTTTAATGAATATTATTCATTTTCAACAATACTCGTTATATTAGTTTTTTACATTGTTTTGGTGATTCAAAAATCCATGATCGGCAGGTCTGCGTTAGGTTTAAAACCTCTGTCTTACCATCGCTAGATTCTATCTTCGTTTATATACATTATATTCGGGGATTAAGGGAGATAGCGTCTGTCTATTACCATTAAAGAAATATTTGTTGAAAAAGGATAGAATATACTTTAAGCATACTGAGTACTGAACAAAATACTATACAAGTGTAACGGTGAAAAATATATTTTACTTGTCTAACCGTATCTCGTTTCTCTCTCACTTTGGAATAAATGAGATGAAAGTGAACTTAAAAAAAATATATCCATGTGGGAAAGAAACAGAAATACTTAATGAATGATGTTGGAAAAAGAAAGAATATTATTATGAAAAACTGACACAAAATCTGTGACACGTAGAGAACTTGTAACGCGTTAGAATAGAATTGTACGAGTGACTCGAACTTCACCAAATAGGGCACTTCACCAAATTGTTTACTGGGAAACAGCATATACATGTAACAATAAACAATTTTATTAAATATTTAAATTGGATCTACAAATGAACGTAATTGGTTGCTAAAGCACATTAACAATTCGCTTCAATTGTCTTCCAAGTATCATAATTTTCTGTCATTACTTGAATACTGTGTTACTTCCGCCTTCAATTTAATTGAATGATTGAAGATTCCAATTAATAAAACATCTGCTTATAATGCTAGAAGTATAGTTTCTGATCAATCAAGTTGGCTCTCAAGTAACAGACAAAGCTCGTAAAATATTTATGCAGTTTCGTTTTGTATATTGCATGCTATGAAACTATTAAAAATTATGCACATACCTTATTGATGTCTTTTCGGAAATTTCTATTATTAGGGAATCACCATTGATCTCTCTCTTGTTGTTAGGTAATTAACCTAAAACTAGAATCGAACCTAAAACTGCTCTGGTATCGATCAACTACTGTGTCGTCACAATATCTAATGTTTGCTATTATAATTACCTAGAGCAACAACAAAATCCCTATGAAGAAGCGACTTCCTGCTCTTAAATTCAAGCTGACCTCAAATTAAATTAAGCAATTGGTTGAAGTGCATTGTCAGTCACAAAAATCCAGAGCCGTATTCACGTTTAATATAGTACCTTCCAGAATTTGTACGGTCCCCACAATCTTATATTATCATATGGAAAAGATGAATAGCTTATACACGGGAAATTTTGTAACATTGAGACTTTCGACCAATACATTTTTGGGGTTATTACGAGCTAATATTGCATCCTTTAACGTAACTCACGTCAAACTACATGTTTCCTTATCCTTATCGATCAATTTTTGAAGAGAAAGAATAAATCGCACCAAATTATTCCTGCAGTAAATTGCACCGTAATAAAAGCAATCAGTGTTGAGAGAAGATAGAAAGTAAGGGAAGTGGGTGAATGACAGAACTAAGGAGAAAGATACCCAGTAAATATTTTGGAACGTTTTGGAGTCACTTGGACATCATATTGGAGATACGTATGATTTTTTTGTCATGAAAGAGTTCATTTATAGTTCAGTTTCTCACAATCGTTCATATGAAATGTCTGTTTTATCGGCTACAGATGACGGAACCACTCCACCTGTCGGAATACAAATGAAGATAAAGTTGATGCGAACTATAATTGAAGTGAAATTGTGATAGAAACGTCACAAAAAGGGACACTTCACCAAATGTTTACTGGGACATTGCACCGAAATAAAAGCAGTCAGTGCTAAGAGAAGATAGAAAGTCGAGGTTGTAAGGGAAGTGGGTGGATGAAGCTTAATGGTGATGGGAATATGTCCAAAAGGTAGACAGCAAAAAGCGAACTGAGAAATTGCTGGAAGATGACCAAAACGAAACAAGGAGAGATGGAAAACAGAAGGAAGAAAGGGAATTTTTTTGGAAGAAGACACGGAAAAAAGAAAAAAAATTTTTGAAAATAAGAACTGAGATTAATTAGACTATGATAAAAATTTAAAGAAATGCAATGTTATTGGTAGCATTAATGTTGAAGAATGAACCAAATCAATGTGCATACACCAAATCAATAGGAATACAGCACTGCAAATGTCGACATCTCTACTACATCAGAGAAATGAATTAAGTGTGCTTAAAAACTAACACTACATACAGATGCAGGAAATATATTATATTTATAGAACGTGGGCCCTGAAATATTATAAAGTGTATTTCATAATCAATTTTGTTTGGGGCAATTACAATTAATGATATACAAATGATGGTAATATTGTCGTGGCTGTACCGTTCGTACATTGGTAGGAAGCTAAATACAATGTGGAAAGGTCGTATCATGCACTGATTTAATTCAAGCAAGGTTTATAGGAACAAGGTTAGGCAATTTGAATACAATGTTGTCTTAATTTACATGATTTTAGATCATAGCATTATATGTACATATCATCAACTTAGTTTTTAATCACATTGGGGTATTGCAATGCCACTTCTAGACCACCTTCTAAAATGTTGCAGGGCTAAAGGTGTTGCAAAACCCGATGAAAATATTATTCTGGTTCTGCGGACTCCTATCTGGGAAAATTTGCCTAAAATGGGGAGAACAAGTGAGCTGAATAAGCCAAAGCCTTTTTTTAAAGAAATGAAGACTCGAATCTTTCAATGAGAATATGTGTATCTAGTTCCACAATGAGATTTTTATAAGAATCTACTGCCTATTATTCCTGTGTTATTTCATATGTATCAATTACATTATTTGAATTAAAATATTATTTAATCTCCAATCCGGGAATTCTTTTAACCAACCCAACTATATACAAATTGGATAATATCTTTGTAAATATTTACACTTTTGTGATCATAAAATAGAATCCTAGAATAGAAGACCTGAGATATGATTTATCTAATTGGTTAATCGTAGAATATTAGCAATTATTGCTATAGATTGATACACGAAAATTGAATGGGGCAATACAACGTCATTTGTAACGTCTGTATGACGTTATTTTATCAGAGGTTCTATATTAGTAGAACTTTGTTAAGCAACGTATTTTTAACAAATAAATTCTTAACGAGAACTTATTTATATAAATTAAGAACCCCACTAAAAATAACAAAAAATGAGATAGAAAAAGGTAGACAGTAGTAGATAAATAAAAAGAATTATTGTTTTTAATTGAAAAATAATTTTACTTACAAATAATATCATCTCATTTAAAAGCAAGAAGTTAAAGGTCATATTATTTTGTTCGTTTTTGTTCTGACGTTGGTAATTATATAGTGTTTTTTAACTCTTTTAACGAAAAGCGATTTCTACAACAATCGGTATAAAATACCAACAAAAAAATGTTTTTCAAAAATATTTCTGCCATCAGTTTCTGTTCCATACTAAAAAAAACTTGATTTTATTTGTCAAGTAAGAAGGCTTATAGATTTCAATGAATTTCGGTTTTTTTCTTTACGATTAAGCTAAAGCTAAATAGCTCGAGTTAAGTAACTATTGTGATGACAATGAGTGCAGCAACCGGCGCTAAATGTATATCAAAGCTTCAGTAAATAACTGTCGCTTTCACTTCCTGTTTCTACTCAGTAGTATACATAGTACTCAGACAGGAAATAGATTGAGAAACACTGCTTTAGATTATGACACCAATTTAATTCTCTTTATTAAAACAATCCAAGCTGCGAATTGATTAATCAGTCCGTCAGTCCGTTTGAATTCGTTCCTGGACCATGGGGACAATGTAACTGCTGGTAACATCTCGTGAAACCTGTCATTCAATTATTCATTCATCAAAGTTTTGATTAAATTTTTGGTGAGACTAAATTTAATAATGTGCTACGACCAATTGTTTAATTCAATTTCATAAACAGCATGAGTATAAAAGGCAATAAATCCTTTATGGAGACTCAGAATCATGAATTTTATTGTGACAATCTTGTTGCTCGTAGCCGTAGTGTCGCCGCTGGTGATTGCGGGGCCCATAACGGTGAACGATGGAGGTAGGAGGCATTTTATTTATAAAATCATTTTTTTATATTTATTTTGAAATTTTGATTTATTTATATTTATTTCGAAATTTCTAATTTAATTTCATGTTATTGTAAATTGAGTTTTGGATAATGTAGTTGTAATAAGAAATTATTATTTTGTGTACAACTTATTTCAAAAATTTGATTAGATTTTTCCGATTTCGGGTCTTATCGATGATTATTTTGTAAACTTCGACTTCTGTATTTGAAATTATAAAAATTTCTTATTTTACTTTTCTATTTATTTTTTAAATCGAACTAATAAACTACCTATAAAATGCAACGAAACATCTTTATCTAATACATAGAAAGTTTAATAGAGGAGGTGCATGCGCTACGAATTATATTATTTATGTGTTACAATTATTTTATTTAACAATCTAATACTTATCCTTATTATTTATTATGTCCAAGCCTTTTAAATGCATTATTAATTTAAAGAAAGTGAAATTAATTACAGTATCTATATTATATTGTCGCATTTTGGATTAAGAAAACAATATTAACTCAAAACTAAAAACCAAAATTATTCTGTTTTTTTTTTGTTCAGATCTAAGAAATATATTATTTTAGATGTTTTTGTATATCAAAAAAAGTTTTTGTTTTTGTGTACCATATTAAAAAACTGTTCAAATTCAAGCCAGCAGCTGGGGTTCGGCTAGAAAGAGACAGATAGGACACTCGGCAGCTATCACTCTCTCTCTCTCTTAGCCTTAACCGCTTCCTCTTATACGCGGCCGTGCCCTTCGCGCACTCTATTCTTATATCTCTATGATTAGAACACTTGTCGACATTCATTAGTGAAAATTTGAAAATTTTACAAATTTATTTGTTGGTACATTGATGCATTCCAGGAATTTCTCTCGCCGAGAGAATAAAGATGTTGAAGCAGGGCAGCTGGTGTATCATGGGTCCACCATTTTCACTGATGTTATTTGGGGGAAGTGAATGCACGGCTGACTGCCCCAAGGAGTACTACTTAGAAACGAAAGGCTGCTTGAGACTGCGATGTGTTTGCGCTAAGACAAGTGCCTTAACTGCTATAGAGAAGGAGAAACACTTACCAAAACTTTAAGGAGAATCAACACTGCTTAGAACTGATTATTTTTACAAAGAACATAATAACTACATCATAATATATTTAGATTAAAAACTAATTTACTAATGGGCTTGTGTCTTAATTTTTATAAACTCCTTATCTTTTAGGAGATATTAAAAATTTAAATTAATATTTTGTTTTTTTTAATTATTAAAGAGGTCCAACGTTATAGAAAATTCTTCTGTGACGTGTCATACGTAAAACTGAACAAATTTGATATAGCTATAATTCCGTCAACTTAATTTTGGATATTCAATTAGAAATTAAAAAAAAGACACATAAAAAAAGAGTTCACATGCCCATTGTATTAATACAGTACCCATAGTTTGAGTTTATAAATACAGCATAGGGGCCCGCCCAAAAAAGGGCCTGTATAAATTGTAACTATTAAGAATAGAATGTGGTGTGGTAGAAAAACTAGTAGGTACATTAAGAAATTCGATAGTAATTGGGGCCCCCAATACCTTAGGCTTTGTTTTAAACCTACCAATCTAAGGTCAGCAGTTCACTGTAGCTCTCGCCTCGCGTTAGCTTACCTCGGATGATGAGCGGTTTTTTGACAGAACTTAAAGGAAACGGAGATTCTCGGCATATCGACAAATATCTCGTCGAGCGCGAACTGCCGGCAGTACAGTTACCACACCATGAACCTATTATTAATATTATCATTGCATGCACTTAATTAAGAATGAATATCATTAATATACAATAAATCCTAAACTCCAATACAGGTTGGTTTAAAAAATGGCGTTACTGTTAGAAGTAAGTAAAAATTTTAATTATCAAAAATACATTTTCCTTTTAAAGCAGCCTGTAGACCTATGTTATATGAATTTGTTTCATCAAAAATATTGTATTACTTTGTAAAAATAATAAAATATTAAAAATTACCTATACTTGAATATATGGGAGAGTACTAATTGACTTTTAAAAATAATTGAACGATCTGTAAAGTGAAACCTCCTCCTTTAAATATACGACATGTCAACTGGTTTTCTTAAATGACCTTGAGACTTAATATAATAAAAATTAGACTATCTTATGACAAAATTCTCTAACTGTTTTTCAATTTCAAAAGATAACTTTATATTCCTCAGTAATAGAGTAAAATTCCAGACCTACGTTGTTTTAGCAAAGGTGAAATTTTGTGAATAAATAGTGTAATATGTAGTAAGAGCATATGCGTACTTGTTAGCTTGAAAGCGGGGTACTTTTACAGGTAGCAGGTGCAAATATAATAGCTGGTTTTTATACATATTTGTTGTAGAGCTTAAAGCGTATGGAGAAAAATAGGCCCCACGGGGGGTTCTTACAATAATGAGTGTTAGTTTATAACAAACAAACCAGTCTTCATTTTAAATAAATAAAATGACATTTAAATAATAATCAAATAATAGTACTTTTTTATAATCGAACTATATTTCTAATAACTACTTTTTTACATTTAATATACAAATGAAATTAAAAATAAATTCTACGCCAATATTACACAGTGCCAAGATGTACTAATTATAAAACGACATTACTCAGTATCTTACGCTTCATTGGTGCTTCTGATCACCGCAAAATACGAATAAGCTCCTTTCAGGATCTGTAACACAAAACGTAAGATTTACATAAAATATTTTACTATTTTAACTGCAAATCATTATTTTAAGAGAATTTAATTTAAAGAGGGGTTGAATTTTTTTACAAAGCTTACAGCGATAAGAGTCGGTGTGGACAGAGCAGCGAATTTTCCTGCTGTTAAATGGACTGGCCGTAAGGATCTAATCATCATCATCCGGAGCCCCCAGCCGCCATGACGACCATCCAAACCGTCGCATCCAACCCAATTGCAATTGTATATGCTCTTGTGTACCTCGAGTCCCTGAAAAATAAAAAAATCCTTACACACACAATCCGCACACTTTGTGAAGAAACACATTCGTTCCGCATGTAGTGGCAATACCGAAAATGTTCCACCCCGTCGAGAAATTTTCCGAAAATTATATTCTAACATTATTATTCTAACTCCAACATTAGATCTAATTCCATTTAACAATTTGTAAAATTTCAATGATTGTATTTCAATATATAATTGTAAAATATTTGTAGGATTATAGTTTCATAATTTATCAAATTAAATATATGTGGATGTACCTTTAATATAATAAGCGTATCTTTTACCTGAAGAGTAACACTGTTTCCGGCTAAGCACTGGATGGAAAGCTGCAACACTACAGCGCAACAAAATGCTACAGACATGACAAAGGGAAAACTTCCAACTTCATTCTGAAAATAACCTTTTCAATTAAAATTTTGTTTTGCGCAAATTATATACAAATATTTAATTAATAAATTCTTTACCTCTACAATTTCGCATAAACCCATGCAGATTGTTAATAAACTGGACAACAGTTGACTCAGGATTCCCAGAGTGTAAGTGTTTTCTAGTTCCTGCACGCACCTAAAAATGGAAAAATCAATTTTGAATAATATTCAAATAGGTACACTACATTCAAATAATAGTGTTATAGGAAACATATGGAGTACCTGAAATATATATACACGCATGTATATCTATATACAACACAAAAGATTTCGGGTTACAATTGACTGCACGTAAGGAAAGCTTTAGTTAATTATGAGAAATTAAATACGAGTATATGATAACACATCACTCAATAACTTCGCAGGATGACATATAGATGGCGCCACTATTAACAAATCCACATGATTTGTAAATAGTACCATCCTTCAACCGATATGTATCAAAATTTCATCACATTCCGACCATTGTTTTACGAGTTATAGCGGTTTTAGTGACACTACTTTGGTAATTTTTAAAATATGGAAAAATCTGAATTTCGTGTGTTGATAAAGCATTGCTTTTTAATATGAAAAAATACCATAATGGCTTAAAAAAATTTAGAAACTTACGCAATGATAGCTTGATGGTGTCTGATGCATTCACCAAAACAGAATTTTATTTCTTCAGTAATTTCATTAGGAGTAAAAGAAGCGCGAACTTTATCTTCTAAAATTTCTTCATCATTTTGTAAAACTGCTTTGTCTATATTCATTTCCACGAAGCTACTTCTTTCACAAGTTTGTTTATCTTCACTATTCATTTTCCTTTCTAATCTATAACAACAATTTACTTGTAATGTTCATTTTCAAGTACATGATTAAGTTCATTATAGCATACATATAGCATGCTTGAAATAACATACTAGCATGCTATATGTATGCCATTTCAAGCTATGTTTCAACGGAAACAGGATTGTGACCATCAAAGATCATTTTTGTTGTCAGGATATAAAGTATAAAAATAAAGCAGAACATTATTAGGGCCGGTAAAAGGCTACGTGCCTAGGAAGCCCGAGAAATCATAATTAAGAAAAGAAACGAAAGCAGGAACGTGGAAACGCACATTTACAATTTTTGAATCTGACAAAATTAAATTAATGATTGCAATGAAAGGAAATAGAAATTTAAGTTTAGATTACCTTCTAAATGCAGTTGTTGTCACTTTCTCGAGTGATTCTTGGAGAACTTCAAATTGTGCGCTTAAATGCATCAAGAATGTTGCTATTAATGTATCCATGGTTACCATAACATAGCCTCCTATGGCGATGCCAGCCACCTGGTAAATAAAAGCCATGGTGTGGGATAAACCTGGACTTATTGGCCATGGGATGTAGACCTGAGAATTACATTTATAGTATAACGAATAATTCCACTTTTTTAAATTTATTTTATTACCGACGACGATTGTGGCATACATACTATAACATCTTACATAGTTTTAAACATTTTCTAAACAAACAATAAAAGACAATAATGAATGCACTTACCTCATAGGGCAGACTGTCACTGAGGTGATAAACGATCTTCACCGAACAATTCAAACAATTCGTGAATTCATCAGTAATCACAGCCCCAGTATGCAAACTCCCAAAGACAATGGTAACGGTAGTGAACCCCATTAACCAAAACGTTAAAATACGACTGTTTTTGATAGCTTTATTAATTATGTCATAATTTTGATTAAACTCATACATTTCTACCTCTAAAATATAAGCAATATGATTCAGCTTCTTATTCCGCCCAATAATAATAAATGATTTAAACATGGACGTCAAATGAACTCCCGTAAAACTCAAATTAGTTATCAACCGGTCGTAGTCGTTAAAGACATAATACGTGGCAATAAATTCAAAAATAATGAAACTGATTATAAAGACGAAATAAAATATTGCACTGTAAATTTTATACCAAAGAGTTGGATAGTTCTGGTTTTGTTTGTTAGATGTCACTGAAAATACTCCAAGACCCATTATTCGTAAGAGAAAAAAATTTATTGAAAAATAATTATTAGGACGTTTTGGTTCTTGTTTTATTAAAGCCATTTTTAAAACTGTGTGGAAACAGATAAAAAGTTTGTTTATATACATGGGGGTTATGTTGGACAGGGTGGTAATTAAGGGCGAACACCAGAAGAAGGGGAATTAGTTATAATCAGGGCCGGTCGAGGGCATGCGAGAGATGCGGTTGTAGCAGACGCCAAGATGAGTGGGGGCCTGGTTGTAAAAGAGGGGCGCTACTACATTACTTTCACGACAATACGACAAATTTTTCTAAGTCATAATTTACATCATCTACAATATATTAAAAAAACACTAAACGCTAGTACATGAATTTATAAAAGTTTCCAAAGCGTGACAAGAAGTAACAAGGGGTTTAATAAACCATAAGATTTATGTGACGTAATTTATGGATGTACATAGATTCAATAATATTTTATTGTAAAAGTTGGCGTTGCTGATTCAGCTCTGTATATCACGTACTCTCAATAAGAAATCCTTAATTCGACTTCATTAAAAAAATAGGGGACAATAACTCTCACGGTTCCCATAAACTACAACCTGACTTTATGATCTTTTAGTCGAATAATTCCAGGAATTCCAGCCTGCGTTAAAGTGTGTCCCGGAATTAAACGCGTGATGGAGATATCAAACCACAAACTACCACTTACTGTCATCAAGTGGAAAGGGGAGGAGCTGTTAGGGTGGAAATTTGACATTTCAATTATTTAATTATTACTGTACTAACTAAATTATTATCATAAAGTTAAACTATTGTATAAAATAAAGTTGTTTGTAAAATATTAATTTTTAATGCGACACTTTATTACATTTAATTGATAGTAGTATTACATATATGTTTATACATACACCAATATATAAGCGTTTATTATTAGACAAAGGTAATTACAATAAATGAAATAGTGTTGTACAAATAATTCTTTTTTCAGTTATTTTCTATGTTGTTTCTCTTTATTTTTATTTAAACATGTAAAATAGGTTGCATTTATAATTATGAAGGCGCAATGAATTTGTATACAGACAGTTTTAAAACCTATAGGGTAAGTCTCCAACCTTTTAACTAAGCGCATTCACATTAAAACTTGGGGAGAGATATTCAATCTGGGATTCAATTCTATCCAATTATTATTTGCCATTTCAGCTTCAATTATTCCCAGTGTTTTTGAATTTTCTATTCCGGTGTTCTTTCAGTGTAGAAGAGAGTAGCACTTTAAATTTCAATTATATCCAGTATCAATTTGTCTTTAAGTGCAACAGAACAAATAAAAATCATCGGGGAACTGTTGAATTTGAGTACCACAACTGCAATAGCAATTTCTTCCTCACATCAAAAAAAACCTATTCATATAAATAATATAAACTATAAAATATTGTAGCTACTAATTATAACAAAATAATTATAGCGTATTTCGTTCTATATTTCAACTTTTTAAATTATATTAATTAAATATACCCTTCTCAATAATTATTTTTTTAATTTATATACCTTTTAATAATTAATTAAAGGCCATATGAATAATTTATTACTTGATCAAATTCTTTTCTATTTATCAAAGAAACACACCATTATTGTTGCATCCTTTAAAAACCTACTATATGAAATTGTTATTTATTTAATTAAATATCTTACTTAAACTACAGAATAACAGTGCATTTATAATCTTTATTCTAAAACTTGCAATTATTCTACCATCAAAAAGACATATAAACACATAAGACCGGTTGCAGAGCTCATAGTTATCGTAAAAGTTAGTTGTGATTAGTCGCGTTAGTCGTAATTATAGATCAGTCAATGCAGTGTAACTGCTCCAGTCCTCAGAATGATATATGGTTATCTCATTTTAACTAACAGGTCCATAGAATAGTAAAACTTTTGACTTATTAAAATTTCCTATTAATTAAAAACAAAGTAATTACAGCAGCTTAACTTTTGTAACTTTGAAATTATTTATTAATATTTAGTTCAAGAGCTAATAAAAGCACGTCAACTGTTTTGGTATTCTAATTGATCTTTTTTATACATTATTAATTAAGTAAATTATTAAAATTTATAATTTAGTTATTCTTTACTAATGAATGATTTATGTATGAGAAAAGACTATTAATTCATTGAAATTACTATATAAAATAATTCTCAAATCTAATTGCGCAATTTATATCTTTAAAACAAATTAGTTAATTTAATGTAACAATGTATAAAAATTCGTTAAAAATAATAAAGTCGTTTACTTGCAGACGAAGGAAAACTTATGCCTAATATATAATCTTATAAATACAAAATACAATTTAATTTTTCAAAATTTAATATTCAAGTAATAAATACATATACCATACAAATAAAATTTTCTGTAAATTTCATACTTTATCGTATTTATATATATGCAATTCGTAAACTCTCATTAGAACGCTTGTTCGTTGAAATATTAATTGCAGGAATGAATACCGAAGATACCAATAATGCCTGAAATAAGAATACATGTTTTTACATAATTGTAACTTAGGCAGTGTATTACTCTGGAAATTATGTCCCAGGTAACATAGCGAGCTCAAGTAATTAATTTCACAGTAGAAAACGCCTCATCAGTTATAAAAATCACTACAAGGAGCTGTTACTGTGATACAATTAAAACATTCTTAATTTAAATGTATTAAAATCTAAGTTAAATTATTATCCATAACATAATTAAATATTTACCTGCAAAATTCACAAATAAATTGTGAGAATAATCAACTGCGTTCTTCCACAGCACCATTAAAACGTTGACCTCGCAATTATATTACTTACCAAAGTACACTTTCTACTTGAAAAACATTTTACTAGATTTTATTAGAATTAGAACAATCATAATTTTGGTTTATATCATTTTATTTCTTGATATTCAAAACTGGTAAAAATACATTTCTCAATAAAATGCAATGGATTTAAGCCCAATCTTGGCTGCTAGCACCTCCCCAGTTGGTAGCTGCAGGAGTTGCTGCAGCAGGGTTTGTGGCTGCCCATTCTTCTTGAACTTGGGTGGCCCAATCTTCGCTAGCTCCAGCAGCAAATCCAGTTGCGGGAACTGGAGCTACAGCAGGTACTACGGCCTCCTCATGCCAAGTATCGTTGGCAGCAGCTTCAACTCCCCATCCTTCAGGAGCATCATGAACAGGCTAAAATAAAATTTTAAAATCAATCGTACAAGTTCTTAATAAAACAATATTAACAGATAACATTTAGGACAATCAGACGTATAAAGTTATAATCTCTGTACATTCATAGGTTCCTTAGAAGATGTCATCACATAATATTTGGACAAAGACATTTCGATGAATTTGTTTTATATCAGAGCACATCACTTTTTCCTACATTTTAAAAAAGTTTTAAAACATTAATACTACTAATAGCATTTTTATTGTACTTGTGTTCCATTAATATAAAACAAAATCACCAAACTCCCACGATGTAATACAAGAGTAGGTACGAAGCATTAACATTTTTTTAAAGGTTGTAATGATTTAAGTTAATTATAAATGTCAATGCATCTACTCTTTTATCACATCTCCACCCTATATTGGAACTCACGTTTACTACCTCTGCCTTAGGCAAAATCTCCTTTTGTGCTTGCTCTTCCTTCTCAGCCTCCTCTGGATCGCGGTAGAAGAACAGATCAACAACGACGTCCCAACGGGTTTCCCTTGGGATGGATCCACGAAGACGCAATACTTCACGAGCCAACAACCACCACATCAAACCAATTGAGTGGTTAGACTTCGTGTTACAGGGGATCGCAATATCGACGAATCTCAATGGCGAGTCTGTGTTTGTGAAGGCAATGACAGGAATGTTTACGTAAGAAGCTTCAGTAATTGGCTGGTGATCGGTAACTGGGTCAGTGACGACCAAGAGACGGGGTTCACGGAAAGCAGCTTGGATCTAGAAAATTCAACAGATATTACTACCAATATCAAAGAAAGGATATATAGAATGATTCATAAAATGCATGTTCAAACAAAAACGAAATAAGAGTACTTAGTACTTATGAATTAGTTTATTTTAAGAATCTAATATCTAATAAAATATTATCTACAAACATTTAAAATATTGGTTTGTGTAACTGTAACTTAGGCAGTGTATTACACTGGAAATTATGTCCCAGGTAACATAGCGAGCTAAAGTAATTAATTTCACAGTAGAAAACGCCTCATCAGCTATAAATAATCACTACAAGGAGCTGTTACTGTGATATAATCTAAACAAGTAAAATAGAAAACAAAATAATTATTTACCTGATTAGTGAATGCACCAGGAGTAAATCTTCCAGCAATGGGAGTAGCTCCAGTGTGTGCAGCGAACTTGAGAACAGCACGTTGTCCATAAGGTCTGCTGGAGATTACGAATACTTCAGAAGCGTGCTCAATGGCAACAATAGCACGAGCAGCAAGGAGAAGCTTTTCCCAAGTACGACGGAGATTGATGATATGAACACCATCGGCACGACGCTTGTAAACGTATTGTTCCATCTAAATAATATCAAACTTTAAAATATTAATTGTAGAAATACAAAAAGTCTTACATAAAAGACTTCTTTAGGTATATGACTGTAACTTAGGCATTGTATTACTCTGGAAATAATGTTCCAGGTAACATAGCGAGCTCAAGTAATTAATCTCACAGTAGAAAACGCCTTATCAGCTATAAATTGTTGTGAGTAAGGTTGGTAGTCAGATGTAAAAAATGTGTGAAGATGCTGATGGTCGTTCTAAAGGCGATTACTCAGCTTGCTAATACATCACGCAGTGTTGCTAGTTTCTGGAAGTAGATTCTTCAGTTTGACGATCATCCACCTTCTTGAATTACTCACGTTGATAAGAATTAAGTCTCTTCAGATGATTAATAGGATTCTTGTTAAGACGGTGTATTGTTGCAATTAGAGAATACTTGAGCGGTCTAAAGTAACCTCGTTGCAACATACGACGGTTGAACAATTAGTATCTTTTTATTACTATTAATACAAACACTTTTATTAAAATATATCATTTATTCGTTGTAATATTATATCTGCGTACTTAATTACAATAGTATTTTATTGGATTAATAAAGATGCCAGATATAAAACAAAATGTAATTCTAGTGTTATAATTTGATTAATAGTTAAAATGTGCTCACTATTGAATACTTTGATGTTACAATTGGAGTATTGTACGAACGAAGTACAATTAGTAAACACTTGGTTGAGACTCAGGAGAAGACTGACTTTCTGACTAGCGTGCAGATTAATATATAATGATTTATTTCACATCACAATGTGCCAATACTGAGTTACCAGCATTAAAACAATATGAAATCTCCACAGACCAGAGTCAATGTTTACAAGCGCTAAATACAAATAATTATTTATTACAATATTAATACTAAAATTAAAGATAACATAATATAATTCTTATAAAATAAATAACATTTATATTAAAAATAGGAAGGATAAGTACGACTTATGCGTACTTACAACACCCTTCAACCCTAAAAAAGGAACGCATATTAAACAAACATATGCGTTTCTTTCCAAGAAAAAGAAAAAGGAAGATAGGACGATGTCGTACTATCGCAACACCCCCTTCCAAAAAAAAAGGGACACGTATAAAAACAAAATATACGAGTTACAATTCTGGAAAAAAAACAAAAAGAGAAGCAAAGTGTCGACAACGATTCTGATCCCATCGTATAGAGTTAACACTGCCTCACAAAACAATCATCCCTGACAAAATCCATCTTATTCGTCAAGGTTTTATTCATTGGTACAAAATCTCTTCAATCTATTCCTATTAACTACCGTATACTTTCTAGGTGAAAAAAAGAATTGACCCTTCTATCAAAATTTAATTTAAATTTTGGTTTATTACTAGTAAATTTATTTGTAACTAAATCAATCGTAGAAGAATATTCTGCACCACTAAATTGGTCTAGTATGTCATGTACGAGAGGCAAAGTATAAACATCACTTGTCGTCTGTTCATTAAGTTTACGATAGTCGATTACAACGCAAAATTGTTTGTTCCCAGACACATCTGCTTTTTTAGGTACCATTAACAGAGGTGCGTTAAACTGTGAGTCGCATTTTTCAATAATGTTGTTAGCCAACAGTTCTTGAATATGCTTCTCAACAATTTCTTTATGCGCATGAGATAATCTATGCGGCTTAATGTTTACAGGGTTAGGTGAGTTACTCAGTGCACTCGCACAAGATAACTTATCTACCGGGAAAAAAAATATGTTATTAAAATTATTACAGATTTCCATTAAATCTGTTAAGTATTTTGAATTAACATTTGAAAAATCTATATTATTAAATAAAAGATGTCGTAAGGATCTTTTAGGATCGTTAGGATTTCTTTTCAAAAAATGGTAAAAATTAAATTTATTTATTGGAATAATATCTGGTTTAAAATTGTCAAGTATTACATCTTTTGCTGAGGAATTAGTTATTGATATATAAAAAGTATTATTAACAGGATTAATTAATGCGTTGGCTAAAAAAACTTCAGGTAGCAATTCCTTGGCTACACAAACTCCTACCGTAGAACCCGACATAGGAATTAATTTCCTAGTACGTGCTGGAACTATGATAATACTGTTTACGTTCAATAATGGGAATTCAAATATTTTGCCATGTTGTGAGAATTGTACGCTGTTTGTTTCCAAATTAATTACTGCTTTAAATGTACGTAAAATATCTAATCCTATGATTCCATCATGCTTAATGGGGAAATCCTCTGACACAACCTGAAAAGTATGTTTCGACCTAGAACTATCTAAAATTATAGAAGTTTTTAGTGAACCTAAAGTATAAGGCGTGCCTTCAGAGATTCCCTTTAATAACACTTTAGATGTACTATCTATTTTGATATTATTTTTTAAAATATTTTGTTTAATTAAAGAAATTTGAGAACCAGTGTCCAATAAAAATGATACAGTCTTTGCTTTGGCTGCGACTATTCTGAATTGAACAGTGTCAGCTGTTTGCTTGTCAATAACATTTTCATTGTTACAGTTAAAATTTGTTATATCATTGGTATTTTGTATTTCTTTAATCTCAATATTTTTATTTAAACTATTAAATTTACGTAAATGGTGATTATAAAAAGAACGTGAATTTTGTTTTGTATTTTTAGTAAAAGATACTTGAGGACCATCAGATTCAAGATGTCTCGATCTTTTACAATAAACAGAAGGTTTTGAAAATACCGTATCTCTCCTACAAATATTAATTTGCGCGACAGGATATACCGTATCCGCATTTTCCTTCTTGATAAAACAATATTTCTCTAAATGACCATTTTTTTTACAATAGTTACAAAAAAAAGTTTTAAATTTTGTTTCGACTTCGTTAGCAAATTGTTCACTTGAAACTGGTTCACTACTAGAAATAGAATGACTTGAATCTGTTTTAAATTCAACATGCCTTCTTCTTTCTAGAGTGCGCCACCGTGTTTCAAGAAAATTCGTAAAATCATTTAGGGTTGGTAATTCAGAAGTATTTCTGTTTTCCCATTCCTTTAATGTGTTAAAATCTAACTTGGTCTTTAAAAAATGTATAAAAATAAAATCTGAATGATTAGAATATATTCCCAACTCGGTTAATGCTCTAATCGATTCATTAATTTCGTCTAAAAAATTTTTGATATTAGTTTCTGATTCTAAACGTATAACATTGTAGTTTATCAAATTGTTTAAATAGGTTTCAATAAGTGCTACCTTGTTATCATAACGTTTACAAAGGATGTTCCAAACAATTTCATAATTATCGTTTGTTAAAGGATAATTCTTTATGAGTTTGAGTGGTTCTCCTGTCAAATTTAATTTTAAATAATGCATTTTTTCAATGTTTGATAGTTTGCTATTATTACGAATTAAATTTGTAAATAATTCCATGAAACTTTGCCAATTAGTATATTCTCCATCAAAAACGGTTAGTTGCATTGGACTTAAGTTCAGATTTTTTATTGAATCTATGCTTTTTGAGTCGTCTACAATATGTGTATCATTCTCAAATGTTTGCTTATAATTCAACAAGTAAATAAGAGTGTCGTCATAAATACTTTCAACTTCCATAGACTTACTAACGATAGCCGTAGCTTCTTCATTTTTTAGAATTGGAAGCAGTGCTTCTACGATACTACTATATTTAACCCAAGCTTTATCTAAGTTTTTGATTTTTAATTCAACTATTGTTAAGGATGTTGATTGGACTTCTAAATTTTTTGAAAACTCATTAATTAGATTGATTGTATTCTCAACTAATGTGAGGGAATGAACGTTCGGTGCCATTGTACTTAATTAAAGTTATATATAATATACAGACTAAAGATTATTTTGTACCAATAAACGACTCTCCGAAAAATAGGATTCTGACAAGGAAAAATTGTTAGCGAAAACAGTAACTCACAGGAAATTTCCGATGGGGCTCAGACACCGCAGTTGTAACAGGAAGGTAGTCTCTCTGATTGAACAGACTGCTATCTAACTGCTTCAGCTCTTTACTTCTCCTTTTCAAAATTCCCTCTCGTTCAAAAAAAGATGTTGTTCTAAAAAAATATTAACATAAATTAGTATAATTGCGGAAACAATTATAAAAAATATTATAGTAAATATGCAAAAGTATTGGATATAATACTATAAAAAAATTAATAGCTTCAATGATGGACAAGGATGCTACAAAAAAATACTTGGATTATAGCAAATATTCAAAAGTATTGAATATAATACTAAAAAAAAATATCAATAGCCTCATTAACAACGTTGCTACTAAAAAAATGCTTGGATTATAGTAAATATTCAAAAGTACTGAATATAATACTAAAAAAAATGATAGCCTCGTTAAAAATAATGCTATTAATAAAAAAAATACAATTATCAATTTATAATAATAATTATATACAAAAAGAAAGATACTGTCTTATTATACTTAAAGATTTTCTTATCAGTGATTATGATCTATACACAGCTGTGTGCAGTGTTTTGGAAACGATTAACATCGATTTAGATTATTCCATGTGTTCTAGAAGCATCCATCCATTCGCTGGGGGCAAAAGATTTCTTTTTTTTCTGGTTCAGCGGGCTGTAGTTTTGCATCCACCGGACTTGTAGAAAAATTATGTGAAATACAGATGAATTGACGTTCTATCTCGTACTCTTCGGCAATTTTTGGAAATAATCCATCGGCGTAGTGGCATCCAGATTAATTGATCTGCATCCAGGTGTAGAATATATAGAAAAAAAATTTTTGGGCGTACCTCTTGGATATTTATGTGTAGGAATATCTCTTCGAGACCCCACACCTGACACCATTTGTTGTGAGTAAGGTTGGTAGTCAGATGTAAAAAATGTGTGAAGATGCTGATGGTCGTTCTAAAGGCGATTACTCAGCTTGCTAATACATCACGCAGTGTTGCTAGTTTCTGGAAGTAGATTCTTCAGTTTGACGATCATCCACCTTCTTGAATTACTCACGTTGATAAGAATTAAGTCTCTTCAGATGATTAATAGGATTCTTGTTAAGACGGTGTATTGTTGCAATTAGAGAATACTTGAGCGGTCTAAAGTAACCTCGTTGCAACATACGACGGTTGAACAATTAGTATCTTTTTATTACTATTAATACAAACACTTTTATTAAAATATATCATTTATTCGTTGTAATATTATATCTGCGTACTTAATTACAATAGTATTTTATTGGATTAATAAAGATGCCAGATATAAAACAAAATGTAATTCTAGTGTTATAATTTGATTAATAGTTAAAATGTGCTCACTATTGAATACTTTGATGTTACAATTGGAGTATTGTACGAACGAAGTACAATTAGTAAACACTTGGTTGAGACTCAGGAGAAGACTGACTTTCTGACTAGCGTGCAGATTAATATATAATGATTTATTTCACATCACAATGTGCCAATACTGAGTTACCAGCATTAAAACAATATGAAATCTCCACAGACCAGAGTCAATGTTTACAAGCGCTAAATACAAATAATTATTTATTACAATATTAATACTAAAATTAAAGATAACATAATATAATTCTTATAAAATAAATAACATTTATATTAAAAATAGGAAGGATAAGTACGACTTATGCGTACTTACAACAAAATAATCACTACAAGGAGCTGGAACTGTGATAAAAATGACTAAAAACATGTAAGAGATAAAATAATTCTAATAAAATATTTACCTGGAAATTCACATTCTCTGAACCGAGATGTGTGCAAGCAGCCAACATCTTGGTAACATCTTCCTCTTTCAAGGCCAAAACATCTAATCCTCCAGACATCGTTACGCTACTTTTTTAAGAGTTACGAAGTAACCTATAAACAACAAAGCAGAAAACAATTTGAGTTAATTGAAATCAAAACTTAAAAAATAAAAATTAGTAAAGATATGAGTCGCTCAGTCACTGGTTTGGAATCATACTTTCGTAATAAATTGGATCCTTGTTAACATCATCGAAATAATAGTTTTCTCTATGGTTCGTAGTTGCTAATATTAATATAATAGTTTAGAAAGCAAAATCTATAGCACTTCATCGAAACAATAAAATATGGAAACATTTTAGAAATAGAATATTAACAAATATGATTATACCAAAATCTACTACATTTACAGAAATATTACTTAATGGTATTGTTGTTTCAATGTAAAATGCAATAACACGTGTTTAAAAATATTTATGTATAGATAATATACATACAACAAATATAAGCCATTTTGTGGCCAATGCCGCCACGAGGAAAATAGACTAGGTTAGGTTTCAACAATGTACACGTAAGAAATCAAACAATTGAAAAACTAATGTTAAATTGAATTAATTTCAAGTTTTAAATAGTTTCTATTGATTTTACAAATATTTAAAGCACATATTTTTAATATATATAGAATATATTATAGACAAACGTACTTCAGAACACGTGGAAAAATATTTTAATAGAATATATAAGTTAATTTAAATGAAATTAATAATATGAGAAATATTAACTATCATATTAGCATTAACTATAAAACATATAAGAAACAAAAATAAAATAAAGAAACAAATATTAAAAATAAATAAGAGTTACTACTTACGTGTAATGCCACTTAGTTGCAAGTTTAGAATGAAAGAATGTAAAGAGATGCTTATTGAACATGGCGATGCTTGTGGATACGAAACTTGTATAGGTGGCGTTAGTTTGTTAGCCAGGCAGGCTTGGTAGCAATTGTAATTATTGTTATTTATGTTTATTAAATGTTTTTACTATATATAATCAAATTATACGAAAATTGTAGGTACAATAATTATTTTACTTATTAATATAATTAATTTTTATTGAGAAATATATAAATTAGGAAATATACAACGTTGGTCATATTATAAATTCGCTGCACTCTAACGCAGCGGTAAATTTAAACGTATTAAAATAGTACATTTAGCAAAAAAAGAATTTTATATTTATTAACAAGTAATACAATATATTTTTATATCATTAACATATATATATATATTTACACACGCAATATTTATTTACGAAGCGGAATAATATTATACATTTGCTTTAGAATTTCACATTAACTCTTAAATATTTTTATTCTCAAAAATATTTATATTTTTCCACAAAACATTTTTGTATTAAATTTACGAGTTATAAAAACCGCTTATATTTTATCAAAAATAATAATTCTGTATTATTGTATAATACAATATTTATGAAATAAATGAAATTAATTTGTAATAATTTAAATTATTATTTAAATTATAAGTGATTTTTAGTTATAATATACAAGTTAGAACATACTTTTATACATGTAAACTATTATAAGACTACTATAGTAACGCTCGGTAGTTCAAATGTCAGGTCAATTTATTTTAACTTTAATTAGTTGTATATAACAGATATATATATATATATTCAATCTTCATAATCAATACAGAGCTTATTTATCTGTTAAAATGTGATTAAAATAATTAGCCATTTAAATAATTACATATTACAGATATATTAGCATTCTATCACTAGCAACATTCAAGACCTCTATATTTCAATAGCATATTAATGGACCATATATTTACTGGCATAACACTCAACTTATTTTTCTTATATAAATATTTTCTGAAATATATTTATTATGTATTTTACAATAGAATTTTTTATTATATTTTTTATACAATCACATTATTTGCACTACTATTGTAGAAATATTTTTTTATCGATACAGTAATAAAATATCCTATTTTTACATTTAGCAAAGCTTTTCACTTATTTATAAAATAGGTTGCTTTAATTTCGGTGTGAATCTTCGATCATGAATACCATTTTATAAAAGCCAAAAATAATATATTCAAATTATGATTTATTAGATTATGTATTAGTAAAAAGTATTTGGCATTAATTTAATATAGGCTTCTTTTATTTAAAGTTGTTATAATGGTTGTTTCAAAGTGATTTAATTATTGTATATTCTTATTTAAAGTAGAAAATTCAATTACATTTTTCATTTTATACAAAAGTGCTTTTATTCAAGAGAAAATATAGTTAAGTTTTTAACCAACGAAAAAATATAAGAAGCACTAAATAAAAAAGCCGTTTATTTGGTTTAATAAGAGATTCACGAGAAACAGTTTTGTAGCATGTGCGAATACACATATTTATGACATAAAAGTTACGTAAATGTTAATTTTGTGTTTGTAAATTTATTACTAAACAATTATTATTTTTATACAAACTTCTTTGAATTTATGAGTTTGTAGTAATTGTTGCCTATCATCAAGGCGCAAGAAGTGTGTTTATTTTTTGTCTTTTTGTGTTGTGAAAATTTACACATGGAATTGAACCTGAGATATTGCGCTTCGGACTCAACAGCGGTTTAGTTTGCCATTGGTTTTTAGAGTTCCCAGTAAACTATATTATTTCCAATATAATTTACAGTTACGTCGGTTAAATAGAATAGATATTAAACGAACTCGATTTCGTAAGGAGTTTGTAATGACACCAAAGGATGAAATTGATTTCACTATTCATTTAACGGTTTACTGCGTTACTATTTCCTGAAAATAAATTACTCCGTTATCCTATTTCTATCTCTATTAATTCTTCTTCTTATTTATTTATCCTAATTACCTATGTGAACTTTTTTTATCACCAAGTTTATGGCAAGCGATTGCCAACGGACCGACAGTTCCAGGTGTGAAGCCATTGTCATGCGCATGACTTTCCTTGCTGTGACCGTGCGCATGGCTGCCACTATTATGCGAATGACTGTTACTGCTACGAGCATGTGAATGTTGGTGACCATGACTACTAGTGTTGCCATTAATATTTAAATTAGTCTCGCCGCCATATTGCATTTGAGCTGTTTCATACAATTGCTTTTGCATCACCGCTAGTGAAACTTTATTCGATTTTAATAATTCTGTTATTGAAATTAATTCACCGGATCTACCTTCGCCGTCGCTGTCATATCCGATTGATGTCGATTCAATATCGTGTTCTAACTTGTCTGTTTTGTTATGGTTGCTATCCTGAGGTTTACTTGTATATACAGTTGGTACCCTTGGTCTACGTGAGCTTCTACGTCTAGAAGATCTATTAAATGACTGTTTGCGCCAAAATTTAGACGTTGGGTCGTAGTTTTTACAGGTTAGTTTGTTAATAATCCAATTTAATGTTCGTTTTATAACAATAGACGTTACGTTTAGCAGCGAATATATACAACAGCACCCAAATAATATGAAAATAAAATTAGCTGTGCGGTACGCATATTCGTAGCTGTACGAATCCATTTGCGTCGAAACATAATCGCCAAAACCTATAGTGGCGAATGACACAAAACAAAAATAGAGTGATTCAAAATAGGACCAATTTTCCATACTACTGTAAATAGTTGCGGCGATTGCCGCGCAAACGCAGGACGCTGCTGTCAAGTACAACATGACCCAATACACACTAGGTTTCCAGTGGTCTAAACTGTCATCTTCTTCATCTAGAATATCAGGTAGGACTTGGTTCTTTGTTGCTCGTTTCTGACCAAGAGTTGTACCTTTTAAACGTTTTTTTAATCTGTTTAAATGCCAGGTTCTTAACATCCAAGCTAGGAAGGTTATTATTCGTTCGAGAAATAAATTGAAAAATAAAATTCCCCCAGAACAACCGATAAATCCATACAGTATTACAGCTGCTTTGCCAGGTTTCGTCTGAGGAGTTGTCCGGCCGTAGCCTGAAATAAAACAACGGAGTTATTTCATTTAGATTTAATTGGATTATTCTAGACTCGTTTTTATCTCATGCATTATACACAACTAAGTAATTGTTTAGCATTTGAGAAACAATTTAAACATTATTTTAGAATGTTTAATGACTTTTAGGAATTTTAAATTAAGACTTAGAGATGTAATTTGTGTTGCATGTTTAATGTCGCAGGCGCATTAAAGAAAACGTAAGATACAAAATGTTTTTATATTAAAATGCTTTGGAATCGACTACTTGTGATATTCGGCCCCATTCCCACTCACTAAGGTTTAGTGTTAATTTAAGGTTTTAACCTAAAATGTAAGTTTTAACTTGTGATATTTAAAATCAAATTAATTATATTAAATACAACAATTTATATTAAATAAAAATAGTAATTATTACAAAATAATGTATATTACTGACGCATGATTTCACAAGTTTAAAATTGCATTTAAGGTACAACGAATACAAATCAAATAATGATATTTTGACATACAAAATTAAGGAGCTGTATTTCAATATAATAAATAAAAATAATACCATAAAATTTATGTGGATACCGGGACATTGTGGAATAAGAGGAAATGAAATAGCGGACAAATTTGCAAAGGAATCAATAAATTTAGAAATTGAGATTAAAGTGAAATTACCCTCATATGAAATTTTTAATATAATCAAAAAATTAAACTTCAATTTGAGAAACCAAGATTTCATTAACAAAAGTCAGTTAAAAGGAAGAGATTATTATATGTTACATTCAAATTTAAGTAAGAGATGGTTTAGAAATGAGTCCCGCAATATCAACTATAATCAGAATCAAAAGTAATCATTGTAAAACTCCAGCTCACCTGTACAAAATTAATATGAAATCTGACGATAGATGTTAATGTGGTGAAGAAGGAACTTTGGATCATATTATATTTGAATGCATAAATTATAGTTTAGAAAGATCAAAATTCAATAGTGAAATATTAGAAGTGGTTAAAACTTTTCCTGTTAATTTTTGTTAAGTGATTCAAAATTAATTAGTGAATTATTTAAATATTTAGAAATTTGTAAAATAGAATTATAAAATGTGAAATATGTAAAAAAAATGTTTGATGGTGGTTATGAGGAATAACAGTCAATAAGGTTAAAACTAAAAACAGTGAAGAGAATAGGGCTTTAGTAAAACAATTTTCACAAAAGATGACTAATTTTATGTTAAACTTTAAATACAAAGGTCTGTGTATGTATAATCACAAATGTATGTTGATAATATTATCTATTTGTTTCAGCACACTCCATCTGCGAACCTGAAATTTGGTAAGTCACAATATTAACATAATATGCATGTAAAGTCCCATCGCCGGATGAATGCTATAAACCATAAAGTCCAAACCATTAAAAATTCTTGCTGATTCTTATAACGACATAACGCGCTACTTTCCAGAAATTTTATGACCAATTAAATGGTGTCACTCATGTAAAATATAATCCAGTAAGAAGAAGAAAACTCCATAAATAGTACACTTGTATATGTACTGATATTAACACCAAGTAGTTCTCCATCTTAAGTCATTACTTCCAGAAGAACGCGTTTCTAACATCTTTATCCTTTCCACATGCTCCAATGACAAATCCTATTCCTATAATAACATCGTGTTTGAATGAATTTTCTTTCATTTTCCCAATTTGCCGTTTTTCTCTCTTTGTGTTGCTATAGAAAGTCTTTTGTAGTTGTGAGGTTGTTATAGACATTTGATAAATTGATTCGAACTAGTCTACGCGGCAACAAGCGGACATCGCTCTCTCTCGTAGCAGACGTAGATGTCGTAGAGTCGTAGAGCCGTAGAATCGTAGAATCGTAGAATCGTAGTAGCAGCGTAGAACGCAGGACCGTATTGCGGAATATGCAGAATTTGAGAAGTAATTTTTAACAATAAGCAATAAGGTCTCTTGCAACATTATATTCAATACGCGCAGTAAAAATAATATTTGTTCAATATCGGGAATTATATTTCCAATAAAGAAGCAATGCTTTATCAACATAAGAAATTCAGTTTTTTTCATTTTTAAGTTGGTACTATCTGAAAATCAAATGGATTTGTCAACAGTGGCGCCATTTATACTCGTATGTCAACCGACGAAAATATTGACTTATAAATATTGCAATGTGGATAGCCTAAACGAAAGTAGTTTTAAATATTTCTAAAGTGCGTCAATGCGGACCTGGTGACACCCTAGCTTTATAATCCACCACGGCACGGGCGATGCTGATGTTGTTATGTACTTTATATGGGGATCTCGATATGTAGGGCACGACTGCACGAGGCATGCAGGCATGAACCCTCTAGGGATGCTGGGGATGCTAGGGATGCTGTTTTCTGTTTTGCTTGTTTGCAGAAGAATGACGTTTAAAGCGGACTTCTCTATTTCATGTAATATACTTATTATTTTGTTGGCAACAGTTATGCTAATTCCGAATGAGAGGCGCGGTACGGGGCGGTGCGTTGGGCAGAGGTTTTAGTGCCAAACAAGACAAATGACCTGGTTTTTATATCGTTTGATTAATGGTTTACAACGCAGTTTTTTGAGTAATCAATTCAACTATGTTGATAAATAAAAGATGCAACTCTACGGCTGCAACAATTAATTTAAATTAATGAACATGCGACGTTTTGTGTGACTTGCATAAAACCGCACATTCAAACTACACAAAACGGCAAAATTTCCTCTTAAATTGTATTTCCTGAATTTCCAGCAATTGGGTTTAAACAAACAGAAAAATAAGACTAAAAAACTATATTTATTTCAAATTTGTGACGTCACAGCAGAGAAGGGTGTCTGCAACAGGGACTGGAGAGTGGATGATGATGGATTATTGATGGAATGGTCCTTAGCGGTGATACTTAAAACGGCCCTGTCTATGTATGTATATGAAGTGTACCATAAATAAATTAATAAATCTTATAATTGCACCGTTTTTTTCAATTCCATCGTATCGATAAAATGTCAAACTTTTAATTTATTCAGAATTACAAAAACTTTTGAATCGGAAATTGAAAAATAAATTTCTTTTAAAATAAACTACACGAGTACGAAAAAATAAATCTAAAAATGTATTTCCTGAGGCTTCTACTGTATTTTAATATCAAAGGAACTTTTATATTACGAGCTTTGTGTGAGCTTAAGAGCTTGGAACGGTCTGATAATGAGATATGACCTTGACACCTCATATGTTTCAGTTTTCTAAGGGCGTATATGAAATATTTATGTATTCGTATTCTTTATATGGTTTATGATTACGTCATCAAATGCTTTCAAGTATATAAATAGATAAATGGACGGTCAAACTCTAAAAATCTCCATAAATCTGATTCGGAAATATAAATTAGGTAATAATGTAATATCAACAATAAAACCTCTGTGTCTATCTTGTAATACAGTTTCAAAATATCCAATAAACAAAATATTACATAAGTACATGGCCCAATTATTTACATTTCTCTTAATAATAACAATGACTTGCTTAGTCTTATTATTTAGAAGACTTAAGCCGCCATTATTTCCTAACAAACAAGACGCAGAAATAAATCTTAAGCGTATTTGTATTTTTCATTTAAAATAATACGTACGAATAATTCTACTGAACCCAAAACCAAAGTCTATAGAGGTTTAGTCTGTTGTCATTTTAATTGAATTCGTTTGTGGAAAACCACAAATAAAAACACGGATGCGTTGAAACCGCAAAATGAAGAGGAAATAAATTTAATAAAGACTGGAAAAAATATCGTTCGCAATTCACGACAACTGTCGCGAATCGCGATTGTTATAGCGTATTGGTTTTATACGGTCGTTGCCGTTGTCGCACTGGTGAAATAAAAATGAACAAATAATGAAATAAAATCTTGTTTTTATTTCACATAATAAACGTGTGTTACGTATATATAAACAATATTAATAATTCTTAAAGTCAGGGCCGGTCCGAGATAAATTTATTGTACCTATTGTTTTCCTCTTTCTTAGAACACTGTATTGTGAAATTAATGTACCGTAGGTGACCCTTTTTTAACAGTTTGGCATCAATTGAAAATACATCTCTGACATACAGTTCTACTTACAGTTATCAGTAGTAAGTTAGAAGTTAGCAAACTTAGTTCTAGCAGGCCTACAACTTCTTCAATACGAGGGCCCTTTGCAAAGCTAGATAAGAAAGCAATTATACATTGGCTGGTTGTCAACCACGTATTAGCTTGGAAAATCAAACTTAAGTTTATGAAGGATGAAACCGCGCAGCACTATTAAAATTTTTATTATGTTAGAGCCATCTGAATGTGAAGCCGGAAGTTCTCAAACGGATCTAGTATATTAACATGAAAATATTCAAGAAATATAAGTTCATTAATGTGTGTTTTTTTTAAATTTGCTACATCGATGTGTTCTTTTGAGTTGAGAAGTTTTTCTTTAGCAAATATACTCTCCTCTCTTTTTTATTTGTAACAAACTTTTTACTTAAGTTGTCAGTTTGTAAATTTCTTCTAAAAATACGTCTGAAGTATTGCCTAAAGCGAAGATATTTCTTAGGATTACAAAAATATATATTTTCACGACAGTTGCAAATCAAATATGATTGCTTATTTATAACAATAAATTGAAAGACTTGTAAGAGAATGAAATACATCTTACCACAAACAAAAATAAAAGTAACAGTAAAACATCTAGTGATACCTCCGTCTCCGTCTTTTCGAGAAAATAATATCAAAGAATAACTTCAGGATTGTATAGCAACAAGTTATAAAAAAATAATGAACGACGAATATGACCCATTATTTGAAACCGTTGCAATGAAGAAAAAGAAATATTTTTATGCTTTATATTTTTTGTAGGGAAGGAAATTCTTTTAAATTCGTACTTCCAGTGATCTTTTATTAAACCTTTCCCTCTGCGAATATTCCTTGCTGATGACAATTGGGTTGGCGACTGTCTTAAGCTATTTAAAAATCAATAATGCTGTTATAATCTAACAGAATAACAACTTTTATGGCGGTCAATTTTTGAAACGGATTTCTACATCAACAAACCTTTTTTCGCCATATATTTCGCCATCAACTAAGAATCCAAGTACTACGCCCATGAAAATTGGTGATATTTTTATTTTAATCCAAAGTATAAATTCTGAGGTTAGTAACGAAACATCTGCTAAAATGATCGCTCTTGTTGTAAGACCCTGCATAAGATCTTTCTTTATTTTAAATATTTGTTATATTTACTCTTCAATTTTTCCAACAACCTGCCAGTGGAAACCATACGTATATTCTTCAGCCTCTTCAAATGGTAAAAAGATGAGAGAAACGTGTATGTATGTATGTCTTACAAAAAAAAAAATAACAAAATCATTTTTGTAATTCACTATAAGATTTTTTGTTCACATTTTACAAATTCTTGGAATTTTTCAATCAAATTTCTATGGCCTCGAGGATCTGTATTTTATTATTTGTTTTTTTCATTTCGGTAATATTTCAGTCTTTCCATCAGACTGATATTTTAATAAATAATCTAAGTTCACAATTCTAGTAACATTGTGCCAGATTGGTACCACCAGTGCCGTATTGAGATAGCCGACTTTTTTGGAATTAAAAGTTAAAAAATTGCACTTTTCCTTTAGGGATTTTTTATTCTACAATTTCTTTGCAAGAATGCCATCAAGGACCTTTTTGAAGGAAATTTATAGAAAAGAATAATAAAAAAGAAATCATCGGCTCAATTGACAGCACTTTTTCATTGCAGAACCTTGCGTTCCTTTGGCAACGGCTCTGCGTTTAGAAATTGTTGGTGATACTCCATACTGGGACACTTTCCCAACACCCACTCTACTCCCAATTACCTGTTGCCTCCCCTCTCGTTATAAACTGTTCTTAACAATGATTTCCAACAATTATTCCACCCCAACGGTTATGATGGTACTCGTAGATCATTCGCAACAACACCCCTCTCCTCCCCCCACCGCCCCACTCACGAAATCTTCTTTGCGGGAGATGTTACTGTACCCGGCATGTAGGCTTACACATGCCACTGCTTATGTTTAACAATTCAGCAAATTATGTAATTAATTATAAGGTAGAATAATTACAGTAATTAGAAACGGAATCATACGCGTATTAACTATAGGGAGAAGATTTGGCCAGGAGAGATTCTGAAAATAATCTTTGTTCGTTTATATCTCTCTGCATAAGCCCTCAAATGGCGCTCGAATTATGGGAATCTTTGTTGGTCAGTCAACATTTTCGTAATCCGGATTAAGCAACCGCTTGAAACTTTACCTTAGTAACTTATAGTCTTTAGAATCAACAAAACTACACTAAAATTATTCTACCTTTTTGGTCTTTATAGGTATTTATTGTTTGGACCGCAGAGAGGGAAGTAGCGGTCTTTTCAAGTTTTTCTTACTGCTTTATTATATACTTTTTTACCTCTGTATTGTGTGTTCAACTGTATTCAAAAGTCTTTCATGTCGTATACACATACCATACGTTTCCTATAACGCGATTTTATGCTACGGGCAAAACACTAACACGCTGCGTCGTATTTAGTGCGAGCATCTCGCCCTTATTGGGATACTGCATATTGTGTCGTGCTCTACTCGAAGATGTCTATTCCAAATCGTTCACCCTTCTCGCTGGTTCAGTATCCACTACGTAAACATATCGATATTCCAGTGCGACATTCTCGAATATTGAATTTCACATCATAACGTTGTGTCCCATTTCTTATCTTCCATAAAACTGTACAATATATTGATAAATTTTGTTACAAGTACCTCAAATGTTCAATTATTTTTGAATAACTTCTTATTAATAATAACAATTAAATAAGTCATTTTATCTCATTATTTATTAAAGGGATTCAACGTTATAGAACATTCCAAGGCATGTGACATCACGCACGCTAAGTTGCTATCTCTTTTATACAACAGAGCGTAAAAGAGATAGCATATTCAATACAGAACTCTTATGCATAGAGAAAATAACTGAGATTAGCCGACGTCTGTAGCGCTAAAACTACAATTGGAATTTTTAATTACTTTACATTTTACTTTTTAATATAATAAAAATCAATTTCAATCAATAATTGAAAAATCGACCCCTAAAAAATGAGTACACAACTCGATTTTTCGGTACTGCGTATATTCTAAAAGCTTTTATTTACGTAACTTTTTGTATTTAATATCGAGATACACTTTTTCCTACGCTTTGTGCTCAAATGTGAAACGTTAAAATATAAACTGTGTAATGTTGTGGAAGGATGGGTAATTATCATCACATTTAGCATAAAATAAATTCGCATACGGCTTATGCTGAAAAAATTATACTTTAAAAAAATATATAAAAACAACAACAAAGGTAAAGTTCAAACGTAACCTTAGGCGTGCAAATATCACGAATATTTATTTGCTGGGTTTAAACAACCGCTGTATTAATGATGTTGGCTTTGAGTATTATTCTTAAGGTAACCTTAACAACAAAATTGAATTGCTGGATACGAAGATATAACTAACTCAATATATGTAATTATTTAAAATCTCTTTATATTCAATTTATGTAAAAATAGCATGGTTCCACTTAGGACCCCTTGCTATATTTTACAGTAACTAGAAATTTACAAAATATATTTTTAGAGAAATTTCATTCTCTTATAAATTTTAATTTATATTTTATTAACGGAACAGAGTATGCGTTTCTTGCAGTGTTTTCATCGCATCATACTTTAATATAATTATTATTATTTCTTAATTTTTAATAATACAAAAAGGAAATTTTACTTTGACATATTGTAGGTTATAATCCTATTTGATAGAAAAGAATACTGCACCGTCATGTTTTATGTTTGAAGTTTTATAAAGTTTATAGTTTTACTAAAATATACAGGAAACAATTATGAACAGAGGCGGCCTTAGGGGGTGGCAAGCAGGGCAACCACCCGGGGCCTCGTTCTTTTACGGGCCTCGCATTCTCGCGTAACAACCCAAGTAGAAAAATTCATTGCTATTTATGTATTTGAATATCGCGCCTTCCTCTTTAGAGATCTCACTATAATCAATGCGTATATATTTTAAGACAACCATGTACCTTAATTTATCATCATTAATATTTGTCGTCTTTGTGCTTGTTAATTTTTATAAAACTTCCAAGATAAAATTTTATTTCTCGCCAATTATCATCAAAAATACAATTAACAAATTATACAAAGAACAAGTCCCTCGAAAAATCTGCCGCTACGGGGCCTCGTAAAGATCTGCTCCTCGGGGCCTCACAATCGCTAAAGCCGCCCCTGATTATGAATATTACGATAGGTTATGCTATACTATTCTAGCAGTTAAAAAATGATACTTCGTACCCTACGAATCTAATACGATTATTATACGATTCTAATACGATTCGATTCGGTAAGTACTAATCCTACACGATTCTTGTCTAAATTCTTTACCACGTAACAATTTAATTTTAGCTTTCTATTATCTTTCTATTACGTTGTCGTCGTGCTACAGAAAACATTGTTTCATTTGCATTGGTTAGGATTAGGGTAGGATAGGGCCACATATTTTAAAACCTTTGATGATGTATGAAAACCCAGTAATGTCTTCAAAGAATGCTTTAACAAAACCCTGTGAGCTGATAGCATTTGATGCCTTAGGCTTAGCGACTCGAATTACCAACGCAACGGCAAGAAACATCCAACAGATGTAGTGGTACCAACAGAATCATTGGAAGGGTGGTAGAGGTGTTGATGAAAATTGTAAAAGAACAAAAACATGTTAATAAAAAACATAAAAGAGATTGTCACATAAATGTAAAACAAACATGTATCATCCATTAGCTTTGAATTGAGGGGCATCACAAAATAAAACAAATGCTAAAAAGCCTGCGGTGTTATTTTTAAAAATATGCGTACCTTTTTTAGATATTTTATAAAAGAACTGTCGTTTGATAATTTGATCATTGACGACACAGTGGACGAGAGCGTTAATGCTTGACGCTGGCTGTTATGTTGGGTTGCATCCGCAGATCAGAATTACATTTTTTGGGTTTGGTTGTTATTAAGGGATAAGTCGATTGGAATAAAACTTTCGGAGATACAGAGATTTAAGTCTTCACCTCTCTGGTTTGGTTTCGTCTTTCTTTGAAACTTTTAAACGCTTTTTCTCACACTTATCTTTTTCAGAGTCAGTGCCCTCTCCAGCTCAAAATCTACTGGACCGATCCTTTTGAAATTTTACACACTCTTTCTTTACATAAATGCTGAAGTAACGCAGTCGAGTTTTTTTTTAATAACAAAGTTTCTGATTTTTATCGTGAAAATTCGGAATTTTGACTTCTAAGTGTTGTAAAATCAATAAAAACAAAAACGTGCAGAAACTTATCAACTATTAAATCATTTTGGTTTTTCGATTTCAGAAAATGAGTTATGAAAATGAGTAACGTCTGCGGAGATTCGCTGTCAATGCCTCATTTCTTGATATTTATTTATGAAAGTATTCTTCCAATGTGATTTTATCAGGTAGTAATTATAGAAATAATTATATATTAAGGGCCTTATTCTGTAACTTTTCAACAAATCGACCTTATTTTTTCAGCGGTGGAAATATTTAATTTTTTCACCGCTCGAATAAAGTCGCTGTATTTAAAATATCTAAAGTGGTATTCTGTAAGCAAAATTTTCCATCGCTCTTCTAATATACAGCGGTGAAAAAGTATAGTGACGTATTTTAAGACGTCATCAATTTTAAAAATATTTGACCAATCACGGCATTCAGAATATTCAAATATTTGAAAATTCAAACACTTGGCAAGTACGAATACATGTCAATTGACAATTTTATAGTTGTATATTCATATGACTATACATATACTGTGTATTAAAAAATTTGTACTGAAATTCGAATTATAATTCAAATTGTTTGACAGCTCCTTACGACCTCCTTTGCGACCTTATAATTTGGTCGATTTTTTTCCAGCGACAAAAATAAAATCGATGGAAATTTCTTACAGAATACCAAATAAAAAATCATCGCTTTTGTGACGTCATTTTACAGCGATGAAATTTTTTCACCGGTGGAAAAACTTTACAGAATAAGGCCCTAACTGTGTTGTCAAAAAGCATTACCCACAATTTCATCATACTCAATTATATATTTCTAGTTTTAAAAAATTGCCAACAAATTATTTATCCTTAGATTTGTTAAGTTCGGTTTCAAAAATAAATCCTCCCTGTAACTCTAAAAAGTTAATTGTACTCTGCGTGTTCGTGTACGAATTAGTGTGTCATAAGGCAAACATTCATATATTCGTACACGAACACGAACGTTTTCGCTCTAGTTGATAAATACATTACGTACGAATTGGCAAAGAGCACGAGAAATTTTGTATTTCTATGTTATTATTAATTATAAAAACCGTTCTTCAATTAACATCAACATTTTTGTTTTCAAAACAGATGTTAAATGCTAAACAATTAAGATAAATGCAGCCGCGTTGGACCATTAAAGACTCTCTAAACCCAGGCGCAGTTTATTGACCATGAATGCTTTAATGTCAGCACTAACAATTTTAATGGTTCACTGTTAGTAAATGTTGTATCATTCCTTTTTATAAAATATAAAAAAACCACACAAAAACGAAAAGAAAAATAATAAAATAAAAAATTGTAATAAAAGATTTTGATAAAACAAGATACGGTACGATATGTTGAAGAAATTTTATTTATGTAGCCACTTTATACTCAAGCGCTAACCTGAACTCTGTGGCAACCGGAACAGGGGCACTTGGTTTTATTAAGAAAACGGAAATAGGAAAAGGAAGGTAAATAAATTGATATCATGCGACACGACCCCATGGGGGAAATAGACTGCAGTAAAAAAACGGCGACATGTTTTAAAAAGCAAGTATCCAATAGTAAGCAATAAAATGTAAATGTTACATAACATATTTTACGCTTTTTAATTTACTTTGATGAATTTTTAGTAATTTTTTTAAATTTACCTACAAATCGTTATACTTATCTCTATTACACGTTACACTAAAGACGACACAGTAAAAATTACTATGAGACATACTACCAGGGTGCTATAATGGTTTTATATCAAAATGTCACATAAATGTCCTCACAAAATGTTTTGTGTACTACGGTACTACTCTAATTGCATTTGTGTTAAAGAAGTTGCGTGTAACAATTTCGAAGGGGTAAGTAACCATTATTACAAAACTCTTAACAACCATTATATCCCGGAGAAAATTTCAAAGATTAAACTTTTTCATTAATTGTTAAACTTTTACTTTAAAGTGTTAATTGAAGCATAATTTATTTTTAAAGAAAATCAATAAAATATTTGATGAATAACTTTATTGAAAATGAACAATTAAAATGGTAAATGTTAAATAATTACATAATTCTTTTCAATGAGATAGTTGCTCTGGTAGAAGCCTAATTGGTAGAACATTGAAATTGTTGAATTATAAAAGATATTTTTAATTAATTATCCTGACACTTAAAGTCGATTGACTGTACCTACACGAAATAAATTTCGAATAATTTGCATGAGAAATAATGAAAATAAATACATTTGCTTATACGTTTAATAAATAAGCAACTCTTTGTTTTCTAATAAAAATAAATGAGAATAGGGAAATGTTTTGTGTGAACAAAACATTTCCCTGTTGATTCGAAAGTTTTGTTAAGTGATTCAAAATTAATTAGTGTATTATTCAAATATTTAGACAATTGTTAAATAGAATTATAAATTTCATGTAAATTTCATATATGAGAAATAGATGTTGGTGGCTATGGTGTATAAATGTCCAGGCTATATAAATTAAATAAAAAAAAAATAATTGGCCGTATCAATATTTAAATAAAACAACTTAAAGTTGATAGTAACTTTGAAGGTATTTGTATACATACTCTGCTTCTACAGACTTCTACAAAAGTTTTTGCTTACTTAGCTGTAAATCTTTCCTCTCTTGCATAGAAACACAACTTTAGAATCAAATTGTATCACGAAAACCTTAAATTTTACAAGTACGAATAGTTTTAATTAAAATTAGACTAAAATGAACTTGAAACTAAAATATGTCGCAATTTAGTTTCTAAACCGGAATGTGTACTAGCTGGAATTTCAATAAACTTCAATCAGAGTTCTAGCTAGCGAGGAAGAGAGAGTAAGAGTTTAGATTAGCTTTATACATCCCCATGTGAAGGAATGTAGTGTAGCGGTTCTTAGACTAGGACTAGAAGACTTCATAATCTGAATTATGTAAAACACAGATATAGCGATACACAAATATCACAATCCGCATATAAATGAACTAATTTTAAAAGTTTTTTGCTAACAAAACAAGCTATTTACGATTTCAATTTAACGAATTTTTATTCCGATTTTATTTTGACTTGTAAAAAAGAAATATTTGCATTTCATGATCAGCTTTATCATACGGGCTTTAGCTTCTTTAGAGAGTTTTATTTTTATAGCAGCTATGGTGACAGTGTGAGCGAGAGCATTGATGTTTGACACTGACTACTGTGTCTTTGGGTTCACTACTCGGATCAGAGTTATATTGTCTGGACTTTGTTGTTATTAAGTTAAATTGGTTATGTACATAGCCAATCTAATAAACTTACCAGGCAGTGGTGCAATCCTCTTATATAAGGACTCCTAGACTCCACAAAACTGCCAACGTAGTAGATGGTTGTCGGGTATAGGGGCAGTGATCGTAATCGATCGACAGATCTGATTTATGTGAGTGAAAAATTTTACGAATCACTTTTAAAAGAGTATTCCTTTACAATTCCTGAATTTTGTTATTATATTAAAATGTTTCACTCAATTAAATAAATTAACAGTTGCAAAATTACAATGGCGTAACTACAAATATTCGGCTCCTCCACTAAATATAATTTTTGTACTACAGGAGAAAACAACATCTATTATATAAAGAATATTAATATTGGAACACCAATTTTCCAAAACAAATTGTAGTGTGTATTTCATGTGTAATATCTTTTTTCCCCTTTCTTCAATTCTTTTAATTTAGTTTGTATTGCTAAAAAAGATAAAGTATTTCTTCTCGGGTTTCTTCAATAGAATTTCTTAAACACCTTTTAACACTATTAATGTTACTACAGTAACTGGCAAAGGTAAAAGTAAAAATAAAGCGCTAACAATATCTGTAACACCTGAAGAAAGTGTGGCATTAACTATGAAACTATTAACACCTCTGAAAATTCTTTTATATTTCATATTCGATTAATTTCTTCACACAAATCATTCCTAACTGCATTGGAAAGTTATTTATAAATATATCAATAAACACAATCATTAAAATCTTTTCATCGTAAACAATAAACCACAGGAAATTAAAATGTACCAGTTTTACGTCAAATAGATCAGACGCACCACGTGTCGAAACTATTTGTTGGCTAATGATACCGCAGTCACGCGCCGATGACAGAACTCGGAACGGAGAACAAAGAGGACCAACCCGATATCGAATAACAACCTCACACCAACCCCGCCGGACCCCCACATTACTTGTGTTTGATAAATGACAAACATGTCTAGGTGTACGACTAGAAAAAGCTCGAATTATACTGAAAGCTTCATGTGACTTAAAGAGCTTTCAACTTTGTATGTGTGACGGACAACAGAGAACACGGTCTGTGCGGAATAATAGAAAATAGGGTTTTAGAGAATTAAAGAGAGTTTGTAAATTGTATTTGTTAAATTTGAAACTGCGGAACAGAAACTGAATAGCAGCAAGATAACACAACATGTCCGGTATCGTGATGAACTACATCGCACCCCTAAATAGACGTTTAACCTCGTAAAGGTCGATTTGCTAGTAAAATATAAATGAAACACATATTATTTTGTTTGATAATGTTATTTTCTTTTTAAATCAAAAGTCCTGCTAAACACGGTTTCTTATATTCAACTTTCATTAAACATCAAAAAGTTTACCTGTTACCTAACATTTTCTAGGTCGATATAATGTAAGGTTATATAACCAAAGTTATCTATCAACATAAATTTAAATTTTCTGACGTTTATGAAGAATTTTATGGAAGATTATATAATGTTACATATTAAATGAATATATTAGTAAACATGTAACAAAATTATTTTTAGTTCGGTAAATAATACAACGTAACGTTAGGTAAGAAATATGTAATTTAATAACAATTGATTGAGCAGTGAATGGCAGAGATAGAGAGAAGGAACGAGGAAAGAGTGAAGGGCAGAGTAGAAACAGTTAAACTTCAGTTCAGAAAATAGAGGATTTGCGGAGAGGAGATAAGAGATAGAGAGAAGGAACGAGGAAAGAGTGAAGGGCAGAGTAGAAACAGTTAAACTTCAGTTCAAAAAATAGAGGATTTGCGGAGAGGAGATAAGGAGGATAAGAGGTGGATAAGAGCCAAGAAGAAAATAGTAAAGGGAATAGAAACAATGAGGAGTAGGGAACAAGAAAATATAGGAACAAGAGTATAAAAATCAAGCATTGCTGTTGGAATTATTAAAAATGTTGGAATAGTTTTAAGTTTAGGTTAGCAATGAGATGTAATTACGTGATTTAATATTAAAAGAATGCAAAGTCTAATGACACACACCTTAAATGAATAAATAAAATAAAACAATTGATTAAAATAAACAATTATTTTTAACAACATATTATAATAAATAAATAAATAAGGTTTTAACAAATTTCTCCGTAATTCAAATATTTTCAATCAACTTTATTTATCAATGTTAATTCAATACACATAATCAATGCAGTACAAACATTGCTTCAGCTTTAATTAAACATTGTAATTAAATAGTATTTAATCATCCCGCATGTTATTTGCAGAACAAATACAAATGGCGACTCATTAATTAGTGCAGACCGCGTTTGTGACTGTCGTGAACATTGACTGTTAAATCACTTAAAAAACACAATGTAAAAATACGTTTAATTTAGGACACAAGCTCACGACAGTCTCAAATATTAAAAAAAAAAAAAGCTCAAGGGAACTTGGACTTTAATATTATTCATGGCTACACGTGTTCGCAAGAAAGTACGACACTTATTTTAGATGGCTTAGCAATAAAACGAGACAGTTGTTTGAGATGGGTTCAGAGGTCAGGAGAATAAAAAGAAGACCCTTGTTGCTTTGACAAAATGTTTTACAACTAACCACTAGAGATGCGTACAGGTCTGTGGTACAAGTATATTCGCGCGAGTATTCTCTTAGCTCGTCTTCTTTCGGTATGTACAATTTAAGAAAATAGAGCATTGAAAATATTTTCTTAGTATGTCGTGGAAATATCGATTCTTTTTCGCAGTGTAGTCTTAGCTTAAAAAAGAGACGTCTGAAGCATTTTTTCGACCAATTTTTTTATAGTGTTACAGAATTTTTTTTATATATTATAGAACTAATGGTCTTAGCTAAGTCTTACTTAATAATATAGGGTAAAATACAAAGAACGAAACTAAATTGGGACCAGTGTTACCTTAATACAAATCCTGTCATTTTTTATAATACATTTTTTCTTCTTGCAGACTTGCATAATATTATTTTTCCAATATGTATTACACGGTACAGACTTTATGACTCAGTGAAGAAGTAAATTAGATTTCCATCACTCTTTGTAACATCATATTCCTTCCGTGGATCTTATCTTCCAAGTCTGTCTTATTAGAAATATATGAGTACAATTGCATCACAAGATTAATCTACTTTAAATTGCTTTTGCTTTTTGTGTTTCATTAGTTAAGACAAAGTTTGCAGACTGATATACTACGACGAACTTTAATTTATAAAGTATTACAAGAAGAACTTAACTAAGTTTTATCCTTCTTCTGTAATTCTGTTGCGATGCTTTTGTAGAAATGTAGGAACTATTTGATTAAATCATTCAATACTGTCTTTACCTGAAAAATTAGCTTCCTACAGAATTCTTCCTTTTTTAATTACAACATTTTTAAATTAAATTCCTTAAATGTCTTTTTTCTAAATATATTTCAAAATATATCTTATCAGATTCGTCTCGGTTCTTCAACATTAAGTTATTAATTACGTTATTAATGCGAGCTACGTAACAGAAATCGTAATGATGCCCCACATATATATATATATATATATATACATATATCCATCATAAAATGAATACCACTAGCTGTGTGCATCCCTCCCAACTGAATAATGCGATCATTACCAGTCATAAACTTTTACTTTCCGAGGATTTATTAAAAAAGTTTATTTTTCACCTTTATTCAATTTAATCCCCACGTTCGAATCACACGTCGTTTGCACGCGATCCCACTCCCCTATCACTTCTTCCTTTACATAAACATACGGTGACAAAGTACCGGAACCGTATGGTCAAACCGCACCCGCAGTTGCGATACTCGCATCACGTGGTACTATATAAAAGGGAGAGGGAAGGGGGCACACTTCATGTAACGGTGTGTGCATAGGTGTATGCAGTAAGAGTATTTTCCATTTGGATAATCGCAGCGTTGCAGTATTTTCCCCCATTTTCCTCGGTAATATGAGATACCAGCCACTGAGGGCACTAAAGCATCGTTTAACCCTCTTTTCCTTTGTATTTACGAGTTCATCTAGGGGTGCATCTGCGCTGGGTGCATCAAGCGCGTGATCCAATGCGACGAAATGAGATTCTAAACTAGTGTGTTGTACTGAGATTCTAAAAGTGTTTTCTTTCGAATATTTATTAAACTGAAAACGAGAAATAATAGTAAAAGTATTTCCCGGGAATTCCCGACAGCACCCTCTATAAATAATAATTAAACGTGAAGTAAATCTGAGTTTATTTTGCTGTTTAGTGTGCTAAACCTTCTAACATTTTAAAACTTTTAAATCTCTAGAATCACCCAACTCTCTGGAAACAATTCCTTTCTCATGATTCTCTTTTAGTCTCATCTGAATTTCAAACCTTTTCAATGACTTTCTCTTTTGTCTTAACGTTCCCAAGAAATGGTAATGTGGAAACGCAAAATTCTCATTTAATCTCGAGTATTTAATAATACCTAGTCGTAGGTAATCTCTCTTTACTTTATTTATAACTCAGGAAAGGTACACAAGTCCTTGGAACATTAATAGATTAAATATTAACAAAGAGTATTTAATGATATTAATTTATATAAAGCGAGTAAATTAACAATCCCGTGTACGGCATGCCGGTAACAAAAGGGAAACGAAATGAGTCCGACTCGAGGCCGACACCAACACCGACAACGTCACGACATGATAGGCGGATTAGTGATATAATCAAAATTAGTTTTAGCAAACAACAATTTGTCTGTAACGGAAAGAATTTAGGGAGTGGCAAATTAACGTTATCAAATGAAGTAATAATAGGAAAGGAGGGGAATCGGTGAGAGGTACGAAATAAATCAGACGTTGAAAGGAAAGGGGGGGTGTATTAGTAGATGTAGGTGTTAGGCAAAGTATTTATTATAATGAATTTAGAAAAGGTTAATAACATAACTTTGGAATGAGACATGAATAAGAGTTCACACGTATTGACTTTATTGAATAAAACGTGTGCAAATTTTGTGTGGAGTGCAAACAAATTGCTAAATGTATTGAATTTTACTTTACATCATTTTTACCAAAACTACATGTAACAGTTAAACAAAGGTTGCTCCATATCTTAAAATCGTATCCACCTACAAGTTCAGCTTCCCAGATCGTATTACCATGATGTTCTGATATCCCCAACCCTCAACAAAGAGTGGAAGTATGGATTCCTGCTCGTACCGACCAATAGATAAAACATCCCCATTCCCAACTAACTCCTTGACTCCGATAAGTATGTATGCACGTACATGTACAGAAGAACAAGAAGAAGAAGTAGGGGGATGTACAACAGGTCAACAGAGTTCAGTCATGTGAATATTAACCCTAACCCACCCTACAATCCCAATGATTTCTAGTTACACAAATATAGCGGTCAACCCTAATTCCCTTAAGGAGCTGAAAACACAAGGGAAACTAGATATCTACCTTAGTTGTACTAAAATATCATTTTGTAAGATAAGTTTAGATCGTGTTCAGAACAAACAAGATAAGGATCTGGACTCAGGTTGATTTGGAACTGGAGATGGAATTGTAACTGGATAGGAAGACGGGAAAATGGGAAGATCACAGACAAAGTCAATTACCAGTAGACGATTATAAGCAAGAGCCAATTTAGAAATCAAATATTAATATCGTGTTTCTGTGAGTCTTGTATTTTGATTGTAAATACAAATAATCAATATTTGTGTCGATGTTTGACGAGTTTGCAGGATTGACCCTTGAACTTTAATAAACTAACACAACTGACTGATGATATAGTATATTCTGTGATTTACTCCAATAAGAAATATAGCGTATATCAAAGATTGTATATAAGATTTACTTGGAACTAATTGAATATTTGATCATGAAAATTGAAACTCAATGACATAGTGGTCGAGAGCGTTGATGTTTGATGACAGACAGCTGTGTCTTCAGCTTAGATAGAACCAGCGCTATATATTCCGAAATTGGTTGTTACTCATTTATAAATACTCACTAAACACAGTTACGCGTATTGAAAGTTTATCTAAGATAAGAAAAGTTACCTCTAAGTTCAAATTACGAGAGTTCGGCGGCGACTTATACTTAAAAGAAGCTGTGGAGTACAAACTGCCGATATAACTAAAAAGCACTGACTCACTTATTTTTCTATAATGTGTATAGAAACGAATAAGATAAAATTCATTATTGTATTATAGATTTATACCGCTCTTATAACCTCTTTTAAGTATAAGTCGCCGCCGAACTCTCGTGATTTTGACTATATGTAATATTTTAATGCTTTTATTAAATAAAACGTACCACTGCATATTAAAATAATCATAGAACTTCTAAAGAACACCTTTCTAAGAACTATAAAGTCTTAAGAAATCTATTTTAAAGATTATCTAACATAACATTTTGTAGAATTATTTTATGTATGTATGTATATTGTATTTTAGAACTTTTGAATTTGTTACAAATATTTCTCTTTACAATTTCTAAGTTAACAGGTCTCAACAACTAATTCCATTCATTCCATTCTCTTACAAACTAACTATCGAATATCTTCCCTTCTTCCTTTCCATATCTCCTCTAATCCTGATCGACTTACCATTTTTCCTGGCACCTACCTGCTACCTACTTTATCTTCTTTCATTCCCCTGTATCTACCCAGTATCACGCTGGATCTGCCCGAGCCCCCTGCCTTCATTTTCCATTCTCCTGCATTTTATCTCCTTCATATATTTTATTCCTTTTAGGATTTTCTTCAGGTCGCTTTCACCACTTCCCTTGCACCTATTCTTGTTCACCTATTTAAGTTTTTCCCATTCACATAATCACAAAACTGTTTCAGTAGATCGTTTTAGATTATAGAATTTTAAGAAATACTTTTTAAAGAATAAATGGTAAAAAATATCATTACTTAAACCCTTTCAGATTTAATAATTCTAAGTTTAAAGTAAAATCACTTAAGTAAAATATTACATGTAACATTTATGTTACGTGTTTAGCAGGAGACGAGTTTTTAGAATATATCTAGACGCTACTATCCCTAAATACGACACTGTTTTAATTCCATATACAGTTCGCTCCTGTCTCTAAGAACTGACACAGTTTTTATGGGTGCCAACAATACGACTTGGGAGCAATGACAGCTCCAGTTTCACTGTCAATAATCTGCATTGGGGTTACCAGCCAGCATCACCAGCATCTCCACTACTTACTGGAGCTGGAGAAAGATACAGGCAGAGAACACAGGACGCATCTTAATGTGCAGCAGTTCTCCAAACAAATAATGTCTTAGAAACCGTTGGAGCAGAGAGATACTCGTAGATATAAAAAAAGTAAATGATGGGAACCTGATCTCTAATGCAATCCGATTACAAAATGATGGAGTCTCGTGAACAGCTCTGACGTCATACTGGTTGCGTAATACGAGAGCATTGCACCATGGGAGAGGATTGGAATGAAGTATTCAAGTCAAATATCTAAAAGCAACTTGAGGAAAATATTAAATTAAGTTTTCATTTATCATCAATGTAAAATAAGGTTGGGAAGAAAGATTCTTTTGTCTTACTTTATGTACTTGTTAAACAGTAATAAAAAACATGAAAAAAATTAGTGTTTATACGAAATAATATATACGTCCAGTACATAAAGAGTCATCCATTAATTAGGTCATAAGCATAAGACGAGGATGACAACAAAAAAAATCAAGACTAAAAAACAAAGTAGGACTTCAAAAGAATTATTTTCAAATGCATGACGTCACCACAACGGGAGGAGTAGGGCGGGGGTACGCAGTGTGTGATAATGAAGACGGGGAATAAAATTTTATCAGTATTTAAGGTAATATACATATTTTGTGTTTAGCGGGATATACAAATAAACCATCGATATCTGAGATTTTGCTTAATTAGTTTATAGAAGAAATTACCAATTAAAAGATTGGGACAAATACTACGTAATTTGCAGTTCCTACATTTTCTATGGGATATCAAAATATAGAAAATAATGTACTAAATTTTTAATAAAGATTAAGTTCTTTAGCTGAGAGGAAGCTCTTGTTACTTTTATTTTTCAATTATATAGAGAAGCTTAAACCAACTTACTTTTGTAGTTCTTGTTTTCTTTTTAATGCTTTTTTAATAAAGTTTCTTTAAAAATCCTTTTTTTATTTCTGAGCAATATCTAATCAGTAAAAGTTATTAGAAGTAGTTTCTTAGTAACAACTTAAAGACGTTACTTTACCTTTAAATTTACAAGACGCATAAAGTAGCACTAAATAGTGAGGTTACTGTTCATTCTGCAGATAAGATTTTATACCACAATAGAATGAATAATACAAATAACTTGAAATCTAAAAGCGGCAGATTTTTGAGAGGCTTTTGTTCTTTGTGTAATTTATGTAATTTGAAAGTAAGTATTTTTGATGATGATTGACGCGAAATGCAAAAGTTATAAATAAATAAATGTAGAGTTTTAAAATTAGGCCCTACGAGAGCGAGGCCCCGAGTGGTTGCCTTGCTTGCCACCCCCTAATGCTGAAACTGTTTATAATTTTGTAGTTACAACAATTTACCTCTCAGATACAGATATAACAGACAACCTTATAAAAGAATAAAGAAGCTTTTAAAAGACGTACTAAGTAATACTATGCGATAAATCTTAAGATAACTGAGGCGAGACAGCATCAATCTAAAGATTGTTCCATCCCAAGGAATTATACAGGAATATGTATTGACTAATTGGGCGACGCTCTGATCTAAACAATGAAAACAAGTTGTTTATATATAAATAAGTGCTAAAGCCAGTGTGGACGTATGGAGTGCAACTCTGCGGTTGCACCAAGAAGTCGAACATTAAAGAAATACAACCGTTCCAAAATAAAGTTCTGCGAGGAGTAGTTAATGCACTGTGGTATATCCGCAATGACGACATACATAGAGACCTGAAGATTAACACAGTCGAAGAAGAAATCAAATCTATAGCAGCGAAGCACGAATGGACACTTCGTAACCACGAAAATATCACCGTGACGTAAATGTTGCTTGATAGTAATGATGTTCGAACACTTCACAGGACTAAACCCTCGGACCTAGTAGCCTAATCATGTAGAATTGTTTATTGGAGCAATCAAATTGACAAAACTCGGTTGACTCATAGTAATTGAGTACAGTGGTACCAACTTATTGCAATAAAAGAGTTTTATGGAATAATTACCCCGTACAAAGCCAGTTACTTTCTGAACACACTTATACCATACTTACTTCACAATTACATTCTGTGATAAACTAGAGCTTCAATAGTTGTTTAGTTTGTAGGAAGGTTTCAGAAGTCGTACAAGTTCAACGTTCATGAAATCCACTTTTGGCCGGTTTTCAATTCAATGTCTACAAAGCCCCCCCTCCCCACTCCTCCCCACACTCTGATCTGATTCCGTCACAATGAGCAGTCTCGCGAACAAGAACCACTCACAATATTAAGTACCAAATTGAATATAGGATTAGCACAGAGGAAGCTTTTATTTTAACAGCAATTACCGTGTTGATATAAATTCATGGAAAAATATAAGATAGGGAAGCTGCACAAGAGTGAGAGGGATTATATTAAGTAAGAAACGAAAATGGAAAAATAAGTAATAATTTAAAAAGTCAAAAAAATTACTCAAAAAAAAAGATTAGCATAAATCGCAAATAGTATATAAAAAACAATGTGATGCAACTCGAATACACCCTGGTGAAAAAGTCGGCGTCGACAGCAGTCAGTTATGATATGAGAGAACTTTAACTGTGTAACAACTAACCTAGTTCTAGACCAACGGATCTATAACTAAAAATAGTTTTATTTCCGACGTAATTAATATTAATATAAGTCATTCGAATAACTGGATTTCCAGAACATGTGCCACAGTTCATTTGGCATAAAGAGGTCAAAAAGGACATGTACAATATTTAGTGTATGCTTTAATGCAGCGGCTCCGGCAGCTTCATTTGGTTTCATAATAGACAAGTCAACATTTATTGATTTTACATTTATATTGCCGCTAACAGAGCAAAGCATTACTCTGGATTCGTTCAAATTGATTGCAATGATAAAAAGTAAATAAAATCGTACCAAAGCAATCATAAAATAATCCTTTATTATCCTTTTAAAAGACATACATACATGTCAGTTTCTTCAGTAGTTAGTTATATATATGAGCTTTCTATTTAAAAGCTTTTAACAACTTGAAAGCTGTTTATTTTATTAATAATGTGCTGGAACACTTGTCGATGAAGCGTTTCAACATTTCTAATTCTAGCATAAAAAGTTTCTAATACTTATTGAATAACACTATTATAGTGTATGTTGTGTTGCCAGTGATTCAGGCGTAGTCTTGTCAATATGAAATCTCTTTTCACATATTCCAGTCTATTTATCTAAAGATTGATTTGTTCTTCATTAGATAAATCTGCAAAACATAGCGATTTATAATAGCTTCATTATTTGAACTATACTACAGCAAAATAAACTATACTCAAATAGTTAAAGTTGAATTCCTCGATGACCTCTAAAAACCGTGGTGCCTGGAGCAACATAAATCTTCCACGATCCCAAAGGAGTGGTGAACGGAAATAGAACCGGATGTGACGCTGCAGTCATTTGTTTCAGCTGCAGAAAATGTCGACTCGTAAAGCTCATTAGTTGCTTGGAAATAGAGCTCAATCACTGCATGCTGAAATAACTTTCATCTGTGTTTTCAACTTCAATTTTAAGTTAGGAATTAAATAGAAGGTTTAAAAACATCAAAAAGCGCTACGTATAAAAATGGTGGCTTAAATTACGTATTTGTTATTGGTATCGCGACAATTTGAATTGTATCTGACGAAGTATTGTCCGCTTGTTCACAAATTCTATTATTTTAGGAGTCTAAATAGTGCGGCTCTGCTTTTACCTGGAAACTTAATTGCCCTCCGTTCATTCCGAAGTACAGTGCATATTAGCGAGACCTTTCCAAAGGCAACGAAGTTGTCACAACAATGTGACGTATTCAAAAGAAAAAAGTATTGCAGCAAACCACGACATTAAATAAGTTAACAAAACCAAAAATAATGATTTTTAAATTTAGTTAATCATATCTCATCATGCTTTTACTTATTACTCTACTTCTTATATTCTTTTGATATGACTCATTCTCACTCAGCATAACCATACATTTCCCCCTCCCTCCATTCTCCCCACACTCTCCTCCAGCTATTATGTTTGTTTACCAGTATGAATAATTAACACGGTAATTAATCTAGAACCTGACTCTTGTGTTTTCACTCCTCTGTTCAACATGTTTTTATTTAAGAGTATCTCGACATGGATGGGGGTGAGATAGGGAAGTAGAGAGATGGGATGGTGTTTAAAATGTTGTGTTTTCTTGTTCATACAAGCAGAACACAGAAATTTGCAATTGTATCATAAGTGTCGTGTTGTGCTTTAGCAAAACAATTACGAGGCGACGAAACCACAAATAAAATACAAGCTTTTGTTAAAGTCTATTGTTTACCGGAAAATTCAAGGATAATAGGACCTTTAAATGTATCTAAAGCACTTTTAATATGTTACACAGTTGCGTGGATTTAAGTTTTAATTAACATAAGAAAAGTTAACTATTACGTAAACCACTTTACTGCTCTTTGAAAAATAAATCTACCCTTTTGCGCATTAGCATACTCAAAAAATTTCTTAAGAACATTCTTATAAGGATTAAAGGCTTTTAGAATAGCTAAAAAAATAATAAAACAAGGTACTTTTAATAACATGAAAGTTATCTTTACGATATTTAAAATTATCTTACAATCAGAATCAATTTGGTAAGATTTTTTTACGTATTTAAGTGCATCTTTGAATTCTAATTAACATTCCACGTCCTGATAATTAGGGTTGTGAAATCTTTCATTAGGGGCCGTGATATGTATACTGGCGTATCTATTTTTGGCGTATCATAAGTTTTCGAGATTATTTTTGTTTTTTCCACACTAATTATAATATAAAAGTTGATGGGATGCACGACTTAGCTGTTAGTAGTAAATAGCGTATCATATATACAGTTTTAAATACGTTTGAATAAAAATGTATTCAATAAAAGAGTTTAAAAGACTTATTTTTATAACTTTGGATCTCTTTAATGATTAAAGAGTCGAAAATGAATATGGTTTCTAATATTGCGAGTTATGAAGAAATAATTGGACATTTGAGGTGCTGCTAGCCAACTTAATCTATATGTAGTACAGTTTTATAGAAATTAAGTCATGGTTCACAAGGTTTTTAATTAGATGTTATACTCAGAAAAGGTATTTTAAAAACAGCCCATTTTTAATTTTGTAACACTCTCTGTATTAGCGATATACGAATGTTCGATTTCGCGAATGTGAATATCGGCTCTTTAAATATGGCGCTAAAAGTAAGCAATGGGCTTGTGTCCTCATTTTTTAGTGGTCGATTTTTCAATTGTTGATTGAAATTGATGTTAATAAATGTGTATTTGCATGTCTATTTTATTAAATATCTAAATATTGACGGAGATATAGCAATTAAAAGTTTGAATTGTAGTTTTAGCGCTAGAAATGGTCGGCCATATTTGTATGACGTAAAATGCATTTTAACGTCAGTTATTTGTTGAGTAGGTCAGTGCTGAGGTAATGTTCTGTAGCTGTTGGTAGTCAAATAATCAAGTCAAAATCAAAGAATAATAAGTTTTTATTTTATTTAACCCTGTTACGGCAGACATAATATTAGAATTTTATTGTTCCTTGAAATAGCTGTAAATAATATTTGATATTTTGATATATAAATACATATAGCAGAGATTTAAGAGCTGTAAGGTTGGTAACCTTACACAAGGATGCGAGGAATGTGTACAACGTTGAATCCCTTTAATAATTAAAGAGACAAAATGACTTTTTTAATTGTTAATATCTCCTAACATATAAGGAGTTATTAAACAATAATTGAACATTTGAGGTTCTAGTAACCCACTTTATCAATATATAGTACACTTTTATAGAAATTAAGATATAGGACACAAACCCATTACTATCTCGCATTTTGTTTATCGTTATCGTCTAGCTTTATTATATGTTTAAAAAGTAGAAAGTTTATTTTGGATATTATATAATTGTTATTTAATATTGCAAGTTCAAGTAGTAACTAAAATAAAAATATTGTAAACCGAATCAATTGCCAAATACATTCGCAAAAAAAATCGCATAATCTATTGCAAATACGAATGCAAATATTCGTTACACTACTATTCTGTACAACACTCATATTTTAAAAACTGAGCATAAAACAAGACTACAAAATTCTTTCATTAAATTATATTTACCCTTTATTTTATATTTTATTTATGAATGGGTCCTGTTGTTACTAGAAAGATGAGGTGTGTGACGTCAGCTATACGGGCATCGCCATCGTCAAATCGACTTACTTGTCCTTTTATTTATAAACAAAAAACGGAGTACAGAATATAATACAACTACAACTATAAATTATCCAGCAAAATGTGTTTTTATTTCCTTTTCCGTTTTGCTTTGTGTTTTTGTAAGTGGGAAACAGGGGACCCTCAATTCAACTCAACTCAACTGAAGAGAAGCCATAGAAGAGCTCTAGCTATTCGTGAAACACCAGTTGCTGGGGATTTTCCACAGTTTGCTTTTTTGTTTTATGTACTTAATAATTTCTTATTCGATATTTTATGATACTTTGTGTTACTACAAGTAAAGTTACGTTAGGAAAGGTTGACTGTTTTTTAGTATTGTGTCTGTATACGTAAATTTACGTAATATTTATATAACAAATTGAGATTCAAATTGTGTTTAATGTAGCATTGGTAAATTTATTTTACAAAACATTTCTTACTTTCTTTTTAGTAGATTGTAAATTAACCTAGTTAAATATAGGGAGAAAAAAGTATTCATGTTAAACCCCATTCCACCCACTGTTTTAGTTTATATATTCCATGTACTCAGTGTTTATGCGATAGTAATAACTTGTACTTTAGTTAAAATTAATTCTTTTTATGCAATTTGAATCTTTATTTAATATAATTATTTTTATTTTTTTATTATTTCACTTCTTACTATTGATTTAAACATAAAACTAAAACTAAAGCACCATTCCTACTCACTGTGTTTTAGTGTTAATTTAATTTTTTATCCTAAAATGTAAATTTCAGCTTATGGAATATAAGGAAATAAAAATTAATAACATTAAATACAATAATTTATATTAAATAAAGATAGTAATTATTACAAAATAATGTATATTACTGACGCATGACGCATGATTTCATAAGTTCAAAATTACATTTGAGGTTAAAACTTTAAATTAAAACAGTGAGTGGGAATGGGACTAGATACTCAGTAGGTTGGAATTCTGCACAACAAAACACAAAAGAGATCTATGATTAATATTAACATTTCAAATTAAATGATATTTAAAACATGTATTATCATGTAATCCATAATATTTTTTATGGAAAATATACTTAACTGTCTTTAGAGGGATGATATATTTCTTTATCGTCTTACCTATAGTTGAAACAATGGTAGCTGCAAAATGAAAACTTCCCGCAAAATCCCAATGCCGGCCTGACGTAATCAAACCTGTTGAAGACGCATTGCCCCACGTATCGAGCAGCCGCTGAAGTCTAGCGGGACCTGAGAATCAATGTATTACGTGAAACAACTTATTCTAAAATCTAATATCGCTCATTTATCGAATAGTGATTATTAGAAACATCTTATAAATCGAATACCCAAACGACAATAGCCTCTCTCACCAACGCACTAGATTTCTTTTATTATAAGTACATCTGTATGTAAGCTAAGAAGCTCCCAGGCGAAATGAATTGTATCTAGTCATAATTGAACCAATTTTTGGAGTGTCTATAAAGGACCAAGGCCTATAGTGGACAGTACTTCTAAATCCTAAATAAATTTCTTAAGAATTATTCAATATAAGTAGTATAGTTCAAATTACGAGAGTTCGGCGGCGACTCATATTTAAAGCAAATTGTGGTGCACAAATAAAATAAATATTAAAAAAAAAAAAAAATTGTGGGGTATAAACTGCCGATATAACTAAAAAGCACTGACTCACTTATTTTTCTATAATGTATATAGAAACGAATAAGATAAAATTCATTATCGTATTGTAGATTTATAGCGCTCTTATAACCTCTTTTAAGTATAAGTCACCGCCGAACTATCAAGATTTGAACTATAGTAGTAATACATTACAAATAGTCAAACTCAATTTTCAGTCCCCCCTCTATATGTCTTTTAATATCAAAGTGTATTAACTTTTAGCAAATAATCTTATTTTTTCTTATAAACAAGTTTCTTTCAACTCTTGAATTAAATTTTTCATTACTGAAAAATTACAGGAAGTAAACAATATAATAAGAGGTTCAAGGAATTAAAATAGACCGAATTAATTTTTCGTTAAAGCTACGCTGGTTAATTTTCTTTAAGATATCATTTCTTAACTTCTCATTAATTTATAATTAATTATGAAAAAGTAATTAATTTTGAAAAGATCTCCTTCCTACCATTATAAACATTTTCTTTTTCAGTCACACTCAGTAAAGCGTTGTTGCCTAGATAAAATGTTTTTCATAAAATCATTAAGTTAAATACAATGGGATCAGTGCTACCACAATTGAGTTTTTCCACCCAGATGTGAGTTTTTATTGTCATCTGAGTGAATAATTTTTTTTATAAAAATATCTCATTATCTGGGTTTTCAATAATTTATTAGAAAAATGTAATGTCATAAAAGCTAGAAGGCAATTATGACTAGATTCAACTGGTGTTGGCGTGCGAGCTAAGAAAAAGATCATTTATACAGTTATAAATTATTTGGCGTTGATGTCATAATATCATTATTACTTAAAATTACAATATTTAAAATTTGAATGTTAACTTTTCTGATCAATTCTCTGCGCGTTTTCATATATAATTCAATTTGCGAGATATTGCCGATGGCTCATCCTTATATAGTTAACCTACAACAAAAGAATTGTCTCAAACTCACCTTCATCGCCAGCTAGCTCATAATAATGTTCCTTAAACTCATTCAAAACAATGTTTAATTGTTGCGCCTGCAGAATTTCTGTTTCACCCTCCAGAAGTTGAAACAACGCAGCACCTCCTAGTAAATACAATCCCAACACGAAACCTAATAGTATAAAACGAACAGTGTCTTCCCCAACGAGATCGCAGCACCCGCAATTGCACCCCATTTTAATGCACTGAGTTCTTATTTATTTCACTAAATCGAATTCAACTTCACCACTTATAAACTTGTACTTGTAATTGTTTAATAACATTTTCATAGTTTTAATAATTCACTGTTAGTTATGAAATTGTTAGTGTTCATAGTGGAAGAGCATGCAGAAGCTGGAACTGGCACGGGATATATTTATTCCGTGACTGAATGGAAGAAATAAATATTTGAGAATGATTAACGTATAAGTTTTCGTTCGAGTTGTGAATGGTATTAGTTAGAGGAATTTTCCAACATGCCTATAAATTAATTTAGTCTGTTTCAACACATTCTGTATGAAAGTTCTTCATAAAAAGTTGTCTGCGTATAAATTTGTTCACAGTGTAAGAAATATGTGAGAATATAATCGCTCGCAACTTAACTTATAATATGAATTTTAAACATTAGCCCTTTAACGAAGGTATGATGATAACAGACAAAAAAGCAGTAGCGTCTAGAAAATATGATTAAAGCTGGAAATGCTCAAAATTTTAATATAGAAGGAAAATAATTCCATTTGTAAAATATACAATTATTCAATTTTTATAAATCAATAGCAATGCCAATATTCTGGGGCAATATTTACACCAAATACGACAATTAAGTAAGGGGCTTTTCACCACCGCGCCGCTACTGTAATCCGTATTTAATTTTCTACAGAAAACCGCAATAAAAATGTTAAACCGAATTAATTAAGTTTATGAGAACAACTTTCATAATCATAAAATTAAATTGACGGCAAAATAATGCGCAGGACTTTGTTACTACTAAAATCTAGCCCGTTTCATCAATAATTCAAATACAGAAATTTCTAAACATTTTCGCGTGATTGTATTATGTACTTACCCAATAAACTAGTACTTCAATAAAAACAAAAAAACATTTAACGAATTCAAATTCGTATAGAATTCATAACGAATTCAAATAGTGAATTTGAGTTAACAAAGAATTCGTCAAGGAATCGTATTGTCAATTCGTTTTAGAGGTTATTCACAAATTACTTAACATATGTTTCATGGGTTTTTAACGCTCCTTGTCCTCATTATTACGTCTTGTCACGCATTGTGAATATAGCGAAATATAATTTTTTTAGTAATATTTTGTTTTGTTTATTTTTCTCTTGAATTTTAGATTAAATTGACGTCACAAAACATATCACTCTTCCCCGTCTTGTGTGTGACGTAATTAATGGATGGCCCCTTATGATTTAGTGGGAAGTCATAAATTCTGCTTAATTGTTCTTTATATTGATAAAGTTGTCTTCTGCATAATAAATATATTAAGAGGAGTTAAAAAAGACATGGATATTAAAGGGTCAATTTTGGAATTCACTGGCTATAAATTTTGCTTACTTTTTGTCCAAGTGCTACTGTTTATAATATCACTTACTTTTATTAAATAATGAATTTAAAACAGCTATACCTCATTCAATAATATTTAGTTATTCCTATTCTATTTTTATTTCAAAAAACAATGTTTGCAATTTTTAAAAGTGGCACGAAATCCTATTGCGATAATATAATAGAATTTTTTTTAACATTTTTTAATGTTTATCACCTATATTAAAAAACAGCTACACTTCTGCATAAATTTTGTCAAAGTCTAATTTCAAATAAGTAAATAAAAATATCTCTATGATCCTAAATAAATAAATCACAATTTTTAATAATTAAGATATTTCTAAACATTTGTCATTATTTATAGCATAACACATATATACGGGTTTTATTTAATTTGCACTAATAAATAATTAAATATCACTCGTCTAATTAACACGAGAGTTCAAAGTTCAATTAGTTTACGGTTAAACGGTCAGGATACGACTGAAGTGTCAAAGCTCAACAGTAAAACTTTAAAGTTTCACGTATGTTGAAGCTTTCTTTCAACACATAAATGACTTTATTTATATATCAGATAATATCTGTATACAGATTTAAAAGATCATGCGTACAGCATCCGAGTATATTATTTGAAATGTGTATTTAATAAGCAAAGCTTGAAACCACATAACTTAATCCATTCGTTCCTAGATGGCATGGCAGTTCCAGCGTTGATACTGGTTAGTACCCTGATGTTCAAACCTGAACCATAAAGCATATTGAAACCTTTAAAATAGTTTGGTTTGCAAATCTGGCTTAAGGCAGTCTTTCCTTCATGCCTAAATTGATTGTACTAATTGTAATCATAACTTAGATTAAATTGATAAAGAATATTGCCCAAGTATTTACTACTGACACTAAATAAAATATCTCTCATTTTTTCAGAATATTTTGACGACACTACCTGGAGGATAAGCAGCTAGAGAGCGGTAAGTTTCTTTTTTGCTTAAGTAGTTTTTAAGGACAATTAGATATGCTAATAATTTGTTTCTATTGAGCTCAAAATGAGTTCAAGCAAAGGAAGTTGGAAATTGAATAATTTGATTGAGGAAAAGCCTTTCTCCAACGATGGTTCTTAAATGTATAAATTTTTATCAACACTTTTTTAACGGCCGGAGTTGCATTTTGCAAATTATAAATGTATACATAAGCCATATTAAATAAAACAGAAATTATTTTCCAATTATAACTTTATTTTAAAAATATCTTTCGGCATACAAGCAAAGAACTTAGTCCAAATTTCTTAGTCCAAAAACAGTAGTTCTGAAATAATATTTATTAATAGTACTTACCACAAATTTATTTTGTAGATACTGAAAATCAAATATCATTTACAAAAAATTCAAACTAAAATTGGAATACATAATTTGGAAAGTAATAATATGCATAAATAATTGATTATAAATTTAGTTGGAGAACACGAAAAAATTACTGATGTTAATATTCAAAAATATCATTGGCGTATTATTAAATAACTGAGGTGAAAGTTAAATTTTAGTAACAGAAAAAAAATAATTAGTTTCCGTTTTTTTGTCTAATTTAATAACTCACAGAGAAAGATCGTTAAATGAAAGATATTAAATGTAGTAGCAAAATATAAATTAAACACAAATGTATGGACTTGGATTTTATATCTATCACCGTAACTAATGTAACCCTACGATTTACTTGCGAGAGATTTAAAACTTTAATAACGATTTTCTTAAAATGAATTGTCGGGCCGATAGAAAGCAAATAAAACATTATATTGCGTCGTTACATTGTTGTTAGTTGTGTTTTGATTAATTACTTCATATTTTACTTAAGCATTTCTAAGACGTGTATTCAAAACTTAATAAGAAAAGCTAGATACCGCATGTGAAACGAAAACAAGAGTATTTCGATTTAAAATTGCGTTTTTAATCAGTTAAAATATATTAATTTGATTGTATAAGCCTGTAAGATTGTATTTCTTTTAAATTTGCTGATGTCTTTTGTATCAATCTACCAAATAACGAATAGGTTTGTTACATTAATTTAATCAATTTAGAAACGCACGCGGAATAATACATAAACTAAATCTCTACTGACAATAATAATTTACGCAAATAATACATAATAGCTTTGCTTACAAATGTCTGTATGTAATACGAAATGTTATCTATTGCTTAACAACTTGTTTGATTGTGCCACTTGATAAATAATAACATTGTGCGAAAAAAAAACTTAAATTTAGTAAGCAGCTTAATAATAAGCTCAACATAGTATACTTTGAATTAATGATTTCGAATTAGTGACTTGATTAGTGAGAAGATTAATCAAACCCAATAACAACAGAGCAACGATAAGCAATAATCTAAGACGAGAGAGACAAATTAAACCGAGCGTTGTGCAGTAATAGCGTCTTAAGCACGCACATTTAATTTTAAATTATATTTAATGAAATTGTATATTAAGTTTATAATATAATGTCGTAGTTAATTAAAAAAAAACATAAAAATTAATAAAATCAAAATGAATACAAATAGGGTACAAATAAATACCACGGCAATTACTGAAATCTGCTTTAAAACTGTCTGCATCATACACATCGTTAGTCTGCTACAGATCGCGTATACTCGAACAAAACCCCCGCTACGTCAGCTACGATACTTGTGTGTTTTATACAGCTACAGCTACGTTCTGCTACAACAGCTACGCCTCTGCACAAACAGCAACATATTTTTTTTCAGAGTCTCAGCCAAATTATATGCGAGTACAGCGAAGCCACCGGATATATTTTTGGATGTTATACAGCTATCTCTCTCATTTATGATTTGTCTTTTTTATTTATCATTTTTGTTTTCTATTATCTCTCTGCTATCAACTGCCAATCACCTGACTCCCTCTCTCCCCTCCAATTATATTCACCAATTCTCTGCACACCTGTGCGCAAAGCCCAAATATTAATTAATGACATTACAAATAAATAATATAATGAATATTAATAATATTAATTAACAATTATCGCAAAACGTTACTAATTATAAAAATAAATATATATATATATATAAACGCCAATAATTATCGTTCAACTAAATTGAAATTGTGTCTTAAATTTGTTTTGTAGTAAAAAAAAAAATTCATTAGATTTTTCTTTCTTCATTTAAAAAAAATTTATTTAAACATTATACTTAAGCGAAATTACAATTTTAAAACACAAAATTTTTAAATACAAAGCGTAATTATTTTAATTAGAACTTGAAAAATAAAAACTATTTTAATAATATACTTTATATTTTTTCAAATGTTATTATATTTTAAGTATAATTAATGATTATTAATACGTTTATTTTTCCATATTTATGGTACAAATTACTACATTATTAAAATACATAGCTTGTTATATAAGAAAATGAAGATCAGAAAATAACTTTGTTGTAATGTACCATATAGAATTGAGATTTACGAATTTGAAAAAAATTATAAAGGGTAGAAAAAAAATAATTTTTCTGAATTATTCTTCATTGTTTGAGATGTAATACGTAACAAAATTTCCACAAAAGTCTAATTTCTAAATTTATTAAAGAAAATAACAAAACTTAATTAAAAATCTAAAAGTTCAAACTACAGACGCAGAAAGAAAATTCTAAGTTAATTATTTAAAATATAATAATGGGAATTTCATGATAAGAACATAATTATACCCCTAGTAGAAAAATGAAAGAAAGTAATTTTTGTTCTTAAATGAATGAATTTAGAATATTCTAAATATACAAACAATAAGTATAGTTAAGAATATCAATATTTTGATTCATTATCATTTTAGAGTAAAATTACTTAATATGCTCATTATATGTTATTGTTTTATAGCAGTACCTTTTCTAATCAACTGCATAAATTAAATGTATGTTTCATTTAGTCCAGTGACCGCAAACTTGCGTTGAAGGTGGGTTTTTATTTATTCTTTGACACTTTGAAATTGTTATGTCCGCGTTGGTTTCTTCTTGATAAAATCAATGTCTGCATTCAGTCTGTGAAATGATGATGTACAAATAACTAACTAGTACGTACTTACATATTTTGTAGCTACAACAATTTCATAGTTAATGTAATACAAAAATAACAAATATATTACCTAATCCCTGCTTCTGGATCGTGATCTGGATACCTTACGATCGCGGGGGCTCTTGGATCTGGAGCGACTGTTCTTTCCTCGGGAGCTCTTCGAATCTGAACGAGAACGGGAACGGCTACGCGAATATGAACGCCTCCTGGAACGACTGCGGGATCGGGTACGACGACGGGATCGAGAACGAGAACGTGAACGAGATCTTTAAATGAAAAAGTCATTATTATGTTAAAGTTGTTCTTAAACATATATTTATAAACTACTAGAATCAAAACCACTAACAATAATTATTTTACAACAGTTTCGCGACTGAGAAAATCGTGGCTGATTTTGTACTACTACTTTAGGGCCACCTTAATACATTTCAAAACAAAATATTCTTACTTCTTCATTAACACCATATTCAAAGTAGTGAAATAATTACAAAATGTAACTACAATTAACCAAACCATGTACATGTTTAATGTACAAAGGTAACTTTACAAAATAATAGGAAAGCTGGATTTTTTCTTTTTTTATATTTCTAAAAAAAAAGTTCTTATTTAAGAATTAACAATAAAATTCGTATCAGAATGTTCTGCAAAATAATTGCGTTGTTAATTCCATTACCTAGACTAAATTAAAATCTGTAATAAATGTAAGTTTTTACTATTACTCACGGAGAAAATACATACCTTCTACGTCCTCCACGACCTCCTCGACGATGTGGGCTTGATGGGCGTCCATAACGGGCCATCTGTACGCGGAGCTCCCTTCCATCTAAAAGACGTCCATCCATAGCGTCGAGTGCATCTTCAGCATCACGTTTGTCGTAAAATCTATGCATACAACATGCTTTTCGTTACAATCAAATTCACAAAACATTCACAATGGACAATCTTAGTTTCAAGGGAATTGCAACAAATATAAACTGTACATCTTGTGAATGCATGTTAAAAAACAACAACATCCCACGCTGTAGGTATATATTTACAATAGCAAAACAAAGTTAATTTTAACTATATTTGCTTTAAGGCTTTATCAAAATGTTATCATAAAGAGAATCATCGTAACGATTAATTTATCAAGTAGAAGGGTTGATTTTAATTAATAATTTGTCTACTATATAGTATACTAACATTCATAAGAATATAACTTAAGATGTTTTCAGAAATGGTAAGGATATTAAAAAGCATAAAAATTATGTAGTTGCCAAAATAACCATTTAAAAACAAAAATGTTACTCTTATGCGCAACTACTTATATGTGTATATATACTATTAATAAAACTATTTTCAAAAGAAATCAATAAAGCACATACCTTACGAATGCAAATCCTCTGGATTCACGTGAAAACCTATCACGCGGTATATAAATATCTCCAACTTCTCCACAACGTTCAAAAACTCTGCGTAGATCTTCCGGCGTTGTTCGATAAGTTAAATTATCCACCTTCAAAGAAACCATTCCCTCAATACGAGGTGGAGGCCTTCCATAACTCATTTTAATGATTATTTATATAATCTCAAGTCACAATTTTTAACACACTAATAACATACTTCAATAAAAATTGGAATCAAATTAAAACCTTATGAAATGCGGTTTTGTTTCAATGCTTACGTAGTTGAGCAAAAAATGGCGTAGTAAGATTTAATAATGCCGGATGTAGAAATTTCCCGTACTGCGCTATATTAACTCTGATGCGCAACACAAATAAAATAATACTGTTCAAATCAAATTTATAGCAGAGACAAACTTAATAGACACAGTAAATTAATTTTCAGATATATTTTAAGTTAAATAATACAAATAATTTAATTAAAAGGATTGTATATTTTCCTATTAAAAATATAATATAAACTTAAATAATTATAATTTATGTATCTAAAAAAGTTTAAACAAGATTACGATCGTTTGGCAAAATTATAGTCCATTGCTTTTCCGGATCTTTGAATATTATTAATATTTGCTTTGATTCTTCCCTCTACAGTTCCAATATTTGCAGCTCTAGACAGCTGCTTTTTCAAAAAATCTGGGTCAAAGGTCCCGCTATCTTTTTCAGTTAATTTTCTATCCTCTTCTTGATATTTCTTTATATTCTTATCACGCTCCTTTTCCCGCCAGGTTGCATTTTCCATCATCTCTTTACGCTTTTCTTCTATTTCAGCCTCAGTTAATCTTTTTCGTTCTGTTTTGACCCACGGTTTTTTCACTTCTCTTCGGTTTGTTTTAAATTCAACTTTTACATTTGAATTTGTTTTAATCCTTTTTCCATCTGCAGATACTAAGCCATAATTCTTGCGGTCATCATTATCATCACTACTATCAGAAGAATCACTTGTACTTGAGGAACGACGTTTCGTATTATTTTTCTTTGAACTTGCAATATCATTTATTGAACTTTTGTGTTCAACAGATCTTTCCTTGCCTCTGTTATCTGTTACTTCATTATCGTTCTTACATTTTCTTATTTTCTCTGGCGATCTACTACTTTTTCTGGTATGATTACTTCGATGGCGATCATCGCGGGAGCTCCGTTTCCGGTCTGGGCTTCTGGATGTCCTACGTCCTTGAGAACCATTTCTCTCAGAACTAGTGGAATAATTTCTAGATCCCTTTTTAATTTTGCGTTCCTCAGACATTTCTCTTCGAGTTTTTATATCAAATTCATTGCTATCAATATTTTTTATAGAACTTGACTCTTTACGATGTTTGGGTCTTTCTTCTTCGGAGTCACTATGATTTCGTCCTCCTTTGGATTTCTTATGATGAGAATTTCGACTATCTTTTCCAACAGCGACAGATTTTTCTGTCGATCTCCTAGACCTTTCAACATCTGACTGTGAATCAGAATCATCATCATGCTTCCTTTGTTTCTTCGAAAGGTTCTTTTCCTTCCGATCTGATGAAGACTCTTTCTTATGTTTATTAGATTTTTCATCATTTGTAGAATGTCGTTCTCTCGTTTTACTTGCACTATTCTCAGGACTTGAGTTACGATATTTATATTTGTTGCTTTTGGATTTTTTCTCAGTTTTACGTCGTTTAGAAGACTTTTCTTCGGAATCACTTTCACGTTTTTTACTTTTTTTATCTTTACCTAATTGCTCTGTTAAGCGGCTATATTTTAACGTTATCAAAGACTTTATATCCATTTCCTCACCAGTATCGAGAGTAGTTTTTAATTGATTATATTTTTCCGCCAACATTTTATCCAAATCTTCATCATCATGTTTTTTACTTTTATGCTTTTTATTTTTCTTTTTATGTTTTTTAATCTTTTTAAGTTTTTTACTAACGTTACGTTGATTCTGTAACAAATAATAATTTTGATTTAATGAATTAAACAATTTACATGTGTAAAAAAAAACCAATGTCATCAAACCTCTTCTTCCTTTAAAATCCTGTGCAATTCTTTCAGCTTCACGGGGTTTTGCAAAAGTTGCTGTCTTGATTCCATTTCTCTTTTTCTAATAGCGACTAGTGGATCTTCATGCAACTTTCTTTGCATATCAACTTGCTCTGATGGAGCATCCATATATGATCGGATAGATGTTGGAATGCATTCGTGTTCTACGTGATTTTTGGGAACATTAGCAGAATTACCTGCTGCTGCTTGCTTCTCTTCAGCTGTCATTTGTTCAAATGCTCGGTCAACTGTTCGGCCGAGTAAATATTCTTCACGATTTACAGCATTTCCGGGTTTCTATTAAAAATATTATTTTAATTTATTATAATAAGCCTATTTAATATATCAATTATAAACGTCTATAAGTTACGAGGACATCCCCACCGGTGTATCTCATTTTGTTGCAAATAAGTGAGAATAAAATAAAATAAAACATATGTAAGTGGACCAGAGGAAAAACACCATAGGGTTATTGTTTACATTATACATCCAATCAAGTTTTCGTCCTCCTTGCCCTTCTACTGCTGTTAGAACTCCAGTTTCCTGACCAAATTTTGTCAATTCTTCCCTTCCTCGCTCTTCCTGTATTTCTTTCTGCAGTTCAAGCATTCGTCTTTTTTCGACAGCATCAGCTTGTTCTGCTTTCCATACCCGCTCCTGGTTTTTCATCGTATGGGGGTGCCATGATTTCTTTTGATTCTAAAATGAAATATTTATATTATGAAAACTACAAATATATTGGCCTGGCTATAATAAATTCTATGTCTAACGTCTTACCAAATCGCCTCCACCCATGATTGCTTCCTTCGATATTTTTCTATTACTTCAATATTTATGTATTACTTAGTTATATATTATGACAATGTTTGTTACACCATTTTGATTTCTAAATGATTGAATTTAGGTTATGTCGTTTGACATTTAAGTTACGAGCAGAGATAATAGTTTGGAGGGTTAGAATGATTCTCTGGTGTACTAAAGATCTTAAAAGCGGAATATTTGAATTTTGAAAGTAAATTTATAGTTTAATTTTTTTATTAACTGTATTTGTACTTCAATCTTTAGATCAGAAATCGAGAATATTGAGGGTTGGAGCTCGGTAATGCGAATAGTTTCACTGAGTTTCACCTTGAAATTCACTTCCACCCGATAAATTCATTATATCCAGTGTCAATTTTAGCTATCTCTTCTAGTGAACATTTTACCTGAGATCAGGTGGCACTTTAATTAAATTGAGTCACAAATATAAATTGATTTATAATTTATAGTTAAATAAAAAAAAACAGAAGAAAATACATATTTCTTAAAAATCCAATGTATTTATTTAATTTCTAGGAACAATATTTTTTACAAATATAAAATTTTCAGGTACTTATGTAATATAATATTTTGCTTGTCCAAATGTTTAATAAAGTTAGTCTTAGTAAAATCAGTGATATTTTTAACGTAATCACCAGTATTTATACATTTGGTTGCTTAAGAGATCCATAAAGTAAATATATAAAAAATAATTTATATTTTCTTATACAATAATAGCTTAACTTATATTATCGTAATTATTAGTTATACTATTTAGAAATATTAAAAATTAAAGTACACTATAAAATTTATTTGATGCACAGAAAGCGTAAACTAGTGAACGCTTTTCTTAATCGGTTTTTGTCTTATTTGAATTCAATTACTTATAGTATCTTACTCTTTTTTAGTTCTTATATCATAAATTCCATTATTTTTAGTTAGAAATACATAAATCTCAAAATTGTTTGTATCTAGTCAAAATTCCTACTGTTAAATGGATTACCGAAAGCTGGAGGGATTATGCTTCAGCACAGTTAGCCTATAGATCAAGAGCTAGTAACACATTTAGAGTAATGTAACATTGTCCAAGTTTTCTGAAATCACCATCTCCATGACTGCTTGAAAAACAACTTGAACATTTGCAGTATCAGTAGCTGTAGTGAAATGAGTGAAGAGTACTCGTTTATCACGCCCTCCACTTTTGGATATGAACATATCTTGAATAAACAATGCTGCAGTATCGACATCATGATCGGGACCTATAAGTTAATTCAAAGAAAATTTGTTTAGAAAATAACATGTCCATACTTTTTCTTCCAGAAGGTTATCATCATGTATTACTTATTACCTTTATACTCTGGTAGATACATTCTTAAATGTCTATCTGAACACATTATTTTATCACGAAATAAATCAAGCTTATTTAAAAATAAGACGAAAAAAGCTTCTTTAAACCATCTGTTATTAACAATTTGAGAAAATAAGTTTAAACTTTCTTCAAGTCTGTTAACTGTTGGATCTTCCTGTAAAACGAAGTTTTATTATTATCATAATAAAATAAAAATATTTATGCTCGTAAAATACTGTACGAAACTAACCAACAATGTCATGTCATAGCCACTCAGTGAAACAACAAATAAAACAGCTTTAACGTCTTCAAAGCAATAAACCCACTTCCGACGTTGAGATCTTTGCCCACCAACATCAAACATGCTATGAAATAATTAAAATAAGATACTACCAACTAAACCATATTATTTTATAAATGACTGTTTCAATTTGAAATAATATGAAATTGAATTTATAAAGAGTTCGTAATGAATTTAAAGAACGAACTTGATTGACGAGTGAATTCACCATTAATTCATTAAAAAGTTCCATTACATATTATGGTTTACTGGGTAATGTAAATGTAAAGTTTCAATACAATTTAAGTAATGATAATATTAAATTTTTTTGTCAACCTGATAATTATATCGTTTATTCTAAAATGTGTTTCTATTATGCCATTTGTGCGAACACGTGCTCGTAAAACATCTGTTGGGCTTGGAACGTATTTATCATCAAGTATTCGGTCCATGTTTTCAAATAAACTGAAAAAATATCTAATTTAAATTACATTAATATTTGTAAATATATGTGTCAGTTATTTAAATAAAGTTACTAATGTGCGGAATCATTTAATTCATATTCATATCCCCGAGCAACTGCTAAGCGAACCCCTCTATCTTTCCAGAGCGTCTTCAACGCATTTGCGACAACAAATGTAACGCGAAACTCCAAGTCAAAACAACTTGGACTAGAGAGTACAGTTTGAGCATGGACCTAAATAAAACACAATAGTTTTCATTTTAATTAATAAAGCATATTTTATGTACAACTCATTAAATACGAATGCAGCATTTACACAACAGTTACGTTTAAAAGTAAATATTACGTAAATGCATAATACATTAGCGAAATAATATACCTTGTTGTTAGGCATTTCCAAGTTTATTCGTAGCAATCCCATTCCAGATAGAACATATTTCATTGATGCTAAAAGATTGTCAAGCACAGTTGGACGAAAGGATCCAAGTTCACCTTTTGTAAATCCATCAGCATGAATTATTTTCATTTGTTTTACTAATGTACTTTTGCCGCTTTCTCCGGCACCTAAAATAAAATTTAAATATTTTAAAATAATGTGGTTCAATACTTGACTTAAAATTTTTGATTCAAAATGAAGATGTCAGTATTATATTAACGATTTCGTTTACAATCAATTTAAAATGTTTAAATAAATGACGCAATCATAGTTTACCTAATAATAATATTTTTATCACATTCGGCTGTTGTTTAGCTAATGCAGTTAATTGTTTATCAATTGCTTCACTTCTTCGACGAGCTAACAATTCTTCACGTTCAACAATTAAACAGTTACCCATATTTTCGCCATTTTATAGAATATCAAAAGAAAAACTAAAATAAGTTTATCTACACCTAAATTATAAAGTTTAAGAAACATTAATTAGTAACACTGCAAGCAGTATTTAACTTTACTAATCTCATAGAAACTAAATAATGATAATTCTATTGTTAGGATTAAAACAAGATGGCGACGTAAACAATGAATAAAGTGAATATTTGTAGTACATTGTGTAGGCTTAGAAAACATGTCTGTAAAAAAGAAGTGTATATATATACATATATAGCCTGAAAATGATAAAAGAATTTGATGGAAAGCGCTAAATAAGCACTGTAGTTAAACTTAAATGAAACTAAAACTTATTTTCGGTCTTTATTTGATAGAGCTCTATCTCATATATAAGGAACTTATATATCAAATAAGAATATACATGTATCTCTAGTAACATGTATAAATCTTATAAAAAATCGAACCATTGTGTTTGGTTTTTAAGACTTGTAATTAATTGTTCCTTGCGTAAATATTAGACGTTTAATTCCTCCTTAATTAGATAAAAGTTCTCGATTAATTTTGTATGATGTTCAAGAACAAATCAAATGATCGGTTTTAATTTTTTCAAATAAAATATCTGGCAACCAGAGATAATCTGGCAATCCAGCAACAGTGGGCGTAAAGTCAAATACAATACCATACACTCCGTACGGTTGTTTCCAACATAAAAATAATTTTACTAAATTTAACAAAACTACTAAAAGCCAATGAAGATCCATATGGCGAGTCCTCGAATCAATTTGTATAATTAAAAACAAATTAATAATTTGGATAAATATAAATTAATTAAGTTGTGATAAATTTGTGAATTGTTTGTGCTTTTTAGATATTAAATTCTACATTTCAAGATGCCAAGAGGTAAGAAAAAAATTTAAATATGAAATATATTAAATTTTAATTTGTGAGGCGCAGCTATATAATCATATTAACTAAGAAATAAATATGTTAGTATTTGGTACACATAAGTATTAATAATGTAGCTGCTATTTTTTTAAAACTAATTGTTTAAATATGAAGAAATTTCGAATTGATTCATAGACATCACATTCTTAACCTTATTTTAATGAAATTGCTATTTTAATAGGTTATGGTATGCCTATTTCATATTATTGTTTTGTAATATCCACGTTCATATATTTTATAGGAAAATATACAAACCATAAAGGTCGTAATCGTCGTTTCACAAATCCAGAGGAATTAGAAGAACAAAGAAAACTAGATGAACAAAAAAGACGGTAAATCACATCTACATTTAACATGGAATCTAATAAAATAATGTTACACTCATGAGAAATTGGTGCTTGCCTTTTTTTTACTGGAAATACTTGTTTTCGAAACGCAATTAAACATTTGTGGTTTAAAAGACACTTATATAAATTCTGAACATTTTCTTAAATAATAAAGATGGCGGCAGGAGCATGGAGACGAATCAAGTAGCGAAGAAGATGTAGCAGGTCCTGCAGCTGGTGATAAAAAACCTGGTCTTAGTGGAACTTCTGGCAGCGAATCTGAAACAGAGAGTTCTGAAGAAGAGGTATACAAACAATGACTCGAGCAGCGCCTTAAAAATTTTTGTTCCTTATTAAATTATTTTTAGTAATCATGAAGATAATTATAATTGTTTTATTTCTTCTCTTAGAGAGGTAAGGCCAAAGGAGTGTCCAGTTTAATTCAGGTTGAAAATCCAAATCGTATTCAAAAAAAAGTAAAAAAACTATCTACTTTGAATGAAACTCTTGCTGGTGAAGAGGCAGCTGGAGGTGGTGCAAAACCTCAACTTTCTCGTAGAGAGAGGGAGGAAGTTGAAAAACAAAGAGCCCAAGCTCATTATCAAAAACTACATGCTGAAGGAAAAACTGAACAAGCAAGAGCAGATCTTGCGAGATTAGCTATTATCAAACAGCAACGTGAAGAAGCTGCCCGAAGAAGGGAATTAGAAAAAAAAGGTAATAATGAAAAATACTATAATTGATTTACAACTAAAATATAGTATTTTATTCTTTAAAATACTAATTACAATGTTCGTTTTTAGAAAAAGAAGACGCTGCAACAAAGAAGAAAACAACTCGATAGTTTTAGTAAATTAATGTATAAAAATTAAAAAAATATATATTTAACATAACTAACTTTTTTTTGTAATTAATAAAATGCTTGTGACTTCTATTGAATAAATCTTTTAATTTAAAAGAAAACAATTTCATCTTTTTTCATATATATTTAATTTCGAAAAAAATTACAATTTGATATTTTACAATTCATACAACAGCCAAGTATATATTTTTTGAACGGTTATTTTATAATGTATATTTTGTACAACTATTTCTTTACCCATAATTTTACAAATTTTACTTACGAAACGGTTTTTACAATAGTTATTATAAAAATATTTTTTTTACAAATTAACTACACCATAATTTCACACATTCATACAAATAATTATCTTACAAAATTACAAAAATTTTGAATTTATATATAAAAAATTACTTTAAACTTTGTTAATTTCTAAAACGAATTGTAGGAATGAATAACGTAAATACGTAATAGTAATTCAATATATAAATTAACAAAATGAAAACATCAATGATATTATTCTATTTAAAAAATTCCTAAAAAACTAATATAAAAAATCTATTTTTAAGAAAATAATTGTTTTAAAAAAAATCTGTATCACAATTATTTTTAAGATCTACACGATTTCTAAAAAATATAATTTAACTTATTTTAAAATATCTTTTGCTAATCCTCATATATCCACTGAAATTTTTATTCACATAATTCTAAAACAAAATTGTCGTGTGTAACTTTTTCAATTAACAACTACATTAACCTAAACATTATCTTACATAAACCATTTATTATAACAGTTAATTTATATTATTTTAAGAGAGTAAATTTTAGCTTATATTATACGAATTAAATTTACAGTACAAATTAGAATAAATTATATTAATTAACACACGACAATATTTTCACAATTTAAAAAGAAAATTAGTTTACTTTCATTAATCTTCCATTGGTGTCATGAAGTAGGCAGCCAATCTAGATTTACCTGTAAATAATAGTGCATTAATAAATGATCATCTATTCAACTACTCGTATTTATACCTAGTAAATAATATTAAACGTACGTTTTGTTCTGCTTGGAGTACTAGACCCAGATTCGCCATTAGCAATGCATTCCTCCTACAAAGATAAACATTTAGAACTGATTGTTAAACACACATTTTCTTTTAAATGAATTTTACCTGTTCAACATTTTTTTGAGGCGTAACAAAATCAGGTGTCGGTTTTGGCAGTAAAGACGGAGGTGGAGGTTGAACATTGTTCATTGGAGGAAACTGATATGATGAAGATGAATTGAATTGAAACGATGTAGGATTATCTGATGGTTGTAATAGACTTAAAGTTGGCGATATTAAACTTTTAGCTAATTCATCTAACTGGTTATTATCTTTGTCCGATGTAGGTGGTATTTCAATCTGTAACTAAACATTAAATTACACATTATTAAAGCAAATCAATAATGCGTTAAACCCTCACAAAAACACAGAAAATAAAAAGACATAATATTATTATTAACGCGCTGATATGATATACACTTTAGTAATTCTTTAAACAAAGTGTTTGAATCATGCAACCAACAATTAATTACATGCAACTAAATCCCATGTTATTACATTTTTAGCTACATATACATTTACAGCTACATATACGTAAGCTTGTGTTATTACTCACAAGATATCCAGCGCTATAAGGTTCATCCTGAGGACCCCAAATAGTGTTACCCCAAAATAACGATTCCTAAGAATGTGGAAAAAGCAAAACCATACATAAGCAAATTGCAACTCCATTCATATTAATATTTACATTAAAAAAAACTAAAATACTGCATCTATATTAAGATAATTAAATAGCTCACCTGGTTCGATGGTGGAGTATCAGGCTTAGGAGGGCCAACTGGCTTTTGCAAATTTTTTACATAGCTGCCGCTAGTAGAGATCTGTTGAGTGCTATTTTCAGTTGCACCTTTTTCAGCTGGTATAGACGTAGCTTTATTTTCAATACAAATATTTTGTATAGAGCTACTCTCAGTAGTAATTGACTTTACAATTAAATCATCACTTTCTTTATTACTAGAGCCGTTTTGATTATTTTGAAAGAAATTACTGGTTCCTACATTCTTGAAATGATTTTTCTCGTAGAGATTCTCGTAGAAATTAATAGCTTGATCATTGCTTATTTGACTGGAGGCTGTATTACGAGTACTATCGTACCAACCAGTACTATTGGTAGTATTTGCTGCGACTCGATAACTATTTGTGCTTTGTTCTATTTGATGAAATCCTTTGGATGTTGGATGATTTTCATCTGATGAATCAGTAACATTATTACACGACACCTCTGAATTTGGTAGTGTTATCGGTAAAGATATTCCATAAGCTAAAAAATAATATTTTATAAGTAAATTTACTTTGATTTATGTTTATACTTAAGGATTTGTTTTAATATTATAAAAAAAAACTTACTAGCCAAATTAGGATTTAATGTTACACCCTTTTGTCGTTTGATAAAAATATCTGGCAAAGCAGTAATTAACGCATTTAGAGTTTGATAGCCATACTGTGATGGTATAATGGGCGTTCCATATTGTTTTAAATAGTTATGTTCAAAAACGAAAAATGGCAGTGAGGGATTATTATGGTTAAACAACAGGAAAGCTTTGGCAGCAAATTCATAGAGAGGAGTTAGACTTATTGTAGATGTCATGGACAATGGTTTAGTAATCTGCAAATGAATATAAATATATGTATTTAATTATATTTTACTTTAAACTAATTCTTTTATAAAAGTAGTACAATTATACGAACCTGAACAATATGTTCAATCTCATTTAATTTATAAATATCGGAATGATCGCCGAATGTACATGCATATTTACTAACAAATTGTTGTAATTCCATTTTTGTACAACTCTTAAGTAAATTCCAAGCGCGTAAACCTAAGGTAGTTAATAACTGATCAGCAAGAGTCACAATAACCGCATTATCATGATCCTTTGAGAGTTTAATTTGTGGTATTTTTGCTAATAATTCCGTAAACGTTCCACAGTCAAACATATCAGGTTTTAATGTGTAACCAAATTGCTTTAAGAAATCATTTACAACTACATCTAAAGGTACACCACTGCTTGGAGTGTTTTGTAGGATATTTTCTAGTTGTTCTCCAAGAACAATTAATCCATACTTCTCAGTAAGACAAACTTTTCGTTCGCCATCTGCACTTTCTTCAATCTTCACAATATTCGGAATAGAATCAAATAATTCAATTAATTTTGTAAATCCGTAATCAGATACTCTACACTGATGACCGAAATGATGGTGGTACGATGGGACAAATTTATTAAAACTAATAGCACATTGAGGAGCATGTTTTAACAATTCTACCACTTCCATTGCGAATTTGCTAGTTCTTTCAATTTCTTCAGCAGTTTGTTCACGTTTTGGAATAGAAATTAAGAAATCATTTTCTACTGCAGTTACCAAGACAGTATTTTCATTGACTTTCAAAAGTAAGTCATTTACTTCACAAACACCGAATTCCACCACTTCCCAAACACGTCCTAAGCATTTTTCAAATAATTCTGGCAACTCTGATAGCAATAACTGTTTGCTAGGTTGAGACTTTAAAACTCTTAATAAATCTGAAGTAAATCGACGTAATTGTGCTTTATGGGATAGAGTGATAATTCTCTTATTACCTTCGCCCATCACTTGTACTGTCTGTGTAAGGGCTTCCATTAAATCAATTAATTTTGTGAAACCATAATCTGCAACTCGACATTGACGTCCAAAATGATGATGGTAGGCCGGAATAAATTTATGAAATAGTAATTGACATTTCGGAGATTTTCTCAACAAATCTACTAGCTCTCTAGAAAATAACGCTAACTGTGTAGCAAGTGGAGGAGATATACATTTTGCTCCAGATGAGCTATCATCTGTGTGACTGGCGGAGGTTTCGCTACTATCGCTGAAACGTTCTTTAGCCCAAACCAATTGTTTTGAGGTTCCTAAACCCTGACGAATTTCTACTCCTTCGATACAGCTTGCTAAATGTTCAAGTGGCACACCCGATTCAGTTACATTTAAAGTTTTGCCTAGCTGTGTTTCATAACAAACAGCTAAACTAGGCAGAGGTAAGCATCCATTATGACTTTCTAGTAATAAATAAAGATCTGCTTGAAGCTCCTTTAAACCAATTAAAACATTAGGTAGTGCCACCATTTCTTGTTCGGCCCAACCTTTGTCTTGTTGTTGACCAGGAGGGCAATGAATTAAACAAAACGGTAACTCCTGTGGCATACCATTCTCTTGCAGTCCACTAGAAAAACAAGGTGATGGAGTATTGCGATGATCCGGATGTAAAGACACTGTTCGACCAAGTGGGTCTTCAGCGATTATACAAACATCTCTGAGACGATATAATTCTGACATGCTAATTGAATTTAAATATCGAGCTTCGAATGATTCACGAAATTTAAATAGTGGTAAACAGTGTCCAGGTACTTCTTGCAATAATGAAACAATTTGGACTCTTATAAGCTGAGGATCTGGCCCCGTAGAACTATTTGCATAGGATATTAAAAGTCGTTTGTATCCAACACGACGTCTATGAAGACGAAAGATAGCAAATTGGGCATCCTAAAAGTAATGCACGCAATATTTAATAAAAAGAAATAATAAATATAGACACGTTATTATTACCTCACTAACCTGAATTGTGGGTACTTTCACAGTAGCAAACATGTTGCCATCACTTTGTGGGAAAACAGTAACACTGTTGACCGGTACATGCTCTCTAAAAACATTTAACAATATTTTTCGAAGCTCAGCTGGATCAATGCTTTGATCTAAATTTGATACTTGCAACTCAATTGGTCCACTATCATTTTTTCGGATGGGTTGGAAACAATTCTAAAAATCAATTTATTCAAATCTTAACATTCAAAGAAATATTTAATAGAAGAATTATTTTTTATAAATATTAAACTACCTACCTCAAAATCTGAATTAATAGAACTCGTATTAAAGTTAGATACAGGGTGACGTTGCCAAGGGGAAGGTGTGCGTACACGACGAGTACTCTGCGAATGTTAAAACTTTTATTTAATATTATGTGATAACATTGATAATAAAAACTATAGGACAGAATATAATCAGGTAAAATGCTTCCCGCCTTCTCATCGTAAGTTTAAGGAATACTATAGCACTCTACTTAAAGAAATCTCAAATTCGGCCTTTTGTAATGTCATCATGGAGATTGGTATTTAAAAATATATACTTTATCCTACTTACTGCTTCAAAGGTTTTTGGCAGGCTTGCGGAAATCTGAGATCGACCTTTCAACGTATTGTTATGAGCGAAATTTCTAGCAGGTGGTACAAGTATACCTCGTTGACCTCGACAATCGGCCACGGGATCACCGGTTGGACCTTTAATTTAAACATATATATATAAGTATACGATAATATTTCAAGAGAAAATCTACATTTTGTATAATTTATTATTTTTACCATTCTGAGTTCCTTTGACCTTTCGAGCATCATCTGGACTTTTTGGCGCAAAATTAGAGTTCTTAATTTTATTTGGATTCCAACGTTCAACCTTTTGATTAATTACAAATTTAGTTGGCAAATCTTTTCAATTAATTCAATTTAAAACTTAAACTATACCTTCATTGATTGATCCATCAACCATGATTGACTACAGGCGTTAAATGGATTCAACAAATTTGATTGAATCGGACCGATCACAGGGCTTTGCCGACCATCAGACTTATGCGCACCGCCATAGAAACAATTTTGTTCTTGACTATTGTTGCTATATTGTCGACTAAAGGGTTGGCTAACAAAAGAAATATATATATATATATATACAGATATATTTAACTTGTTTATTAATTAATAAACAGTGTTGCTAAATTTACCTTTGATTGTTCCATGGTTGTGTTAGTGGAGAGACGCCGGACCCAAAATGGGGCATCGGCGGCATTGGAATTGAAGGATCTGCACTCCAACTAGCAGAAACCATTGTTTGATACCCTTCATCTAAATCCAATTCACGACGAGATTTTCTTTCTATAAATAAAACAGTGTAATAGTTGTTCAGTTATAAAATTATATTTTTACTTCAAATTCATTACCATTTTTAGGCGAATCCCTATTTAATCGGGGGATCGGTGCATTAGATCTTATATTAACAGATCCTGGAGGTCCCACATTAATTTTACGACCATAAACATCTTCTCCATCCATGCGTTTTTGAGCCCTAAAAATTCAATCAAAAAATATGTAATAATGTATTAAAAATTTGTAATATGTAAGCATATTACTTTATCAATTATATTACCTTTCAGTTGCATAATAATAGTTCATCATTTTAATTTAGTTTTGTAATAAATTATCTCATAAAATAAAAATATATTTGATAGAAGTTGTCTTAATTAACCGCCATTTTTACATAATACGTGAATAATAAAAGTTAAAATAATACGTTTACAATATAAAATTTTTATCACTTATAGTAAATATAATATAGTTTGTTAAAATTCTAAATCTAAAATACAGTTTAAAATAAATATATTAAGAAATATAATTCTCATAAATTTTTTATTAAGTTATTACACAAAATATGTTTTAACTGAATAGTTCAAAGTAATTAAAATTATTCATTAAATAAAAACCTGTTACCAAAACAATGACAAAAAAAGTATGAAAACTATTTGAATGGAAGGCAATAACAATGGAATTGTTGAATAGAAATCGAATTCCTTGAACATTATATTGTTTTTATACAAATACTTAAATTTAAAATAGATAAAAATTATTACTGTAATTTATTTAAATATTATTATATGTAAACATATTAAAAAATCATAAAAACAAGAAATACTAATATAATATATATTTATTTTGATAGTTAATATTATATTGAATCTACTGCATTTATTCACAATTTATAAAGAATAAATTACTTTCTTTAAAGTAACATCCTTGCAGTGATAAGTATCATATATACGAGTAAACAGAAACAGCTGACGCACAAATCGTAATTCACGACTATAAAACACGAGCTACACTTCTCTTGTCTACATTCAAAAATTGTTAAGCAACATGTATTGTGTTGAATTAATTAAGTATTTCTCTTTTAAAATATTTACCTGCTAGCAAAGTCAGCGTTTGCAAATTTCATGACAGCACTTCCATTTTCACTATCAAGTTTAACTACTTTTCCTCCGCAGTTGCTTGAAATTTGTCTTAATCTTGAACGGAGTTTAGTTGAGTCGACAACCGGCAAGTTCCATACTAATAACTCGACACAAGGAGGAGATGGAGATGCCTACGAACCATTACATAATAAAGTAAAATATTTCAAATATATTGTTTCATTTTATTCATAATATTTTTTATATACATTGCCAAGTTCAAGATTTACATTAAAGTTTCTTTTAAATAGTAGATTACGAAATTTATGTTTGTTAATTAATTATTTTCCATGCAAATAGAATATTATGGATACACAATTAAGAAAATCAGTCACTTACCTTCAAAATTATAAAAAAAAGGGTGCAAACTATTAATATATGCATACAATTTATGTTTTAATACATTGTGTATGATTTAGCTGAGGCATTATTAGTAAAAGCGCAATTTAGTAAGAGTTTTAGACATTTTTATGTGCAGAAAATAATAGTGCTTCTTATGTTGTGATTGAAAGTCATCATTTTTAAGTCTATAATATATGTGTCAATTTATGAATTTTATTTTATATTACACAAAACTTTCATAAAATGTTCAACAAGCAATGAAATATGCAAAAGCAAAAGCAATGAGGAAAGCACAAGAACAAAAGCAATAAATTAACCCAAATAAGTATTTAAAACTTATATTATAATACAACTTTTATTTACAGAATATTATTTGTTTACATCTAACATTCATAAAGCTACAAAAATATATAATCCAAATAAATATTTATGTGCACTTAATGACTGATATATTTGTAATTGCTTATTACCTTAGCTGCCGATCTTGTAGGTAAATCCTCTGTTAGTTTCGTAAAGCTGTGACTTTCATTAGCACACAGGAGTAGAGCTTGTGATGTCTTATGTCTATGAACTAATATTACATGAAATTTCTTTCTGTAACAATAAAATAAATATATATTAATGGTTTTTATATTTCTAAATTTATTACATGAGCAGTCTTTAGCCTACCAACCTATGTCTTAAATCGCTTAAATCAGGTGCAAAATTAATATCACTAGATATAAGAACAACAGCAGCAGGGGCTGCATACGTTTCAGCAAACCTACGCATGCATTGCTTTAATTTTTCATCAGCAGCATTTTTACATGTGGCAGAAACATGGATCAAATTAACCTGGAATAATAGATACAGTTTATCAATGGTCTATAATTATCTAATAACGTTTATTTTTAGTAGTTAGAACCATTCATCTAAGGTATAGAAAGCAATTAATTATCTTGTGTTCCTATTCAAAAATAATATCAGATATTGTATGTTTTAGTTTCAATTACCTGTGCGTCATTAAGTTCTTGAACAACTTGGTTTGTTTCTTTTTTAACATCACAAACAACAACAAACTCAGCTTCACGGAATCCAGTGAAAAACAAATTTCTGATTAATTGAGCGACGGAAGCTGCATGGCGCCCTTTAGGTACCTAATAATTACAAGAAATATTTCTTAATTTAGATTCGAAAGCTCATATGTTTCATTAACATAAATAAATTATAGCAATTTAAATTCAAAGTCGTTTCTTGAATCTATTTGTATGCTGCTGCCTAACTAGTGTATGCAATCAATTAAACTTAGCTAAAAGCAAATAAACTACAGCATCTTCCAGTTATTAGTATATAAATTCTTCATGAGAGAAAAAGGTAAAAAGCGAAAAGTATATTGTGCAGTTATTAAAGAGAGACAGTGAAGTGAAGAGCTTGATGGCGGAGATAGAGAAAAGGAACGAGGAAAGAGAAGGAAGGGCAGAGTAGAATGAGGAGTGAAGCAGCAGCAGCAGTTTTGTTTTTGTTTTTTTTTTCTTTTGGAAGGAGTGAGAATGTTTAGATTTAATAAGCATCAAAAATGAATTAAGCACAATGATATGTAATTTAATGAGTTAAGGCAGAAGAATGTAGTGGCCAATGGCAAAAACATTAAAAATAAATAATAATAATATAAATTCTTCACACTTGCCTGACAATTTTCGATATCCCAAAAAACCCCAATTGGAGGTAAAACTTTTGGAGATGGACTAGAATCACTATGATATCCTAACTGTCTACGTTTATGACGTAAATGTTTTGTCGCTGATGAAGTCGTTGTAGGAACTCGTGAAGGATATGTAAAGTCTGTATCTGAATTATCTGTGTCTCCAGAATCAGAACTATAATAGCAGCATAATGAGGCATTGGGAAGTTCATGGTCTGTAAAATATGTACATACATGTAGTTAATATTAACTAATACTTCCTTTTCGTATTTTATAATTATAATATACCAGATCTATTAAGTCGGGGCGGTGGGGGGAATTTAAATCTATAATCTTCTTTTGCGTCTCCTGCGACTGCTTCCGCGTTCCCTGGGTTTTGCATAGCTGAGATTATTCATGCCCTACCGTTGTCTTAAGGTCCTGCAAGTGTCAAAAACTCTGATGTATTTCAGTACAGAATTTTAAATTAAGAATCAGTTGTTTATAATTGACTTTTCTATCCAAAATATGTTTAAGTATTTTCTATCAAAACTTCATTCTTATTCTATATTCCCTCTTGTCATTGATCGTAAATAATACCTTCTTTGAATGAAACATAACCTACCGCTAATATAACCGGTGTATATGAAATACAATCATTACATTTTTAGGACTAAAGCTAATATAAATAATTATTATTACATATAAATATTAGCGTCATAATTAAATTTCCTGAAATATAGTCTTGTCAAACATATTTAAAAAGAGACAATTCTGTGATTTACAATAGCTTCGCACAAAATATTACATTAACTACTTACATTTCCTAACTTTTACTTCCCGTTAACAGAAAATATAATACATAAAACATAGTACTTAATTATTTACGAATTTTTTACTAAAAGCTGAAGATAAAATAACTCCCTTATGCTACCTCTAAACGCCATTTTTATTCAACAAAACAAAACATACGCATCAATCACAATTTATAATTTAAAAGTCATAATTAAGGTGTCGATACACATGCTATTTAAAGAGCATGCTCCGATTTATACAAATAGCATAGTTAAGAAAAGTACACACATAAAAACAGGAAAATACTCCAATCATTAAATAGCAAGTACTGTATACACTTGCTAAGTTAGGTATGTTTTTCTCAAGAATAACATGATTTCCCGCTACCTACTAGCAGCGATGTTCAACACCTTTAAGGCATTTTAAGAGATATCACATTGTATCGTAGATTTATACGGCTCTTATCATCTTGCTCTTGACATCTTTTAAGCATGATCGCCTAACTATCGTAATTTGAACTATAATTACATATTTATTCTGGAGATTAATTGATAACAGGTGATAATTCTCAAATTTAGTTAACTGAACTATATTTACTGTTAACGACTAAACGACCAGATGTAAGGATAATCAATTTATTTTTCTATTGCAAGTTATTTAAAAGTTCTACTTCTGACAACAATATCGTTAACTTGGTTTAAAGGAATGGTAAATATAATCCGTAAGAAATTGGAAAATTGAGATATTTATGTAGGACTAACGATCTTAGCTTATGGAAAAGAAGAATAAGATAATAATTGATAATAATAATTGAAGGCAGTGGTGCACGACAGGTGAATCAGTTTCGCGTAGAGAAATAGTTGAAGAAATAATCGCGTGTAGCAACTGCGCTGATATCGCAAATATCCTCTACCCTGCTCTACTCACTATCTTCACTATGTACAGTGAAATAAGTGATAAAATACATGAGGTTAAAACGAGTTAAAATTTCAAAGTTTTGTATATATTTTATCAATTCTTACGACGTTTATAAAAAGTAAAAGAATTATTTTAATTAAATAAAAATGAGTGATTTTGACATGAATTCTAGTGACTCTGACGAGGAGGTAAATTACAATGAAACTTATACTGACAATTGTATATTATTTGAGGTTATATTAATATAACCTGAATTTATTTTATAATTTTAGTTACAAGAAGCATTTGCAAAAGGTTTATTAAAACCAGGGTTAAACCATGTGGAAGAAAGGAGTGCAAGAGTATTTAAAAATAAAATCGTAAGTAATCAACAACATTTATTTTTCAAAATTTTCCATTTTTCTTGAATCTTATTATGTTTTAGTCTGATATAAAAAGAAAGACTTCTGAAATGGAACTATCGTTAGATTGGATTGAAAGGCTGGATTTAGTAAATACACCAGCACCATTGGCTCCAGAACTGGCTCTTCAGTTGCAAGAACTTGAAACTAAACGGTATTTTTATTTTAGATTTATGTATTACATGCCTACACTTTAAATTGCAATTTTATAAGGTTGTTTTTATAATACACTAATTACAGTGCAAAACAGTTAAAGAATAATGCAAAGTTACAACAAATTGCTCCAGCTGATGACCCTGTTTTAAATGACTTTCGTAGAGAAATGATTTTTCACAGACAGGCACAGGCTGCAGTATTAGAAGGAATCGCGAAACTTCATAATGCAAATGTGGTTACTAAAAGGTAAATTAAAAGAGGATAACTGCGATATAAATTGAAAGTGTAAGAAATATATGTTAAAATATAATATTTTGTTTCTAGACCTGATGACTACTTTGCTCAAATGGCAAAAACTGATGAGCATATGCAAAAGGTACGTGCTCATTTAGTGGCCAAACAAGCTGGACAAGCCAAATCTGAAAGAGTAAAACAAATACGAGAACAAAGAAAAATGGGTAAAGAATTGCAAAAACAAGCAAAGGTTCAACGTCATGCAGACAAGAAAGACATGCTAGATCAAGTAAAGAAATACAGGAAGGGCATGCGCGATGATCTAGATTTCCTAGACGATAAAGGCGGAAAGAATAAAAATAAAGGACAGCAAATGCATAGTAAGAGGGCTATAGCAAAAAAAGAAAGAAAAGAAGGTAAATTTGGCTATGGTGGTAAAAAGAAAGGTATGAAATCAAATACGAAAAATTCCGCTGCAGATGTATCCGATTATCTACCTAACAAACCAAATAACAAGAACAACAATTCGAAAAGAGGCAACACTGCTCGAGGCAAACCTGTAAAAAGGTTAGGTAAAAGTAAGCGCGTTCAGAAGAAAGCAAAGGGGGGAAGGAAGTAAATTAACTTTTATATAATTTAAAAATAACAATAAATGTTTTTTATTAAAGGTATTTGTTTTATTATATTTTAAGTATAATGATGCAGAATAGTATTAAAATAAGATTAATTAAACTAATGAACTTTTTGCCCAGTGTAGTACTTCTGTTGGCAAGTTGTTATACTTGTTGACCCCCATTAGAATTTGTTGCTTCGTTATCAGCAAACTGCAAAGTTGATATTCCTTCTGAACACGTCCACCAGCTTGGTTAACACATGCTATCAGTTCCAGTGATTTCAAATGTTCATAAGCTTTTAAAACCACTTCTCTCTGGACACTTTGCAAAGACGTATTTGTATTAGAAAATTTTTTATATCTTGCAAATATCATCTCAAAATTAAAATTTTCTCCATCATAAATTTCGTAATGATGCTTCATAGCAATTATTAAACAAAGTTCAAGAACGGAGAGGCCTGTAATGATAAGCAACTTGCTGTCGTTGTAGAAGGAATTATACATATCTTGTACATCAGTAAAAGTTATTTCACAATGTTTTTCCGAAATTTTTGATATTAATTTAAATAATATATTTTGCAACAACTTCCCACTTAAGTCAAGTTCAAATAACGTTTTGAAATATTTTTGCACGCTGTTATTCTCCATCAAATTACATATTTCTTTATTCCACTTTAATAGATACTCCTCATCGAAGTTATAATTAAAATTTCTCAAATTTTGTATGAGTTGCACAGATTTTGAACCATTTTTATAGTTGTTAAGATCTACACTCAATAATTCCTTCACCATTTTAATTCTCTCGTAGATTATGTCCTTTACTCCATCTCCAGGGAATATAAATATTTGCCGGTGAGAAAATCTACTTTTGACACGTTTTTCAAGTAGTTCAATAACATCTAATCTGCAAGTTATTCCTAAAACGCAAATTGGAGCTTGAGCCGATTGAGCTACATCAAATAAATTATAGAGCAAAGTCTGATTATTATGTGCACAAAATAAATCGAACTCTTCTAAAATAAATATAACTGATTTGCTTTCTCTATCTCCAGCTTTTAGACAAGCTAAGAGAAATGCCAAATTATCTGAAAATGATCCAAAAACTTTTCCTTCTACAGCGTTTTCTAATTGTAGCTGAACGGTTGTTGCCTTCAATGCCAATCTAGAAATTTTTTCGGTATATTATATACAACATACATAATAAGCTAAATAAATAAAAATATTTACCTATCATTAGTATGTATAATCCCATTTAAATGAACAAGCAGGGTATTAGATGAAAAGTAATCTTCATTTCGTAATTGATCCAATATTCTGTTTATTAATGTAGTTTTTCCAGATCCCCGAGGTCCTGAGATATGTATAGATGTTACATAAATATATAATTCAAGTTAAAACTAAGAAAGCTTGTTTTTCAAACCTATTAACAATGCTGAATTAGATTCTCCGTGCTCTGCAGTTCTTTGCAACATATTTTTTAATTGTTGAAACTGATCTCCCAAATGTTTAGTATAATCAAATTCTAATATTTGTTGTTTCAAATATTTTCTAATTAAATTAACTTCCGTTTCATAACTTGTATTTGACATTTTACTGTATTTTTTTTAATATTAAACAAAGATAAATAACACTAATATAAATTAAATAAGTTAACTTGTTAGATACTGGTTGCCGTTGATATTTCACGTTTAGCAAGGTTATGTTTACATCTTCCAAAAGTTTCCCGCACTTAATGAATTCCATCAATTGACGTTTCACATGGATAAAGTAGATATTATAGATACCTATACATACTATTTATTTACTACCGCCAAATATAAATCTGAAGATATAGTTTTTGTTAATGGCAATGGCTTAATTATATATGTATAATTAACATTTAATATAATTATTATTGCATGTTACATGAATTCTACGAACACATAATATTTCAATTACATTATTATCCTAATTTAACATTGCCTAAATTTATTCGATTACTCTTTTAAATATTCTACAAAGGATTTTATAATAATTTTATTAATCTAAAAAGGTCTCTCTTTGTTTCTTCCAATATGCACGGTACATTGAACATTCTATTTAACGTCAACCTATGTATGATACTAACTCTATTATTGGCGACCTCTTACTATGTTGACAGTTGTTATGGTGTTGAAGCCTCATATTTGAATTCTACTGCAGCCCAATTAGTTTATGTTACTGTAGAATCATTTAAACTTAACAACATTCAAACCCTAAAAATAGAGCTAGTTCGGGAATCGAACCAGAAGCTAGTAATCAAGAAAAAATGTTGTCATATAGTCACAGCGAAAATAGTATTTTATTTAGTGTTGATCATTAAATACAAAACAAATATTAAAAGAATATAACTGAAATTACGTTGTAATAAAAAAAAATTAAACAATTTAAAATAGAAAATTATGACACAGTAGCAGTAGTCTTTATTCAACGCCAGATTGTAGTGTTTTTGGGTTCGATCACTGGACCTGTACTACATTGCGTTGTACGCTGTCTATAATAAGTGTATTATTATGCAGGATTCAGAAAATGTCAAGAGATACCATAAAAACTGCCAACACAATAGGAGAACGGCTGTGATAGCAGCAGAAATAGGTCAACGTTAAATAAATTGAATTTAAAAAAAATATGTGGAAAATACGTCTTCGAAATAAATTTTGTCGCATAGTTTTCGCCCATTTGACATGAAGTTTTGATTGTGTACGAGTTATGTCAAAAAGGTTATCGAAGTAATTATTTAAAAAATATATGTTTTTTTTACTGATAAATAGTACAGCTAACAACAAGCATGCCTGCATAACATATTTAATTATCGGTTACTTAAACTTATTTGCATAATATTAAATAATATTTAGTGAAGCAATTACTCTATAACGTCAGTCTTTGATAATATTTAAAATTTGTTGTGATCAATGTGTTAGAAGATGGCCTCTAAAAAATTATTTTCTGTATCTGTCTCTTTCTCAATTTCCCGATGTGCATTTAGCTGTACCAATTTAAAACATTCGATTTCTGCTAAACAAGTTTCTAACCTAAGATTTGTAAGTACATTTAAAAAGTAATTGTATTAAATAGAGTATGTATATACATTAGAATTAGTAAACACACGTTAATAACATCTAAATGTTATTAATATGATGACGTTGCTTTACGCAAATAACTTTTTTTCCATATATATAAGGTTATCGGCATATAACCCCACTCGCGTGGTTTCGACAGAGTAAACGAGATTATAATTTGCAATGCAACGGCTGTGTTATAATTATTAATCAATTTGATATCGATAGCATCAATAGTCAATGATTCTCTTTTATTAGTTTAATAAAGTTATAAGAATATCATTTTAAAGTGTTTGAGCCGTGATTTATAAGGTATTTAAATTACAAAAATATTCAAAAAAGAAATATGTTATTCTATTTGACATTAGCATATCGGGTTTTAATTGTTAAGTTAAATGATTGATTATTAAATTAAAATGAAATGGTTTATGTAAAACGAATATTATCAATATTCATTTATAACTTTTCCAGTTTAAAATAGTCAGTTAAAATAGTTTGTAAAATAATTCAAAATATATACATGTTTCTTTTCAATGACATACTTACAATACAAATTTATAAATAATTTGCATAAAATTTGCTTATTTCTAGAAGATAAGATAGGAGGCAATCGGAACAGAATTGCGATACTACCCGGTAAACAGTTACGTGGTATTTATGCAATCCAGAACCGTTTGTTTTAAATCGAATAAAATGGTGTAACTTCTTTAAAATATTTAATGGTTTAAAAATATGCGCCATCGTAATAGCCAATTAGAAAATGTCACGTCGTAAAGATTCTTTTGACCACTGACCCTGTGTACTTCAATGAAATTATTTATTTCTGTTTCTATGTCCTTACAACAACTTTGATCTTTCATTTATCAACTTCTAATCTTTTTTTTTCCTCTCGTCACATATTGTTATTTATTTCAGTTATCAAAAGGTTATTAGTTTATATTTTTTATCATAATATTCTTAAAAACGAGCTATATAAAATCTTTAATGAACAAAAATGCATTTTTATTAAGTATTCAGGTTTCGATTAGATTTATTGTGAAGTAATACATCAATAATTATTTCAAGCAAAATCAGGTATATGTGGAATTTGTAAGAAAACTTTTATTAAACATATGCGTATTGGTATCATTAATATTGGTTAACAATAGATTTAACGGAAATATAAACATAATACTTTTTCTCATATATCATAACATCAATTGTTAAATTAAATTACCGTTACTTCATAGAAATAATTAATTCAATTTTATCGTTTTCACGTAAAAGTTTTCTTTTCAGTCAATAATGTTAGAATTTTATGGAATATTTATGGAAAATTCCACAAAAAAAAAATAGGTGGGAATATTTAGGTGATTAATATTTCTTCATAAACATATGGTATCAGATTATGGTATAAAGTGATTAGCATTACTTTTTGAATAACGGGGCTTATTATTTTAATTAAACTGATAACAAGTTCGAAATACATGAATAAATTAAAGTGTTTTATTTGATTTCTTACATAACAGGCACCCAGCAAATGTTAGTTATGTTTGAATTGATTTCTGATAAATGTGCTAAATAATAACTAAACATTTTTATTTTTTCAGTCAACTTCTAAATATTCAACAATGTCTGCAGCTACACTACATTCTAATCTTTGGGACTCGGATCCTGAATTATTCGAATTAATTAAAAAAGAGAAGAAACGCCAGCAAGTGGGCCTTGAAATGATTGCAAGTGAAAACTTTACAAGTCTTCCAGTTTTACAATGCTTAAGTTCTTGTTTGCATAACAAATATTCTGAGGGATTGCCTGGTCAAAGGTCGGTATTATACTACTCCCTAGTAAATACGAAGGTATTCTTTATCAAACATTTATGTAGCAGATACGTTTATAGGAAAATGTTAGCAAAATGTCTAATTTAATAATAATAATAACATATTTATAATTTTTCAGATACTATGGCGGAAATGAATACATTGATCAAATTGAAATATTGGCACAAAATCGTGCTCTTGAAACGTATAAATTGAATCCAGAAGAGTGGGGCGTCAATGTACAACCTTATTCAGGTAAAATGATAAAAAACTATAAATTCGGTTTCATCTTATGCAACTATTTGTTATTTTCATTCCAAATTTTATAAATTAAAATATGTATATTTTTGAAATTACAGGATCCCCAGCAAACTTGGCTGTATATACAGGAATTGTAGAACCACATGGAAGAATCATGGGATTAGATCTTCCAGATGGTGGTCATCTTACTCATGGTTTTTTTACTGCAACAAAAAAAATTTCAGCTACTTCTATTTTCTTTGAATCCATGCCATACAAAGTAATTAAAAATTAAATAAATTAACATTATTATTAAATTGAAATTATTAAATTAAATTGAAATTATCTATTCATAGGTTAACCCCGAGACAGGCCTCATCGATTATGACAAACTTGCAGAAACTGCTAAGTTATTTAAACCACGTGTTATTGTAGCTGGAATCTCTTGTTACTCACGGTGTCTTGATTATAAAAGATTCCGTCAAATAGCAGATGAAAACAACGCCTATCTGTTTTCGGACATGGCTCATATTTCAGGCTTAGTTGCAGCAGGTTAGAAAATTTATAAAATATAAGAAAATCACCCAAAAAGATGTAGCAGAATATTTAACAATAAACGTTCTTAGGTGTCATTCCAAGTCCATTCGAATACAGCGACGTAGTTAGCACAACCACGCATAAAACTCTTCGAGGACCAAGAGCAGGAGTTATTTTCTTCAGAAAAGGTGTGAGAAGTGTAAAAGCTAATGGAGAAAAGGTATGTTATAATATGCACTAGTGATTTGATTTGGTTGGAGTGAAAATCAGAATACAAATATATTTTTAATGAACTAATGTAAAAATGATATTTTCTGAAATAAGTTAGTTATTAATGAATTAGTTTCATCTTAAATATTAACTTTTTATAGTCTATTCAGTTGCGTTTTTATTTCTTAACTCAAGTTCAAGCAATAGTTTATGGAAATAATAAATACATATTTATTTTAGGTAATGTACGACCTAGAATCCAGAATTAATCAAGCTGTGTTTCCGGGACTGCAAGGAGGACCTCACAATAATGCAATTGCTGGCATCGCCACAGCAATGAAGCAAGCGGCTACCCCAGAATTCAAAGATTATCAAATACAGGTACAATTTATTTATAATAATTTTCACTTTTATCAACATATGTATCAGAAATACTATTTTTTTAATTACTCAGTATCATTATCTTTTACTTTCCCAGTACATGCAGGCGTGGCGTTACACGTTATAGATAAATACTATATTTTATTTGTAATTTTAGGTAGTGGCAAATGCTAAGCGTTTATGCGCTGGTTTAGAAAAGTTGGGCTATAAAATCGCAACTGGGGGCACTGATGTTCATCTCATCCTTCTTGATTTGCGACCTGTTGGAGTCACTGGAGCACGGGGCGAACTTATTTTAGAAGAAATTAATATTGCTTGCAATAAAAATACTGTCCCAGGAGACAAGTCTGCATTAAATCCTTCTGGAATCCGTTTAGGTAATAAAAAAGCTTTAGTAGTTGTTCATTAAGTCTAATAATAAAACAATTGTTATTAATATTTTTTTGTGCAGGTACACCCGCCTTGACTACTCGTGGTTTTAAAGAAGAAGACATTGATATAGTTGTTGATTTCATCCACCGTGGATTAAAATTGTCCAAGGAGGTAATTACTGCAAATATATGAAATAAATTAATCTTATATTGAGTATGACATATGATGAAAATGTTAAATATATATTTATTTCAGATAAGCGATATTTCTGGACCAAAACTTGTCGACTTCAAGAAAGCTTTACATACAAACGAAGATGTAAAAGCCAAGGTTAAAACTCTTCGTGACGAAGTTGAAAAATTCAGCACCAAATTCCCATTACCCGGATTAAAAGATTATTAAATGTTTCAAGCTCCTTTTATACGATTTCTATTTTTGTATTAAAGATATATGTTTATTTTCACACCTTAGATAGTTTTGCATGCAATTTACTTTATTTCGCTTTGATCACTATTTGTGAGCTCACTAAACGAAGTTACGTATCATTTATGTTTAATTTACAAATGATATTGCTATATTTATGTTTACATACTATAAGGATAAATAAGTTGCCTCATAGTCGCGAAGGATTGTGTTTTAGCTTGTTTATAGGGAAATCATTTATTTTGTAAATGACCCTAAAGCTTCAATCCGATTACCAGGCGTTAGATGAGCATTTATAAAGCACCATTAGACATGTATGTAATTGTTATTAAAAATTAAAAAATTTAATACCTGAATATTTTTTTTATTTACGTTTTGTTTCTTATTATATTAATAATGTTCATTCAGTTATAATAGTTATGAAAAGGATACAGAAATTTGATAAATATAATTAGCATATTTACTAGAAAATGTGGCAGCGAAAGCGACATCTTTTAAAGACTAGAAAAATTAATGAAACGCTTCTTTTCAATAGATGGCGGTATAGGCACTGTATTACGCCTAAACAGTTTGCAACCTAAGTTACACTCGTGTACGTTACACATGGACGATGGTATAAAGTTGATGCTTACTGATATATTTTACACTCTATATTTTAAATTCTATTTTTGTTAAAATCAGAAATATTAATTTTTTCATTAATTTTAAGAAGATTATAGTCTTCTTTCATTGCAGAAACTGAGAAAATTTTATTTTTGTTAAAATTAGAAATATTAACTTTTTATAAATTTTAAGAAGATTGTACACTTCTATCATTGCAGAAACTGAGAATATTGCATTGCTCTTAAAATCATAAAAGTGAACCTTTTCATCATTTTTAACAAGATTATAGTCTTCTTTCATTGCAGAAACTGAGAAAATTTTATTTTTGTTAAAATTAGAAATATTAACTTTTTATAAATTTTAAGAAGATTATACACTTCTATCATTGCAGAAACGAAGAATATTGCATTGCTCTTAAAATCATAAAAGTGAACCTTTTCATCATTTTTAACAAGATTATAGTCTTCTTTCATTGCAGAAACGGAGAAAATTTTATTTTTGTTAAAATTAGAAATATTAACTTTTTATAAATTTTAAGAAGATTATACACTTCTATCATTGCAGAAACGAAGAATATTGCATTGCTCTTAAAATCATAAAAGTGAACCTTTTCATCATTTTTAACAAGATTATAGTCTTCTTTCATTGCAGAAACTGAGAAAATTTTATTTTTGTTAAAATTAGAAATATTAACTTTTTATAAATTTTAAGAAGATTATACACTTCTATCATTGCAGAAACTGAGAATATTGCATTGCTCTTAAAATCATAAAAGTGAACCTTTTCATCATTTTTAACAAGATTATAGCCTTCTTTCATTGCAGAAATTGAGAAAATTTTATTTTTGTTAAAGTTAGAAATATTAATTTTTTCATTAATTTTAAGAAGATTATAGTCTTCTTTCATTGCAGAAACTGAGAATATTGCATTGCTCTTAAAATCATAAAAGTGAACCTTTTCATCATTTTTAACAAGATTATAGTCTTCTTTCATTGCAGAAACTGAGAAAATTTTATTTTTGTTAAAATTAGAAATATTAACTTTTTATAAATTTTAAGAAGATTATACACTTCTATCATTGCAGAAACTGAGAATATTGCATTGCTCTTAAAATCATAAAAGTGAACCTTTTCATCATTTTTAACAAGATTATAGCCTTCTTTCATTGCAGAAATTGAGAAAATTTTATTTTTGTTAAAATTAGAAATATTAATTTTTTCATTAATTTTAAGAAGGTTATACACTTGTTTCATTGCAGAAACTGAGAATATTGCATTGCTCTTAAAATCATAAAAGTGAACCTTTTCATCATTTTTAACAAGATTATAGCCTTCTTTCATTGCAGAAATTGAGAAAATTTTATTTTTGTTAAAGTTAGAAATATTAATTTTTTCATTAATTTTAAGAAGGTTATACACTTGTTTCATTGCAGAAACTGAGAATATTGCATTGCTCTTAAAATCATAAAAGTGAACCTTTTCATCATTTTTAACAAGATTATAGTCTTCTTTCATTGCAGAAACTGAGAAAATTTTATTTTTGTTAAAATTAGAAATATTAACTTTTTATAAATTTTAAGAAGATTATACACTTCTATCATTGCAGAAACTGAGAATATTGCATTGCTCTTAAAATCATAAAAGTGAACCTTTTCATCATTTTTAACAAGATTATAGCCTTCTTTCATTGCAGAAATTGAGAAAATTTTATTTTTGTTAAAGTTAGAAATATTAATTTTTTCATTAATTTTAAGAAGATTATAGTCTTCTTTCATTGCAGAAACTGAGAATATTGCATTGCTCTTAAAATCATAAAAGTGAACCTTTTCATCATTTTTAACAAGATTATAGTCTTCTTTCATTGCAGAAACTGAGAAAATTTTATTTTTGTTAAAATTAGAAATATTAACTTTTTATAAATTTTAAGAAGATTATACACTTCTATCATTGCAGAAACTGAGAATATTGCATTGCTCTTAAAATCATAAAAGTGAACCTTTTCATCATTTTTAACAAGATTATAGCCTTCTTTCATTGCAGAAATTGAGAAAATTTTATTTTTGTTAAAATTAGAAATATTAATTTTTTCATTAATTTTAAGAAGGTTATACACTTGTTTCATTGCAGAAACTGAGAATATTGCATTGCTCTTAAAATCATAAAAGTGAACCTTTTCATCATTTTTAACAAGATTATAGCCTTCTTTCATTGCAGAAATTGAGAAAATTTTATTTTTGTTAAAGTTAGAAATATTAATTTTTTCATTAATTTTAAGAAGGTTATACACTTGTTTCATTGCAGAAACTGAGAATATTGCATTGCTCTTAAAATCATAAAAGTGAACCTTTTCATCATTTTTAACAAGATTATAGTCTTCTTTCATTGCAGAAACTGAGAAAATTTTATTTTTGTTAAAATTAGAAATATTAACTTTTTATAAATTTTAAGAAGATTATACACTTCTATCATTGCAGAAACTGAGAATATTGCATTGCTCTTAAAATCATAAAAGTGAACCTTTTCATCATTTTTAACAAGATTATAGCCTTCTTTCATTGCAGAAATTGAGAAAATTTTATTTTTGTTAAAATTAGAAATATTAATTTTTTCATTAATTTTAAGAAGATTATAGTCTTCTTTCATTGCAGAAACTGAGAAAATTTTATTTTTGTTAAAATTAGAAATATTAATTTTTTCATTAATTTTAAGAAGATTAAAGTCTTGTTTCATTGCAGAAACTGAGAAAATTCAATTTTTGTTAAAATTAGAAATATTAACTTTTTATAAATTTTAAGAAGATTATACACTTCTATCATTGCAGAAACTGAGAATATTGCATTGCTCTTAAAATCATAAAAGTGAACCTTTTCATCATTTTTAACAAGATTATAGCCTTCTTTCATTGCAGAAACTGAGAAAATTTTATTTTTGTTAAAATTAGAAATATTAATTGTTTCATTAATTTTAAGAAGATTATAGTCTTCATTCATTGCAGAAACTGAGAAAATTCTATTTTTGTTAAAATTAGAAATATTAATTTTTTCATTAATTTTAACAAGATTATAGTCTTCTATCATTGCAGAAACTGAGAAAATTGCATTTCTCTTAAAATCATATTCTTTTTTTCTTCTATTGGTTGAATAAATGAAGTAAAACCAGATTCTATTTCAACTATTTAAATTATATGGAATTATAAGGATAGGGATGTTAAAGGATATTTGGAAGGATCTAAGAAAAATACAAAAAATTTATAGATTGAAAACAAAATAGTATTATTTTATTAAATGTTTGTAATTTTTACAAGTGCAAGTGTATAAAATAGACCAATCAATAAATGATTGGCTTTTAAATTTAAAGGTGAAGAACCAATATTGAACAAAAATATATTGTTGCTGACATTATCAATTATACCGAATAAAATTATGTCAATTTTAAAAAGGTCAATTTTGTCCAAAATTTGTTCTTTAACCCTGTACATGATATTCAATTTTCTTGTTGTTCCAACATGTTATTGAATATTCGATTCTTAATCATATCGATTACACTTAGTTTTCATTTCGAAAACTAATCAAAGTATGAAACAATAATGTGTCCAGCCCATAAAGCATGCTATTCCACTATTGCACTATTTCGACTTACGCCAGATTACCTTAACTGCGTAAGTCGAAATAGGATCAAAGTGATTTGACTTAAAACGTTTCGCTTACTAACACTGAAGCAGGTTTGTGTAGGAAATCAAACATTGAGATTATTTGTACAAAATGTATAAATTAATGAGCGGACATGTAGTTCATCTAAAATACCGTTAACAGTTATGTGCTGTACTTATTTAAAATAAGTTACTCTAAATTCCGGTTGGCTCATACTACGATGGCTCAAATCTTTTAAAAGTGAGAAAATTACATCCAAATCCAGAAAATATAGCGTCCACGCTTTATCAATAGTGATCACTATGTAGTCCATAAAATAATTCAATAACATGCAACAAAAGGGCCTTGCAACCATGCCACGTTTTAAAATTTTTCTGTTTTGTTCGATTCGCTACACATTAACCTGTTTTCTAAAACTACTAATACCCGTTAAACACATTTACATGCATTTAAGGTTTATTTAACATAAAAAAAATTACCCTTAATGTTAAACATAATGTTTCATTTATCAGTTATCTATATTATTGCTGATAAAATTATAAAAATATTTTGTTGCATTAAAAAAAGAGGATATTAATTTTTCGATCATAAAAACAAACCATTAAAAAAAAAAATAATGTAATATCCAAATTTTGTGTTTAGCGGGAATACTTATACTATTTACTACCCCTTACAACTAATTAAATTCGTCTTAATTGAAAATTCAGTCAATCCAGCCTCTTAAGTAAATTTAAATACTATTCAAATATATTATTAAATATATAATTATATTAAAAATCATGAAAAAAATATATTCTCTAACAAAGTTTCAGTCTCACATACTTTTGAATTTCTTTGTAGCAATTGACTTTTATCGTTAAAACAAATAGACTTTTTAGCTTTAATATTATTATGCGATTTGTCCTTAGCCTCAATTATATTTGGTTTTGATTGATTAATTGCACAGTTACCATTACTTCTTTTTATATTACTATCAGCAAATAAAATCATATCTAAAAAACTCTCCGTGTATTTCTCTGTCCTTGCATTATTAATAACAGTCCTGGAGATGGGTTTATCAACATTTAAACCATCATCACTACTGTCTGTGTAAAATCCCCGTGCCGCTTTCATTTCCATCTGCTTCTGTTTAATTAACCAGGTATTTGACTGTGGTTTATTAGGAGTCACCTTGCGTTTCTTTCTTGGTGTTTTAGGTAGGTCTTTAAAAAATAATAAATCTAGCTTATTAAACGTTTCATCTGACGTATAGTTCGATGGAGATATGGCAGAAACAGTAAAATCTCGAGCAGGCTTGTTGTGAATCTCGTTTTTACGTTTACGAGTTGTTGTGTTTTGGTTTAAATCTAGAACTTCGTGAATATTAGAATTAATTTCATTATATTCCAAGTTTTGATCGGGGTTTGTATCATCAGGAACTTTATCATCCGGGACAATTGTTCTACATGCAGCAGGTCCTTCGGATTCTAAACTACTTGCAAATAAATCTGGACTGTAGCAAACACTGCGACGTTTTGTGTTAGTTGTTTCTGAATCTGAACAAAGATCTATCACAGGATACGATTCTTGAACAAATAATACATCGCTGTTCGAATCTGTACTACTCAAACATTCGGCAGAACTGTAAGGTTGGGACTGCGAGTCACTCAAATAAAGTTTCAAATTTTTGAATTCCATCCAGTCTTTAAATTGAGTCCGGTATACCTAAAACAATAAAAGAAACTTTTAATAAAGCAACTAATGAACAGGAAAATTGAATACCAAATGACAAAAATATTTTACTAATGTAATATTTCTACAAACATTACTGAACTAATAAACAAAACGTAGTAGTATCTTATACATTAAATTTTAAATACAAACCTCTAGGTCTATCAACGGCAAAGCTGCGTCAACAGCTGTCGAATCTCTTCTAAGGTAGAAATCTGACGTAATGTTATGGAATAATACTTTCGTTCTCCAATTATTTGACCTGGAAGTATATAAACTCTCTTTTAATAAAATATATAAAAGAAATATAAAGAAATTAATTATACATTGTTGTATATTTTGACTGTAGGTAGGTTGGTTTACAAGATGGCCTCGAAGTTATAAAGTTTTTCGAAAATATAGCAGATTACCTTTTAAAAGATTTCTTGTGGTCAGGATTATAATAAGGAGAATCCTCTCCGATAATTAATTTGTACTTATGTTATTGTGTATTAAAGTGTAACAGAATAGCTATAATTACTGCAATTGTCTCTAAAAACCGGTAATTCTTTTCAATTTGGCGTTTCCCTCATCATATGTAAACCAGAGTTGGTCAATTCAACGTGAACTCTAACTCACAGTTATTAAGTCTGTCAGATATAACTGTAGGTTCAATATTCAGTAAATCAGTGAAGAGGTTGCATTCCAAATAAATACCATGAACTATGAAATAAAAATCTACCGGATTTTCAAATTAATGAAAAGAATAATTAAAATGTTTACCTGTATTTCGATATGAAGGTACTTTTATCGGCGAATTTTCCAGGATTTGTCCAATTGAAAATTTCCCAAGCGTATTCCAAAGTGCTGAACAGGTCCTCATCAAAAATAGCAAATCTTCGATTAGTTTTTATATAGTTTAAAAAATTAGACGATTTATTTAAATATACTGGACTCCATTCTAAAATTACTACTTCATATTCCTGGCTGTTTATCACTGCAGGGCTGATAAAGTTAGATAATGATTCAACTATAATACAGTTTTGTGATACTGAAAAGAAAAATATCGTTTAATATTGTATCTGTAATTGAAAATATTAAATTACATGAATAAATACTTACGATTTTGTAAATCTCCAAATTTAACATTTACAAATTCTTCTAAATGATACTGGTACTTCAACTTTGAATCTTCAGTCTTGCATAAAATTAAAATTGGACAAGAAATATCACTGTTTAAAATAGCTTTTATAAAGGAACATATTTGAACACATTTTCCCAATGAGAAATCATCATTCAACACAGCTCCAGAATTCTACAATAAAAAGAAATTTTATGATGAGAATTATGACGCATTGTTTATAATTAACAAGTTTTATAATAATTTTACCTTTTCATATTGTCTGTAAAGAAATCTAACACCGTCTATTTGATGCTTCTTTAATTTATTTGCAATTTCTGGAGGTACAGACACAGGTTTTGTTGATTTTTGGGATTTTAACCAGAGAACCTCCTGCTGCGGTTTCATGATTCATGCGACACTATAACAAAGAAAAATAAATTACGTTTAATAGATTACAACAACAATTGTTATATTGATTATCTCTATGATTATGATTACAAATTAAAATGTTTTACAAGTTTAAACTTGATGATTTCCAGTATTGTGTTACATTACTGATATTTTAATACTGATTCTAATTAGAAAACTTAAACTTAGAATTAAAGTAATTACTAAAAAAATAAAGTAATTGTTTACTGGGAACTCACGTTTTACGATGTTAGTTGATTATATCTTGCAAGTATAAATAATGTTATTAAAATAGTATATAAAATTTTAATATACAATAGAATTACAAATACTGAAAAACTTGTTTTATATGTAGTTTCTAATTCTTCAGTCATAAGCATTTTAAAACATAACATAATGCACTAATTAATACACATAATTGAATGATTTTACACCTACGTTACCTGAAACTTCATTACAATTTCAGGTTAAGTCAATTATGAAGTAATATAAAGTATGTGTCAAATATTTCTAATGAATAGAAGATATGCTGCCCTCTCTTAAGTAATATTAAAACTAAATTATAACAACTAGCGCCATCATTGGTGAAATAGAATATTGTATTTAAAAATATCTACTTATAATTTGATTTATATTCAATTATTTTCATATTATATGGTAATTTAGTAAATCTATTGATAAAAAATAATAAATTTATAACTATGATGATACATTTAAATAGATTAATATATATTTTTACAGTCTAATAAACAGGATCTAAATGTACATGAGAAGGTACTTTGTGAGAAAGAGATAGAATGTGTCTACATTTTCTCATCATTTGGCGTGACCTTTGCTCCGGTTTGACATGCCAATGCAATTTTTTTTCAAGTTTCTATTGTTGCAATTTACAGAAATACATTAAATGACATCTGTTTGATGTATGCATGAAACATACTACGACTATTTCTTGCAGTAATAATGATGGTTTGAAAATCTCACGATATTAAATATTATTTTACAGTTGTAAAATTGCGTGTTACAATTGCAGTAATATATTTACGTAATTGGACAAACTACTTCAAGTTAAGGGTTAAATGAAGAAGACATAATTTAATATAAGAAAATATTTGGTATATATTTAAAGAGAGTATAATAGACTTTATATAAAATATTTTATTGCTTTTTTATTTAAATTTTAAACACATTTTTCAGTTGGTATTTGCGACCATATACAATTTACACCAGATACAATGGAATTTGTCAGTTTGATTGCAGTATATAGGTATTTGTCTGCACCTATAAAGTCCATCACTTTCCGGAAATGTCATTCTATTATATCCAGTGTAAATTTATCCTGGTGCTTCCAAGTACATTAAACGCTGTAAGCTAAAAGCCCTACACCGTCGGTCTACTCCTCCTATTTCTCGGTACTTTTTGTTTTCTTTGTTTTGAATTTTTATCATGTGAAATACCCCTACCTCAGATGTTATAGGCAACTATACTAACACCTAATATATTATGGTAACATATGAGTATATCTAATATACTATATATTTAGAGTGCTTTGTAATCAAATTTTGAACTTTGAGAACTGATGAAATTTTAAACGTAAATCACTGAGTACTGAGAGTTACCAAAGTTGACAAGCGACAGCCAATATACTAGATATTAAACATAAGATATGACAATTAAGAAATATTACTGAACTGTTGATTAGTAATTACGTAGATCAATTTTAAATTCAATTTATATAATCTGTCATGCGCTTAACAAAATAAATAGTTTCAGCAAAAACTAAACGTTTAATCAAATTATAATTAAATGAACAATAACAATAACAATACCGCTTCACCATTCTCGGTGCATTTCTCGGCAAAAACTTGATTAATTTTTGTGGTTTGTTTTAATTTGATGTGGCTTTATTATTTATAACATTTCATAAATGATACTCCTAGTTATTGCAAATTAAACTAAGCAAAAACAAAACCTAGTTTTTCTAGTTTAATTGAAAAATATAATTTATTAGTTGAGTTGTAAATATTTTACGTTTCAAAAAGATAGTTGTGTTTCCAATATGTTCTTGATTGATTGAGCATCCCACATACATATATCTATACTTTCAAAAGTTTCTTAGAACATTTGCAAACTAGTTAATATGAGTACACTACAAAAAATGCTAAGTCCTACCGATCTTTTTCAAATATAGTAATTTACTTAAGATAATTGTCTTACAACATGCAAAATTAGACCACTCTGCCACTGCTAGAAAAACGTTAGACAGCTCTGGTCTCCGGTCTAGTTAAGACGAGGTGCAATTAGTGGTTGGTTGGTTGGTCAATGATTGCCGCCCCTTGCCCCGCACCCCGTGAGATAACGAGGAGACGGTTAAATAGTTACTTACGTGTGCTGGTCGAACACGAAATTATTAAATATTCTAATTCTAAACGAATCTGTTCTAAACGAAACTCCAGCATACGTCAAGTTTTTTTTATAAAAAATATTAATATGTGTATAAAAAATCTTTTCTTAGATATCGAGATAGATTGAATGACATCTGTGACATATTTATACTGGATATAATTACAAATGCTTTTTGTGGGTGTTCATGATTTTTAGTATTTTTGTGACATAATAAAATTGAACCTAAAGACCTAACAAACTAATAGCAACAAACAAAATTACGCAACTCTTTATTCCTTCTTAAAGTAAGCTCAAACTATAAATGACAAAGTTGAAATATCTTATTCTTGACAGCATTTGAAAAGCCCCTAGCCACTAGAGCAACTTAGATTTTAGACCTACAAGCAGAGCCCAATATTGGTGCCATCGTATTTTAAATACTCATTGTAGAAATAAGGCCCTGGAAAATTTGATTTCTATTGGTATTGGGGGGGGGGGGTAGTGAAGAGGGGGAGTAGTAGAAGGGTAGCGTGGTCCTCAAATCAATTTTATCCCCTTCAAGTTTTCATAATTTTCAAGTGATAGTCTTTTTGCAAGATTTCAAATTTCATTATATCTAGTTAACATTTTCCAAAAATACGTTTGAGGGGACCTTTGCGATTATCCATTTCGCTCTTAAGGTAATGTGCCACTAATAACATTATCAAATCAAATGATTAGTAAATATATTTCAAGACTTATGAGGATTTAGCCCTGACCTATTTTAACTTTAGGGGCCTCCAACTAAATAAATCGTGACTCGATACAATTGAATTTGATTTGAGATCACAAAATTTGGACCTTGACCGTAAAGTTTATAAAATTAATTAGATATAACAGAATTGCGAGACTTTATTGATACTAAAAGGCCCCAAAAAAGGGTCCATACAGGACTGCATGTAAGAAGGAGGAGTGTGTGGGGGGGGGTACATTTAACTGATTGCATACAATTCGATTTCAACATCGAATACAAAATGATTGACAGTAAAATTATAATTTTCTAAAAATAATTTTTCTGAAAATTAATTCTCTAAGGATCCAAGGATAAGGCCAATTTACAAATGGCCCACGATTTAAAAGGAAATATCAATCAAAATCCGTGACCCAATATTAGTGCAGCGTTTTGCAGAAGCGGCTGTCAATAGAAAGGCGGTGCATTTAGGTGCATCAAGGTGCATTACTCTTTGCGTGTTTTTATTTTTTTAAAGTTAAATATACCATTTAGTTAATTTATTGCATCTTGTAAGTTCAAAGTTCGACATCTACAAGTAAAGTTAAAATATACCGAAAAATAGAATTCAGTAAAAAATTATTATAAAATATAAAGTCAATTCACACGATTTAATTCATTCTTCGTTATAGTTATTTTATTCACTCCAATTCGTTTTGTTGTTGTCAAATAAAATTGTTTTTTAACGAAGTTTTTTGTTAAGAAAACTATAGCATTCGTTTTATTAGCTTTTATTTAATTGGATACTTACTATATTGGATATTTACTATATTTATTTAATTTCTTTGTGAATGACAATGCAAAGTGGTTCCGGTTAGAAAATTTTATTAATAGAGAATTCAAGTTTTAAAATATTATAATAATACTATAATAGAAAAAAAATATTGTAAAAATAGAGTATAAAAATGTTCAATTTCAATTTTTATAAAATAAGCTATTTCTTAATTAAAATTCATAAAATAATTAATGTACTGGTAAAAAGTAACAGTTTATTAATAAAAGAGAGATGAATCTGTAATAATACATAAATGTACAAAATTTATAAAGTCAATTTAATGTCAAGTGTACTGTGGGTCAGATAATTCTTGCTTGATGCTGACTTTAGAATTATATTTTCTGGGTTGGTTGTTATTTAGGTAAATTGATTATGTACTTATATAATCATAAATTTATTAGCCAGCGGTGTTCTTCATAACATCAGAAAAATATTGTATTTTATTGAAATAATAGATTAATTAAAACTTAATAAAACTAAAACATGCTAAAAAATTTGAAAGATTTTTCTTGTTTTATATATTTTGAGGTGTGAATAGGTTTTGCCTTTTCTCGTGTTAGGGTTTCGTTTCGTGCCAAGCGAAAACAGCCGATCGATTTAATTTTAATTTGCCTTATTACAATTTTTAAGCCCAAGGCAATATTTAGCAATAAATTTATATTTCGAGTACCAAATGAAACTATTTGAAAATAATTCGGAGTAAAATATATTTAGGTTTCGTTATTTTTGTAGTAATTAAAAGAAGTGTGCCTTAACACTTGATACCGGGTTTGATTCTCGAGAACAACCTTGTCCTTCTCAACTAGAGCACGATATTTTTCGGATTAGTACATAACAAAGTTTTATTGGAAAGAAAGAAAGAAGGGGTTCTAAAATTCATAAAGTTCTGAATAAATTAAAAAAAAATTGCAACCTCCTATTTCTATTCTAAAATACAGTTTATGTATTTAAATAATTTTAAATGAATTGGGAATTAAAAAAGGGAGCTCATAAATACGTTCTTTGCCACAAAAAGTAGAATGCTGACTAGAAAAACGAAACCATTAAAAGTATTTTTAGAAAATAAATATTAAAAATGACTCTACTAAATTTTGAGCCTCATAACTCAATTCGGCTCTGTTTATTTTTAACAGTATGTACCTGTTGCCATGCTACACATATTTTTGCACCCTCCGAATATCCTTTATTAAAGCCGCATGCGTGCAAACAAAGAAATGCCGAAGTACTACCGAAAACATGAAACCCAAATTATAGAAATTATATTTTTGAAAATCAAAAATAAATTATATTTATTAGTTCTAATTAATCACTAATTAGATGTACGAATACAAGTACATGGGTTTTATGGCCCCGCAGCGCTAAGCGAATATAAGTCAGTAAGAAAACTGTAAGATAATTTCAGCTAAGTTTGAATATTTTACTTGTACCATATATAGTTTGAGAAATGTTTAAATAAATTAAGTGTTTTGCAGTAAATGTAATTTCTTAATTAAATAAAAATATAGAGGGCACCGTACCTTCACATCTTATGATTAAAAAGTGCGTGGGACATCTACTAATTGAACTAAAATCTCGATAATCAGAACGGCGCTAATATATAAAAACTTCTAAAACAATTTGTGAGATTTTTAAAGTAAAAGACAAACTTCAACAATATTGCAAATAAAAATCAAAATTTTTGTCCTTGACTTTTTTTTCATGTGAGAAAAGGGGTCGTAAACTGCAAAAAAAGGTCTATCTAAAAGGTCACTAAAATTTCTCTCAAACCGGCCCTTGTTGCATACCACATAATTTTTAAATAAAATAAATTATTAATATTAAAAAAAATTGATAAAAATTTGTATTCAAATTTCGCAATTAACAAATTTTTAACAAGAAAAAAAACCATTACCAAATTTTGATATATATATATATATATATATATATATATATATATATATATATATATATATATATATATATATATATATATATATAAAACACAAGTATATATTTTTTAAGGTAGTTAGAATGTGATGCCGATTAAAATTATTGTTTTATTGATATGTGAGAATATAGTTTCTAATTCTGAATTAAGAAATAACTGATAAACTCAACAAGCTATTTGCTATAAATTTTGACTAAAATTTCGCTTCTATTTGCAACAATTGAGCGCCATTTACAAAAAATTACATACAGTTTGACAAAATCAAAATTTAAAAAACAACCAATTAATGAAATAAGTTGTTGGACATTTATTTAATATCATCAAATTAAAACATCAGAAAATTAAAATATGCGTCCACTCAACAATTGGCTTGTTATTATTTAAATAAACTTCTTTTCTTTTTGTTGTTGTTGTTGTACAATCAAGGGGTCGGAGGTTAAGACAGAGCTCTGCCTTGTGTCATAAGGCGTTTATTTATAAATTTACAATAGGTAAAGGAGATCTTAATCATGTGCGAGTCTGAAAAATAAAAAAAAACGTCTCGAACACATTGAAGCAACAGCATCAGCATGAATATATTATAAGATAGTTGTGTTGCTGTCCGACAAGGGGCAAGGAGAGGACGTAGCACTAAGAAATATTCCTTGACTTGAAATAACCATTTTTTAAATATTATAAATAATAATAAATAAAATATGATGCACGGTAAGACCTCTATTTTATAAAGTGTCTTTTACACGATCGGAAGAGTTCTTTAGTTACATTCGAGTTCGATTTTAGTTTCATTTTAGTACACTTCAGATTCCAGAATTAAATTATTAATTATTATTTTTGTCAATCAAAAGACATGAAGATAATTATGATATAGTCTACTTCAACTATCAATAATTTGCAGCAAAATAAAGTAAATAAACAGCGTCCGTCGTATCGGACGTTAACCTCAAAACCGAAGTACTAATATTATAAGTAGAAGTTGAAACTCAAGTAGAAATAAATTCATAGAAATTGTGTTGGTTCCCAGTAAACCATTTGTTGCAAATATTCGAACGACTTAACGTAGATCACAGTGCAGGGCCTGTTTTAATGTACACGAATATAAAATCACTAGCTATAGACTGTTTGTTCATTTCATGTTTTGAAACTTTCCTAAAAGTTATTTTCATTTCTTTTTAAAGATTCGCCAAACTCGACTTGACTTGAAATTTTGACGCAACGTTGCATTTGAAAACGTGAATGTTATCGAAAATCGAATTCATTTCTTTCCACATGATCATCGTCTGTGTTTGTGTGTGTATCTTTTATTTAGTTTCCTATTTATTTCATATCAGACTAAGCCGCAACTAAGCGAGGCCAGTTTATAGTTAGTGTTGAATAAAATAGAAAATAATAAAGCATATTCTAAAGGATTCTTCTAACTAGAATAACTGAGATTATTTTTGCAAAATCTCATATTACATTTAATCTAGTGTAAATTAATAAAAGAACCATTTTTTTTTCAAATTAAAGATTGCTGTGAGCTTCCTTGCTAATGTTCCCATTATCTAAGGAATTACCCATTTTGCTATAAGAAAAAAGCTATCAATCTAACCGATACTGGTCCTCATAGACTCATAGTTTTGGTCCTACCGAAAATTCAATAGCATGTAGTAAATATTCAACTTTACTATGGACAAATACTTTCTTTTTGCTTAATTCACATATTCTAAATTCTAATTATTTTAGATGCGGGAAAATATTTTGTTCACACATTCTTAAATTTATAAAATTTATAACAATCACAATTTTCACAGTCACATCACAGTCACAATTTTTATCACGAGACCCCAAAAAACTTTGGCCTTCGTCAGGAAAATATTTAAGAGAAGTTGCATAAGTTGCTGGGGACTATGGGACACAAGAATAAAGTTTACTGTGGCTGGATATAATTTAATTTGGCAGCACTGATGATATTTTAATAGACTTCTTTACGTTTTTGTCTCTCTTTGATTTCTTTATTGATCAGAGCAGCATTGGGCTTAGTAAAACCATAAACACTAACAACAAAAATAATAAATATAGAGAGAAAATATAAAAACGTAATTTGTATATTAAAAAAAACATTTATCATACGACTTATGTACAATATAATAGTCTTAGGCAACCAATATCTTAATACGGCAATGATCAGATTTTATAAAAATATAAATTTTATTTCAATATATAAAAAGTGTTAACTATTAAATAACATAATCAGAAATAGTTAAAATAGAAAAAATGACGTTAAAAATGGCCCTGTCATTTTCTACAGATTAATATTTATATATGCAGAATGTTTAAAACTGAATGCTTAATTTGTAATTAGTGCATAATGACGTATTAAATATTTAATATATTTTCAAATGACATGGACTCTTCGTTTGTCATCCATCTACAGACTTCAGACTACAGACCCGTTGTTACATTTTCGTTCTCGCAGTGCCTTTAGCTACTTCGAGTCCAGAGTCCTACGTATAATTTGCTTTTAAGAATTTCAGTTATTTTGCGGACTACCACACTTTGCATACGTATATATATACATACTCGTATATATATACGTACATATGCAGTTTTAAATAATTATTTAATTTAATATATTTTATGTACAAACAAATTAAAAATTAAAGTAAACAAAATTAAAAATGTCTGAGTAAATATTTGTCATTATGAACAAAATATGAGATGTCACCGCTACGCCATATTGAAGCAAATTTAAACAAATTACTTAAAAAATGAGTCTCTTTTATTATTGTTAATAAATTTGATATTAATAGCGTTTTATAGTAACCTTGGTTTCAATTTTGTGAGAGCAGTAGCATAGATAAGTTCAGGAGCTATTCCGCCATCCCATTTACCACCGCCATTGGATCTAGCCTGTTCAGTTTTCCATGGAGAGAGGCCGCCAATGTCAAGTTCTTGCCGTTATCAAAGATTTCACTCTAATTAGTGTGTTTTCTATATTTTGGGCGGGGCAGGTGCCCCTACCTGGGCATTTCTACAATTGATACAATTCTAATAAATTGTCCATTTTTTAAAATTTTGTCACTAAATTGTATGTACAGCTGTACCAAGTTTGTTTAAATTGGGCCACACACCAGACACGAAATGGAATAATTTCAATTACTGTTAAGATGCTCCCAATTATTGGCACGAGATCAATTTAATGATAATGATTGGAAATTGTAAATAAGTAAGAAAAAATGTCGCTGGACACTTGTAATTATAGTTCTTCAAAAGAAGAAAAAATAAATGGAATGATTATAGCCTGTACCGTAATTTAGAACCGTTCGAAACACCTGGAAAGGGTAAAAATAATGTGCTCTCTTGTAATTAATGTAACGACCGTTACACGTTCACTCAAATAGAGCTTAATCTCAGTTTCCACTTCATCCATTGCGAATTTGTATTCGAAAATTCTCGTGTACTGCTAGTTTCAAGCTTGCTACGAGCTAATTCCTAGGTTAATAGCCTAGCTCTGACATATAAATTTTATCAAATTGTAAGATTCAACTTGCTAGCGCGCTACAAGCTGATTCAAACGTTAATTTTCTACCTTGGAACCAAAAAAGCTACTAATAACTATCGTCATGTCGGTGCAGTAAAAACCACACATTCGAGACCTTTTAAATGTGAACTTTTTACAGTACTTATAAGGCCATACGCTAAACAGTTACAATTAATTATTGTTTAATTAACATACAGAAGTGTACCTTTTACATAAATTTTTTGGTTAAGTTAATATTAAATCAGATTACATAAAATAAATTATTATGTTTGCTATAGATTTACGTTTTCTTACATAATTAAAGAAATGTATGTAACATTATATAACGTTTTATTGTATTAAAATTGTAAAATAACCTTCTTTCGAATTAATATAAACATAAATTTCTGTAGAAGCACTTTTCAATTACTTGACGACATTTTTAAAGATTAAAGACGATCTTATCATCTATAAAATCATAAAATAAAACCTTTTTAGATTAAATATTACAAGGTTTCGTAAACATCGATAGCTAAGAAGTATTACACTAATATTCCTTCTATCAATTTATTAAAATCCGTTGTTCTAACACCCCTATTCCCTCTCTCACTTTTCCAACTCATGACTACGCCAATGGATTACTAATATTAAACAGTTTTCAATCATACCTGCTGCTCCTCCTCTCTAAACATCAGGCTAATGTTTTGCAGCACATACATACTGATAGTGATACTATCCTTGTATTTTCGAATAACACAGAGTATTTTAATATTTGCTTAATAATTACATGAATATTTTAATTACTGCTTTGTGCTAAGCCCGTGCGGTCGCGATATTAAAACTCCCACTTTAAATAACTGCTTTGTAATTATAAGCTCAGTAATTTATGGAAGACCGAGAGTACAGTTATTACGTTGAATTAATGTTAGATACTGCACCAAGGTATACAGAGCCGAACTACCGCTGTTCTTTAAATAAACAATCAAATTTAATTTAAAGTGAGAGTAAAGCGTGGTCAGTTGGAATAATTATTAGAGAATTTGAAACACACGACTATCTTTAAGACAATTTGTCGACAATACATTGAGTAAACAGAGACTTGGTTAAGAATTAAGGTAGACTTGTCGGAAAGGTTGTTTCGACTGGGTTAAAAATCTCTTCTTAGTTGGTACTAATCTCAAAGTATCATTTGTTAAAGTATAGTACAGTAACCACTTCTAGTTTCAATTTTAGTTTTAGTTTTAGGAGTATTGAAACTCCAAACTTTTACCTACAGACCGTATTATACTGTCTTCCGCTGATAAAATGTTTCGATTTCGAAATTGTGTACTTAGTTTGCCTATAAAAGTAAGCTACTTGTCTAATCGATTAAGTGAACATTATTTTCGTTGTGAACTAGACTATAAATTTAATTTCTACTAAAAACAATAATTAAATCAAATGACTTTCAATAACAAATCCATAATTTACAGTTGTTCATTTTTTGAATATTTTTTTAAACTTTGACAGTTTTTGACACTGAACTTGTCAGATTTTTGCTTTTTTTTAAATATTATTTTATAATTTTTTTTCTTTTTCTTTTTTTTTTAAATTTGAGTCGGCATTTTTTTTGAAGTTATGATACCTATATTTTAAACACTGCAGCTATTAGAAAATGACTAAGCGTTTCTCCAGTTTATGAATATGAAAATATAAAATACACTGTTATACGTATATTATAAAAATTAGTATAAAAAATATTTGATTTGGAATAATTTGATTTTATCTTTTAACTAAATTAGCGAGATAGGAATTGTTCATGATAAACCTGATGATTGTGAAGAGAAAGAAGAATGAAGACAAGACGTACTACTTTTATTACCTATGGATAATTCTATATACTTTTATTTGTAATAAAATGCTCTGATAATTGCCAGTCTCGTTAATTAGCTGAAATCTTAACTTCTTATTTATTTGTTCTTATTTTACCAGAGAGTGATCATAGACAAAGCCATTAAATCACCGTTTCAAAAATAATCCCAAAGAATAACAGGAATTGTGTTGCACACAAAATATTGATGATACCTTACATTCCACGTAATATTTGACTTAAGCATAATCTTGATATTTTTAATCTTATTTTACAGCTATTCTAAAAGTCTTTAAGACTTAAAATTGGTCACAAAACGTTCTATATTAGGGAGAATCGTTTACGTAATAGGTAACTTTTGTTATGTTAGATAAACCTTAAATAGACGTAACTGTGTTTAGCGAGAGACTATGTTAAAACATCTCAGATCTATAAATTTGAATAAGGGGCGCAATAACTCAAAATTCAATATTCTAACTACAACTAAATGAGTTTATTAATATCTCCAAGAAGCACGAAAATTCCTAGTCCAAATTTAAAGTTAAAATAGAAATCTCCTAGTTCAAATATCAAATTAAAGAGTTTAAGGATATATTTTATCTTTTATATAAAGAGATAAAAACATCTCAAATGTATAAATTTGACTTTGTTGTTTGTTTAAAGGGGACATTTTATCTGGCTCTGTGAAATTTGACCCATTGCCCTTCGTTTGTTTGAAATTAATAAAACATAAAGAGAATACATTTGATTTCCTACGAATCGAAGTCTGAAAACCCATGACACTTTCTTCAATAGCACAGACAATTAAATTTTTATCTTGCTCAAGATTGACATCGATATACCTAACACCTAGTATTTATAAATACATCAATAATCATTGATGCATATTAACAGTGTACAATCAGCAAATGTAGCTGGCCGACCGGCATAAGGTGTCAAGTAGGAATTTTGATATCTTTACATTTTTTTAACCTGTCAAATTGGTTGTCTAAAAAGTCAAATATCATCTTTTAAAATCGATAGATATTTCTTTTGATTATTGCCGACTATTTCTTTATCAAACATATATCTTAATTTGTTTAATTTGTCAACTTTAATTCTCACTCTCTAAATATCCGTTTAATATTTGTTATAAAATCGTAACAACCAATGAAATCGATTAGAGAGGTATGGGATGTATTAGATGCATGGAATAGATCAACCAGTGATGGACTGGGGTCTTTGTTAACTAGGTAAATAGTACGTAGTCAGTATTCGGCCTCTATAGCAATTTTGAGCGCTGTAAAATATGACTAGGGGTCATATCATAAGATAAGGGCCATAAGGTCAAATCGATACAAAAAAAGCATATTTTCGATCATGTTTTTTGACGACACTGTTAATATATAATCATTTCTATAACTACTACATGATAAAATAACATTTAAAGAATACTTTGTGAATTTTTCATAAATAAATATCAAGAAATGGGTTACTTACAGCGAATCTCTGCAGACGGCACAAAAAAAGTCTCATTGCGGTGTCCCTCATAATTCATCACTGGATTATCTGAAATTCAAAAACCAAAATGATTTTATTAGTTGATAAGTTTCTGCCGGTAACGCTGTCGAGTTTCTTTATTATTATTTTTTCAATTTTTTACAACACTTAGAAAAACCCATTTTGAAAAAAAAACTCGACAGCGTTACCTCGGCATTTATGTAAAGTAAGAGTGTGCAAAATTTCAAAAGGATCGGTCCAGTAGATTTTGAGGTAGAGAGGGCACCGACTCTTAAAAAGCTAAGTGTGAGAAAAACGCGTTTAAAAGTTTCAAAGAAAGACGAAACCAGACCAGAGTATTGCTACAATTGACTTCAAATTTTCACACAATGAACTTAATATGTTGTACTACTTTCACACTGAATATTTGCTAATGAACTCTGACACTAATTAGTAACTGGTAAACATGTTATGACGGAAATGTTTTTAAATTGTTTATATAATTATTGACCTCTATATAAATTTTAAGTACTCTCAGATTTAAATTATATAATAAAAAGATAGTAAAGATAAAAGATATAATCCTCATTAAATTTAGAAACCAAATAACACCTGTTTAAAGTGTTTATAGTGTAAAATAAATGATCACTTAATAAGACATACCAACTACAAATTCAAGAAAACCTAAAAATTAATTTTAAGTTAACCCAAAGAGTTAAACATGAGTTTTGTCGTAGCAAGCTGAGAATTTATAAAACAGTGGCAGTGTCTAATATTTAAAACATATAAAGGTAGACAGATATTGTGTTACAGACAAATTGTACAACTAAAAATATAAATAAATAACAAGCAGATATCTGAGAAAGATCCGAGATTCCAGAATCAACCATCTCACAGAATCCTGCTGTGAGAGCAACTCATTCATAAAAATTATTAAATATTTACTAGCTCTTTTATATTTGTGTGTTTCTTGCGTAGACAGTGTGTTTGGTATACACAGGGCCTCTCAGGAGGGGTGGGTGAGGTTCGCTCACAAGTTTAAAGGGCTTACAATTTACAAATCTGTGACTAGATACAATTATAGTCATAATTTACTGAGTGAATGCATGAACCCACTTTATGAAGTCCAAACCAAAGTACAAACTATATGTACTATGTGCAAACCATTACTTACGTTACACGCAATGAGAAGGGAAGTGCCCAAAAGTGTAACAAGACGTGCCAAAGGAGGAGAGGGGGGGGGGGGAAGAATCATAACCTTTGTAACGTCACATCCAATCCAACAATCGACTTCAAAAACAGAAATAAACAAGACTAAAAAACTAAATAACACAAAAAGGAACTCTTTTCTCCAAATAAGTGACGTAATAACAGAAGTGTTCAGTGTGTGACAAGACGTGACATGGGGATGATATTTCTGTGAAGTAATTTATGGATAATCTCTTATATTTGTAAAGAAATTAAATTTCTTTAGTTAGTACAAAGCTTGTCGGTGAAGCAGTTCAGTGAAAACATATACTAATGAACGCAATAGATGTCGCTGTAGGAATAACGGCCAACACAGTTGATATTTGGAGTCTTGTTAAATGAGTTTGGTTAAAAATTTACAATTCCTAATAAAACTATTGATATTGTCTTATATATATAAAACGTGACAGGAGACATTGTAATACGTTCTATAACAAATCTTGAATTTATGAAACATCCTTTCTCCAAGCTTTGTAGAAACTCGGTAAATCCAAGTCCCCGTTACGCGTTGATTAAATAATTAGTGGTTCATAGCTGAGCGACTCAACGCACGTATGTACTACGAGGCGAGCCAAGCTAATCCAAGACGAGCTGAGCTTATAAGCAGCGCCATGTTAAGTTTTGTTTTTTTTTTCACGTATCACGATGTTAATTTGTCTTGAACGTTATCAGAATCCAAAATGTCAAAAACTGTGACAATTACAAATTAAAAACATTACTACCAACTGTCGGGTGTAAAAAAATATAATAAAAATATAATATTTCCTAGCGTACACTGTCTAAAATAAATAATTTCTTAAATATTTTCTTATTACAACAGTAGAAATTTTCAATTTTAAATATAGTTTAAAATAAGCGAAATTTGTTATATGTACCTTAGCCAATATACTTGCCAAGCCATCCGGTTTTATTTTTTAAAATCCTAATTTTCTAACGACAATTCCAGGACGCCATGAAAGAAGATACGTTAGAAAAATTAGACCCGTAAAAATTAGATCGTTTACGTAATAGGCAACATTTGTTACGTTAGATAAACGTTAAATATACGTAAATGTATTTAGCGAGAAAGTGGTTGTCTGCACTATTAAATTTAGCTGCAAATTTAGTCGTATTTAGTTTTATTAACAGTGTTTTCCTGTGTGGCCACGGCGTAGGTTTACAACAATTTAACAAGTGAATGTTAAAAAGATTTATAAGGAGTTGAAATGGAAGAATAAATACATACTTTCAAAATTTTAACTTTCTATTTGAAATAAGAATAATTAATAATTTTTTATTTTTAATTTAACTTTTTTTATTAAATTCTTAGGTGAACACACCGCTCGAATTATTTAAACTTATATGTAATAATAGCTTTGGTAATTGCTGATAAATTTTGTTTCTATTAATAAGTTAAGTTTTCCACAGATTTCTTTGGTAGTATGAAGACAAGATTATATTCCTAATTGGTTTATAAAAATATCTAAAAATATTTAACGTTAGTCACAAATCTGTTGTTAACATAATATTTTCAAAGACGTAATAAACAGGATCATAATTTTTAATAACAGTTTTTATTTATTTTTTAAACAACTGTCAAATGTAAATTATTAATCAAATGTAAAACAATTTAGTAAAATATTTAAATTTGTAATTAATATTTATAGAAGTTATTACATAAAAGAAATAAACATTATTTATTATATCTCTTGTTTAGATAATTTATTTATAATCACAGTAAATTTAATAACAAATAATATTGATTACTTAAAACTAATCTCTGCCTCAAGCAGTTGTGTTTAGTTTACACATTTATTTATCGTATTAAACATCAGCTTTTTGATCATCGATGTTGAGTGTGTATTGATAACCTCCCACTATAGTATTAGGCACTGATATATGTGATACGTTTGATTATGTGAGTGCATTATCAATTTACTTTCAAAACAACAAACCCAGAAAAAATAGTGCTGTTCCGGGGATCAAACTAGAAGACATACAAGTTTGTCATCTAAGTCTATATAAGAAAATCTAAGATTTCGTCTAAATTTGTTTTGTTTTAAATTTGGCGCCGTTTGTTCAAACATTACTAAAAATTTCGTTATTAAAAATTTAACATATACAATCTAAAGACATAGGAAATTACTCATGAATCGCTATACAGTAAAACAGCGCATATAAATTGTAACAACAGAATATTTTGGTTTATTTATTTCTCGACTTGATTTTGCAATGTGGTCTTGCAACGTTAAGTTAACAATAATTTAAAAATCACGAAATAGAATTAATTGACGACAATCGTCACCTTTGTCACCGTTTTTGATAGTTAACATTGTAGTTTAGTTATCAATATTTTAGGCTCCCTTTATCAATAACAAATACATGCCTCGTTTTACGATGCCTATATTCATAAAAATTTTAATAAAAAGAGATACTAATTTCTAAGTTAAATTGAACAAGGACCTCGATTCTTATCTGTATATCTATATATTCGATTAAAACTCGGGGTCAATAAGTATTATGGTTTGTATTTTTCAGATACTTTATTCCACTTCAGCCACTGGTTATTTAATACGACATATTTATTAAAATAAAATATAAATTTATGTAATAAAAAAAAAGTAACGTAGCTACTTGTATTAATTTTTCTTTTGTATTTTTTTTTCGAATATGTGTTAATGACAAGATTTTAAAATCGAGATAAAAGTTGATTAATTATAAACAATCTATAGATATTTAATAACGTATATTCTGTATGATAAGTAAGTCTAAAGTCAAAACAGGTTGTTAAAAGAATTAATCTGAAATCTAGATAGAATCTGTATTGAATCTGAATAGGGGACATGGACATGGGCATGGGCATGGATGGAGAGACGAGGGACGGGAAGTTGTTATCAAAATAATATGTTGAATCTAAACGGAAGCTGCATGAAAAGATGAAAATTTATGTAGAATGTGGATTGAGCAGTGGCGAACAGAGAATATTTTATAGGGGGACGAAATTCGTCTTGACGTCTTTTCAATTTATACTCAGAAATTTTATATTAACTCTAAGTGACAAAGTTTTTGCAAAATTTTAGATTATTTTCTTGTCTCGTTGACCTGCCAACTGGCACAAAATATTTAAGGATTATGATTTTAAAATAACTGGAATTATAGACTAGCGCCATATTGGTATTACCTGATTTACTTTTACATGTTTTTTGATTGCATTGCACTGTTGTAACTGTTTTAGCATCAATTAAATTCTAAGTCACTTTTAGTATTTCATTTCCATCAACGATTGTTTATAACTTTTGCAACACCAATTTTTGCTTATGTCATTGTCAACATCAACTGTATTTTTATATCTGGCAACACTAAAATACGCTTTTTTTGGTTAAAAGACCTCACCTCTTCTTGCTAGACCCTTCATACGTTCCTTCCAACAAATAAATAAATAAATCTTTCGCAAAGAAATATGTGTAACGTTCCAGTGCATGCAATCTGCATGCGAGGTAGAAAATGAACCTTGGAAATAGCTTGTAGTAAGCTAATAAGTTTAAAAGTACACTATAAGATAATTTTTTACTTGGGTAGCCTAATTTAGATCACGGAGTCCTCAAAACTTTTGCGCAATAGGCTCTGCAAGTGCTTGATCCGCCACTATAAGGACATGAATATCACCATATAGGATGTTCATTTCAATTATTTTATTCTAAATTAAATCTTATACTAATTAATAACTAAAGCTGATATCATATAATCAGCAAATAAAAATATATCTCCCTCTCCTTGCCCTTCATGCCTTTGTTTGATTACGTAAGTCTATGGACTTCTTTAAGAAATATTATCATTTTTTTATCAGTATAATAGCTTGATAATCGGATTTTCTCTAGGATATTCATTATTTTTTTCTTTTGTTGGCATTACTGCATTTTATCTACTTTCAGTTGACATTTCTTTTTGTATTGACGATGCACTTTAGGGGATTCCCTCTTATTTATTGTTAGGTAATCTCTATTGTCAAATATAATTAACTTTTTTGTGTCTTAATATTTTAGATGAAAATTTTGATAGAAAAGAAATTGTTTAGAATTAATTTAAAAATATAAACGTTCTGTTTTATCCCATTTATATTAGCAATTTTGCACGCCCGAAAATCGGCCCCTGTCGAAGAACATTCTACGAAAAGTTGCGTTCAAGTTGCTCGGCCGTTTACACCTGCATTTTTGTTCAATTATTTGTTCAATTAATTTTGAATCACTTAATAAAAATTAAGTATTAACAGGAAAAGTCTAATATTTCACTATTGAATTTTGATCTTTCTAAACTATAATTTATGCATTCAAATATAATATGATCCAAAGTTCCTTTTTCACCACATTGACATCTATCGTCGGATTTAATATTAATTTTGTACAGGTGAGCTGGACAGGTGAGTTTTACAATGATTACTTTTGATTCTGATTATAGTTGATATAATTTTGCGGGACTCATTTCTAAACCATCTTTTCTTATTTAAAGCAGGTTTTTAAGAAAAGATAACTAGATTAACTTGAACCTTTCACGTTAACTGTCTTATATGATAATTAACTGATATATATTAATAGTTAATTTTTCAAAATGACATCGTTTATTCTCGAATATCATCGGCTATTTACGGTGAAAAATTTAAGTTTCTGGTAACCGGCGTCAAAAAATAGCGCACAATTTATTCGATGCCGGACCAAGCAACTCTGGCTTCATTTCAATAATTAGTTATGGTGCATACGTACAGAGCCGCTTTACCTATGGTGCAGGGTGTTAGGGGCCGCCAAACCTCCGATAACAGACGCGAAAACACATTTTAAAATGAATTTTAAATACTACCTATTAGATATCGCAATTAGTAATTATTCGACGAACGGTTCGAATTTTTGAATCAAAATAATGGAATTTTTTTCATTTCTTCATAAATTAAACACTGGAAGTATATGGACAGAGAAACAAAAAAGCACATTGTTCTAATTTAGAAAATAAACTATCTCATGCTGGCTCTTCAGATGTGAGGAAGTTCGAGCTCTTTAACGAAATCGGATTATTACCGATGTTTATTGATGATTCCACTACGCCATTAGATATTTTAAATTATTGCTTTACGAATAAATTAATCTAAGTGTTTTCAAATTTGTCCACAGCACTTAGAATGTATCTCACATTGCTAGTCACTGTAGCACACAGTGAAAGATCATTTTCTAAACTAAAAATAATTAAAAAGTATCTTAGATCAACATTGTCGCAAAATAGATTCACAAATTTATCGTTAATAAGTATTGAACATGAAATCAAAATTGAAGTCAGTGACATCGTTAAAGATTTTGCTAAAGCAACACAAAACACATGATTAGTGATTTTTGAAATAACTACAAGTGGTTTTTATTCCTGAAACCCCTTCATCCTTAAAAAATACTTTTTGCTCGTGTTCCTATTGCTTCCCGACATCATTTAAAATTGCAGCGTTTGCACCCGAATTTCAGTTCACTGGTGAAAATATAACTGTAAGTATTCCATTATGATTGGGCGCATACTAGAGGGCCGCCAAGTTATTGATTGCGCACGGGCGCTACATGGGCTAGAGCCGCCTCTGTATACATGCTAAAGTAAATGAAAAGTAAATGACTTTATGCAATTAATGGAAAATAAATAGAACGAAATTTATATTATTTGCTGAACACATCTGAAGTAACGGAGGTGTAACGCATTTATTGTTTCATCAAAGAACCACAGGTCAACTTTTTCAGATGTTTAATAATAATCAATCTCAATATTTGTTTCTTGTAATGGTTTGAATTCATACTACCGTTTTTACCATATATTAGCGGTGTATCAAAGCATCGTATCTGTAGACCATAACGCTGCCTTTCAATTGAACTTGAGCTTATCATTGTACTCAATGACTTAAAAACCTGACCCGCGTTGTGGATATTGTATTATCTATTTAAATAAAATTTAAGTTGTTTTCTGTAAAATAAATAAATTTAAATATGTTTGACAATTGAAGTAGGCTCCGATAAAAATAAAAAGGCGTTTATATTATTAACAAGGACATAATTAATCTAGTAGTAATTGAATTTAATTAGTAGAAAACAAAAGCAAATTAATTAGAATAACATTAGAGCTCGAACTGTTCAGTCCTTTTGGACAACACAAATTTTTTAAACGGTTTAAAATATTAGTTTTGTATTTATTCAGTTAAAAATAAATATATTAAAATTATTTAATCAAATTATATTAAAATAAGATGCAGTGTTTATTTTTTTATTCTATTGTTATTATTGTTTTGTATAAAGTGTTATGTGATAGTGTTACTTATGCAGATTCTGAATCAATAAAGAATAACTGCGGCAAGAACCTAGATGAGTTGTGTTGTGAATTAGACGTTGACTTCAAACCTAAGAAAGATTGTTGGCTTCGTTGTGCCAGCGTTGTGTCACCTGAAGGCACTGCAATAGCAGACTCCGATAAGCCTCTCGTACCCGGCTGGGACAACCTCCCAGAAAAAATTGAAAATGATGATAAACGCCGTAAAAATCAAAAACCGTCCTCCAAAAAACATAGACATCATCAGCACCATGGATCAAGGCACTTACATTCAAACTCTTCAAAACATTCCTCTAGAAACACTAGTAATACAACTTCAATAAATAACTAATTAAGAATCCGACGTAAGTTTAGTTAAAAAGAATTCTAAATTTATGAAATAAATTATTTGTATAATTACTAAAATCAAAACATAAATTCTAAAATAAAAATATAGTGTATGAAATGTAAAATATTTAAAGACAATATAATGGTTTAATTGTTTATTTGCATTTATTTATTTCTTGAGTTTTTTGTTAGCACTGGAGGAGCATCCCAAGCAGCAGTGAGAGCAGTCTTCCATTTGGACTTAGAATTATTACGATTTAAGATTTTCTCTTTGTGAATACTTTTCAGGAATAGATACATGTCTTAGCTGGTGAACTAGTTGACTAGATTTTCTTCATTTAGTGTTTGATATCAGTTAAACTGTAACAGTTTAGCGGTATAAAGATGATTTTCTACATATTTTTTTAGACTTCTCTGCAAATCAGATTCTACCGCCTGATAAAGAAATAAGATGACTATTTGTACTTAGTAGGATTTATAAAGAATAGTTTCTTTAAGCAGCTTAAAATAAAATTAAAAATACATTAATTATTAAGTTATACTGATATGTGAAAAATCAAGAATTATTAGCGCATTCAAAATAATAGAATGACTTAATTTTATGTTTAAAATTTACATTTCTTAGTCAGGAATTTGAAAATAGGTGTGATATTCTCTATAAGATGAGAAATTATACTTTATATTGTGTATACTTTCTTTGTGTTGGAAGGTAATTCATTTCCATCTCGCTTTTCCTATAGCAAAGTAACTGCAAGAATTAAGAACAGCGAGAATTCAAAGCGTCAAATTTTACACCTATCGAGTATGTCAGATGTAATACAATAAAAAACAAAATAATATTTCATACTAGAAACGGCATTAAATACAATTTTTAAATTAATACTAAAAATGTCAACAACTTATAAACAAAGAAGAGCATCTGCAAAATCTTTAATCAAAACTGACGAAGGTAAGAAATTTAATTATTTTAGTTTACAAATTTATATTGTCACAATATTGAAATTATATAAAAAGTATCCAAGTTTAAAACGTAATGGGCTTGTGAATTCGTTTCTTAGGAATCGTTTTCTAAATTTGAAATTGAATACTAAAAAGTTGGCGGAGTTATAGCTATACCAAATTTGAATTTCAGTTTTGCCGCTTGTTTTAGATATGCATAGTGCGTCACAGAAGAAATAAGAAATCGAGATTAATTTAACTATTTTGCAAGCTATTCGTAATATAAAACTTCATGGAATACACAACCCAACTGTTAGTAGTAAATGACGTATCACACACAAACTCGTATGAGTCTCTGTTGTATAAAAGAGACGGCAAATCCTCTTTCTATAACGTTGGATCACTATAATAATTAAAGAGACAGAGAAATGACTTTTTTAATTGTTAATATCTCCTAAAATATAGCAAATAATTAAAAAGTAATTGAATCTTTGAGGTTCTGATTGTCAATTTTATCAATAACATGAGTTCACAACCCCATTGCATGTAACTGGAATGATTTCAGCTGTCTTCAACTTAAGTCTACATAAAAATTTAGATCTTATACTTAGTTTTTGCAATTTCGTAACATCATATTTAATTTTTATCACATTCTCAATATTCTGTAGTGTAGTTTTTAAGAGACATGTTAACATACTTTGTCAAGTTTTAATTTTTGTAAACATGCCGTATGCAGTATGATTCAAATAGCTCAGCTAAGAAAAACCATGCGCCTATTTCCAGCAAATAATGTAGAAGGAAACTATAACTCTAATAGAATCCACGAAAACAGCAGGAGTCTTAGAAAGCAATTTACCAGCTTATCTAGAATCCTGACAAGGTACTTTAGAACACAAGAAGGTCCTCAAATATAAAGGGGAGATGCGAAAATAAATTCCTTGGCATCGTAAAGTCCTAAATTCCGGAAGAGATGCTATTGCGTTCTATCTAATCATCTGTACCGAGAAATAGGGACTCTAGACCGGGACAAGGACTGGGGACCAGTAGACAATGTGGCCAATCTGCTCCATGAGTCGTGGACTAATTTACAACCATCCCACTCCAATAGGAAAACAGGATTCTAGGCCTGGACCAGGGATACCTCTCCAAGGAGATAATAAGATGTCACACTGTTGCTGAAAGATAGAGGGGGGAAAGAAACACACCTATAATTAGATACAGGATGTGAACTTGTTAATAGATTATCACGCTTCTCTTTTGCCTCGCTTCTCTTTTATTTCTGAAATATTTGTTAAGTGAAAATAACAGATTTGTAAGTAAAGAGTTCGTTTTTTTTAAGTTTATAAAAAATATATGTTACGTAAATAAGGTTACGTGTTATACAATGTTTTGTGACCTATTTCATTGCTTTCTAAAAAATTAATCTACTTTTATCGAATAGAACTTATCAAGAAGATTTTCTAAAGATTAAAAAATGATTAAGCATTTAATTGTTGATAATTGTTTCAGATATTGAGTCCTACCACTGACGACCTGCTACAAGATTGGTAGTTTTTGTGGTCTCGTGACCCCATACATGTGAACTACACCACTGCCTAATGTATGTATATAATCAACATAGCTTGATAACAACCAAACTCAGAAAATATATCTGTGGTCTGGGCAACGAACCCGAAGACACAGCTCTAACCACTGTCTTGTCAGTAAGTATTTAAAAAAATATAAAATAAGATATTTTTAGTTTACATAGTAGTAGTTTTCAAAAATTGATGAATGAAAAGAAAGTGATAAAAATTAACGTGACATACTCGTATTACAAATAGATATATTATAAATATACAAAGCCAGATAGAAAATGTAATGCTTTAATTCGCATGTAGTAAGCTAGCAAGTGCATTGCAAGACAATTTCTATATAAGAAGTAGAAAATGAACCATGGAATAAACTAGTGGTAAATTAGCAACTGTGAAACTTACTGTATGATAATTTTCTATGTAAGTAATAGAAAATGAACCTTGGAATAAGCTTGTGACATGCTAGAGAGTCAATTATCGTTCTGGAGTTGAGCACATATTAAATTTGTTTAAAATAATTGTTAATGAAGGTACTTTCAATAGTGTATACTAATGTAATCATATATATTCATACTTAAACCACATAAAACTTATCTAAAATTTTGTAGTGCAATTGCATGTCATGTCTTGTCTTGTCTTGTAATGTCATACGATGCGAGTGTATCATTGATAAGGGTTAATAGATAACATCAATTTCTCTGAATGAGGGTTCTTAAATCAAAGTAATTTTATTTCTAGTAATTGAAACCTTTTTTGTGGTGAAAACATTGTCCCTACGCCCTAACTCAATTACTAAAAACCTGGTGGCCCCCTCTTCCAGTACAGTCTACGAAATGTGTACGGCTTTGATGACACCATATGAGGAAAAACGTACGTATTTTCTTTAAGTTACCACAATAAGAATTATTAAATGTTTATAAAAAATTGAATTACAAAATGAGAACAATTGAAGATATATAGTCTCTGCATTAATTAAGGAGATGCGCACATTTCTGACAATATTGTCATATGATTGTCAGCACTGCTGCTAACACCCGCTAAACACGGTTGCATATATTTAAGGTTTATTTAAGGTGAAACGATACTTGGCCATTTTTTCTCTCGAAATATGGATGGCGATACTATACAACAGGTTAAATATTATCAAGAAAAACATGTTTTTTTTATGTTTAAATCGTTTTATGTAAGTAACTATAAACGCGAATCAAAATCTAAAGCTGCAATTACTTAGATGAATAACGTATCTACATTTTAAGCTTCCTTCCACTGACTTTTAATGAGTTGGAACCGCAAAAATAATTTTTGAAAATGAATATTGCTACATTTTCTAGTTAAATTCTAATGTTTATATTTTTAGGTCTTAAGCGTAAGTTTGAGAATCATAATAAAGGTTATAACATTTATGACAAACCCTTAGAAATGTTACCAGTCATATAAAAATTGGAATTTAACTAGAAAATATAGCAATATTAATTTTCAAAAGTAGTTTTTGCGGTTCCAACTCATTAAAAGGCAGTGGAAGAAAGCTTAAAATGTAGATGTGTTATTCATCTAACTAATTGCAGCTTTAGATTTTGATTCGCGTAATCTATACTTGTTCAGTTTTATTCTCAAATATTGCCAATTCTTAATAAGTTTTTACCAAATTTTATAAATTTAATTTTACTTTTATTTTTATTTAATAAAATATATTTTTTTAATAAAATAAAATAAATCATTTCATACAATGATATTGGAAATAATAATCAATAGTAATTGTCAATAATAACTAAAAAGAATTTCTACATTTTATGCTAATTAGTTGATATTAATTGTGTACTTGTACTATGATGCGAGAGGATAAGTTTTTAATGTACTCAACTGTATTAATGCCGCATTATGCGCTTTTGAGTCATAATTGGAAAACAGCCTAAACTAATATATTAGTAAAAGATTTTTACAGGTTAAGTTGCATAGTGCAAAAATTTCTTCAAAACAATGTTTTTTTAAAGTCAACTATTTAAATTTCAACTACGTGGACTTTGAACAAATCTCCAACACATCGCAGTAATCAAATGATTTAGGTATTCACTTTTGAAGTAGAGTGTACAAACAGATTTCATCCGGGGTTTATGTCTCTCAATTTTAGAAGGATAATAGATTGCGACCAATGTAATACTGTCCTTGCTTTTTATTAAAAAACGACGAGAGCGTAGCGCGGGGTAGCGGGTTCGTTGTAAGGGTTTGGTGCGAGGCTGAGGACTTACAGGCAGGAGTATAGGGTGATTACCCCCCTTACACCACCCCTTCAAATCGGATTATTTTGGAACCTGAAATAGTTGACAATTTAACCGTTTAAATGAAATCGGCACCAGTCGCCACTAAATCCAAGGGATTACGGGGTAAGTATGATTGGAAATAATAAAATAACTAATGACAACTTCAGGGTGGCGTCTGGTGATGGGGATGCACTAATACATGTACACACCTATATAAGACACGTGTATTAAATAAATTGCAATTAAATATTCAGATGGACTCAATTATCTCGAACCTTTAGAAATTCCTATAGACAATGTTCTCAAGTATTGTGTGAGGACCTTTATGCTAGCTTGCACTACAGAGCCGATCGTTCGCCGAATGGATTTTTTAGTACACCGGGCCCCACGGTTTTGTGAGAGACTCTGAATACATATTTATGATTCTTATTTCATTGATAGCGACACAAATCTAAAGAGCAAGCGCTCTCATGAGTCATGATACCAATTCTGTGTTTCTCTAAGCGGAGAGAGGGGGTTAAGGTTTTATTTATATGAAAGAAGAAGATATTAAGTTTATTGTGTAAAAATTTGAAATCAATTGGAGTAAAACTGTCGGAGATATAGAGTTTTAAGTTTGAAACCTTTAAACGCGTTTTTCTCATACTTAGCTTTTTAACAGTCAGTGTCCTCTCCAGCTCAAAATTTACTGTAACGATCCTCTTGAAATTTTGCACACTCTTTCTTTACATAAATGTCACCGATAGCTCATATATACGACTAACCAATTAGATTTAGTAGAAATCGTAGAGTTCGCTGCATAAGCCTTACATCCCCCTGCGTTCTCTTCTACGTTTCATTTGATAAATTTAATGCGTGTGATGGATGCTTATCTTTTAGGGTTTAGGGACGTATGCGGACCTAAGGACGCTTGTTTTTACAATTTAAAATCAAAATAAATAAATTAAAAAAATATTTATAAGCGAATTGAACCAGACTTGTAACCCATCTCATTGATCTACTTTCTAACGCATGTTTATACTTTTATAAGTTGATTAAAAAGTATATAAATATAACTTCGAATATTTTTGCATTTATAATAATTTAAATATTCTAATTTAGCAGAAATCATGACTTTGTAAGTTCTGATAAAAAATTATCTCTCATAATTATAAAATGACGAAGCGATTTTAAGAATATATTTTTTTTTTATTAAAAAAGATAATAAAAAAAACTATTTTTCTTGTAAAATATTGCAGCGTTCATCTTGTGCATCCCAAAGTATAGTCACGTGAAAAAAATTTAAGAAACATGTATCTTCGAATAAGATAAAATATACTTCTTACGATTTTTATTTGCAATAAAAATATAATATTGTATATAGAAAGGCTCAGCCTTTACGCACATTTGAGACACGACTGAAATGACTTAAAACAGTCTTGTTTTTGTTTTAGGCAAGTGTGAGAATATATGAAGGGGGGGGGGGGGGGGGGGGTTGATGCGGTAGGAGTGAGGAGTAGAATCCAAAATTATATTAAAAAAAAAGCACAAAACCAAATAAAATTTGTTTCCACAATGGCAGGGGTTACAAAATCATAAAATTTTTGTAACGTAATTTATGTATTTCAATTAACATGATTTTTCTATTAATATCATATTTTCTGTGTTTCATCAACAAATGAAAAAGTCTAGATGAAAACAGTTTTCTTTCTATCAAATTCATATTTTCCGCAACTGCATACAGATTTTCTATGGTTTGTACATCTATTTTTCTATTATTCCGCTTCCTCATTCTATGAGTTTTCTTATAAAAAATATTTCTTATATATATTTTTATTAAAAATAAAGAAGAAAAACATATTGCAGTAAATTATATTATTTTAAATGAAAACAGGATAAATGAACAATGAAAATGAATGAAGAAAATGTTTGGTTAGGCTTTCAGTATGAAAGTAAAATTACTTAGTTTTAGCACAATCCGTAGTGGCGCTATTGTTACAATGTTTCAAGGACAAATATTTTTTCTTTGTTTTGTTATGAATAGAGACTTCAGAACTGTATGAGATTATAACGTTTACATATTTTGAGCCATAACAATATTTATGTATTTACTATGGAGAAATTGAAAGGTGTAGAGTATTTTTAATGAGGCGATTATATTTGTAGCGAGCATACTCGTTTCGTAGCCGACTGCTTTATTGGGATCTTTGTATTTGGGACGATAAAGTTATCACAATTAAATAAAAAGACATTAAAATGACAAAACTTGAAGAAAGAATTAGCATGTAACCTGCGCAAAGCAATTATTAGCAAAGTTATTTAATATTTCCAACAAGTTTATCACCACGATTCCAGAGAAGGGGTTAAAACCACATGATGTGGTTTGGGGTGGTTAACACTCCCTTAGACCACCACCCGGACTATCCGGCCACCCTTTATTTCGATCAATATTATGAGAGTAGTAAGCCGTGGTCGCAGCAGCCCCACGTACCAGCAGCAGCATGCTGGTGGAGGCGCTACTCGCAGAGTGATAGTCAAACTGGTCGACGTCCTGCAGGATCTGAGTTTCCGGTGATGCAAGTGCAGTGTCCTGTGTCCTGTGTCCTGCAGGATGTATGAAGGATTATAAATATATGGTAGAAGATCCTTCAAGTTTTATCATCAGTTTCCAGTTTGAGATATTCTCTGAAGTATGTCATTGAGATATTTACAGATGGGAAGATTTTTGGGGCTTCCAAAATTTGAAATCTTATTATGTATTAACCTAGGTTAATTATAGAGCTCTAAGACTATTATCAACCTTGAGATTTATCAGTAATCAGTGCAGCCAGATTTACAGGGAATCGGTCCGTTTGGGAAAGTCGAAAAAAATAAATAAATTGTGATTTGATTTAGTTGGGGAAGCAGAAAGTACGTGTAAAATATGTGGCTATAAATGTAGTGCCAATATAATAAAGAAAAATACAGTTTCTCGAAATTCAAATCATTGAACTACCTTTTACTAACTTTAGAAATGAACCCTGCACAAGTAGAAAGTTATCTTGCAGTGCCAAGGTTCTGTTTCTAGTTCTTATAGACAAATTATTTTGCAATGTATGTTTCACATTTGTTAGCTTACTACTATTGCGTAATATTTTCACGGCGGTGAAGTACACAGCCGATTCAGACTAGTGGGGTAAATCAAAATTAATTCGGTGTTAAATCGAACTTTAAATTCCATGGCTAATCGGAACATTTAAGCAAATATTTAAGTGATAATAGACTGTAGAAGTATTATAAGTAACTTAAATATTATTATATAATATATAAATTCACCAATTAGTGTCTTATATTGCTGTTTTAATACAGGAAAATAAAACGCAAACGAACATCTAAAACCTCATTATTTAATGAATTTTTTTTTTTATAAATAAGTTAACTAATATGTCTCTTATTTGTAATAATAATTAAAAAAGACATGAATTTTAGTGGAATCAAATTTAATTATATCCTGCTAAACTTGGCCATGGACCAAAGCTCCTCCTGTATTTATCAATTCAACATGTATCACTTCTTACCAAGCACCAAAGAAGACAAAACTAGACATTCCATCGTATTCAACATAAAATTTAATGAGTTTAAGGTCAAAACACTTCCTGCAATATCCTTTTATAGTTTTCCTGCAATACTTTTCATCAAGACTATACTTGAGTTCACACTAACTCAAATCCATGCCTTATATACTACCTATGTCGTTATATAAGTGTTTATATACATACATAGCTTGTTATATACTAGTCTCTACATAGCGTAGCTACTATCGTAGAACTCTACGCGCTCTACGTATAAAAACACGGCGAGAACCAACAGAGAATCAGAACCCTCCGCTGGTTCGGTTCTACACGCTGTGTTTTTCGTCTATAATGTTATTGGTTAAATATATTGGCGCTAGAGGCGCTCGGGTCGCTTGGGCTACTGGAGTAGCCGTAGCAGTCCTTCGTAGAGCTACTGTGTTGTCTACAGAGAATACTAAATGTAGAAGGGAATTGTTTGGGCTAGTTGGAAACAAAATGGAGGGTATACATCAAACATTACATTATAATCTTTTGAAAGTGAAATATTAAATTAGGAAATAGAAATAAATATTAGGAAAACTTACACTTAACACTATAGATAATTTAAGGTTCATTTAAATAAGTATATAAATAGTTAATTGGGATTGAAATGGAATGGAATATGGGATAACATATTTGCATATTACATATTAGTTAATGCACTTATAAATTGTTAAAAAAAATTATATATTTGATAATTATGTTCAAACATGTATTTGTAATTATGTTCCATGTATTAATTTCTATAAATGTTCACACTGAACAGACTGGTTTTGTTTTTAGTGTTTTACTGCGTATCCCATAAAAATTACAAACATGATAAACAACAACTGACAAGCGCAAATGTTCGCAAAAAACAAAATTGCGTGTTCAAACCAAGCAGACTAAAAAACAACAACAAACGTGTTTTCCTTTGATCTTACCGACTCCAGATGGGAATGTGTTTTGTTTACTAAAACAGCAACAAAAGACAAAAATGTTTTAAGAACTGTTTTTCTAGTGTGAAAACGGCATAACGACGGTATATTTTAACCTAGATAAAATATAAAGCCAGATATAAATTATCTACTTATAAATATTGCTACATCAAAATCTTTTTAAAAAATTTCGTACTGATGATGACTGAAGGTCAAAAAACGTTGTACATTAGGTAAAATTGTTTACGAACTGATACTTAGGTAAATCTTAAATACACAACTGTTTTTAGCGGTTTATATAAAAAAACAACAATTTCTAAAACTAGGTGAGTCATGATCGTTATAGATAAAAAAAGATTTTACCTTATTTCTTGGAAACTAATAAAAAAAAAACATAATAAAGCTTCATATTCTATATGAGTATGCAAATAAACCGAAAAACATATTTTCTGTGAATCAATCTTCATTATTTTACAAAATACTTTTCATTTTGTTTCAATTTATTTAAAATAGTAAATTATATACAAAATTCTCTGTTGGTTTATCATTTCTGTATTCTATACTCGTATATAACACTCTCTAAAGTACTGAGCTTTTTTTTATACGTAGCACCGATTGCTACGCTTAAAGCTTCAGCTACGTTACGTCATACATATATACGTATAGCTATAGGTGCTACTAGCACAGCCGGTTACGTGTATAACCTGTATATGCAATGTACACTCTGTGCTGTGAGTTTTGATTTAAAAAAAGTGATAAATATTTCTTAAAAAATTTAATATTTATTTTCTTTCATAATAGCAACCGAACAAGTGTTTAGTGCTGAAGTTTCATTTGCACGTGTTTCAAATTTATTTTAGATAATGAGTTTTTGATTTTTTTAGTGGAATAAAAGCTCGTTCTGCGTGATAAAACTATGGAATTATATAAAAATTGCGTTGCAAGTGAAGTGGGGTCAAAGACAATATTTTACCCAAGAATTCCAAATCAAAAATAATTCTACAACATAAATTTTAACAGTACAATCTAACAACAATACCTTCTTCAAAGTCTGAACTCTATTGATTCGTTCTATTCAAAATTAATGAAATTAATAAAACTTAAGCGTGAAAAAAAATTTCTTTACTTACCCTAAACATATAGCAAATTTCATTTTAGTACATTTATTTTGCAGTATGAAAACTGTGTCTATACGTTTTTACTAATAAAAATACACCGTGTGAATATTCCATTGATTATACGTTTAAAATCGAATACTGTAAAAAACGTACAGTATAATGCCGTGTGAACCCAGCCTTATTGTCAGCATAGCTAATAAAGTTAATCAAGTGTCTACACTATCGTCATGATGTATGCGTGTTCGTTTACAAATGGCTGAGGAGAATATATGTACATAAGCTTACAAGGAAAATATTCGAGCTCACGGCGCAACACTTATAGTATTCGTACGCGAACACGCATAACCTGTGAAATTCGTGTAGGTGCATAAGTGTTCGAATTCGAACAAGTATGTATGGTCCCGGCATTAGAGGAAAAAAAGACGACTAAAATCATAAGAAAAATAATAAAATACTTCGAACAAAATTTCTTTGATTGAATATACCGAAGTATGTATTACTTGCTTTGTTATATACTAATGTTTTCATAAAAGAAAAGTTGGATAGTGCCGCCCTACTATCGGTGGAAATTGTAACTACATTGTCTACTCTAGTGAAATAAAAGTATTTCTTTTGATTACTTACTACAGTATAGTAATAGTGTAAATTGTACATACATTTAATTAAACATTCTTTTTTTTAATGTGTTACAATATCTCGTACTATAAAAAGTGTTGTAATGAAAATTATTATGAAGGAAGAAAATTTCACACCAACATTGTTTATATTTGTATTTCATATTTATGATTGCCAACTTCAGAGTGTTTGACATACTATCGTACATATTTTCTAACTTTTTGTTAAGCTTCTAATAAAAAATTAACCTGAAGTTGCATTTTTTCTCTAATTCTTTTTGCCAATATAAGCAAACAAATGCACAACAGATCTGCAAGTGTGTTTGAATATTAGCAAAGTTCTTACAGGTCAAAATGAAATGGTAGAAAGGTTATAAATATAAAAGAAGATAGGCTAACATATGTTTGTCATCATTTTGTAATGTTAATGAGATATTTGAAGTAATTCTACCGAAGAAACAAACCTTTTAAAATTACATTTAAAAGTTTGTCTATTTGTAATATTCTTCTACATAATTTAGTTAATCGTACTCTTGATAATCCTTGCTGATCTATCTCTTCTTATTTCTATCTGAGTTTTCAATAGTCTGGTAACTGTGGTTTATTATAAACCTTGGTTGATACTTCGTCTCTGATTTTGGTTTGAGTCTATCATAAATGTAGCTTAACCAAACAAAATACCTGGGTTATATTTCTCGTTGTTTAACTGTGGTTCCTCTTCGACAAAACTGTAGTTTATTAGCAAACAGCAACGCTGATTAATAATAATGAAATTCATTTGTTTATTTTTTCTATTGAAAACTAATAATTTTTTTTTTACTTCTCGTATAATAAAGAACTAATGCGGTAAACAAGTTTCACTTCAAAAATGAATTTCCTTTCAAGAACTTTTCAATAATTCAGATTTAACTGAAGCATCCCAGTACCACGGTTGGTAAAGTGTCTTGAGTTCGTTTGTATATTTCAAACCAAACTATTTATGCAGTGTACCACGAAAATAGAAGTCATCTAGAATTCAAATTCACAAACATGAAATGAAAACGAAATACCAGCGAAGTTTTGTTTGTTTTAACGCGTCATGTTGTAAGAGCAAATGAAATATCAGTAAACTATTCTTCTATTTCTGTGTTTCAAAGAGAATGCGCGTGTGGTTTATTGGGTTATCGTATCACACAGTGTCTGAGATTCACGTGTCATACTTCATTCCCCCCTTCTATCACCACCTTCCCTCACTCCACCCACTATATCTATAATAGTTGATTTATACCACATGCTTTATGCCGAACAATACATCGATTTGCTGTGATATCGCTTCTGATTAGGATGTTAATGAGCTGTCTGTCCCCTCACATCTCTCCCAACTGATGTGCTACTGCTACCCCCACTATCATCATTCAAAGCAGATTAGTCGAGTCTGGTGTGGTGGATTAATTACGATATTAGCAGATACATGGAATGTAATAATTAATAAAATAATTGCCTAACCCAACCTTATTGTTCAAAGGACGTATAACGATGTAATTAAAAATATTTCAGAGTTGTAATTAGTGGATTGAATAAATATGTTGTACATACACCGTCTTGATGACACAATTTTGTAACTAAAGGTTTCTTAAATTAGAGAAAATTAGATAGCAATTTATTAATTTCTATAAAAGTGTACTGATAAAGCTGGTTACCAGAACCTCAAATGTCCAATTATTTTTTAATAACTCCTTATATGTTAAGAGATATTAACAATTAAAAAAGTCATTTTGTCTCTTTAATTATTAAAGGGATTCAACGTTGTATACATTTCAAATGCATGTGACATCACAATCCTTGTGTAAGGTTACCAACTCATAAATCTCTGCTATATGTATTTATATATCAAAATATCAAATATTATTTACAGCTATTTCAAGGAATAATAAAATTTCAATATTATGTCTGCTGTAACAGGATTAAATAAAATAAAAACTTATTATTCTTTGACTTGACTTGATTATTTGACTACCAACAAACTGACTACAAATAACTGACGTTAAAATGCATTTCACGTCATACAAATATGGCTGACCATCTCACAGCGCTAAAACTACAATTTAAATTTTTAATTGCTATATCTCCGTCAACATTTAGATATTTAATAAAATAAACACGCCAATACACATTTACTAACATCAATTTCAATCAACAATTGAAAAATCGACCACTAAAAAATGAGGACACAAGCCCATTAATAAAATAATTTATTTTTTCGTCTGAAACATTGAAAAATTAATAAAAAAAATGACGTATAATTGAGATACCTTCGCCTTAATACTGCTTCCTTACCCTTAAGTGAAACGTTTAATATTAAAAACTGTGACATACTAATACCGTGAGAGTTTACAAAGTTTTTTTTTCGATTCTCAACTTTATTTACTTCTTTCTGCCTAAAAGATTTCATTCTTTACCTGAGCCGAGCGGAACAAACGGAACTCGATTGCCAAAGTTTAGTATCTCGCGGCTACCAGAAGATTACCTCCATTATACATAAAACAGGTGTTTCCTTCGTGCTACAAGACATGATATCCAATGTAACATATGTTAACATATGACGAAGTAATACCACGTATTAAGGTTTACTTTTTTAAAGAAATAATATTTAAAAAAAAATAGTATTTGGTTCACCGCAAAAACGGAAACTTCAAATTATATTGAACATGTACCGGGTTAATTAATACTGACGCTGAAGGAGACGGTGAATTGTTTTTGTATGGATACAGGGTGCTTTAAGAAATTGGGGATGATTCTTGGGGAGAAATGTTTACTGTTATTGTTAGGGGTGTTGAATGCATTTAAATAAATATTAAAATCTGATGCTACAGGGGTACGTCCAACGGAAATCGAATAAATAAAGTACAGTTAGAATGTTGGTAATACTGATCTAAGTGTAGGGCAAGTACAACAGCAGCGCTAGGTGCTGGAGTGAAAGAGTACACCGTGGTTTAAACGTGAACCTAGCCGAATAAAGGTACAAAAGTTTGGGCTATATTTTGTATCCTTTTTTCTGATGTCATGCGTCATAAATTGGACTAGTGTGATATTCATTTGGTTGGTAATATTGGCAACAGAACACTAGTCCCTTTCATGACGCATGACTCCAGAGAAAAAGTTACAAAAAAGGGTCTTTCTTAGTTGTGAGAAATTAATTGTTTGTTAATACTCCTCGCAAAGGCAGGTAGCACTAATAAATTGAATTATACGTTCATATTATTTTTACTTTAAGGTCAAAACGATAAAAAAGAAGCATATTTTCGATAATGTTTTTTGACGACACAGTTAATATATAATTATTTCTATAATTACTACAGGATAAAATGACATTTGAAGAATTCTTTGTGAAATTTTCATAAATAAATGTCAAGAAATGAGACATTGACAGCGAATCTCCGCAGTCGTCACAAAAAAAAGTAACATTGCGGAGCCACTCATAACTCATCACTTGATTTTCTGAAATCGAAAAACCAAAATGATTTCATTAGTTGATAAGTTTCTGCAGGTAACGCTGTTTTCTTTTTTTATTGATACGAGTATTTCAAATTTTTACAGCACTTTAAAGTCAAAATATGGATTTTTCATGAAAAAAATCAGAAACTTTGTTATATTAAAATTCGACAGCGTTACCTTGGCATTTATGTAAAGAAAATTTCAAAAGAATCGGTCCAGTAGATTCAGACCTAGAGAGGGCACCGATTCTGAAAGAGCTATGTTTGACAATCCGTATTTAAAAGTCTCAAAGTAACACGAAAGCAGACCAGAGAGGTGAAGACTTAAGACTCTATATCTCCGACAGTTTTACTCCAATCGACTTCAAATTTTTACACAATAAACTTAATATGTTGTACAATAATATAAATAAATTTAAAAAAAAGTTGGAACCTTACCCCCTCTTCAGGGTTAAACACTTTTAGAATAATAAAATATTTAGTGCTCTTTTAGATTAAATATTACTAGGCTGCTTTAGATACTAAACAAATATTACAAATTTTGAGTTAAAAATAGTTCGCAGGTAAAATATTTTTAAATACAATAATAATTTTAACTGTTTTTTGATTGAATCAGTAACATCTATGTTTTATGTATTGCGGATTGCATCTCTATATCCAACACGGTGTATAATATGTATACATTTAGCTATAATAAACCAATTACTTTAATTTTGCGACAGTTGTCATTACCACATTATTACGTTTATACAGGATCTTGCACTAGAGTGAAGTTGGACTCACTGTTTGTTGTTATGTATCAATTTCTCACACTCACACTCATATAAACATTAAGCAATCTTCACATGTACATTATCACCATTACACGTGACATATGTATTGTTAAGTTTCATTCCTCTGTCCCCCCATTCACCCTCCATCGTTTTGTTAATTGATATCGACAAGTCTTGTATACGTCACACGGGGCGGAACGCGAAACAGTAAATGAGGGACCAGAAGGGTGGAGAGGGTCGGTATTGTAATAAGTCCACACTAAAGCAAAGAGTTGCTGCGGTAATTGTCCGCGAACTGTTGTTATGGTCACAATAGACTTGTTGGCTGCATCTGACAGTCATAGAGACAATTGGGAATTGTAATTGTCTCTGATAAGTTACTGGGAAGATGCGCAACAAGCGGACGACGATACTGTGCCACCTCCAGCAGCGTCGCTGAAATGACGTCGTGTCGTCGACTCGTCGTCGTCGTCGTTGTCGATAAAGACTTCAAAACTTTTGTAGAGAAATACATGTGATTTTAGAAAGACCAATAAAAAAGTTTTATAAATATATTTTATTCTTTTAAAATATAAATCCCCTAAATGTTTTGTCTATACTACCTTAAATAAGTGTAGCAATTAAAACAATGGCTTAGCCCATTTATGCTTGACTTACAGAGCTATATATTCTACGTTTGGTTATCAAAATTAAATTGATTATGTGCTTGCATATCTTTAAAAGAGTGGAATAAGTTGGAGTATATTTAACATACTTTGAGACTAGTACTATCTGAATTAAACTTAAATATAATTCAAGAAGATGAGTATTTCTATTTTTCAAGAAATGGGAACTAGATGCATACATTAAAAAAAATCGATTTTTTTGCATAAATTTATTCCTTAACATTTGTAGAATATGCTGGTAAAGTGATTTTTTAAAATTCGAAATCGTTATAAAGACACAGCAGTTAGAAGAAGCGGATGATCGGAGCGCGTAGTTGACTGGTAGGACCATAAACGCGTTTTTGTGAAAACTGTGTTTTTCAAAGTTTCCTCCATCATATCTCGAGAACGGTTTGACCGATTCACTTAAAATTTATAGGATAGACTCAGCACATGTACACGCACGAAACGAACTAAATTATTCCAAAAATTCCGAGTATTTCTAATTATTTCCAAACGAAAAAGTGAAAAAAAGTCATGAAATTTGAAACTTTTTTTTAGAAATCTGCCAAAAACCCAATTATCAATATTTTCAAATGATTCTAGCTCATTCCATGCATTTTGGGCTATAGATAAAAACGCCGTTTTTAACGCGAAAATCGTGGAGGAAGTCAAGGCCCCTTTTTTGACGCAGGTATCTTCAGAGTGGTACAGCATACATCCTAATGAAAATTTTTACATGAAATTTGTTTTACATACTTTAGAAATAGTTATAAATAACTGAGAAAAATTTCGAAGTTCTATCTTTTCATTGGACGTCAAAAATGATTCTCAAAACAGGCTGTCACACGGGAGAATCCCCTTAAATAAAAATAAAAACATAAAGCTAGAATCCATTGAATCCGTTACGAGCGTATTTTTGCCGCGTGAACATTTGCCTTCTATATTTATCCTTTTCAGATTCACAAGGTCAGAAAAGGATAGATATAGTAGTGTGACAAAGATACGTATATATGGTTCCATTATAAGTCCAGCCTAAGGCTATAAGATATCAAATCAATTATTTTTTAATTTAATTTATTGGTTTATGATTCATTGCGATTTTAAAATAGTTTTATGAAAATGACTGCTTTGGAAATTAAAATGAATGTTATACACATACTTTTAATTTGATAGCCCGTTATAATAAAACTACGAACGTTCATTAATACTTCCTCTGATTGTACATCTAGTACTATTATTTATCTATCGTAGAAATCTTGTATTTGATTGAAAGAAAATTGGCCCCAAGCTTTAAGTGGCGTTTTCCAATCAAAAGAAAATATCTGAAATATATTGTTAGAGCAGAGAGCTACTATTACGAATTGCCACTTCGGAAAAATGCCAAAAAACAATATATATTAAAGACAAATAGCGTTTTCCGATTTTCTGACAATAAACTTATATAAAGGGAAAACATTTTATGAACTATTTCATTACTTTTAATGTATTATGGATATATATATATATATATATCCCCTAAATATTTGTGTATAGTACATTAAATAAGTGTAGCAATTAAAACAATGGCTTAGCGCATTTATGCTTGACTTACAGAGCTACGTAGTGTTATCAAAATTAAATTGATTATGTGCTTGCATATCTTTAAAATAGTGGAATACGTTGAATATTTGACATACTTTGAGACTAGTACTATCTGAATCAAACTTAAAAATAATTCAAGAAGATGAGTATTTCTATTTTTCATGATATATATATATATCGTTGTAAATAAATATCATCTTGACACTGCTGCATACTGACCAGCTAAATAAAGCTCTGTGAATCCAGGAAGCCATTCCAAATATGATAACAATATAACAAACTCTCTGATGAATGTTTACAGAAATAATCAACAAATAAATTTAAGTTATTCGATTATTTACTCGTGATTAATTTAATATTTTGAAAGTGAGTGTATTTTCGAGCAGAATTACATTTTACTATTTTTTTTTTAAACTAAAAAATAATCTTTGCCACATGCTGTGAACTGGAAGCCGACACTAATTATCACCCTGTAAAATCTATTGTAACTTTACATCCATACTTTATAACGTGTTTTGATCGCAGGAGTTTTATATCAACATCAACATCGCCATACCTATGTAACTAGAAAGGTGTTGAATAGATTGAGTGCAAATGGGCAGTTCAATGCGGGTGGTGTAATAGGGTGCACCACTAAATGGACGTTAAATATACGTAAATGCCCTAAAAGATAGAACTTAAGAATACTGAACAAAAAAACAACGTTACAAATTAGCAACGAGAATTTAAGGTGACACAAACAAACGACCGGCGTGTAGAAAATACTAATTACTGCGGTTGAGTTAGGGTAATAGACTTGTGATCTCATTTTTTAGGGGTGGTTTTTTAATTTTTGATTATCCTTGAAGTAGTGACGTGACATACCGTGTAGACATAATTGAACCTTATTTCGTCATTTTAAATAATTTGCACCCGCCAAAAAGTGCCAAATAAATGTTAATTTTGTTCCTAAATTGTGTTAAAACTAATTAATTTAATAGTGACCTATTTTAACCACGTCAGTACTTAAAGTTTAACATAAATATTAATATATGTATATTGACATTTTATTATTTTAAATATCCAAGTGTTTACCTAGTTATAGCTAAATCAAATTTGAATTTTAGTTTTGTACAAAAGAAATAGCATATTTGCTATATATGACGTAACATCTATTTTAATTTTAACGGTGGATCCCTTTAATAATTAAAGAGAAAGAATGACTTTTTTAATTGTTAATTTCTCGAAGTTTCATTAACAACTCAACAATTAATTTCAATTAACATGAGTTGATGTAAAACTTCCGATAAAACTACATTAGACTTTGGTAAAATTTTGTATATAGATACAGTTTCAGATACAAATATAAAATAACAGATACGTTTTTATATCAATCAAATGTATCTGAATTTTTTTCGACATGAAATTTTCATGACAAAATTAACAATAGTTCTTATTGCTATTTTATAAACAAATGAGGCATGCTTACTCAATTGTCATTACATGATATTTTAATCAAAACATACAATCTCCTGAGACCATTACCGATCGACCAGTGCAATAGTATTGATAATCGACTAATCAGCAGAGCGTGGATTCGAGCGAGGAGTAATCATCATTGACTGAATCGATGCCATACGCCGTCCGCTGTACGGTACTTCTGCATTGCAGAGCTAGTGTAACAAAAACATGGAATGGTTATACTGAAACGAACTTCTATCAACAATTTTGATAAATTGTCAGACAATGAATATGCATTATATCGAACTAAAATTTTTAGATCTATCGAACTCGTATCGAATCAAGAAAATTAATGCATTTTACGAATAAAAAAAACTTAAAAACATTCTAAAATACTTGAAAATATTGTTAGTTGATACTATAACGAACACGGTGATGTATACGTGTACGCGACGTGCCTTGCAACTTGGCGCAATGTTCAAAATATTGGTAAAAAGTGTGTGTTTATTTAATATGCAAATTAATGAAATGATGCAGCAGAAATTTAAGGAGATTGGTTCACCATGCTTCAAATGAAGCAGAGACAGTTGTTTGTTTTTTTATTTTAGTTAAAATTAGTGTTGACTGTTCGGCAGGTGGCTATTTAGAGCCACTAGGTGTATGACATATTGTTGGTTTTAAGGCTTGTTTTCTTTTAGAGGATTCTACAAGAAGAAAAACCAAATTAAGGAATTCATCAGTTTTTAGGAAGAGAAACTGCATTAATTTGTTTGTATGAAATATTCCAAAACAATTTAAACAAATATTTGATACCATGCATAAATCCCAATGTATAACATAGCCGGTCAGAGGTTTTGGGAGGTCCCGGAGAAAATGTTATTAGTGCAAATCAAAGACGCTAATCCTCCTTCGTTAGGAAGATCCCAGTTAACATTTGGTGAAATAGAATGGCTAGGTGAAGTTCTAATTACTCGTACATTTCAATTCTAACGTTTTACACGTTGGAGCAACACACAGAACATCAATTTTAGTTCAAATTGATTCCCTATCTGTCACAGGAGTCGCTTTGCGCCATCTGTAGCTCATAAAAGAGACATTCCCTATGAATGACTGAACAGAAAACAAACGCGTTCATGACAAAAAACTTATGAAAAGTAATAGAAATGAAATAGATTTACTCCAAAATGTTTACTGGGATATTTGATTGTGAAGGTATATTATATTGTTCTCTGTTTCAACCTTCATTAAGTTCGAAAGGACCTTCTTTCGTATACTTAAAGATTTTATTATTGCGTATTAAATTTTCTCAAAACATTTTTTAAAACCAAAAAGTTGTTGATGATGCGTCAGTTGACGATATGTAGCAAACTGTCTTATACACCAAGATATCCCAGTAAACAATTTGGTGAAGTGCCCTATTTAGTGACGTTTCTCTCACTATTTGACTTCAATTATAGTTCGCATCAACTTTATCTTCATTTGTATTCCGACAGGTGGAGTGGTTCCGTCATCTGTAGCCAATAAAGTAGACATTTTATATGAGAAAATGTGAGAAACTGAACTATAAATGATCTCTTTCATTACAAAAAAATCATGACGCATCTTCAATATGATGTCAAAGTGACTCCAAAATGTTTACTGGGCTTAGTAGTTATCAGCAAGAAATATCCACAAAAATTACGAGTTCATCCAAATGAATCAGCTGTATAAATCAACCACCACAAACCAATAAGATGGATAAAACGCAAAGATCCAATGGACTTATCAACAATAGCATAGAAGTTATTTGCTTAGTGCATAATCTCGTATTAATATAATAGGTGAAGCTAAAGAGTACATCACCGGTGGATGACAAGCTCACATGTAAATTTCATGTATCAACAGATTCTGAATCATGAATTAAAATAAAAAGAAAAATGCGTCAGTTGTCAGATCTCAGATTACAAGCAGTTCGTTCAGAGCAACTCTAGTTTATCCAAATTTTCCAAACACCTCTCTACCTAGTAAACATATTTTGTTTCATCTTTAAGTGATAGGTATTTTTTCCAATCTTTCCTAACTTCATTCTAACATAACTAACATCAAACTCTGACTTACACAAGAGGTTTCCTCAAGGCCATTTATTCAATCATTCCAAGTGGTGTTGTCTCAATAATTTTAGGATAAAAACTACTCTGTCTAAGAGTCTCTAGCCTATAGTGTGCGCTTGGCTCAAAATGTGACCTAGACTATGAATGTAAGACAACAAAATCAAGTATTAATTAAAACTTAATGAATTAATATTTTAACATTTCCGCAAAATTCTTTCTAACGATTGATGACGAACATAACACATTTCCGTTAGAGCTGTGTAGTCAATTTACAACGTGACTAATTGAGCGTATCCTTCGTGTTACATCTGTTGAACAGTTTCAGTTCATTTTTTAAACAGTTGTTTTAATTTTACGGTTTGGATGTCATGACAGGTTTCAAAAAGCGTACAAAATAAACTAATTAAAAAAATAACTAATTGGTACAGAAAAATATACCTATATATAAAAACACGTTCGAATGTTGCGTTGTGTTTTGTATGGTTTATACCTCCTGGTACTGGTACTCATGGTTTGGGTACGCTACGGTGTACCATTATTATTTGAATTACATCGAAATTAAATACTAAATTAATTTCTTTCCATTCTGTTTTGGTGAAAAGAATGTTGTTTTGAAATTATACTAGTAGGCTTGAATATTTTGCTAGCAACGTATTAATGATGTGTTTATTTTAAAAGTGCATAAGTAATTAGGCATGATGGTTTTAAAATGTTTCAATACAATTAATACTTATACATTGGCGTCCGTGAGAGAATTCAAACGCAATACTTTTACCTCCTTCTGGAAAAAAGGAAATGGTAACATTTAACTGCAAGAATTCACGTGAACTTTATACAAATTTACAAATTGCTTATGCGCCCCTTTTGGGTAATCTTCTGCAGACGCTTATGTTTATTATATATAAATTTAAAGTGTTAAATAAAAATTAGCAAGGTTAAATGGAAATAGCAATACTTAATAAATGCAAATGGCGAATTAAACAATGGACGTTCTGTTGAAAAGAATTTGACATATTTATTCTACACTGTGAAAGAAATTGGTCTAAAAATTGTATAAAACGCCTCTCTCTTAGGCTGAAGCTGCACTGCGATAAAGAATAGCGTGGAAATAAATCCGTAATTCTGTAATACATTGAATTATATAAATGTACACGTAGTCTGATGATTTAATTTAATGATTTTTATAATTATTACTTCAGCACTATTATTCTTCGTAGTGCAGTCTTAGCCTAAGATAAAAGTGTTTAAACATTTTTTCGATCATTTCTTTTACACTGTACATAACAACATAAAACATGACATTGTCAAATAAAACTACAACGTCTAATTAACAGAGATCTTGCAAAATATATACAGCCACGCCAATTAAGAAAAATCACAACATTTCCATTACAGATGATGTGATCAAGATTTAGATAAACAGATCGATTTGAACTAAACTTACAATTAAACTAAGTCTCTTCAATTTCTTCCTAATTCTACTTCTGCTTCGCTCACTTTCTCCTAATTTCTTCCATCTCTTTCCTGTGTCGCTCTATTTAACCGCTTCCCTGTCTCTTTCATCTCCTTCGTGTCCTCTTTTTCATGAATCCTCGGTAATCCCAGTAAATGGAGTCACTTTGACATCATATTGGAGATGCATATGATTTCTTTGTCATGAAAGAGTTCATTTACAGGTCAGTTTCTCACAGTCGTTCATATGAAATGTCTGTTTTATTGGCTACTATTGCCGAAGATAAAGTTGATGCGAATTATAATTGAAGTGAAATAGTGATAGAAACGTTACAAAACAGAAAACTTCATCAAATTGTTTACTGAGATGTTTCTTTCAATCTTGCTCTTCTTTTGCTCAGTCACTTCCACACCTTTCTTCTTCCTTCTCACTATCGTCTGGTGATAATAAGTTATTTACTAATTACATATTTTCTTTCATCTTTTCTTGCCTTTTTCCGTCTTTAATTCTGCTTTTCTCGCTCTCGATCTTTCCTTTTCTCTTTTGATATTCTCTGTGCTTCCGTTATCCTTCTTAGTACTTCTATCCAACAATCGCTCTATCTTTTTTGGATTATTTATCTTAAATTCATGTTCCCTCCTCATATGTTGCTGTACTTCTTCTTGCTTTTTACTTCTTCCTTTACACTTCCTTCTTGCTTTCCGATTTACTCGTATCCTAGGCTATGTGCACTTTGCCTGATTTTAGTTCACTAGATTTAATAACTGTATAAAATATTTGTGTCCAAGTAAAACTGTAACAGTTTAGCATATTTCAGAAAATGGAACAACAAGTTTTTTCACAGTAAAAAAACAATAGTGTTTTTGTTTCAACGCCTGATTATCTTCATCAGCAGCTCCAGCTAACTGTGTTCAGCAACTGGAGTCCACAGCACCAGGACTTTGACGTAGACATAGAATATCTAACATCACAAGACGTATTATTCATTTATTATACAATAATACCCGAAGAAAACTTTTTATCACACCTATACACACATATATACACATTTTTTTGTTATAGTTTTTTTTTTTTTTTTTTTTATTTCAAGATATCAACTTCGACGTTTGATCGATAGCTTTCGTTGACAATCGGAACGAATTTTGATTGGTCGATGATAGCTCAAGAACGTGTTAACTTTTTAAAAATGTGTATAGAAAATAAAGTATTTTATAAATTAAAAAATGTCTATCATTAGAAATATCTTAGTATTTAATTATTTTACAGAAATAGGTATCTAACAATCTACCTACTAAATAATATTAAAAAAAAAATTAACTATAGTTGTATCATGATGGGATCAATGATGATGTTTATTCTGATTCTGATTTAATTATAAATTTCATAGTACTCTTAGTAAACGGATTTTATTATTGGTGTGTTAGGAAAATAGTAATTCGAAAAAACAATGAATGGAGCTGTTGGAAACATGTGTATAATGCAATGGAGTAATTGTAGTCAGTATCGGATCTTAGGATTTAGCGAAATATTTATTATAACTTGTTTATAATTATTATGAAGCCTACATGACTAGGAGAGTCTAGTCGGGAGCTACCTGAATCTGCCATCGATGCAGATACCTTATATTTTGTAATTCTTTCAATAAACTACTCTGAAAAAAACTTTAATATACATAAAGCTATCAGACGATAAATAGCAAAATGTGTCCCGTAGATTGTAGCAGACCTAAGTAGCTTCATTTAGGAAGCATTGACAAATCTGAATGCATCGTCTAGAGTCTAGATGACCAGCCTTTCGTTTAAGTTGAATCAATGTTTACAAATATTTACAGCACGCGTTCTAGATATTCCAATGTTCGACTGCTAAGTTAAGTCAGATGATTCTTCCAGCAGAAGATTCGTGGAATGTGTGATTTATTGTCCACTAACGCAGCATGATCAAATACAGGTTACAACACTATAATAAGCAGTATAAACATTTAAGAAATTGAACCATTAGTTTAAAAATAATAATAATTTAAATGTTTTTATTCGGAAAATATTTGTGAAATTACAATTATATATTTCTAATGACTATATTAAGGTCTCGTCAATTCTAAACTAAACTAAATGATCATCATTTTAATAATTATTATAATTTTACTAATACTGTAACTAGAAATTATATAGTTCTTAAACTTATAATTATATTATTTTTTTTTTAATATAAATTTAATAAAAAAATGAAATAACATAAATTTTAAACGGTTATTATTTGAATAGCTGTTATTAAAGTTCATAATTTTATAAAATTAAGCTATTTTAAATTGTACTAAACCAGGCGCGTAGCTTTTAGGTTTACCACTTCTATCTGTGGAAGACCTTACTCGTACATTTATGGAGATTAAAGATTGGTCTCTTTTGTAAGAGTGCTAGAATGAAATCACTTTTGAAGTTTGCATTAGCTGATCTCCTTTTTAATAATTGGATTGGTAGGAACATCTTAATACTTTTAAACTCCCCATGAATTAAAATAAAGATTTAAGCTATCTTAATAATATTTAATGTTATGTGACCAATGGATGAGGTATACTAAGTTAATTGTAGGCGAATCAAAGACATAAATTTTCTAAATTGGGTAATTTAAGTTTATCCAAAGCTCTCAGTCGACCTAAAATAAATTGTAAAGTAAATTTCAAATTCATGTGGGCGGTCATAAGTTGATTAATTTAAAAGATATAGGCCTTTAAAAAATAGCCTGATGTTAAAGCGTGTCCTTCAAACGTTACAAAATAGAGGTCTTATTCTGTAGATCAAAAGGAATTGAGGGACCTAGTGTAAATTTGACATAGATTGGATTCTATATAGTGTAATTTATCTATTCTTCGTCAGCTCATATGATAATGACATATGTTAATAACAAACTGATCATGGACCCTACTCTTGGCTTCTTCTTCTTTAAAAACACATATGGAATTTAGAGAAATGAAAAAGAGGTTTCGTTACATTACTGATGAGCGAAAGTCAGAAGTGGGAACTATTTGGAACTATTTACAATTGTAAGTCTTAGTATGTTAGTTAAGATGACTTTAGATCTATAATTTCTTTTTATCATAAGACCACGTCTTCTTACTGATCGCATGTGACCTAAGCTGATTTAGAAACCATTTTAGTATTAGCCAGAAACTGATCTTAGATCTGTAGGTGAAGGAAATGTCAAAACCAGTTCGTGGTGGTTCAAGGTCCCGGTATTTCTGAACTAAAATTCACGCGTATCATCGACCAACTTGTATAGAATGTTTACAACATAAAATTTTCCAAAAATTTTCAATTTATTTAGGACTACACCATCTATCCAGTTCCTTAGCAATCATCTAATCAAAATTAAAGCATACTTAACAAACATGGCGGCGTAGATTACTTAGATTCTAAAAAAAAGAAATAAATGTTATAATTCGTTAAAGGCGATGACTTGCAACTATATTCTGTTTGTCATAAGGAAGGCCTGACGCTGGCCAACGTACAGCGCACATGCGCATGCGCGAAGACTGGTTCTAGTTTATAAAGTTGTGATGGTTTTTTTATTTTGAAATTCTACTCCTATTTTCTACTAGAACTATAATCTAAGAAATCTATAACATCTACTTGATGAAATTACAGACACAGTACTCTATAGACAGACACCATGACTTTGGATTTCGATCTGATGAATATGATACTTTTTTTGCGGGAATAACATAAATTGTTTAATTAATGGCAACGGTTTTGTATGTAAAGCTATTTATATGCATTTCCTGTTTCTTTTAATTGTTGACAATGGATTGAATTTAATTGGAAGTGCTTCCATATATCAAATCCATTTAATTTCATTAAAAATGTGAGATTAGATTCATCTATTTAAGAAGAAATCATTCTAGAACGAATTTCTGTATTACATGTGGTTTACCAGAGCACAATTTTAAGGGTTTTCCATAATTTGCGTCACACACATTTCATGATTTTTTCACTTAAACAAAAATGAGAGCTGAGCAATGAAAGTATAAAACGTTGTTCTATTTCCCAATACTTGCCCTATTATCGACAATCTATTACTAATATTGGCAGATTAATATGATCCAAACTATGTGATAACCCAGTATGTAGGTGAAGTGTCCCTTTTTGTGACGTTTCTATCACTATTGCACTTCAATTATAGTTCGCATCAACTTTATCTTCATTTGTATTCTGACAGGTGGAGTGCTTTCGCCATTTGTTGCCGATAAATTAGAACTGAACATAAATGAACTGTTTCATAAAAAAAGAATCATACCCATCTTCAATATAATCGCAAAGCGACTCCAAAATGTTTACCGGAAAAACTGCTGCCTAATATATGTCTGATAATATTTTACATACGAGGAGGGATTTTTAAATTTCGCGCCATTTGTTTGTTGATTTAACCCCAGAAATAATTCTTGTTTTATATAGTGTTGATTTGGGTTCGATTATTCAGCTTTTGTGTACGAACACGGCGTTAAGGCACTGGCACTATAATATTGAAACTTCTCCGATTTCAAAAATAGAAAGAATAGGCATTAAATTTTACGTTTAAAGGTTTCAACGGTTAGTGGCAACGATTTTTAGCAAGTCTATACGTCTGATAGACCCAGGTTTCTAAATTAAGCAAACGTTTTTGTTACCTTTCGTTTAAGTATATTTCTAGTCAAAGAATCGAACCGAAAGCAACTAATATCCTCAGCTTAATATTGTTTAAACGTAATAATATTCGTAGTCATACAAAGAATTGCTTCTTAAGTATACAGTTTGATTTTTTGTCTAATCATAAACATCTTACAAAAAGAAGACAATATTTCGCTGGTAATTAAATATAGAATTAAAGCCATGAACTACATTTCCGCGCTCTAGCACTTATTCAAACTTGACTCAGCATGTTCGGAATTAAATTACAAATATTATTTTGCCATTAAATTTACAAATATTTACCTACATAGAGATAGATTCATAGCCATAAAATGATTATTAAATACGAGTATATTCTGACCACTCACCCAAATATCTAGAAGCTCAAATAGCTCAGCAGCAGTTCTTGATTGCGCCATACTTTCTAAAAAAAAAAAGAAGAAAAAATGTTTAATATTAATTACTAAGTATTAAACATTTAAAATGTTATGAGAAGAATCTGATTCCTCATTAATTTACACTGTTATGTATAATTTTGAAAACTTCTTGTAAGATTTTTATAAAACAAATGGACTGTATTTTGGAATGTGGCATCTGGAATGGTTAACCGGGCAAATCGCGTACAGGAATCGCTACTGGAATTAATCAAACTCAAATGTAAATATTAAAGAAATTAATAAGAAACTCAGATAGACGCTCTCGCTGAATTTTTAAGTAGTGTCACACATATATATATATATATATATATATATATATATATATATATATATATATATATATATATATATAAATAAGCTTCTCTTTAGTTGTTATCATACCAAGGATCTAACACCTGCAGAAAATAGCAGGCGAGGTAAAAATGCGGACTTGATGAGTGATGGATTTAAGTTGTTAACTTGAATTAATAAAAACGTAACATGTTATATAATTAATAGTGGATCATTAAATTAAATACAGCGGATTCACACACACACACATTCGAACATACACATATACTAGTCTATGCAACTCTTTATATACATTATTTTAATTTAATTTATTTAACGTCTGTCTATTTCCGATTTTAAGTTCTACCACTGACGACTTCCTACTATATTGGCAGAAGCGTACTGAGAGTGGGGTGAAGGAACAAACCACCTCAAGCTCCCGCCCAACGTAGACCCCGTAGAAAATTCAATTATTCAAAGTTCAATTATAATTAGATACAATTGATTTTGCGCGGGTGTTAAAAAAAATAAACCGGCATATTGAGTATCGCCACAGACCCTTTGTAGTCTATTTCTTATCATAAAAAAGCAATTCTCTGGTGCACCTATTGCAGCCAACTTCATCAGTTGACTTTTCTAAACTCCTTCTAAGCTTCTAATCACTTGAACATGCATCCAATACTTTCACAACATCTAATACCGCCTAATATCAAGTAATAACATTTCATAATACACCTTTCAATATTTTTTTTTGGTTACCATTACGCATAATTAAGATATTATTTTGTAAGTTCAAGATTTTGACCTTTAGTTATTTACTAAAAATATAATTAAACAAATTATTAATAATAATGATCTTTTCAAACGCAATTACGATGTTGTCTAGAGTTATTGTATGCTATTAATTATATCACGCCTATTTCCAGTGATTGTCCAGAGCGGCTCGCTACACGTCTGCACGGCTATTGCCTCCTGGTGGAGTGATGTACTGGAGAGTACTAGACAGGACGTACTCCTCTTTGCACGTTGGCAATGGTAATGATTGGTTAATGATTTTAAGTATGTATACATAATGTGTAAGAAAGATATGTATAATACAAATTACGAGAGTTCAGCTGCGAGTCATGCTTAAAAGAGGTTATAAGAGCCGTATAAAACTACGATACGATAGTTAATTTTATGTCAGATTTAATTGAGGTTGACACAGTAATAAAATAGCACAGACGTAAAATTAGAAGAGAATCATGATTTCATTTAGGATCAAGCGAGGGTCATATTATAATGTTTAGTATGAGACGAGGTTCACTTTACTGTTTTTAGAACGAAAAGAGGAGTAAATATCCATTTTAGGATCAGGATAGGTCTAAAATTGCGACTCGGGTACTCCCAATATAAACAAGTTCCTACTTTACTACAAAATGCTACAAAGGCTACAAATTACGAAACCATTCCACCTGTCGGAATAGAAATGAAGATAAAGTTGATGCGAACTATAATTGAAGTGCAATAGAGATAGAAACGTCACAAAATAGGACACTTCACCAAATTGTTTACTGGGTAATTATTCTTGATAGCTGGTGTTTAGAAATAGAAACCAAGTAGATTTCACAACGAAAATTTAATTCTCTTTTAGTTTTACTTACTACACCTGTTACTTAATTTTTAAGACAGTAAAAGTGGACTACAGCTTATTGTTGCATGTAATTTAACACTAGCATAATTGTTTATAGGTCTACAAAATATTGCAATCGCCAAAAATCGCAATGTTCCATAGCTGTTTAACATAATTGAATGCTTTTTATATTTATCCCATTACAACATGAAATACATTTACTTTTTTACATAAGAAACAGAAAGAAATAGACGATAAAACTCAGCTCCTTTTCATCGTCACTAAATTCACAATAATTGCCACATAATTAAGATTCTACAAGTTGTAGTCAAAGTGTGTTTGTTTTTAAGTTATTGGTCGTATAAATTAATTGTGTATAGTTGTTAGCGTTTTGCATGTTACGATGTCCTTGGAACTATTAAAAATTATTCAAAAAAAAACTTATAGTGCCTTGGATGTGGCTGGTCGTTTGATGCCCGTGGTTCGGAAGAAATATTATTTTATGAGTCCTGCGGAGCGTTAGGACAGTCCCTAGCAAAAATTTCTTACTAATTAAATTAAATGATATTTTAATACGAAATATGAAAAATTATTTTGTATAGCTCAAAATATAGTCAAATATAAATTAAGGTGAAACGATACTTGGCCATTTTTGACTCAGGAAATATAGATGGCGATACTATACAGCAGGTTAAATTGGAATTTAACTAGAAAATATAGCAATATTCATTTTCAAAACTAATTTTTACGGTTCCAACTCATTAAAAGTCAGTGGAAGAAAGCTTAAAATGTAGATACGTTATTCATCTAACTAATTGCAGCTTTAGATTTTGATTCGCGTTTATAGTTACTTACATAAAACGATTTAAACATAAAAAAACATGTTTTTTTTAATAATATTTAACCTGCTGTATAGCATCGTCATCTATATTTCGCGAGTCAAAAATAGTCAAGTATCGTTTCATCTTAAATGAAACGATAGCAAAATAATACAAGTACTAAAAATAATAAATAATAAAATTATTTGTTTCTTTTTGTTCAAAACTAATAATCAATTAAATTTTATTTTATAAGCTAACTAAATAATTTTGATGGTGGTTGTACTTTTAATGGTAGAAAATATATTTTTATTGCGAGAGATTTACGGGTGGTAGCGACCGACCTGCCCTCCCGTGGATTATGAACGTAAACTCCACATGTATTCACACCTTAAATTCATGTTAGGAATTTTAGTATTTTTCAGGGTGGCCAGTCAAATAACAAAAATATTCAATTTTTTTTATAAAAATTAGTCTATTTTAATAAATTTGTTTGTATATTCTACTGTTTACGCAAAGACACACAGTGGTATAGGGTTACGCTGTGATCCAATCGGAAGATCAGCTGTGTCTTTGTATTGTCTTGCTTATTGAGATTTCGAGCTTCTTTACGATACCAGGAGAAAGTGATTTATTCTATTTAAGAAAAATGAATTTTGTAAAAGGAAATTATTTGTCACATTTTTTAGTAGTGTAATATCTTTATATGAATGAATCTAGAGAAGCTATAAGACAGTTTATCATAAGGATATTATTATCTACCCCCTCTCCCCTCCCCCTCCCTCTTCCTACACTGTATTCCTCCCAATTGTCACCTCTAGTGGCGAAAAACATAATTCTTTTTTGGTCATACATATTTTGTTTCTTGCAAGTCAAATTTTTGATTAGATGTGACGACACTAGACTTATGATCCTCTCCCTCTCTCTCTCTTTACGTCTGACGTAATGATTACCATACATTACTTACGTCGCATGCAAAGGGGAGAGGAAGGGGTCCACAAAGAAGAGTCAGAATAAAATTAGGTTTCAAAAAAAAAAAAAACAAACAAAAAGAATATTTTTATTTCAAATGGTGACGTTACCAGAGGAGGGCACAATGTGGGGGCACAATGTGTGACAAGACGTGCAAATGTGGACAGAGGGGAAGTTAAAAAACCCTGAAATTTGAGTGTCGTAATTTATGGATGGCTTCTAAAAAAGTAAAGCAGTAAGTAAAACTAAGTTAAATTAAATAAAAGTAAAGGTAAGGGCATTCTCAAATATAAATTCGACTCTGCTCTCTAATTAATCGTGTATATATTATCCATTAACTAACTGAAGATAATTAACTAGCGGTTTTTTAAAATAAATGAATTTTTAACAGTTGTCATTTCAAAGATAGTTTTATAATAGTCATTTCTTAGATATACCTGAAATGAACTAGATCAATTAACACGGTAATCTAATCCCAGTCTGATTAAAATAACGGCACGACTTAAAAAAAAATAGTGACGCAATTGAAACATTTAAAATCATAAAAATAATAGTGAGTTAAAAATTTGTATCTAATAAGAAATTTAGTTCCGCAGCAAATAACCTGAAAAAAATATTTTCTCTTGTTCAGTTCGGTTTAGTTATTAATGCATATTTAATAGACTTAAGTATTTAAACACTTGTAACGTTTTCAGACGTCTGTACCTATATTGGTTCTTGATTTTAAAGATATTTGAGTTCAAGTGCAGTAGAAGGCCCATTACTGCTACTAAAGGTGTCAATATCTAAGAATAACTTTAATATTTATCACCTGTTAAAAACATAAGTGCCCTAACCTTATCATAATTGTAAAAATAATATAATACAATAAATGCATTGTCATGATATCTATCTCTTTTTTATTCATATATTTTATTATATTTTTTCTCTTTCTTACTCTTAACTAAATAACTAATATCTATCTACATGTTATAATAAATAATAATTATTATTTGTTTTTAGCTCTGAAACTATTATTACCTGAATATTATAATTTTAGGTTTTGAATAATAGATGGCAGTAAGAGAACGTACACTTTCTGGTAAGTTTTTATTTCTGAAATAATTTAGATTTTAATTTTTTTATTTGTTTTAAATTATACTTGATTGTTCGAATGCGTCAAAAAAATCCACAAATAGGCTTGTGTCCTCATTTTTTAAGGGTCGATTTTTCAATTGTTGGCTGAAATTGATGTTTAGATGTCGGTCATATTTATGACGTAACATGTCTGTACTATTAACGGTAGGTCAGTTATTTCTTCTATAGATAAGAGTTCTGTGTTCAATATGCTATCTTTTTTTACGCTCTGTTGTCCAAAAGAGATCGTAACTTAGCGGACGTGATGTCATATGTCTTGGAATGTTCTACAACGTTGAATATCTTTAATATTTAAAGGGACAAAATGACTTTTTTAATTGTTAATATCTACTAACATATAAGGAGTTATTAAAAAATAATTGGACATTTGAGGTTCTAGAAACCAACTTAATCAATATATAAACCCAGTTGGTGAAGTGCCCTATTTAGTGACGTTTCTATCACTATTTCACTTCAATTATAGTTCGCATCAACTTTATCTTCATTTGTATTCCGACAGGTAGAGTAATTTCGCCATCTGTAGCCGATAAAGTAGACATTTTATATGAAAAAATGTGAGAAACTGAACTATAAATGAACTCTTTCTGGACAAAAAAATCATGACGCATCTTCAATATGATGTCAAAGTGACTCCAAAATGTTTACTGGGGAACAGTTTTATAGAAAATAAGACAAAGGACACAAGCACATTATGGCGAGATGTGACAATTGTGAGAGGAGAGGGGGTAATTGACTCATAAGCTGAGATGGAGGAGGGGTTATAAGATGCCACATCGTAGATTTATTCGGCTTAACTTTTAAGCATGACAATGGCGATCTCTCGTAATTTAAACTATATCTCTATGTTTTCTGTTTAACGGGTCTATAGTGCGTATATTTCATAGAACTCATTTTTCATTACTGGCAGAGACGAGTATGCACAAACTAAAAACAGGCAATCAACGTAATAAATCAGTGTGTTACTCTAGCAATGGGTTCGGTTTCGGTTTACTTCATTCTAATTAATTTTATAAAATCGATAGTTTAATTTATTGAACGAAAGCAACACTGTACTATGTCCTCCATGCTCTGTATTTCCCAGTGTACGAGTATTGTGAAACGATGGCCGATGGGATCGGCTACTCGGTATATTAGTATATATACTAATCGGAAATGGCGTTGGCCGAATGTAGTTCCGCTTCCGTTATCAATAGACAGGAAATAGCTAATATACGGGAAATTAGAATATGTAATTATTGATTAAGTTTAAATTTATGACAATAATTACGCTGATAAAGATATTTAGGTTTGTAATCAACTGAAGTGCTTGCTATGCAGTACTTAGCAAAAAGGAGGGGGGGGGGGGCTGCTTGGGCACGACCACAGTGCAAGCGCACGTTTGTGATTTGACCGCTGTGATAACACTCTTGCTTTAATGGGCTTGTGTCCTATGTCCTAATATATATTAATAAGTGGGTTACTAGAATCTAGAATGTCCAATTATTTTTTAATAACTCCTTATATTTCAAGAGATATTAACTATATGTATTTATATATCAAATACTATTTACAGCTATTCCAAGGAACAACCAAATTCCAATATTATGTCTGCCTTAGCAGGGTTAAATAAAATAAAAACTTATTATTCTTTGACTTGACTTGATTATTTCGGCTACCAACAGCTACAAAACATTACCACAGCACTGACCTACTCTATAAATAACTGACGTTAAAATGCATTTCACGTTATACAAATATGGCCGACCATTTCTAGCGCTAAAACTACAATTCAAATTTTTAATTGCTATATCTTCTTCAACATTGAGATATTTAATAAAATAGACACGCCAATACACATTTATTAACATCAATTTCAATCAACAATTGAAGAATCGACCACTAAAAATGAGGACACAAGCCCATTACACCTTGTACGAAAATCATAGGCTGATGTTTACGAACGGAGTGGCCAGTACATATTTTCCATTTAGAGTAACACGTCATTCTAAGAAATATACTAACACCATTACATTAAAAGATGGAAACATTAATATGACGTCATTATTCGTTTATGACGTCATTGTTGTAATCGTAATATAGATTAAACACATCATTTCATAGCATACGACGTCAAAACCCGGATGTTCTAGAATTGAATCCGGAAATTATAATTCTTTCCGGAAAATCTTATACTCCATATTTCCTTCTAGGAAAGAGGGAAAATCGTAAAATGTAGTAAAACAAGTTGTATACGAAAACAAGAAATTTAATTTATATTTTTGTGAGTAAAAAAGTTTGTCATCTAATCACGTGTTCGCAGGTAGAAATTTGTCTTGCAATGGAAGTTACACATTTGCTAGCTTATGATAAGCTAATTCAAATGTTATTACCAGGAATAATGAGTTCAACAATCGACTTTTATATGACTAATAATACAGATACCACTAACTGATTGCAAACGCGACCCCGAATCTGCCCGAATCGAATGCAACTGTGTTGTTAGTGAAAAAACGCATGTGTATACAAGTGAGAGAACGCACAAGCTCGAATGAAACTAAACTGGTTTGAAATTGGTTTTGAGCGACGGTGTTTCTTGGTCGCAGGACAATTATGTTGCATGCTATTGATGATGCATCATGAGCAGAGATGTGCACAAATACTTTCAAAAATATTTAAATACATACATACATACAAATACCTCAGAATACGACACAATAAAATTCCCTATTATGCTATTGATAAAAATTGTATAGAGTCACGAAACACGGCTCGACATGTATTCCATGTTTGATCCTATAAATCCGTGGACGCTTATATTATAGACTAACACAAATTTGGATAAGTGCAGAACCAACGTAATCCGTCTATTAGTAATAAACATAACAAGTTTTCCTCGGTTTCCCCCCCGCTGCGCCTGTTAAGTTCATTGAAGTGTGCATATTGTCAATTAATGTGGTTTTTATTTTCAAGTGTGAATATTTTAATTATCGCAAGCGTTAGATTGTTAATAAGTGGTTTTTTAAAACAAAATAAATCACACAATTGTAAAATCCCACGTGGCATAAATGTCACTCATCTGGGAATAAGTGAAAAAACTGCATTGAAATGAATCGTAAATCTCGCACCAGAGTCTACAACGGCAGCACCATCAATGAAAATACACTGTTAATATAAGAGAATTTTATTAAGAATAATTGGAAAATTAGAGGAAATTTTTTAGACCTACTCACGCTACTTATTGTAGGAGCTGCTTTTAGCTACCATCGCACCATAGGTTGAAAAACGCAAAATCAATTCTATCTAGTCAAGAATACCTATGAAAATCAATTGTGTCTAATTACAAGCTCTGCTTAAGCTCACGCAGCTTTCTTATTGACATTGCAATTAATTGCGGAAGTGGCTATTTTCATTATCGCTCCTTTTCCCTTTCTTGACATATTTTCAGTGAACTATAATTAGTTTTCAAGATGAATTAGTTTTGCGATGAATTGAATTTCGAGAAATTATCCGGGAAAGGTATGATGATGTCCGCGGAATGAACAGAACAGAAGGAAGAGACAACTTGTTGGCAAATATTTACATGAAGAACTTCTTGTATTGTAATATTTTATAGAGTGTAATGCATATTTCCCTTCGGTGTTTCCCAAATTTCTGTTCTCCAAAAATTAAAAGTGTTTCAATATTTAGAATAGGTTAAGAACCACTAACGTCAAACTTTATACAGATAAAACTATCATATATACGAGAAAAGGAGACAAGAGACACAAAAACGAAGGAAACCAACAGAAAGGCAGCAGATACTGGAAAAATAGAGAAGAAAGAATATGCAGGGTGTGCTGAAGAGAGATAGAAACAGTAAAAGGTGAAAAGAAGATTGTGCAGTTGCATTAAAAGGTGGCAGTGAAGGGAAGAGGTGGACGGCGGAGATAGAGAGAAGGAATGACAGAGTAGAAATAGAAAGGAGAGAAACAGTAGTGGTTTAAACTTATCTGTATTGCTTTTATTTTTATTTAGAAGGAGTGGGAATGGGTAAGGATCACAAGTAAAATGTAATTAATCACAATGATATGTAATTTAATGATTTAAGGCGGATGAATATCAGCTCATTCTATATCAATCTTTTAGAACCATTCATTCTTTCGTAAACCTAATTATAGAACATCAATTATTGTTGACAGTGTCAATATTTTTTATGTCATCATACGAGGCTTTTGTTTTTATGAACATGATATTTTTATCGTGTTCATGTGTGATGTACTGGTACACTGATACACAGCATTCTGTCTATCCATCCATCCACTGTCTGTCTGTCTGTGTGTGCGACACCCACGGCCACGCAAAATAAGAGAGTTACTCGCTAAAATATATTTGAATGAGTAAATAAAAATACTGAAAATAAAATGATAATATGTATATGAGAGTCGCAGTAAATATCGTGTGCAAAAAAAAGAGAAAAAAATGTATTTTTCTTTAATTGCAGGATTTGACAACCTTGTTAGATGACTAGTATCTTTAATATTTTGGAGCAAAGTGAAATAGCAAAGGTAAAGAAACAATGAGGAGTAGGGAGCAAGAAAATATAGGAACCAGAGTATAAAATTCAAATATTGCTGTTGGAATTATTAAAAATGTTAGAATAGTTTTAAGTTTAGGTTGGCAATGAAATGTAATTACGTGATTTAATATTGAAAGAATGTAAAGTCTAACGACACTCACATTAAAATATTAAAATTAAAAAAAAAAAAATAAAATATTTTGAACTTACAATTTTTAGAGTTATTGAAAAATATTGTTAACCATAGAAATGCTTAGATCTACCTAAGTAAATTGCAAACAAAAATTTGTTATTTGCTTTTTTTATATATATAAAAATATAATAAAACCGGTTGTGCTATATGGATCAGAGATATGATTTTAAGGAAAAGCGATTGTGATCTTCATCGAATTTGGGAAAGAAAAATTTATGGAGTAGTATACAAAAATGGAATCTATATAATAACAAATTGGGCGAGATGGAAAGATCAATTGGACGAAGGCTTAGCAACAATGAATATTAAAAATGAAAAAGAAAGAAGCGACCAATAGAAAGAAATGGTGAAAAGTTTTAAAGTAGGCTGAGGGTCTGCCCGGACTGTCGCGAAGTAATAAATTTTTTTTACAGGATATTAATATATATCCTGAATTAATCACATACTAAATTGCTTTGACCTATGGCAAAGACCTGTTGTATTCGTAGATACCGTAATCTGGCTAAACTTTATTTAATTGATTTACATATTGGCGAAATTGTTGGTGACTCCATCGATTTAGACACGGGCTCATGCAGATTTTTATACCAGTTGACGCTTGCTCACAGCAAACGCGTTCTAACGGACGTAATTAACTCCAGTGAGGAAATAAAATAGCTTACAATTAGAACAAACAAACAAACATATACTAGTATAAATAAAAAGAAAGAGAGATAAACATATAATATAACATGTGAAAAGAACAGAGATAGAAAATGTCACAAAGTGCATTCCAGAGGGACAAAAATATTATCTCTCACCTGAAATTGTTGAGGTGTGTATGACATATTGATGGGAGTGGGAGGGTTTATGATGTAATTTTGTTGTAGAGTAATTTAAAAGAGAGGAATATATGAACAAGATAAGGAGTAAATTATTACAACAATAAAAATAATGTTAATACTTTATAACCTGGTTAATATGTTTCGCGTAACATGGAATTGCGTTGTAGAAATCATGTCGAATATTCAAAATATATGTAAATGCATATTGTTATGGACCTTGTTAGAACAAACACCATTTGAGTATCCTTAGGTTCTTTATTCTTTAAAGAAATATACTTGGAATAATTATGAATTTAGAATAAAGCCTCATTCCCACTCACTGTTTCGATATTTAATATACTGTTTTTATCTAGATTTCAGGTTTTCGGAATAAGCATTCCTAGTCACATTCGTGTTTTAATTTGAGTTTAATTAATTTAGTTGGTGCGCATGCGTCTTTGGTAATATAAATTTTGACAGTTCGACAGTTGCACAAAATTGAAAGTGAAATAATTCAAATTACTGTTTTTATTAACAATCTGTAATAGAAATTGTTTTTATTTCTTTATTTTTGACAAACTGACATTAAATTTCTTTTAAAAGTAAATCCTACTGCATTTTGACAGATTGCCACATTTTGGAGGTTATAATATAATATAGTTTTTCTTAATTTAATATTTTTAATTTATAACATTGGACCTTGTAAGGTTCTTAAAAAACTAAGAAAACTTAAAAAATAAATTAAATTAAAAATGATACTGTGAATTATGAATTTAGAATAATAAAAATATTGTTTTAAATTTAGAATTTCAAGCAAAGGAAACACACGAAATTCAGATTTTTCCATTGTTTTGAAAATTACAAAAGTAGCGTCATTAAACCCCTTCTTCAAGGGTTTCTTATTACTTTTCTACAAAATAATTACTATTTTATCTGTTGCCAATTTTAATAAAAATGGTTTCAAATGGATTCCAAATTGTTTGCTGGACATAAACAATAATAATCACAAAAAAGATCGTGGGATTACATAAAAAAAAGACCCTGAGCTGTACCTTTTAAAATCCTTTCTTTTAGTAAGTCACTTGCTATTGTAATACATTTTACGGTAACTTTAAGGCTCTCCGCGTCAACACAGGTAAAACTTTAAGGCCCTCCGCGATGAGGCGACAATCAGTCGACTCGTCTGCGGAGGGCCTTAAAGTTTTACCTCTGTTAATACGCACAGCATGCATTTTGACGAGGTAAAACAAATTACTGTAAAATGTACTATAATAGCAAGTGACTTATAAAAAGAAAGGATTTTAAAAGGTACAGCTCAGGCCTAAGTCCAAAATCCCCCATAATTTTAATTTAATATTTACTTCCTTTAATTGTCTTTACAATCCCAGGAATACGACCCTGTATTTAGCCAATATTTAATCTTGTTAACAACTGTAAATATTTGTTAACCACTCATTTCAAAAGGGGAAATAGTTTGGTAACCAAGTGCGTTCACCGTTCAATGGTTCGCAGTGGCACTACTTGTTCGTTACCAAATCGTTTTGGTAGCTGAGTTTAATAGAATGAATCTACTACCCATAGGACTGGCTCTGTGGTTACTGTTTGCTCATACGAGTAGTAGCGACGTTCAAACAACTAGATACACGATGGATTACACGCCCCCTTAACTAAACAAATAGATTGAAAGTCTATAATGAACCAATTACAAAAATTGTCTGTAATTAAAAATGATAATGATAAATATAGTGCAATATTTGTATGAGCAATCGAGCCAAAATAGACGGGTAATATTTTACACCCAAATAATTTCCAGATTCTATCTGCTCCCAAAGATGGAATCGATGTTCAAAGGGTTATAAATCGGTTGATATAATATAATTATAAGTAGTACCTACATAATTTTGGTTTCATTTCAAATTGGAATCTGCTTAAGCTTCACTAATTATAGAGGTTGGAAATACCCGCGAATTTCAAAACCACTAAACCACTGCATGTTGAAGGGGCTGATGAAGTGTAAGGGGAAAACGTTGAGCTCATTACATCGAATTACAAGGCAATAAGCTTTTGATATCTATATTTCTGTATATAAATCACTTTGAAGTACGGGAATATCTAAAATGAACCCTTTCCATATATATGTGTATATGTATTGGATATATACGGGGCATACAACAAGAGGTGTCATTTTAAATCAACAAGAAAACGCAATATTTTCGTGAAAAGTGGCGATATTTTTATTTTAATCTAAAGTACAAACTCTGAGGTTAGTAATGAAATACAATCCTTGCAATTGTTGTATGTTAACAGTTAAAAATTTAATACTTCTTGTTAAAAAGACCCTATATATGGCAATATTTATAAATTAGGCAATATTTGGCCAATTTGTAATATTAACACTATGGACCAGGATATTGCAGGGTCAGTAGCGTATCATCAACTAGGTTTAGTGGTCTGATGCGCAGTTTGCTAAAAAATGTGAAAAGAGAAGGTCAATTCTGTTGGGATACCACTAGATTTAGCGCAAGTCTTAAAAACAGGAGCAGGATACCTGAATATTTGTGAACCAAAAATATAAAAGTTTTTATGTGTAGCGCACAAGAAGCTAATTAACCACTAAAAGCAAAAAGCATTGCAAAATTATTAACCGGGGATATTATTCATCCTTATACAATATGTGAATCAATGTCAATTCATATAATATGTGAGTTTTAACCAGATATACACTTTTACTTTTCACTTAAAATTGTTGTGTAGCTGCATCACAACAATATGTTGTTGTAGAAGAAATGCTTTGAAAAAAACAGTGCCCTAATATTTCTGTCGCACACGCGTTATACAAGTTCTTTACTATAGTTTATTTTACAAAAATTTGTATTTTGTCTCATGCAAATTTTTCATGCAATAAATTGCAAATATTTTAAACTAATTAATAAACTTAAATTAATATAATTTAAACCTCTTGGTGCATCCACCCGGTACGCCACTGAATCAGGCAGACACGGACGCAGTTTGACGCCACATTACCATTTTATTCATTATTTCAGCTAACTTCTCGCTGTATAAATATTGTTTAACACTTTCGTACTAATTATTAAGAGGATGTGAAAAAAATAATGATACTTTTATATTAATTTATAATTTATTTGGTTTTATTAACACATTAATACTAATTCATTTCTTTGTTAATATAAATTTTTAATTTTTAATATTTATTCAACCCTAATCATGGTTGCCCAATGTTATTTTACAAAATCAAATGTTATACCAGAGCCGCACGTGATCATGTGAAACTAGGGGTTTAGGTACTGACTTCACAAATTTAATCATAGTAAATCAATTAATAGTTTGTAAATTTCAGACTAAGGAGACTACCTAATTGAAGTATTTGCTATTTTGAATTTTGTACCACATTCTTTTAGAATAATAATGGTGATAAAAGGGCCAATACCATTTTTCTTCTTTTAGAGAATAAATTTTTCACAGCATCAAATACATAAACAGATTCTATGCAAAGATATCTATGCTTTTGCCATGTTTTGAAATTAAAATTAAAACACTTTCAATTTTTTTTTTGAATTCTTAGCATTGGCCCTATTAGCACCTAGCCGCTGGATTAATTTAGACATTTAGTGATTACAGAATAAAGACCTGCTCCATAAGTATCATCCATAAATGACGTCGCACAAATTCTATGGTTTTTCAACGCCCCCTTTGTCACTTATTATGAAGCACTTGCCTCTGCTGTGACGTCACATATGAGGCGTTTGGATGCAAAGGGATGTAAGTTAAATTCTTCAGAAAACGAGTGCAAATTGCTAGTTGGTCATTAGACCAGTTCTAATTACGTAAATGAATAAAAAAAAACGAGTGTAAAGTTAAAGCATTTTCGCTCAGTAGGTGTTTCAATTCACGCTATATAGTAAAATCTGTCCAAATTTTCACTTATATCTCTATGCCACTAAAGATTTTAGTACATCTTCTATCGTTTGCGTTAGTTATCTCAAATTTTTAATATTTATGACTTACATTCCTTTGCATCTAGACGCCTCAAATTTGAAAAAGAAATTTTTTGTAGTCTTATTTTGTGTTTTAATTATGTTTTCTTCTTTTTTTGAAAGACGAAGCTCATTTTGAATCTCCTTTCTTTGTTATACTTTTAGGACCTCCTTTTCTCCATTTGCGTGTAACGTAATACAAGTATGGCCCCTTATTAGTTTCACCGGCCAACGCTCGTCTCACACATAATTACTTCGTCAAACTATCTTCACAGTCACACAACATTGCCGTGAGATGTTGGTGTTGACTGCATCAACACAACAACACAACGCATGATTCATAACGTATTCAATAACAAATGAAGATTAATTACAAGTTATTAATATTAGTTTAAATTTTTGTCATTTTTTTATACTTATAAGAAATTTGTAAAGAAATATATATACTCGTATATATTTTTTTGATGGCTCATTTAAAATAAGTATTCGTAACGCATTTTAAAAAAGTATTAAGTAAGAAACAAAACATATGAATAATTATGTAAATGAAATGAAGAATGACGTCATTTGTATACAAGTGTCATGGCGGCGTGGATATATCAATCAAAATGTCGGCAGATGTTAACTGCTCGTCTCGTAGGTACAGGAATGTTATTAAAACGAGAGATAAAGAGAAAATGGAATGATACAGTCGTATTTATCACTCACTGGGTATGTAGATGAACTATGAGGGGGTTACAGGTAGTGGTACAATGATTTATCGCGATTAGATGCAGCATCTTTGTGTTAATTATCTCATTAAGTATTTAGAGATAGGAATGCTATACTCCGCACGAGCTGATCCAACTTTATAACGTTAAATAGCAGTTTTCTGCATCCCTATTCACTTCCGCCACTGGATATAATTTGTTCTACTAGTTCCAAGTATGTTTTTAAACTAGGTTAGCTTGTAGGACATTTACAGAATTGATAAAATCATAATAATATTAGAACTAATGAAGCGTTTTTCAAAAATGTTCTATTAAATTGTAACTGTCACTAAATCACGATTAATTATGACGTCAATATTTTTAACACTTTTTTTTGACAGATTTCTTATTCTTCTTCATGTTGTATTCATAAAATATACCGACAAAAAAACCGTCAAAAGTTTTTTTTTGTATTATTTTTTTGATATCAATTTCTGTAAAAGGCACGATATTAAAAATAATGTTCGAACTAAATTAATAAAAGCACGTTCGAAAATGTATATTTATTGACTTTTGTGAAACAAGGTTACATAATTTTATAAGTAAAGATTTAAGTTTTAATACTGCAAAGTGTCTCGCTTTCAATATATATATTTTTTTTAAAATATTTTTTTATTTATTTGCTTTGACTTTTACTCGTCATAGCCACCATCAAACATTTTTTATACACAAATTTTTTATTAATTCTATTTTACAAATTTCTAAATATTTAAATAATTCACCAATTAATTTTGAATCACTTAACAAAAATTTAGTATTAACAGGAAAAGTTTTAATTACATCTAATATTTCACTATTGAAGTTTGATCTTTCTAAACTATAATTTATGCATTCAAATATAATATGATCCAAAGTTCCTTCTTCACCACATTGATATCTATCGTCGGATTTAATATTAATTTTGTACAGGTGAGCTGGAGTTTTACAATGATTACTTTTGATTGCAACGATTTGTGCCAAAATTTCATGACATTCCGACCACTAGTTTACGAATTACAGTGGTTTTAGTGACGCTACTCTTGTAATTTTTAAAAATATGAAAAAATCTAAATTTAATGTGTTGATAAAGCATTGGTTTTTAATGGAAAAAATACCGAATCCGAATAACAATTTTCAGTCAATGTTTTGCTTGAACGGTATTTATGTATACATAAATATTTCGAATACGTCATTAGCCTACGTTACAAAAAAACGAAGAAATGACATTCATTTCGAAGTGTGACTTCTAATTTTGTCCAATCATTGAATCATTTAAAGAATTCAACATTCTGAACTAAAACTTGTATTTTTCTAACAAAAATATATAAATAATTTATTTAAAAAACACAGAAATTAAAATAAGCTAGGAGTACGCGCTTGGTACAAAAATCAAAGGTATTACAGGAAACGGAAGCGAAACACCTGTTTTTTAAATAATTAATTAAAAAGAGATAGACATATTTCGTTCCGGTAAATAACCCGGAATTTCCGGGGCTCTACCTTTTTTACTATAATTAATTTCAATACGCAATCATGATAGTTACATCGATGTTGAAATTATTATTTTAATTTAGCTAATTATGTTATCTATTTGTAATTTAGTTTGTTTTAATAGACACAGAACGTGGAAACATTTCTAAGCCTAATTAGACAAACGCTGAATTTTAATTTTTCATATTTTAGTAGTTTAATTATCAGGACGTCCATTAAAATATATTAGATGCTAAATATCTGTGTCTAATAATACACAAGACTCAGCTTGTCTTACACTCGAACTGATGAAACTGAAATAAAATTATTTTAGGCGCCAACATTTAAATTAAAATAATTATTAATAATATAAATCTCAGTAAAAATAATGCTATTAATTTTAAAATAATGAATCAAAAACTATAGAATAATTTTGATTCAACAGATTTGACCTTTTGACCTCTGCCGAATAATTTTAACTGCCATTGCAGCTGGTTGTGTTAATTGTTGCAAAGTAATTCATTTCGCGTTTGTATTATGCAGTGCTGGTGACTACACGGTGGTTTATCAAGCATAAATATTAACCAATACGCAATGGGATTCATAAATATATGTTATAATTCTGTAAAATAAATCAAAAATATAGTACCCCTGACATAAAATGATCAATTTGATTTGAAAAGTTGACAATGGGTTTGTGTCCTCATTTTTTAGTGGTCAATTTTTCAATTGTTGATTGAAATTGATGTTAATAAATGTGTATTGGCGTGTCTATTTTACTAAATATCTAAATGTTGACGGAGATATAGCAATTAAAAGTTTGAATTGTTGTTTTAACGCTAGAAATGGTCGGCCATAATTGTATGACGTGAAATGCATTTTAACGTCAGTTATTTATTGATTAGGTCAGTGCTGTGGTAATGTTTTGTAGCTGTTGGTGGTTGAAATAATCAAATCCAGTCAAAGAATAATAAGTTTTTATTTTATGTAACCCTGTTACGGGCAGACATAATATTGAAATTTGATTGTTCCTTGAAATAGCTGTAAATAATATTTGATATTTTGATATATAAATACATATAGCAGAGATTTATGAGCTGTAAGGTTACCAACATACGCTGTCAGTACTGTAACAGTGCAGCTCTATAAGGGATGCTGACACTATAATTAATTATGACATTTATCAATGTAAATGAATTTTGGGAATTTTAGGAATTTCATCAATTTAATTTTGTGATAAATAATAGTGAATATTTTACTATTGCCATTGAATAAAATACTGCATTGAAATATGAGCCGTACATTGACTGACAAATATACAAATATTGAATTTGTATACTTGTATATATACAGGGTGTTTTAAATAACTATTAAATTATTTATATGATATTTTAATTAAACTCTCTATTTAACAAACACTTATCTAATTTTCATAATTATTTAAAATATAAGCAATAAAAACAATGAATTTGTCAAATAAAATTTACTGTAGTAAGAGAAAGACAACTATATAAAATAAATGAGATAATAATATAAAGTAATTTTAAAATATTCCTTGGCTCCGAAAGGTCTGCTAAGAAGCTGTTCTTAGAAATAGAAATGCAAAGACAATAAAACCTTAAATTTGAAGATATTTGACCTTGGTAGTATAGGAATAAAGTTTTGTCATTTGTTTATGGTAGAATTTTATATATTTATTTTTATAAAAACAGAGTGTGCTTGACGCTAACTACTGTGTCTTCGGATTCGATTCTTGGACTAGAGTTATATATTCTATATACTATATAGGGCCACAACACCACAAAAACATCGAGACAGAGTTAAAAGTAATATTTTAATAATTTTATATTTTATTTCATTTCAAAAAAAGACAACGCTTAATTCTAACTAAGCAAATACTTAAAATACCTTTTTTTTTCTACAAATTGTTTTCACATTTTTTTAAATAAGTGTGAAGTGCTTTTTGGTGTCCTGCAATGTGAGTCTTACTTAATGATCAAAAAGGTCCTTAAAACATCGGTACTTGTCAAAAATCTGTCAAAATAGATTCGTTTAATTTACAATGTAGCAAACCCAAAAACTAAATGTTAACGGATTTTGTAAAAATTCGACCCAAACTGTCAAGTGTTGGATAGCAACACAACGGGTCTAAAAAGGGCGTTCGAACCCACACGGCAGAAACAATTGTTTCTGTAATTACATCCATAAATTATGTCACACTATTTTCATGGTTTCTTAATCCTCCCTTCTTCCTTTCACTCCCCGTGCCACACATTGTGGACGCCCATGGTGTTGAGTCACTCATTTGAAATAAAAAACATTTAGCTCCCATGCGAATAAAATTGAATCTAGTCACAATTGCCGTCTTTATTATCTATCGCTGCTAGTATCTTAATTTGGGACTATTCAGTTTATTTTTTTGGAAAACAAATTTAAGCATATTACATATATATATATATACTAGCGTTCATCCCCGTCGCAAAGCGACGTCTGTCTGTTATATGTGAATTGAATTTCATCTCAAATTTTAATTTCCTTTTTACCGTGACGAGATATTTCTACCGTAACGAGATATTTTTTACCGCAACGAGATATTTTTACCGTGACGAGATATTTTTTACCGCAACGAGATATTTTTACCGTGACGAGATATTTTTACCGTGACGAGATATTTTTACCGTAACGAGATATTTTTACCGTAACGAGATATTTTTTACCGCAACGAGATATTTTTACCGTGACGAGATATTTTTACAGAAAAAGGAAAAGGAAATGCTCTGAATATAAATACCCTTCAAAGGATATCACATCCTGAATATGGTTTGTGAATCTCATATATTCATTTGTATAAGTATTTATTTATATTATACTTTTAGGGTCCTATTGCAGATGTTTTCCATGTAAAATTTTCATATTAATGTCCTTTTATTCTAACGAGATAACGGCGACAAAATGGCGGCATTTATTCTGTAATACATTTATGTATTGTATTGTAAATATGAAAAATGATGCCAAGATATTTATATGAACAATCTCTGAAAGTTATAGTTGTGTTAACTTTTTATATATTTTTAATATTACTGATATACAAATAAAGGAAAATTTAACGGTAAACGGTCACGGTAAAAATATCTCGTTGCGGTAAAAAATATCTCGTTACGGTAAAAATATCTCGTCACGGTAAAAATATCTCGTCACGGTAAAAATATCTCGTTGCGGTAAAAAATATCTCGTTACGGTAGAAATATCTCGTCACGGTAAAAAGGAAATTAAAATTTGAGATGAAATTCAATTCACATATAACAGACAGACGTCGCTTTGCGACGGGGATGAACGCTAGTAAATCTATAATACGATAATGAATTTTATCTTATTCGTTTCGATATACATTATAGAAAAATAAGTAAGTCAGTGCTATTTTAGTTGTATCGGCAGTTTATACCCCACAACTTGTTTTAATTGTTTAATTAACTTGTAGTATGAGTCGCCGCCGAACTCTCGTAATTTGAACTATAGACAATGTTCAATAAATATTGGAATATCTATAACAATCCGAAAAACAAGCGCGCTTGTGCATACGATAATCTGCCACTGGACTATACCCAATAATACGACAATAAACTTGGCTTTATTTTCTTGACAAATTCACTCTTATTTTACTTATAATTTGACGCTACAGTAGCCGAGAGCATTTATGCCTGACTGTTGTGTCTTCGAATTCGATCCCCGGACCAGTGCTGCGTTATTTTCTGAGTTCGTCGTTATCAAGCTTATTTGATTACATCTTTAGTGTCTATGACAACGATTAAACAGTTGTTCAGCACAGATCGCACTGCGTGCAATTCAGAGTTATGCCTGGTTGCAATTATTTAAAATATAATATTCTCTGTTCAATATTTTTATAAAATTCTGTGGCGAAACAAACAGTGACATTTTTTCTAGTGTTGTATAAGTTTAAATTATTTATTTAATAAGGTAAGCAAATGCATATTTAATAACTTGTTAAACACAAATATGAAAATTTAAGGTGTATTTAACATAAAAACTGATGTTAGAATAGTAAAATCACTTTGCCGGATTAATAGAATCATAGAACTTGTTAAGAAATTCTTTTGTTATGTCTGATTGGAATGCAATTTAACAACTCGTCCATAGCTGATTTACATGGATATATACAGAGGCGGCCTTAGGGGGGGCAAGCAGGGCAACCACCCGGAGCCTCGCATTCTCGCGCAACAACCCAAGTAGAAAGATTAATTACTGTATATGTATTTGAATCTCGCGCCTCGCTCTTTAGTAATCCCACTTGAATCACTGCGTCTTCTTTTAAGGTATTCATGTACCTTAGTTTATCATCATTAATATTTGTAGCCTTTGTGGTTTTATAAAACTTCGAATATAAAATTTTATTTCTCGTTAATTATCATCGAAAATATTTACTTACAACTTACATTAAATAAATGGCTAAGGCCGCCCCTGCTTAAAATTTATATTGCTGGTAATAGAATATGCCCTCTATATAATCCAATGATTGCTTTTTGTTCAAGGGTCATTAGGGGCGCAAAAGATATACATATATCAATTAGCGATAGAACTAAAATTGAAAATGTTATTTTTTTCGCTGCGAAAATATTTTTTTCAATTTTATTCTTTATTTTTTTTTCAGAATTTGTTTGCGTGAGCTCTAAATCATGGATGAAGATTTACAAGAAAATGAAATCGAGTTTCACGCTAATGAAACGTTCGATGATGAAGCGGAGGACGCGAGGAGCAGAGCTTCAAGCAATGGTTCATCAGTTCCTGTGGTAAAAAGCAGGAAGAGGCGTATCGAAAGAGAAGAAGCACAATACGCATTATATGAATATGAACAAGTAAGGAAGAGATTGAAAAAATTAAGTGATGACAGTATTCTAATGCAGATGAATTCATCTCAAAGCGGCGGGGAAGACAATTTAAGACTAAGGAACTTTATTTTGAAAATTAAGCTGTTGGATATTCAGTTGGAATCGGCGTACCAACGTTGCATACTCAATAAACAAAAACAGGAAGAAGACAAATTAGTAGAGCCCGAACAATTTGTTCTAAAAGAGGACCCAAAAGAAATCGATAGTAGATCAATATATGTTGGTAATATTACGGAAGATATAACAGAAGAAGAATTGGGTGAAGCTTTTGGGATATATGGTACCGTGAAACGGATAACCATACAATACACGTATTGGGGCGTACGCAAAGGGTTTGCGTTTATTGAGTACTCAACCAAAGGAGAAGCGCAACTTGCTGGCACGCAGGAATACAGTATTAGAGGTAACTTCTTAGTGGTGAAGCCGAAGAGAACGAACATACCAGGGTATAGAAGACATTCTGCTGGCGGTTATAACCCTTACACGAAGAGGAGGAGGGTCGCAGAACATAATGTTGTGCTTACTCCTTCCGACCTCGTACCCATTATAATCCCATAATATTCCTGATGAACGTAGTCTGTATAAAGAACTGTTGTATGTGTGTAAAATATTTAAAAAAAAAAATTAAAAAATATTTATTCATTTTTCAAAAATGTTAATGTAGTTTTAAGTATAATTTATTTTGTTTAATTGTTATAATTGTCAAAAATTTGTATTATAGTCATTTTGTAATATTATTTTTAAAAACATTTGTTAGCCTAATTATTATAGTTTATAAAGTATATATTAAAAATCCAATGAAATTTCTTTAAATTAAATGTACTTTTTATTTGAAAACGAAGGAGAAAACGTGTTTCTAGTTTTTTGGTTATCACGTTCATAATTATTAACCATTATTTAAAAAGATACAAAAGAAAAATGGCAGATTTTGGTAAAGTATGATAAAAGGAATCTTGGATTTGTGTAATATTTATAAGTTTTAAGTTAAACGCCTTAACTTTAAAATGAAGTACTAACTCAATAAGTTCAATTCAAAAAAAATATAAAAAAATAATTCTGGATGGTCGTTTTTTCCAATTCTCAGTTAAACTTCCGTTATAGCATAATAGAAGATTAACCTAAAAATGGGTCCTTCTATTCTAGTTTTGTTTAAGACCGACCACAGTTATTTAATGAAAAAGGTAACCAAAGTATACAAATAATAAACAAAAGTATAAGAATTCAAAAATCGGCCCTAAAAGGATTTATTTTGATTTGCAATATAATCAATTGTAGATCTGTCATCAAATTGATAAATTTCATTTATTTCATTTTCTAGGAAATTATATCATTTTTTCGCCGATTTCTTTTTTAAATTATTATATATCAGTACATACCTTCACTGTCGAAATGGATTTAGTAGAGTGAGTGCTGCCCTCTATGATGCAGAAAACTGTAAATGAAAATAATTTTTAATGTAACTGATGTTTGTACAATCTTCGATAAAAGTTTTTGTTTGCTTAGCTATAGCTAAGCAATAAACTTTTGAATTTTGAACTTTTTCATATAAACAGTGGAACATTTTGACAACTCTCTTATATAAATATATATACAGGGGTGGCCTTAGCCATTGCGAGGCCTTATATTATATTTGTAAATTGTAAGTAAGTATTTTTGATGATAATTGACGAGGAATAAAATTTTATATTGGAAGATTTATAAAAGTTAACAAGCACAAAGACGACAAATGTTAATGATGATAAACTAAGGTACATGAATGCCTTAAAAGATATACGCAGTGATTCTAGTGGAATTTCTAAAGAGCGAGGCGCGAGATTCAAATACATATATAGTAATGAATTTTTCTAATTGGCTTGTTGTGCGAGAATGCGGGGCCCCGGGTGGTTGTCCTGCTTGCCATTCCCTAAGGCCGCCTCTGTATATAAATATGTATTTGTATATGAATATATGTCAAAAAAATCACAGATGGCGTTTACATCAAACAATGAGGCATTAATTTTCCAAATAACAGTAATTTAATCATTTATTTTGATTTTTGGGCCCCTAATTTATAATTTCGTTATAATTTCCCGCAATACAATTATGTCATTCCTATAACAACAATGCTTAGTGGTAAGTAGGGCGAACCTGGCGTAATAGTGCCGTAAACACTTACACGACATATACATGCAAACGTCCTACGTGTATGAATACACAAAAACGTGGGCGTGAATATGTTCTTAGTTAATTATTATAATGAAAATACCGATTGTTAGAATATTTAGTAAATATTATTTAATAATAAAGAAGGAATATGCGTGGTGACGTCACACGCCAGATTTAACCTACTTTTTAAAAGTATTACTTAATGGTATAGGGCGTGTATAAGGTATTGAACATTCATAAGGCTTTTTTCGTTAAGGGGCTACATATTTCTACTAATTAGTGTTTTAATATTTCTTTAAAAACTTTCAAATTACAATATTTAACAAATGGTTTTTTTGATTAAACGGACTTTAAGATTTAAGACGCTAAACTCTTAAACATGGAAATTTCCATTTTTTTGATTATATTTTTATTTAAAATCGGCCTATGAATTGAGAGAGACAGTTTGTTTGCTTCAAGGTAAAAATTCATAGATTTCAATAAATATGAAAGCATTTAAACAAGGCTGCTATATTTTCGATTGAAGTTTCCGAAAAAGCGCTAAATATTGTTTTAATTAATTAATTATTAGGTTAATTTAATTCTAACCTAGTGAATATAAAAGATAAGATAGTCAAAATCACGATAGTTCGACGGCGACTTATACTTAAAAGAAGTTATAAGAGGGATAAATTCTATAATACGATAATGAATTTTATCTTATTCTTTTCTATATACATTATAGAAAAATAAGTGAGTCAGTGCTTTTTCGTTATATCGGCAGTTTATACCTCACAACTTGTTTTAAGTATGGGTCGTCGCCGAACTCTCGTAATTTAAACTTAGTATTAATTCCGGATATTAAATTTATTTGATTGATTTGATAAAACAGGATATTAGCGATAAATATTACACCATAAGTACTTATAGAGCGCTAGTTATGAACGGTACCGTACATCTATTTTTTATACTTACGCAAAAGTATATTTTGGAATTTTCCAGTTTCTTCGGGATAACTTTTTTCAAGAAAATTAAGGAAAAATTTCAGACACGTAGAAAGTCGTATACGATTTTGATACCGAATAAATATCGTTCTATCGATTCTATAATAGAGGGCAGAATTATAGTTTTTCTCTAATAAACATTGATTTACGATTATTAGAACAAAGGTTTCAAAAAATACATTTATCGAGCTATAATTTTATAACAATTCAGAAAATATTTGTATAAATATAATAACTGGTTTGTTCTGGCTAGCGATAAGACCTGGATTTAAAAACAACGAAGATTTAGACATTTTTAGTATGTATTTCTTACAGCATACTTACAGCATCTAAAGTTTCATGCTTCAAGGTATACGTCATTGGTTTTTACTAATAATTGTATAAATGATATAATTCACAAAATAACAAAAATTAACAAATTAAATTCCAAAATGCTAGGATGAGTAATAAACAACAAACAAAACCCATCATTATACAACAGAGCACGAAACTACAAATAATGCTCGTTCGTACATATAACAATTCATTAACACACACAACAAATTGAACAACAATTATATTTTGTACAGATTCCTATTCGAATCGACACCGACTCGACACCGACACGGCTCCGCCACCATCATATATTACTACAGACAGATTATGAGTTATGACATATATATTTGAACTTGTACTTCTATAATTTATATCAAAAATCGATATAAATTTAAATTTACGACTTATTTATAATAAAAAAATTACAATTACAATGTACCACAAGTATTATCTATTGATGCAAAAACATAGTATACAAAAAATGACCACATTATAGCGATGTAGGTAAAAAAAACTATGTATGTTGTTTGTTAGAGAGCGATGAATATATATGGATATAATACTTGTAAGAAAGAGAGAGTACGAGTATGTTTATAAATGTTGGTTTGTAACATATTTAACTGTATTTCTAAGAAAATAGATTAGTAAATATTATTACAATGTTTACGTAAAATTTAATTAAAATATCTTTTCATTTTATAAATAACCACAGTAAATTAAATTGTAATATTAACACGATAAATATTGACTTGTAAGCAATTATTTTAATTTAAATGTTGGCGCCTTAAATAATCTCGTTTCATATTTTATCAGACTGTGCCTATTGCAAAAACGTAGATCATAAACCACAACAGAGATCCTGGCTATTGAGACTAACAGGTTAACAAGTAACAGCGAATATTGTTGATGTACTACATATGTAAAATAAATTATGTTTTGATAAGGAGAAAGGAGTATAAGGAACACAAATGAAATGTAATTAATCACAATGTTATGTAATTTAATTATTTAAAGCGGAAGAATGTAGTGCCTAATGGCAAAAACATTACAATAAATAATGATAATAACTATGTTTTGATAAACATCATGTTAATTAAGAAATATTACTACATACAGTGTATTACCGAGATATCTACGAAAAATAAAAATTTGAGTTGAGTATACAATTATATGTGAAATTTTATCCTTTATCGTTTATATCAATTTTTAGTCACCCTTGAAATCAAAAGCCATTAAAACTATAAACCGTGAATCATATTTACTACAATTTTAAACATTTAATGAACTGACTAATTAATTCCATGACATCAGTAGCGAATAGCTTTAGACCAGTTAATATTTTTTATATTTATTCTAATCATGGCTTCAAACAAAACATACAATTATTATCGCCACTTAAATTATTTATTATGCATTGTTTTAAAAGAAAATACATTTTATTTATTTATTTTAAAAATATAATTAGCAAATAAAATTGTAACATGCTTTCTTTATTACTAATTAAAAGCTTTACTTACAGAAACCAATTAAACAATTCTTAGAAAGTAAAATGCTGGCGAGGCGACAAAACTTTAAGTAAACAAACTTAAACTTAACTTAAAGGTTTGTTCATAATTATGATCTGTATTGAACGGTGTTTCTTCTTCCTATTAAAAAGCAACACACGAAATTCAAATCTTTCCATTGTTTTATAAATTACAAAAGTAGCGTCACTAAAATCGCTATATCTCGAACTCTAGAGGTCAGAATGGCGTGAAATTTTGACACTAATCGTTTGAAGGTTGGTACTATCTAAAAATCATATGGATTTATCGATAGTGGCACCATCTATATATGATCATACGAACCTAAATATACGACAAAAATTCATAATTCCTCAATATCTCAAAACTCAAAATTCGCACTTAAGTCATTAATGAACTGACAGATCGATATATACAAATTTAAACATAGTTCATAATATTAACTATTTTAAACATGTATATGTAAAAAGAAATGAGTAACCACTGGAAAATATGAAACGTATACCCTTGATTGCAGGTATAAAATAGAAAGAATAGAAAAAACAGAAAATAGAAATTTGATTTTCAACACGCTATATGTTCCTAATAAATTGATATACTAATTAATGATCTATTTATAAACAAAGCTTGAATTTATCTGACTCCTAAAGTTTATACGGTTTAAATAGCTCAATCGTGTGCAAAGTTATTAACGGTTTTATATTTGTGCAAACATAGAGTACTAGTACAAAGTTGCAAATTGATTATCATTTTACTACACTGTTGCCATCTATATCTAACTATAGAACCATGAAGTAATGTTTCACCTTAAGTGAAATGACAAGTAGCAAAAACGTGGTTGGGAAGTGAAACAGGAGGGTAAGCGTATGCAACGACAACTAAAGTTTGTTTGGTGTGTTACAGTTCTAAACAAATACAGTACTATAGATATTGTCTTTAATCGTTTAATACTAAAAACGTAAATGTTTGTAATATAGCAGCTAATAGCTAATTCGTAAACACAACATTACCTGGCATCAATTCGACCTAATGAAGGCAGCCAAGTCATAAGCTGTAGCCACATTTTGTCATATTAATATATAATGGGTATGAGTCTAGGAACGGGTTACAGGTTATAGCTAGGCCATAGGGGTGACATGGGGGTTACGGGGTTAACAAATGATCTAACTTTGATTATTTTCCGTGATAACTCGTGTCAGGAACCGTGTTTTTTTACGTTATCAGCGACGCCATCTTGCTTCGGATTTATATTTGTAACACAACTCACTAATGACAGAAACGAATGACTTAACATTTTAAAAATATACACTCCTACTCAAAAATTAATGTACTAGCCTGTAGAAATACTCTACACTAAATGTATGTACCTATCTAACACCTTAAATACCGCAAAAATTGTACTAAAGCGATTTTACATAGGTAGAAATGTAACGCTGCAGTTAGCTTGTTGAATCTTGCACATTTTGCGTTACAATTTGTATGTTGGAGGTGGAAAATAAACATTGGAATAAGTTTGCATAAGAATTGCGCTGCTAGACAATTTTCTACGTAGTAGTAATACTCATATTTTTCCTAAGGAGGTTTAAATATAAATCTTAAGATATTAGATATTCACACCGTTTTCTTTTCAAAGAGAATGTTGCACTTTCCCGGGCATTTTCTCTGGGTGTCTCCGATGCAGTACATATATTATGTGTTGCATTGAAGAAATTTCTTTTGCCCTTTTATGCAGTTCTATTAAATAACACTGAAGCAGTATAATTTTTGGAAAATTTCTGGACTGTCTATCGATCACATATAATATTTGGAACTAAATTTTTACTTTTTTAACAATAAAATTCTACACTTTTTTAAAAATTATTTATTATACTTGTATTGCTGCGATTTCAAGAGCTAGGTTATATCTCACAATTAATTATAATTCAATAATTGTACATTTTTGTGCAGGACAAAACTGGTGTAAAACTGACAAATATAGGGTAACACTATACAGAGTTGAACTGACATTAAATTATGAAAAATCTTAAGATAAAAGAAAATTCTAGTAACCTAAAAAAAATTATTTGTATTATTAATTCTATAAAAAAGATATATTTTTGATTCTAATAGTAATAAAGAAGGATTCTCAACATTATGTTTAAATGACAAAAAGTTATAGTTCAAATTACGAGAGTTCGGCGGCGATTTATTCTAAGAACATGTTGTGCCGTATAAACCTATGATACAATTGAAAAACACTGTCTCACTAATTTTCATATAATGTAGATAGGAATTAATAAGATAAAATATTCCATTGTATCGCAAATTTATAGGTCTTCTATTACATTTTTTCAGAATGAGCCATCGCCGAACTATCGTAATTTAAACTATACCAAATATTTAGATGTTATTTTACAAATGATATCACCGTTGCATTTTGGGACATTATTTAAACAAACAAAAACTAAACAAATACATAATTTATAGAAAAACAATACAACTATAATAATAGACAACTTATACCTATAAATAAAAATCGCGTCTGCGTTAAAACTAATTTTAGGATCACAAGCAGATGTTGAAATTATAAATAAATAGAAAAAGCATTTGTTCAATTCGATATTCATTATAAATAATTTTTATATATAGAAACCACATGTGCTATTTACGTATAAACATCATTGTCTCTAGTTTACAAGACTGTGTAAAGGTAAGTGTCCACAGGTAAGTGACCACTACACTATTAAAACTAGCAATATAGAAGGAGTACATCGATAATAGAACTTTGCATCGAAAATAGACAAACTTTAACTAAAGCAAGAAATTTTTTTTTCATTATTTTCGTTTGTGCGTTTGTCATAGTGGAAACACAGTAAACATTTAGTGAAGTGCCCTATTTTGTGACGTTTCTATCACTATTTCACTTCAATTATAGTTCGCAACAACTTTATCTTCATTTGTATTCCGACAGGTGGAGTGGTTCCGTCATCTGTAGCCGATAAAACAGACATTTCATATGAAGAATTGTGAGAAACTGAACTGTAAATGAACTCTTTCATGACAAAAAAATCATACGCATCTCCAATATGATGTCAAAGTGACTCCAAAATGCTCCAAAATGTTTACTGGGAAGGTCGCTTGGGAAAGTCGCATGTATAAATGTGATTGTGGGAAACTAACAAATTCGCATTAAAACGAATTAAACTATCGGTATACTCCCAGCATTATGAATATATATTTGATATTATTCTACAGTAATAAATGCCAATTAAAAACTCTATAAAGAAAAATGTAATTATTCACTAATTATAATAACAGGTTATGGCAAACCCAGGACATATGACAATGTACCACATACAATTTTACGACAATTTAACTCGAACACAACGTGAGAGTATTTATGCTTCGTGAAATGTATAACTATTTTCCAAACAGGTGGTATATTATATTATATTGTCAGTGTCACGTGATCTTTAGAATCAAAACTTTTAAATCAAAATCATTATTTTTCCCACGAGTGCAAATAGCCGGTCTAAATATTTCACCCCATGAGAATTTAACAATAAAATAATAAGGGGTGCAATTCAAATTAGAATTTATATTAATATTTGTTTCTCTTTCTCTTTTTATATATTTATCTCTTTTTAATTTATATATAAATATGATGTATGAAAGTGATGGAGTTATTTTTGTACACATATGTGGAATATATGCAACTTAATAACAAGTTATAATTTATGAAGTAGTAATCTGGTTTACATGAAATTTAATATCACACAGGTTTGAACATGAAAGTTACCCGGATGCGACCGAGTTTTTATTTGACAATTATATGGTAAAATAATTTTTGGGAAATAAATAAAATAAGAATCTGTGATAGAAATTAAGACAAGCGTATTTTCCAGTTTTGCTTCATAAGCCTTCCCTTTCGTTTAGTAAACTTTTTGAAGTCACGTTGCCATCTTTTGTCATAAACAGTTCATTTACAGTTCAGTTTCTCACAGTCGTTCATATGAAATGTCTATTTTATAGCCTACAAATGGCAAAGCCACTCCACCTATCGGAATACAAATGAAGATAAAGTTGATGCGAATTATAATTGAAGTGCAATACCCAGTAAACATTTTGGAGTCACTTTGACATCATATTGGAGATGTGTATGCTTTTTTTGTCATGAAAGACTTCATTTATAGTTCAGTTTCTCACAATCGTTCATATGAAATGTCTGTTTTATCGGCTACAGATGATGAAACCACTCCACCTGTCGGAATACAAATGAAGATAAAGTTGATGCAAACTATAATTCAAGTGAAATAGTAATAGTAACGTCACAAAATAGGGCACTTCACCAAATGTTTACTGGGTTCATGCTTCATTATTATACAAAACGAGGAAGGTAGGTGAAACGGGGGGGAAGGCGCACACTCAGCTATCGCTACATATGTTAATGTTATTTTTTATTTAATATCGGATGGTGGTACGCATCTTATCGTTGTTATTGTCAACAGAGCTCCTTTTTCACGATGAGCACCTGTTAAAACGCGTAAATCTGTAGTGATCACCTTCGCTCCCACTTCTTTGATACAACAAGTCGAAGCGTCCGATGCGGACCAATAAACGTGTACCCTTAAGAACACAAAATTCTATTACGAAATAAGTTTCTAATGTAGAAAAGAGACAACTATACAAAAATAAGAAAGAAAGAAATGGAATATATATATATAATATTTCTTCTTTAATAAATCTTAAACCACTTGACAAATTACAAATTGTAACATTTGTTCAAATAATTAAATGAACTGTGTTTTCTCTCACGCGATTTCAGAACCCCGTCCACAGTCCCTAGTACCCCAGTAGTTATTTATTTTAGATTTTATCATAAAAAATCACGAGAACCTTAAAAAAACCGTATGACAGTTTTATAAATGAAGTTAACACGAATCAGCGTGTGCAGTGGGTCTACGGACTACGGGCTACGCGGCGTTAAGCGATTAAGCGCTGGAAATGAGTAGCTACGAAGTGCTACGTTAACGCTACGTCTAGTGGACAGAATAATTATTAGTTTCCTTAAAGCAAGCAACCAACATAACGCTAGAACGCTGTCATGTCAAACTTTACAACATTATATTTTAACTAATTTTAATAAGGTAGTTTCTTGTTATTAGAGTTAATATTTAGCTACACTATCATCAGCTAGCGTCTACGCTCAATAAATTTCTCCTGGTCAAATAAAATTACACGCTAAGCGTCACACGGAATTCGTCTCGAAGACAAAATATCAATTTTTTTAAGTTCTTCAAGGTTAATTTTTTCCAATTACAAATTTGCGTTTGCCTAAGGAATAATTCTGACCTAAACAGTAAAGTAGCGTACCTTAGATGGGCTCTGTATCGAAATTTGTTGGGGGGCCCAAATGATGGGTAAAGATTTTTCACAAAAGGAACAAAGATGCTCGCATTGAATTAAAATAATTATATATTGGATTATACGTTATTACTTACAAATAATAGTCCTAAGAACCAAGCTAAGTACGGCGTAAGAGTTTAAGTGAGATTGTGGATAACATTTTCGAATTTTTGCTTACATAAATTTGGGGCCCTGTAGCCCGGAGGCCCCGTATCATTGATATAGCTACGCCACTGGACCTAAAACTAGTTAGATTAGTCACACACTGGATATACGACTATTTTAACACAAATTTGATAGCGTTGTCTATTTATTAAATGTGCCAAAGAGAAAACTATCTTAAGACATATCGTAAATCCAGTGTGCGACTGTCCTTAGCTAAATATCGTCTGACAAATGTTCATTACAACTACATACATTCTGTAACTAAGCAAAATAGTAAAGTAATTTTATTTTATTACAAATTTTGACAACGATTAATTTTTTTGGACGTTTCAGTCGTTTTAGTTCACATCTCAGATTTTTTCTGTCATTTATCATTTTTTTATGATTGTCCACGCGCGATGATTTGTTTCCTGTGTAAAACGGATGTTAAATTCCGTATATGTATAGTAGTCATAGTTATATCCCGACCAAAAGGGTGACACCATATTTCTGCGTTTATAATATACGAGTTCGAAGTATTATTTGAATTCTAAAATAAGTTTGTTTCGTATATGTCGAGTATTATATGATATATACCGAAATTAAGAGAATCTTGAAAGGATGTCGTTTTGGAAGGATAGATGAGATTAAAAACTGAGAGAGGTAGAGACTATGTACCAAATGTAGAGTTGCTAAAATGTTAATAAAATGCTGTTAAATTTAATACAAAATTTAATTATGACTTATTTTCAAAACAATTATTCTCTTAAAATGCATTGGTATGTGATGAAAATAATATACGGAATCTGAATTCTATGCTTCAGAAATATTCAAAAGGATTTTTTAGAAGTGTATATAATATCTAATGGGGACTATTTAGAAGGAGATTACACATTAATGTAGAGAAATAAATAATTTTCCTTAAAAAAAAGAACCAAAATTAGAATAGTTCGCCGACCACTAACCTAATGCCGGTTTCACATCAGAGAGACAGTTTTGAAAACAGTTTTGTTGTCAAAAAACAAAACAAAAACATGTTTTGTTTTATTTTAAAACAATTCTGGTTTTCCAAAACAGACTGTACACACTGAACAGGCTGGTTTTCCTTTTAGAGTTTTTCTATGTGTCCCATAAAAATTATAAACATAATAAACAACAACTGACAAGCGCAAATGTTCACGAAAAACAAAAGTGCGTGTTCAAACCAAGCAGACTAAAAAACAACAATAAACGTGTTTTCTTTTGATCTCACCGACTTCAGATGGGAATGTGTTTTGTTTACTAAAACAGCAACAAAAAACACAAATGTTTTAAGAACTGTCTCTTTGGTGTAAACATTGGTGTTTTTGTTCCGAAAAACAAGTTTTTGTTCGTGTTTTATTGAACTGTCTCTCTGATGTGAAATCGGTATTAGAACTAAATATTATAGCGTGAAGAAACATACTGTAGAATAAAAGCAACATATGTAACAAATAATAGAAATTAAACAGTAGTAGTGCTATAATCAAATCAAAATAATACGAACTAGTTCGTCTTATATTAAGTTATTTACATTAATGGAATCAATCCGAACAGTGTTCAGGGCTGAACTGGAAACGAATTACGAACTGGAAACTGGTTACCATTTGTATACATTTATATATGTCAAATTCTTGATATTTTCAATTTTACATTTATTTATTATTATAGTCAAGCACGGGCCCCTGATAAATTTCGGGCAGTTCTGCCCTGGCAGTGTCCGTCATAAATGCATAACGTATCTGGACGTATCTAGAACGGACAGGAGGACAACTCAGAGCGCGTCGCGCTTTGTGAAGCGTGATTCCATACAGATCCGATTAAAACAAAAAAAAAATCAGCGACATTTCTATACCGGAAATAAAGGATGTTTAGTTTGAATAATGACCGTTAATTAGTAATAATTGTTATGGATATTATATAACAAAACTAACAGTAAATAAATATATGTGAATAGAATGAATGAATGAAAAAATATTTGAATTTCTAGTATAAAATAACATGCAACCAATGACGTCGCTAGAAAACGTATTTAGAAATGTAGTAGGTCCTCTATAACGCTAGTTCCTGTAATGCGGAAGCCTAGAAAGCTAAAAATATATTTCTCTCAAACAATGCCCAACTCAAAAGTATCAAACAGTAATTTGTTTATCTCGCTCACACTTACTGTAACAACAAGAGAGTGAGAGAAACAAATAAAATATGTAATTATTGTAGATTCAATATATTTCAGATTTGATCTGATTTCACAGAGATTTCAGTTTACATGATCCGATTTCAAAGTATGCGATGGAAACTGTCTCATTACAGTAGCCTTAGCTTGGCAGTTGTACATATTGTAAGAATACTTTTCATCCGCCGGGAACACCCGTTTAGATGGTCCTTGGCAATTAGGAAAAGATGCGCTTATGAGAGAAAAATTAAAGCTACCTTTAAGCGAGTATCTCGTGGATGTATGCGGATTGAAACCACTTAGTTTTAACTGCATACACTTACTGCAACAATAAAAAAGATCCAAGTATAGAAGAAAGAATTTTAATTGTTACAATGTACACTAAATTAAACTTTCATGAGATCTGATGGTGTTCATATCTGATATATTTTATAAAATCTGATTGCAAAGAAAAATAAGACAGTATGGTTTAGCTCATACGCGATTTGATTTACCGTTCAAATTTTAGTGAATCCGATCGTGTAAAAAGCCTATAATGGAGATGATCCATTGTGTAGATCAGATCATAATATAGAGCTAATAGTTTCGGCAAAATTTAACTAAACCATTTTTGTCTGAACTACTCAGGAAGTTTCACGTTTTTGTGGAATATAAATTTATAAAATTTTACATTCAATTTATCCTTAAAATATAAAATACGTGTTCCATTCCCCATGTATATGAATTCAAATAAATGACATCATGGGACGAACCGATCCAGATTTATTTCAAGGACACATCTTAATGCGTAGCACGACACAGGATAAGCGTAAACATGGATGCTGGAATCTGTCCTAAAGCGTCATTAAAAAAAATATGTTCAGTGTACACCTATGTTTAATGCAGCTGTGCATTATTATAGTTATAAGCTGTTCGAAATAGGTAACACTAATGATATTGATGATGTTTTTGTAATTGTTTGAGTAATATATATTCTGAATCTATCTATATGCAGGAGCTTGAAATTTTCTGGCTAAGAAAGTAAATCCCAAATAAAGTATCAGAGCTACACATACACGAAAAAAATTCTATGTACATAATTTCATTGAAGAAAGCGATTCTAAGATTTTCTAAAAAGGTTATACAACTTTATTGGAGATTTTCAGCTTCATGCGAAACAAAGCTTAAAACTAACCAGGTCATTTCATATTGATTGATTGATTTCATATTTTATAGTTAATATTTCACATTCCCATTTTCAGTTTCATTTACAGCTCGAACAAGTTACAATATTTTTGCCCAGGTGTGCTGTTTTGATCCCCCTATTGTACAAATTTTGAATACAAATCACAAATAAATAATAACATTTATTAAACATAGTGATGCTAGAGCAGTGAATTCAATACTTTATTGGTCAAGTAGTAATTTTTCACCCCTGTGAGTTAGAATCGTTCTCGTTCTCCCAAGCGCGCAGACCACTGTGCTTATGCGACGTGGAAGCTGAGATTTTTATACATTATTTATGAATTTAAACAGTATAATTATTTTAAAATAAATTCCTTCAGGAACATGCGTAAAACAAAGCTCTCACGATCTAGGTGATGGAAACTAAACCAGATCGTCACCTATTGTAAAATTTAAATGAAAAATTTAACTAATATAAATTCAGTACAGCGAATATTGCTAATGTACTACATGTGTTGTAAAATAAATTAGACATTGAAATATATTTAAATTAACATCCTGACTACAATCACATAAATAGCCTACTATAAATTTTAAACCAGTTGTTTTCTAGGACTTTCGTGTGGTCAATGTGTTCAACGTTCATATTGGAAGAAGTTCGGGCTGTTGTCGGTCTTTTGACTGCGTCAAAAGCGATTTTTCTACCCCCACCACACACTTGCTCCGCATGTCATGCACTGCTGCACGAATTGTTCAACATATGAAGGTTTTAAACTTGTAGGTTCCTTTATTTACTTGAAAGTTTTTGTTAAACAGTGTCAGTGTCAATAATATCAACAAAATTAATAAAATAAATAAATCATTCGGATCAAACATTTGTTCCACCGTGTAGCTGGAAACTTACCATGTCAATCTTCCAATATTTGACTCACACGTTGGAGGCAAGCATTTGAATCAAACCGCATCGTCTGGAGTCTGCTTTAATCGTATTCTAGATAGTATTTAACAAACCCTCACATATTAAATATATCTTTTATAGTTTTGTATATTACGTATCTATATTTTTCAACACAAACAAGACCCCCTAATTAACTAAAAAGTGTAATAAATTATAATAATTATAACACAAGTTGTGAAAGCGTTGACAGACGGAAACTCAAAAATGAATCAAAAAGGAAATCAGTATTCCTGTTAAAATGATCAAAAAATAAATTTAAATAAAATTACAAGAATGTAACCTATTGTTAAAACATGAAAATGCCGTGATAGTATATGCAAATGAGACTGAAATGGCTGAATTCAATTTCATACGCTTACTGTAAGTATAACGCACTCTAGAGTCTACAACAGGAATGGTTAACCTTTTTATATGTGAACAAATATTTAGAAATAAAATTTATTTTAGTCACAGTTGGGTTTTGATTCATAATGCTGTACCATGTACTAATTAAGTACATTATCAGAAACTTAAATGTGCAATTTTTTTCATTTATTCACTAGTTTGTTCAAAGAAGGGGGGGGGGGGGGGGGTAGGTTGGACTTGTAGAGTGCTATATTAGGGCAAAGTGAGCTAGAGTCAAGCGACATAATTTTCTTTATCTATTTTATTTGCACAATGAAAACAGTCTACAGAATCAGTGACTGCATATGGATATTTATTTCCATTTTAGGTAAAGTATAAATTACGAGAGTTCGCCGGTGCTTCATGCTTAAACAAGTTGTGTCGTATAAATCTACGATACAATAAAAAAACACTGTCTCATTAATTTTTATAATGTATATAGGAACGAATAAGATAAAATTCCTCATCGTATAGCTTTTGTAACCTATTTTAAGGATGAGATGCCGTCGAACTTTTGTAATTTAAACAATAAGCTATAAACTTACACTACTAAATGTAAGTATAGATTAGTTTAGTAAATTTAGATAAGTTTCCATCATATAACACACTCTTAAAAAAACATTACTCATTTTAGAACCTTTCTAAAGCAAAGTTTAGGACAAGTTTTTAAACAAAATTCAGATCACAGAATATTAATTAATTTTCATAACAAATACTGTGCATTTTAATAAAATTGTTTAATAATTTCAGACAAAAAATCATCTTAAAAAAATTAATAATCGCTTCTTAATTTTAATACACATTTGTCTATTAAATTTGTATTAATGTTAAGAACATTTTTAACAGTGCAGATATAGATTTAAATAATAGTTTTGTTCATTTTATGCCCAATAATTTTTAAATAGTTTTGCTAACAGAAAGCATAACATTTTCTTTGGACTTAATAGGAAAAGAACCACGGTCTATGGTTTGCTTATCATCGGTAAAGCTAGAGAGGGGTTATAAAAAGCCCAAAATGGAACGACGGGGTTTATGGAGGACCACTTAAAATACCAAACCCTTATAAAAATATCTTTTCGACTATTAATAGTCTATACCTATTCAAAATCAAAACGCTTCTAATCAATTGGTGTCCGTGTTATATAAACAACAAGGTGCAAATGGGATGGGGTACTATGAATGAGTACTGTTTTGATATTATGAAAGTAGTAATCATCATTAACTTATTATGCTCTATACTTCTCGGAATCGCAAGCAATGCAGCAATAAAAACCCAAGTGGTTCGCCCAAAAAACTATTTTGGGTCGTAAATGACCTTTTAGAATTGTTGGTGTGGTAAATTCAATCATATTGTGTTACAATGTACTACAAACAATATAAGCAAATTTTTGAAACGTGTCAAGCATAGCACGTATGCTATACGTTCGCTATCCCTGGTGTACAATATATACAAGGCAGTCGTCCCATTCCTTCGTGAGAGCTAAATTAAAATCATATTAAAAATATCATTAAGTCTTATCTGATCCAAATGAAATTACACACACGTAATCATTTACAATTAAGGTGGATAACAAATTAATTTTTAAAGAAATATGAATAAAATACTTGCACATAATTCCCTGTTTGTATGCGGGGATAATATATGGTTAGTTAAATGTTTAACACTGAATTATTAAAGCAAACATTATTAAGTGCATGCAGGGCCGGTTGGAACTGAATTGAAGTACTCGATTATGACCTATTTCTTTTTGCTTTCAATCTCTATTCAACTGACTAAAACGTCCAATCACAGTCGTTATATAATTTTACTATTTCACTGTTTCAATCATTTTCACGCAATAGATTTTTTAAAACAACACAATGTCTAATTAATCAAAGTTTATAATTAGATATTGAAGCATTCTATATTTTAATGATTGATAATGAAAAGGTATAAAGTTATAAAATATTATCATTTTTCTAAACTAATGATATAAATTATTGATATTATTTTGTATATTCAACAGTTATTGAAATGGGCAAATATAATTTAAGTTAAAAATATACATATAAAAAATTAAAGTACGATATTAATAGATTTCTGTTAGACAAGAAAAAGAAACATGATTATTAAAAAATAATATCAAAGAAATAAATATATTTTTATTAATATCATTAGAGGAAAATATTACATTTGAACCACTGCATATTCATAGAATATACCCAGGTGTGTTTCGGCTTGCTTTTGGGTGTTTTACGGGTCCTGAACCCAATGCCTTAACATTTTATTATAGATATTAGAATGAATATATGAAGCATATACATCAAATAGAAAAGTTAAGTTCAAACCAATAGATAGTACGTCACAATTAAAAAAAAATATTATAAAAAGAAATCGATAGTAAAAATAATATCAATTTTTTACTAGGATATAATATGTGAAATAATCTGAAAAAAAAAACAGTGTGGTGGACAGTATTGAGTGGATAACACCAGATTAATGTGGTTTTGGATTGAATTCGCAGACCAGCGCTATATTTTACTGGTTTAGTTTACTTGCTTATAAACAATATATGACTATGCAACAGAATAGCTCACATATATGTGATCTAGAAACCGTAAAAATTGCCAGCATTGAAGCGATAGAAATTCATCAATGGAATTGTTATGGCAGCATCGTACTAATCCAGAAGGGACCACACAATTTGAAGGTTATTATAATAAAAAAAAAATACAAAAAAATTTGCTAAATAGAAATAGTTACAGAAAAACTCTTGTTTTTTTCTGACAAATCTGATATATAACCGTAATCATTTCTTAAAACAATTTCCCTAAATGTTAACAGACAAAAATAATTAAACAACAATCTTAAAAAAGTAAATACTTTTGTTTTATTGGAGCAACTAAGTAATGTTTTATATAGCGTCTAGACTGCTGAATTTTTTTACAAAGTATAATATCTAAAATAATTAATACAAGATAATTAATGATAGTTAATTACTGGTAGTTACCTGTGATTAATATGTTATGTACATTTAAACCTGCAGCAAAGATGTTAGTGACATCATTCATTTCAGCCTCTAAACGTTCTTCAAATAATTTTTTAATTGACATCCATTAATTCACAACTGTTATTTTTGACAGTTCATCAAATATCTATTGCGTTTTAAACAAATTTTATATTTCGGGTGATATCACTTTCAAAAAAATTAACGTGTAGGAGATATATGGTTAGAAACGAATTTTCTACATCAAGTTTTATGTTTATGCAATAATAGTTCACACTGAAATAACCTTTTTATATAATTGCCTGTTGAATTTGCACAGTGTGTTCAACTTAAATCAATGCATAACCCATAAATGCTCATTGCAACTTAACTTAAATTGTATATACATATTGCAGTAAAGTGTTGGATACTCTACCAATGAAGACGTCGCTTTAGAGACTCTTTTAACTAACAGCTTAAGGTGAAAAGAGTTAATAGCAATCCGATAAATACAGAGCAAGATTATTAACATAAATAAATGTAAAATTTTCGTTTATCCTTTCATTTTTCGTTAATCCTACAGTGACTAAAATAATCTCCTTAATGTGTTACTTTTATGACTCTATTAATCCGAAAACAAATCGTATTTTATACACATTGTTAATTTAATATAACTTTAATTAAGAGAAACCACAATCAACAGTAGAAGTGTGACTTTTATTTAATGGTCTTGGGTGCAATGCGACCCTTACTACCCAAACAAACTATATACGATTTCTTTTATATCATTTTTCGTCGGCCTGCACAATAAGTTTGAAATGTACTGGCTTAGCGTAGGACGCGTATAGAAAAAAAGGTAGCAACATATATTATATTTATAGTTTTAAAATTTGTAAATTTGAAATAATCTTGAGAATTATACCTTTTTTTTAAGTTAGTATATATTTTACCTGTATATTTTTTAAAGGCGTCACACTGTCTACCGTGATATTTTATTTTATAAATTGCATTTCAAAGAATATATAAAAATGTGCATGGTAATATTCCAAGAATTTTGTAAAATTTTTAACAAAAAAAAAATTTGTACCACATTTTAAATTACATGAAAAGTTTGAGCTATTTTGGTGAGATATATTAACGCATGATTTTGGAAAGAGGAAGGTCAGTTTTACGCACAGTGGGAACACCCCTGGGGGTTAGGGATGTCATAAATTATCGTGCTATGGTAATGTCAAAGACATGCTTGTGCAAAATATTTCCTTGTTGTAAATAGTCACCAAAAGTAATTTCTAAATACCAAAAAAAAGTATTTATTCGCACAGTATACTTACTTAGAAAATTTTGTCCAAATTTGGGGCTAAATAATATGATTTTTTAATTTGTGTTTTAGTTCTCTAAGTTCGATAAGAAGATGCAAGTGTGAATGGATACAATAAATTGTTTTGCGTCTGGCCAGAGTTTAGGAGAAAATTTTTGGGGACGTTGGACCATCCTACTATCAAATTTTTGAAAAAGAATTGTTTGTACTTTCCCTTGTCTAGTGCGCTACCCAAATTTCTTTTAAGCTCTATAACTCTATTTCCAGGTATATTTTGAGTCAATCTGATGACGATAAAGTATACACTGTTTTAAAAAATACTTAGTTAACATTTTCAAAAATTTTCACAACATAAAATAATTGTGGTTAGTTTGCTCCAGCGGTTAATTCATTGGGCGGACGCCCATAGAATCGACTCTGGCATGAGCATTAACATTTCAGATATCTACAATACAAATATAAAAAGAAGTGGATGAGACACAACAGCTTGATGATATATCCATAAATGACAAAATAATAAACATCTACCTTGCATTACCTGGAGCGTATTCCTAGTTTGAGTACTATAATTTTGGTTGCATGAGTCCGATAGCTCGGTTCGTAGATTGCTTCGGTTCAGTTTAGCGTTCGACTAATGCATTATGAGTTTTACGAATATAGCCAGCCGTTTAGTACTGTCACGCGAAATACAAATTACCGCCTGGGACTCCAGTAGCCTAAAATGCCCGTAACGTTACGTTCAAACTAAAAACCGTACATTAAATGCTCAAAAAAATAACAAATTGACGGGACTCGGGTTCATATAGGGACAGGAATAAGGTAGGGATAGCCAGGGGCAATTTACGGGCATAAAATGCTTGTGTTGCTTATGGCGTTGGGTAATTGATTATAGAGTATTAATAAGGACCACTTAGGAAACGTTCAAAACATTACGTTGAAACAAAAAAATCAATTATGGTTTTTATAATATTCTGGACGGAGTTGTGTGATTTCTTTATTCTTAAGTATGTGTATATAATATTGCCAACTAAATTTACAAGTAAAGGCACATAGCGCGAGAGTACTAATGCGTGACGCTGACTGCTGTATCTTAGGATTCAATCCTCAGACCACAGTTATATTTTCAGAGTTTGTTTGTTATTAAGAGGAGACGGTGGTCTAGAATTTAAAGAAAATCGATTTGATATTTCGAAAATATAATGTTTTAAGGATATACTGTTAAATTTTTGCCGTGTTAGTATATATTATTAGCCATATATCCATAGCATACTTAAAACTTTAATCTAATTTATTACAAAACTACTTTTTCGGCATGGTGTTGTAAAAAAAAAACAAACTATTCAGCCGAATCGTCTGAAATTTTAATATGTTATTCACAACATCAATAGCTATCGTTGGAACTAGAATCACTTTTTTATTTCAAAAATTTCGTATTTTTTTCACTAAATAACTGGTTAAAAAACACAGTTTTTTAAATTTCAATTTCAAAAGCGCGTCAATTTTCAATTCTTTTTCTCTAGGTCCGACCATAGTACTGTACTCATACTAATTAATAATTTTCTTGGTTTTTATTTATCAGATATCAGGTCAATTATTTTGACAATATTTTTGTCTGTAGAATAAGTGTAATAATAAGCCTAAAAAGTGAAAATTTCGTTTTTTATTATAAAAAAAAAATCCTCAAAATACCTTAAATTTTCGAGCTCTAGACCACCGTCCCTCCTTTATTATGGGCGTACATAATCGTAAAGTTATCAGGCAACGATAGTACACAATAGAGGTCACAACACCATAAAATCTGCTAAGATAGTGGCAATATTTACGTAACTAAATATTCAGTGTAAATTTGTGACATTTATTTTCATCTAATATCAATTTCTCATAGATATTATTCTATTTAGTGCAAAACGTAATATGCAGGGTGCAGCAAGGCAAGACACCCCCTCCCCCCATTTGTTCCAACATGTGGGCGTCTATGTATACACACATACATCGTCACTAATTCAATGTAGAATATAAATTTAAAATTAAATAGGATCAGAAGTTCCGAGAGAAAATATTTTGACAATATTTTTAGTACTTTTAGTTATTGAAATTTATGAATTTAATCTATATGAATATATCTAACTCTTTTACTCTTAAACATTATATATGTTTTATCTCTTTCTATAAAGCAACTTATAATAAATATAAAACAAATCCTCCTTTTAGGTTTAAATCATCACAAATATAAAATCCATTTAATGACCGTTGTGTGGTCAGTGTAGAGGTTTTTAGTATGTTGTCGTCATTAATAATAAATTAATTATTATTTACGATTTGGATACAGTAACAGGAAAGAAAATTAAAAATATCTTGCACTGAGCTCGAATAATTTAATTAGTAAATAATAGAATGCAATAAAAATGTATTATTACGTTGGAAATATCTCACTATCGGAAATAGGCCGAATACTCGAAGATTAAATAAATTAATTACTCACAAAATGTTTAACGTCACGTCACTGCTTATACTCTACCCCACTGTTTATTCCCGTCTCTCTCTCTCTCTCTCTTACAACAGAGACCTATGCGATTATCTATAGTACCAGACGAATATATTATTAAATAATCTTTATTGCTTATAAATAAAATATTTTGTTGTAAAAATATTGATAAATTCTACAAATACATGTAACTTTATTAGTTAGTTAGGTGGTAGACTCTAACACTCAGGTAGAGGAATTTATTCCATGACTGGCAAAGAAATAACCATAGAGGTATAAGAATGGAGTGCGCAAGAGGTTGAATACTGGTATAAAGGCAAAGAGAGAGATAGCTGCTGAGTGTCCTGTGTGTCTCTTTCTAGTCGAACACTCCCAGTAAACATTTGGTAAAGTGTCTCTTTTTGTGACGTTTCTATCACTATTTCACTTTAATTATAGTTCGCATCAACTTTATCTTCATTTGTATTCCGACAGGTGGACATTTCATATGAACGATTGTGAGAAACTGAACTATAAATGAACTCTTTCATGACAAAGAAATCATACGCATCTCCAATATGATGTCAAAGTGACTCCAAAACGCTCTAAATTGTTTACTGGGCTGCGTCTGCTTGCTTGCTTACCCCCTTACCATACCGCCAATCATCTAACCCGGCAGCAGCGGTTCGGCTAGAAAGAGACGGATAGGACACTCGGCAGTTATCTCTCTCTTTGCCTTTACCGCTTCCTCTTACACGCGGGCGTACCCTTCGCGCACTCTATTCTTATATCTCTATGGAAATAACTCATCAAATGACAAACAAATCTACAAAACACACACAACAATTATTATATGACAATTAATGCGAGATATAACCTAGCTGTTAAGATCGCAGTAATAAATTAAAGAAAAAATCGAAGAAATTTATGTTTTTTAATACATTGGAGAACATAACCATATTTGAATTATTATTTGTGGTCCTGATAGCTAACTTTGTCAATAGAACAGTTTTATAGAAATTAAGACGTGTTCACAAGCTCATTATTAACTTAATAAAAACATAATTGTGAACATATCTCTAGATACAAGCTTTATATAAACGAGTATAAGTATATTTATACACAATTATACATATAAATTAGCGTATAGCTCATCGTGAGAGCGGTGTGGTTTTTTTTTCGAGTATTTAGTTTATTTTTTTTCATGTCAAGTATAAAGCTATTCATTTGACACCTCGGAATTGTAAAAATGTCATTTTAATTAGTTATTTTTTGTACAATCTTTAGAATATTTTAAAAGTGTTACTAGACTATATTATCACGCTTTGTATAACTTGAATACAATGCCAGAAAGAGATAGATATATATAACATGTTATATGTTAGAAAGAAATAGCAAATAATGTTTTTATAATGAATATAAAAATGTGTATATATATTTTGTATAAGAATTTCTTCACATGAAAATTATGTAAATATGTTAATTAGTTGTAATTTCACTCTCGCGCTTTAATTTAGATAACAAATTAGAAAAATATATGAATAATAAGTTTCAGGAGAGATAAGCATCAGTGTATGATTATGATGGTGTTTGCTGTTGCAGTCATACTTTATAAATATGTATGTGAATAAAAAGAGACAAACATATTTGCAATCATTTTTTAGTGGTCGATTTTTCAATTGTTGATTGAAATTGATGTTAATAAATGTGTATTGCGTGTCAATTTTATTAAATATCTAAATGTTGACGGAGATATAGCAATTAAAAATTTGAATTGTAGTTTTAGCGCTAGAAATGGTCGACCATATTTGTATGACGTGAAATGCATTTTAACAGCTTTATGTTTTGTAGCTGTTGGTAGTCGAAATAATCAAGTCAAGTCAGAGAATAATAAGTTTTTATTTTATTTAACCCTGTTACGGCAGACATTTTATTGTTCCTTGAAATAGCTGTAAATAATATTTGATATTTTGATATATAAATATATATAGCAGAGATTTATGAGATGATTTTTCACATGCACTTGGAATGTGTACAACGTTGAATCCCTTTAATAATTAAAGAGACAAAATGACTTTTTTAATTGTTAATATCTCTTAACATATAAGGAGGTTATCAATATACAGTACACTTTTATAGAAATTAAGACATAGGGCACAAGCCCATTCTTTGCAGCGCCTACGGTCGATGACACGCAACACTACTAACATATTTCGAAATATTTCTATTAAATTTCATTACAATCTTTGTAGAAACTTTTTATTCAAAATAGCGACTGTTTGCACATCTTGGTGACAATCTGTAGATGCACTTGCGTGGTGTCTCAGCGTGAATTAGCTGGAGGCTTAACAGAAAAGGTGTATTAAGTAATTTTCCTGGCTTAATCGTTGCAAAAACACCCACAATATAATGCCGTGGCATTTAATGTATATTATTTCGGTTAACTGATCGCACATAGGAATAAAACTTCGGATTTACGCGCAGTTCGTTCGTGTGTTACTGCGGTGTCGTTGTTACCATTGCTCCAGGGTATCACATGTCATGAAGCCGACCATCACCGTCACCATCATATCATACTGACATGGAAGTATACGGGCTAATGCAGGCCAAGTAGACAGACGAATATAGCAAACCACTAGAGCACGTTACACACAGCAAGGCACGGCACGGTCGCGTATAGCAAAAATTAGTTCTGTGTTATGTGGTAAATGGTGAAATGTAGATTATACATTTTCAGATGAAATTCAAACTCTCGCAATGGATATTGTGATATCAGATTTGTCGGGAGATATGGTACCATGAGCATTCACTAACAAAGAACAACATCCTGTTTGGTATTAGGATAACGCTCAACGGTGTAGAGGTCAAATTGTAATTAGTACGAATATACTGCTCCCATAATATATATTTGTTGCTACCAAAAAATTGTCGTCAACATATTATAATTACATTTGAAACCAATAACAAATTATGGTTCAGAGAGACATCTGAAAAATGTGTTTGGATCCTGATGAGGCCCTTATCATTCCTGATGAGACGGTGGTACATAGTGTAAAGGTGAACCCACATTTAAAAGTCGGTTTGTCAACCGGGCAAACTTTGTAAGGTTCTAGTGGGGAAACTTGTATAATTTCCCGAGTCGAAATTTTAGACCTATCCTGATCCTAAAAGGAATCTGTACTCCCCTTTTCATACTAAATAGAATAAAGTAAACATCATAATTTGTCCGATAACTGCCAGATGTAGGCCCAAAGAAGGAGCAAAAATCCTATGTAAAAGAAACCAGAAACCGACTTCTTTTAGGTGGGCAATAGGGTCAAAATTTCGGCTCGGGTTATTACTAGATGTAAAAATGTAATATTGAGATCACATAAATTATCATTGAATAAAATTTATTTTAATTTAAAGTTTTTAGAGTAAACTACCCGCTAAAGAAGAATATCATTAATTATTAACTAACGATTAATTATATGAACACTTTAAGAAATAAAATTTCATATTAGTGTTATTATTTTCTAATGTGTATACATCCAAGTGAACTAACAACCTAATTATAATGTTGATTATGTCAATCACCTGTCAAATGCACAATCACTCGATTTCTAGTGAATAATTTATTTATTTATTGGAAAATGTACTTTTATAACAGAGAAAAAAATTATTGGTACAAATTAATACTTAAAGTAATATTAGCGGGTTCAAAAATGGATAAAACACAAGTAAAGGAACCGTGTTGTCATGGGCAGAGCCTTCCACAATGTTGGAGAGAATAGGGGTTGCCATATTCGAAATAAAATGGAAAAATTAATTTATTTATTAAGGTTTCTTATACCATATAGACACCACTATTGACAAATGCTTATGATGATATATAGTACCAACCTTCAAACGTTATGTGCCAAAAATGTTATTACATTCTGGCCATTAGTTTACGAGTTACAGTGGTTTCAGTGACGTACTTTGTAACTTTAAAAACAATGAAAAAATCTAAATTTCGTGTGTTGATAAAGCATTACTTTTTAATTGGAAAAAATACCGAAAATCATAAGAAATTGTTGTTTTTGAAGGGTACCTTCATCTTAAGTATTGACTATATTCACACGACTAATTTCTTTAATTACTTTCTTTACATAGTACAAATTCTAAATTAATAAATCCACTTATTTCAGCATTGTTTTCAATCAATAATAATTTCTAATTATAATCAAATATTCCTTTGTCTTAATTTTTACAATGAGTGTACCCTATGCTAGTTTATTAAATGGGTAATTGGATAATGATTTTAATATTGTTTAATGCTTCAATAATAATTAATTTATTCATTTAATTGTCCGTGATTAATACCAACTGAGCATACAACTAACAGACGTAGACGACGACGAACGACGAACGACGTTCCCTCCTCACGTTGACGTATGCTGCTTATTTTAAGCCCCCTCTTTGTTTTATGAGAATTCATGTGTAGAACACAGCATAAATATGTATATATAAATATATGTAGTGTGTATGAATTTAAAAATGTACTGATTTAGAAAACAAAAAATCTACCTAGAAAATATTGTTTAGATAATTGCACTATTACATTACATTTTCATTGCTATAAATAATTATATTTGTAATGCCGGTATCACACCAAAGAGACAGTTCAATAAAACACGAACAAAAATTTGTTTTTCTGAATAAAACACTAATGTTTATACCAAAGAGACAGTTCTTAAAATATTTTTGTATTTTGTTGTAGTTTTAATAAACGAAACACATTCCCATATGGAGGCGGTAAGATCGAAGAAAAACACATTTGTTGTTGTTTTTTAGTCTGTTTGGTTTAAACACGCAGTTTTGTTTTTGTTGAACATTTGCACTTGTCAGATGTTGTTATCATGTTTATAATTTTTATTGACACACAGAAAAACACTAAAAACAAAACCAGTCTTTTCAGTGCGAACAGTCTGTTTTCGAAAAACAGAACTGTTTTAAAATGAAACAAAACATGTCTGTGTTTTCTTTTTTGACAACAAAACTGTCTCTCTGGTGTGAAACCAGCATAACAAAGTATGTTTAAGTTTTACTAAACAAAAAGTATGACCTTTGGAAAGTAACTAATTTATTAACATAAAAAGAAAAGTGAAGAAGCTGTCCTTTATGTTATTGTTTATGACAAAAATTCATATGTAAATATTAAAAATTACTAAGACCATAGTAATTGTTATTTCCATCTAATAGAATTCAAACAAATAGACATTTTTGCCTTAAATTTATTACAGTACCCTAGAGTACTCTAAATTTTTATAATGAATTTGGCACAGTGTACATATTTGGGTTCAAATCAATGACTTTATCCCACAAAACGATCGGATAATTGATTTATTTTATATATATTTGTACATTAGGGCTAGCCAGTGGTAACGAATAGGTTTTCAATTCGAATGACCAATGGTAAACTTTTTGTGGCGTAAGAACTACATATTTTTTGAGTTTCTTTCAAATATTTCAGTATTGCTTGGTTTTAGGGCTTTGGTGCATATTATAAATTTTAAAGAGAATTGAATTTTGAACAAGTTTTTCCTTTACAACTTTTCTCTAAAGTTAATAGCAAGCGCGTTGTGGTGTCAGGAAAATGAACATTTTTTTGAAGCTGCCGAAAAAGACTCTGAAACTGAATTTTCTAAAACTAATACTACAGTGAATTTGTTATTATAGTAATAATATATTAATGATTTAAACTTGACCTAATTTTATTAACAAAACACATAAGGGTTTAATCCCATACCTTCTCTGAATACATAGCTACTGTATTATTACCAAAATCATAAAATTTCCCTTTTTTAAATTAATAAAATTTTAAAAAGAACCGAGTAGAAATTTTGCCAGAGCTGCATGAATCCAGCATTACGGCCTTTACAAAGTTAATTGCGGTATTGTCTATAATATCGCTAAAAATAAACTCTGGTTTATCTTTTAACACTTTTTACTAAGAAAATGTCACCAAAGCAAAGTACATACAAAAGAAAAACTCTTTCTTTGGACAAATATGTCACCAACATAGAATGGTTAATTAATGCAAAGTAAATATTTGTGTAAAACAATTTTTGAAATGTTTAAATAAAATGATAATTATTTAAATTAATTTATTATTAGTTAGAGTTCTTAGAAACTATAACACCGGGACTAATATATGCACGAGTATATAGTATTTAAATATTTTAAATATTAGGTTCGATTTTCTTTCAGATTCGCTTCATTTTATTACACTTTACATAGATATTTCAAGTCCAGGTCCAATAAGTTCTGTTGTATTTGTGTTTCGCATTAAGATTACAGCGCATTATACATAGGTGATTGAAGACTGTCACACTGCAGTAGCTTTAACTTGCAGTTGTACTTATATACTGAAGCAGACTTACAAGAGAACTAACTGGTGGTAAACGATCAGTTGCATCGTCGCGTTTGTTTCCACAGCAGAATTTTTATTTTACCTGAACAACTTTTGAGATCTCATTGCAAATGAAATATAATATTGCCCTCTCTGTTCAGATAAATGTAATAGTGTGGCGGAACCTCTACTTCTTTTTCATACAACCCTATAGATTTTGAGAAGAGAACAAGAGATGATGGAAATAATTCTAGAAGAGGCAATGTATTTTTATTTCTTCTTCTTGCCATCTTCTTATTTACTTTATATTGAAGAGATAAGCCTTAAAATATGCTTTAAGTATTACTTGTTTAAATTCAACATTGCCCTATTCCCGATGCTATAAATTAATTTTCACAGATTTTATAACAAACGAAATACGTTATTTATTTTTGTGAATGTGTTAATAAAATTAAATTGATATGCAAGACCACTTATAATTATTTACAAATTATTAATTCGAATAAACAATATTTATAAAAGGGTCTTATAGATTTATTAACCAAAAATGTCATAGAAATTAATGGTTCATGCCCGAATGATTTTAATGTACACATTTAATGTACGAACGCATAGCAGTAAGTTCTCGTGAGAGTTAAACTGCTTCCTTCGTGCTACCGTCGCCGTCGGCACGGGCACGGGGTCCAGCTACAGCATCCCAGCATTCATCAGCACGCTACAGAAATACGGATGCTGTGCGGAGATGCACGCAGCTTACCGACGAAATTATCTCAAAGGTACAGCGCGTTTATTTCACTTGGAAGTTGATGCAAATATAAAAGCAAAACACAAAATATAAATTTAAGCAAACCTAGTAATATTAATCTAAAGAGATATCGTTTCATTATTTTATAATTATTTTAAAAGCCTTTAATTCTTAGAAAGTGGTTGTTAATATTAAATATTCTCTGACTATTCCTTTAATACTACGACTTAGTTTTCACGGTATATATTTAACATTATATTATTTACTATCGATTACATTTTTTTACATCATAAAAATAACTTTTTGACTGTGAGGGAGGCGTTGAATCCCCATTACCTACCCTGTTATGGAACGCATCTATGTTTAAATACACATTTTTCACAGGGATTCATAATCAACAAAGTTATAGCCTTTCAGACCATATTGTTTCTATTATCTATTATAAAAGATAATACGCATTTGCGCTATCCTATTTATATAAAAGTAAACATTCATATATTTATTCTTTTTATCATAGATTTTAAAAATAATGACGAATGACGTAAATCAGCTGCTTGTGATATAAAAATAAATAAAATACAAAAATTTATTTTAGAAAATTTAAACCAAATAACTGGTTTTAAAAATTCTGTAAAGAAATAAAATTTAAACTATTGTTGTAAGTACGCATAAGTCGTACTTATCCTTCCTATTTTTAATATAAATGTTATTTATTTTATAAGAATTATATTATGTTATCTTTAATTTTAGTATTAATATTGTAATAAATAATTATTTGTATTTAGCGCTTGTAAACATTGACTCTGGTTTGTGGAGATTAATATTGATTTAATGCTGGTAATTCAGTATTGGCGTTCTGTGATGTGAAATAAATTATTATATATTAAATTGCACAAGACGCTGAAAGTCAGTCTTCTCCTGAGTCTCAACCAAGTGTTTACTAATTGTACTTCGTTCGTACAATACTCCAATTGTAACATCTAAGTATTCAATAGTGAGCACATTTTAACTATTAATCAAATTATAACACTAGAATTACATTTTGTTTTATATCTGACATCTTCATTAATCTAATAAAATACTATTGTAATTAAGTAAGCAGATATAATATTACAACGAATAAATGATATATTTTAATAAAAGTGTTTGTATTAATAGTAATAAAAAGATACTAATTGTTCAACCGTCGTATGTTGCAACGAGGTTACTTTAGACCGCTCAAGTATTCTCTAATTGCAACAATACACCGTCTTAACAAGAATCCTGTTAATCATCTTAAAAGAGTTAATTCTTATCAACGTGAGTAATTCAAGAAGGTGGATGATCGTCAAACTGAAGAATCTACTTCCAGAAACTAGCAACACTGCGTGATGTATTAGCAAGCTGAGTAATCTCCTTCTAGAACGACAATCCGACCTCTTTTTACAACATTGATGTCAGGTGTAACATCCGCCTTCGAATCATACTCACAACAAATGGTGTCAGGTGAGGTCTTGAAGAGATATTACTACACATAAATATCCAAGAGGTATGCCCAAAATTTTTTTTCTATATATTCTACACCTGGATGCGGATCAATTAATCTGGTTACCACTACGCCGATCGATTATTTCCAAAAATTGCTGAAAAGTACGACTAGAACTTCATATCATCTGTATTTCACATAATTTTCTACAAGTAACGGCGGATGCAAAAACTACAGCCTGTCGAACCTGGAAAAAAAGAAATCTTTTGCCCCCGCGACTGGATGGATGCTTCTAGAAGACTTGGAATAATCTAAATCGATGTTGGTCGTTTGCAGAGTCCCGCACACAGCTGTGTATAGATCATAATAACTGATAAGAAAATCTTTAAGTATAATAGAACAGTATCTTTTTTTTTGTATATAATTATTACTATAAATTGATAATTATATTTTTTTTATATATAGCAACGTTATTAATGAAGCTATCATTTTTTAGTATTATACTCAGTACTTTTGAATATTTGCTATAATTTAAGTATTTTTTATTAGCATCATTATTAACGAGGTTATAATTTTTTTTTAGTATTATATTCAGTACTTTTGAATATTTGCTATAACCTAAGTATTTTTGTAGCATCATTGTTTGTCATTGAAGCTATTAATTTTTTTAGTATTATATTCAATACTTTTGAATATTTGCTATAACCTAAGTATTTTTGTAGCATCATTGTTTGTCATTGAAGCTATTAATTTTTTTAGTATTATATCCAATACTTTTGAATATTTACTATAATATTTTTTATAATTGTTTCCACAATTATACTAATTCATGTTTAATATTTTTAGAATCACATTTTTTTGAACGAGAGGGAATTTTGAAAAGGAAAAGCAAAGAGCTGAAGCAGTTAGATAGCAGTCTATTCAATCAGAGAGACTACCTTCCTGTTACAACTGCAACGTCTGAGCCCCATCGGAAATTTCCTGTGAGTTACTGTTTTCGCTAACAATTTTTCCTTGTCAGAATCCTATTTTTCGGAGAGTCGTTTATTGGTACAAAATAATCTTTAGTCTGTATATTATATATAACTTTAATTAAGTACAATGGCACCGAACGTTCATTCCCTCACATTAGTTGAGAATACAATCAATCTAATTAATGAGTTTTCAAAAAATTTAGAAGTCCAATCAACATCCTTAACAATAGTTGAATTAAAAATCAAAAACTTAGATAAAGCTTGGGTTAAATATAGTAGTATCGTAGAAGCACTGCTTCCAATTCTAAAAAATGAAGAAGCTACGGCTATCGTTAGTAAGTCTATGGAAGTTGAAAGTATTTATGACGACACTCTTATTTACTTGTTGAATTATAAGCAAACATTTGAGAATGATACACATATTGTAGACGACTCAAAAAGCATAGATTCAATAAAAAATCTGAACTTAAGTCCAATGCAACTAACCGTTTTTGATGGAGAATATACTAATTGGCAAAGTTTCATGGAATTATTTACAAATTTAATTCGTAATAATAGCAAACTATCAAACATTGAAAAAATGCATTATTTAAAATTAAATTTGACAGGAGAACCACTCAAACTCATAAAGAATTATCCTTTAACAAACGATAATTATGAAATTGTTTGGAACATCCTTTGTAAACGTTATGATAACAAGGTAGCACTTATTGAAACCTATTTAAACAATTTGATAAACTACAATGTTATACGTTTAGAATCAGAAACTAATATCAAAAATTTTTTAGACGAAATTAATGAATCGATTAGAGCATTAACCGAGTTGGGAATATATTCTAATCATTCAGATTTTATTTTTATACATTTTTTAAAGACCAAGTTAGATTTTAACACATTAAAGGAATGGGAAAACAGAAATACTTCTGAATTACCAACCCTAAATGATTTTACGAATTTTCTTGAAACACGGTGGCGCACTCTAGAAAGAAGAAGGCATGTTGAATTTAAAACAGATTCAAGTCATTCTATTTCTAGTAGTGAACCAGTTTCAAGTGAACAATTTGCTAACGAAGTCGAAACAAAATTTAAAACTTTTTTTTGTAACTATTGTAAAAAAAATGGTCATTTAGAGAAATATTGTTTTATCAAGAAGGAAAATGCGGATACGGTATATCCTGTCGCGCAAATTAATATTTGTAGGAGAGATACGGTATTTTCAAAACCTTCTGTTTATTGTAAAAGATCGAGACATCTTGAATCTGATGGTCCTCAAGTATCTTTTACTAAAAATACAAAACAAAATTCACGTTCTTTTTATAATCACCATTTACGTAAATTTAATAGTTTAAATAAAAATATTGAGATTAAAGAAATACAAAATACCAATGATATAACAAATTTTAACTGTAACAATGAAAATGTTATTGACAAGCAAACAGCTGACACTGTTCAATTCAGAATAGTCGCAGCCAAAGCAAAGACTGTATCATTTTTATTGGACACTGGTTCTCAAATTTCTTTAATTAAACAAAATATTTTAAAAAATAATATCAAAATAGATAGTACATCTAAAGTGTTATTAAAGGGAATCTCTGAAGGCACGCCTTATACTTTAGGTTCACTAAAAACTTCTATAATTTTAGATAGTTCTAGGTCGAAACATACTTTTCAGGTTGTGTCAGAGGATTTCCCCATTAAGCATGATGGAATCATAGGATTAGATATTTTACGTACATTTAAAGCAGTAATTAATTTGGAAACAAACAGCGTACAATTCTCACAACATGGCAAAATATTTGAATTCCCATTATTGAACATAAACAGTATTATCATAGTTCCAGCACGTACTAGGAAATTAATTCCTATGTCGGGTTCTACGGTAGGAGTTTGTGTAGCCAAGGAATTGCTACCTGAAGTTTTTTTAGCCAACGCATTAATTAATCCTGTTAATAATACTTTTTATATATCAATAACTAATTCCTCAGCAAAAGATGTAATACTTGACAATTTTAAACCAGATATTATTCCAATAAATAAATTTAATTTTTACCATTTTTTGAAAAGAAATCCTAACGATCCTAAAAGATCCTTACGACATCTTTTATTTAATAATATAGATTTTTCAAATGTTAATTCAAAATACTTAACAGATTTAATGGAAATCTGTAATAATTTTAATAACATATTTTTTTTCCCGGTAGATAAGTTATCTTGTGCGAGTGCACTGAGTAACTCACCTAACCCTGTAAACATTAAGCCGCATAGATTATCTCATGCGCATAAAGAAATTGTTGAGAAGCATATTCAAGAACTGTTGGCTAACAACATTATTGAAAAATGCGACTCACAGTTTAAAGCACCTCTGTTAATGGTACCTAAAAAAGCAGATGTGTCGGGGAACAAACAATTTTGCGTTGTAATCGACTATCGTAAACTTAATGAACAGACGACAAGTGATGTTTATACTTTGCCTCTCGTACATGACATACTAGACCAATTTAGTGGTGCAGAATATTCTTCTACGATTGATTTAGTTACAAATAAATTTACTAGTAATAAACCAAAATTTAAATTAAATTTTGATAGAAGGGTCAATTCTTTTTTTCACCTAGAAAGTATACGGTAGTTAATAGGAATAGATTGAAGAGATTTTGTACCAATGAACAAAACCTTGACGTGTTAGATGGATTTTGTCAGGGATGATTGTTTTGTGGAGCAGTGTTAACTCTATACGATGGGATCAGAATCGTTGTCGACACTTTGCTTCTCTTTTTGTTTTTTTTCCAGAATTGTAACTCGTATATTTTGTTTTTATACGTGTCCCTTTTTTTTTGGAAGGGGGTGTTGCGATAGTACGACATCGTCCTATCTTCCTTTTTCTTTTTCTTGGAAAGAAACGCATATGTTTGTTTAATATGCGTTCCTTTTTTAGGGTTGAAGGGTGTTGTAAGTACGCATAAGTCGTACTTATCCTTCCTATTTTTAATATAAATGTTATTTATTTTATAAGAATTATATTATGTTATCTTTAATTTTAGTATTAATATTGTAATAAATAATTATTTGTATTTAGCGCTTGTAAACATTGACTCTGGTTTGTGGAGATTAATATTGATTTAATGCTGGTAATTCAGTATTGGCGTTCTGTGATGTGAAATAAATTATTATATATTAAATTGCACAAGACGCTGAAAGTCAGTCTTCTCCTGAGTCTCAACCAAGTGTTTACTAATTGTACTTCGTTCGTACAATACTCCAATTGTAACATCTAAGTATTCAATAGTGAGCACATTTTAACTATTAATCAAATTATAACACTAGAATTACATTTTGTTTTATATCTGACATCTTCATTAATCTAATAAAATACTATTGTAATTAAGTAAGCAGATATAATATTACAACGAATAAATGATATATTTTAATAAAAGTGTTTGTATTAATAGTAATAAAAAGATACTAATTGTTCAACCGTCGTATGTTGCAACGAGGTTACTTTAGACCGCTCAAGTATTCTCTAATTGCAACAATACACCGTCTTAACAAGAATCCTGTTAATCATCTTAAAAGAGTTAATTCTTATCAACGTGAGTAATTCAAGAAGGTGGATGATCGTCAAACTGAAGAATCTACTTCCAGAAACTAGCAACACTGCGTGATGTATTAGCAAGCTGAGTAATCTCCTTCTAGAACGACAATCCGACCTCTTTTTACAACATTGATGTCAGGTGTAACATCCGCCTTCGAATCATACTCACAACACTATAAACAAATATTCAAAAATATTTCTACAAGCAATAAATCTATAAATACTAGAAGTACTGAAAACTGGTATCCAAATCAATCTTTGTAATGTAGTTATAGTCCGGTAGAATTAATTTGATACCCAAAATAGTGGTTCATAGTACTGATTTTGGTGTCAGTATCTGAATTTCGTGTGTTGATAAAGCATTACTTTTTAATGGGAAAAAATACCGTTCAAGTAAAGTAATACCTTTTGGTACCGTTTGGTACTATCTAAAAATCATATGGATCCTACAAACTAAGGATTACAGAATCTTAAGAACTCCTTTTATGGATGAAAGACTTTTAAAATAGCTATGAAATAGTACAATAATATACTTTTAGATTAAATCAGTGGCTTATATATAAAAAGGCAAAATTCCAAATTTGGGACCGAGATTAATCTTTGAAAGAATCGCAATGGAAGTTCTAAGTTCTGTATGTTTCAACTTTGGGTGCAATATAGATATGATTTTAAAAAGTTAATATTTTTAAGGTAAAAAATGATATTGATCCTTTTTGCAACAACCCACAACAGTTTTTGTAACATTCGAATTCTTTTTTGGGGCAATGTCTATTGCAAAATAGACGATCATTGACAAAGACAGTCATATGGAACGAAAATTGCATGTGCCACCAAACACAAAAATGGATTTTGACTGCCGGACTATAAGTTACATTTTGTGTATAAAAACAAACCAGTTTTTAAAATGATGCACCATACTAAATAGCTATTTGCAGAATGTCAAAAAATAACTATTTACACAAAATAGAAAAAAATAACAACTTAATATATAGCTTCATTTTATATAGTTGTGTATACGATATTAACAATTAGTTAATTTGATTTTTTACTCTAGTTAAATTCGACGGCACTGTAAGAATCGTGTTTCATTATGGCAATAATTTAACTTTTTTAATAGCGCAAAAGCACAGAAAAATCAAATCATAAAGCCTTTGTTAAATGATATATTTGAAACAAGAAGGATTTTGCGTTAAAGGTATGACTTAATTTACTTTAATCAAACAAAATTCAATTTGCTAAACACGAAACATATAGATATTACCATATATAAATGTAAAATGTTACTTAAATAGTTAAATTTAATATAAGAAGTTTACACTATTGCGATCTCTTTTATATTTGACTGACACCGACTGAAATAAAATAATACCTGCTGTTGTGTCTCTGGTCTGGGTATACCATAAAAATATTTGCATATTTGAAAAAAAAAACAATTTTAAGCAAGACTTAAATCTCTTTAGATACATAATACCAGGAATTGAGGAATAATTGTATGGGTGTTACTAGGTACAGGTTTGTGCTAGGGTAGAAACCCCAAATGAAATAGTTTTGTAATTGTACTAGTAATAGGTACTCAGGTACAATTACTACTAGAAGTAGAAAACGGAACATATTTTGCAGTGGATTTTACGACACTAATGAATGTGTATATAGACAGTCTAAATACCAACACAATTACATTCTCAACGGGTTTGTAAATATTTTGGAGTCACTTTGCCATCATATTTAAGATGCGTATGATATTATCTTGAAAGAGTTCATTTTCAGTGCATATGAAATGTCTAGGATGTATTCGAGTTGTTTTGCAGTAGCATAGTTCATCATGAAAGCAAACTTTTACTTTAATTTTTATCGATACACCACTGTCATGAAATAGATCTGAATTCTGATTGTCGTGAATTTTGAATTTTAAATAAAATATAATATGCTATATATGAAATAGTTGCCGCAATCAAATTCCCTGATACTTATTGAAATTTCCTGATAATTCCCAGATTTCCCAGTTTGTGGCCACCCAATTAAACATAGATATAGAGTATCTCAAGAGAAGCAGTCATTTTAAATCAATAGAAAATCGCAGTATTTAGATTAAAATAATAATATCACAACTTTTATTGATTTAAAATGACCGTATATTTTTAAACGATGAATATATGCTACATATTAATAATTTGTACCTTTATTACATAATCAAAAATGTTACTTTTGTTACCAAAATATTCCGCATTGCTCTGAAAAATATGTTTTACGTTCCTAACACAAAATTCATAAAATACATTTTGAAAATTTCAATAAAAATAAAGATTATGTTTTAAATTTTTTTTAATATATTTCATCATAATTGAAATTCACAATTATTATTCACATTTTGAAATTAAATTGTTTTTTATAATTTGTACAAAGTTATATTTTAAATTCAAAAGTGATACATTTCGTATGTATGTTTTTTTTAATATTTAATAAATTTGTAGACCTTACAAACTAGACTTCAATAATATATATATGTACAAAGTGTTTTTTGATTTGGTTTTCACATAAGATATTGAAAAAAAATAATTTCATAAATATATTGTACTGAAGTCGAATTATATATTTTATTGAAAATAGTTAATTCACTAAAATGGCAACAGAGTATCTTAAAACAATTAAAAACATATGATAAATAATGTACCGCTCAAAATTTCGACTTCAAATTTTAAAATTATTTTATTTCATTCATTTTAATTTACTATATACATTATAGATTTTTAAGAAATACAAAAAATTATATAAAAATTAATATGTAATACTGATTAATAGAATAATTTCATTTTAAACATTAAACTCATATTAAAATTAATTAATTTTCTATAAATGAAGTATTTTCTTTTGATTAATAACTGTTAAATATACAAATATAATAAAAAAATTATATATAATTTATAGTTTCTAATATTCACAGAAAAGAATGGAATGTTCATGAAATCATCATGATTTTCGTTAAGAAAATGCAAGCTTGTTTCTATATAACAACACCTGAATATCACTGGGTGAAACATTTCGAAAATTTAAAAATTTACAATGGGTTCAGATATCTAATATAAGTTATGACAACAAGAAATATTAAATCAAACACGGTTTGTTAAATTTAAACATATTACTTAAAATAATTTAGAATAAATATATTTATTAGACGATTATTAATTAAATAGATATCGTAATATTTTTGTAAATTTTAAAATTCATATAATAAAAGTATTTAAAAATAAGCTCCCATATTTCGAAATTTGATAAATGACCGTTTATGATCGTTTTGTACAAAATCTTTTGTTCTAATTTTGTCACTTAAGGTTAATTAGAATAATTAATTACGTTAATTCTTAATTATTTTAATAATTAAACATTTTTACACGATAAAAGTTTATACTTTAATATTTCACTTTTTAAACCATTGTTTTTAATAAAATGTCTTTTTTAAAACTTATACATAAATAAATTCTTTAATAACTAAAACAAAATGAAAAATTCTGCTTTTTTTCTTTCTTTTTCTGTCAAAAATTATGCGTAAAACTCGTACATTTTTAACAATATCCTGGAAACAATTTCAAGGACAAAATATTGCATTTATGATTAAACTCCAGTGTAACTAAAAAAAGAAAAACTTAACTCAAAAAGTTAAAAGGCAAACCTCAGAAGCTAAAAGGTAGCCTCACTCAGCAGCCCGAACAAAAATGCGTAAAAAAATAAAAATCTTCAAAAAAACGTTTTAAAAATAAATAAAATAAAAGTGACTGACCTTGATTTTAAAGCAAAACAAACTCGAACGAAATAAAGAAGTTTCACAGAGGATAATCATAATTATTTAAATTGTTAAAATTATACGAGTTTCACATAATTCTATTTTGTAAATCTGGAGATACAGAATTTGACATGTTTTGCTGCATATGATGGTAGTTCATAAGGTTAGTTCTATGCTGTTCCTGCAGGGGGACATCTGGCACATGATACATATTGATAATTTGTGATAAATCCTGCCCGTTACCATACTCCCTCTTCATCTGTGATAGAGGAGGCACCCCGTGGGGTGAAGCACCCACCTGAGCACCCGCTTGATTTGAGGGATTTGGACTTACCGGTTCGGATTTAATCGAGCTATCACTGGGGCTGTGGCTTTGGCATGATATCTGCGAATGCTGGAGATTGTTATACGGTGATCCTGGTGGAAGATACGAGCCTGGAGATCCTGCAACGGTTTGTGCACTCAAGTAAGGGCTGGTTTGACCCCCTGGAATGGCGTTGTACATGTTGTAGGAGTTCATGTAGTTGGAGTGGATCATCGAGTCGTATCTTGGGTAATAGTTGTTCTGATAGTTCTGCTCATGGATCAGATAACCATTAGGCGTGTACGGCGGATTCGTCGACATGTACAACTCCCTGTGACTGTTGGACGAAGGATGTTGACTCAAATTCGACAACTGTCCTCTCGAATCACTCACATTCGAATTTAAATTATTGATAACTGCGATATTCTTATTTTTGGCTAAGGTTTTTGTCTTCCTTCGTGGTCTGTACTTGTAGTCGGGATGTTCCTTCATGTGTACAGCTCGTAATCTCTTCGCTTCATCAATAAAAGGACGTTTCTCTGACTCTGACAGATCCTTCCATTGCGCTCCTAGTCGTTTGGAGATTTCAGAGTTGTGCATCTTTGGACAATCCGCTGCCATTTTCCTTCTTTGTCCACGTGACCACACCATAAATGCGTTCATCGGTCTCTTGACACGCATATCTGGCTGCGCAGATGCAGATTTTGTCGTATGTGACAACGTATGGCCCATATTTCCACTCAAGTTACTTGAATTCAAGTTTGTGTGATGCAGATTGTTCAGATGATGGTTCTGCACATTATTGGTCATGTTTAAACGGTCGTTGGACATGTTCTTCGCCGTCATCGACTCGGAGTTCGGAGTCAGTGACAAATGATGGGACATTACGTTATTATGGAGATTCAGGCGTTCGATATTGTTATTTGAAGTAATGTTGTGCGCTAACTTCGGCGCCAAAGACTCGGATGACATATTATTTGCATTGGATGAAATGTGATGCTGCAAATGTGTCATGTGCGACTGCGGCATATTGGGAGACAAGTTATTCGGCGACATCATGTAAGAATTATGCGTTGTATGACTCGGAGGAATATTAGCATGTAGGCTTGAGTTTTTGATATCTGTTTCCATTGTTAACATAGTTCAAAGATTTTAACAAATTCTATTTGCAAATAAAAACAATAAATAATGGCACTGCTACTTTAAAATAACATTTCTTCAATTAATTGCTTCACTAGAGGTTCCGTCAACATCAAAACCACTCGATGCTCTCGACTGACGCAGACGATATGCTTATTAAACTAACTACTACTACGATTCGAACAATGGTTCCTTCACAAAAGCTTTAAAATATTTAATCCATAGTTTCTTGCCGCCACAACAAACGGAACGATAACGATTGATATCACAAACACACTCACAATTAAAGAATTACACTGAAATAATTATTTAAAATAACAGATCAGACAATAAAACCGCTACTACAATTGATCCACGTGTTTTTTTTTAACAAAAGAACTATTGTTTAACACTTTAACAATGAAAATATATTTAATTAAAGTTTTTAAATGTCATTATTCACTTAACAATAAACAAATTTATATAATTCATTTATTATTATTAAACAAAATCCATGAATTTTAATAGTAATCTATTTTTGAAAAATTACGTACATAATTCAGACAATAGATATTATGTTAAAATAATATGACTTCACACTTCGCAATCTTTCTATAGAATGATCAGTTCGAACTGAATTTCACTCGGTGAGCTCCGCTTGTTAACATTTCCCCCACTTCTGACTTAGAAAATAAACCGGAATCCCTACTGCTGACTATGGACCAATGGAACATCTGAATGAATAGAATCTAATTCCATTTGAATCCAATAAGGGATGGGTACTTTTAACGCACGCGCGATATATAAGGCGTGGCTTAAAATGTACCCCCACTATATTTTTTTTGTTTTATAGGTTAAATTTGTAACCTCGCTTTTATGTATTAAAAATGTTAAGTTTTAAGATTTCAAAACTATTCTACTTTACAAGTACCAAGCACAGTATATTTGGAGTTTTATTAAAATTAAAATAAATTCTACAACTGACTGTACTGACTGCTTGTATTGTAGATATAAAAATGCGAATTGTTCCTAATAAAAATAAAGAGATAATTATTTCAAATTTAATTACAATAAAAAAAATAGTTGATTTTTAACAATTAGCTATAAATATTTTTGTTTGCTATTGTTACATAAAGAAAAGAAATATAATTTAATAATTAAAGCATTTTTAAATGCCTATAGTGATAAACAATGATTAGAAAATATTATGGACTTTTATTATTCAATAATTTATAATTAATAATTGCCGACGATACATTTGCATTACGGTTATGTTCAAAACAATTGTAATTATTGATTAGTAGCTTTATTATTGAAACGACACAGTAGTCGAGAGCATTGAAACGTTGACATAAGACTACTGTGCTTTGAGTCACACTGACGTTATATTTCAATTGGAATTGCAACATTCCAAATATATTAATTAGCTAATTTTGTAATAGACATTTGCTTTGCCTTGGTGATGCGTTTCAATCACTGATAATTTTATTCTGTTGTGAAAATTTGAATTGATGTTGTGTTCCTGAATTTTAAACGTATTAAGAGAGCGTAATTTAAAAAGTTCACCCTTATATAATCATATACAGATTAAACCCGGCAGAACATTTAATTAAGTATTTTTAAGTACATTTCAAGTATTGTAATTAAGTTCGCCACTGGTCTTTTCCATATACCGATATTTTACAGCAGAGCCGGCCCTGCATTCAATATCGAACGATTAAATTTACTAATCCAACTTAAGCTAATTGTACAATTACTTTTAGACACCTAGTGACTTATGAACTTAATCCACTAGCCATTATTTAAATTACTAAATCAGGCTACTTGTTTACTTAGTGCCCTAATTAGTATAAAATCACTAAATACTGTTATGTTTTCACAGGAATAATTTCAGAATTGGTATTTTTAAATAATTTTTATAAACATATATATCTTCTATATTTACTCCACATAAATCGCCTATACTGTTGTCTCTTTTTAACGTATGATCTTTTATTCCATTATTTACAAGTTATATATTTTGAATAATAATTTAATGCATACTACCAAATAAACAAAAATAAAATTAATCAACAAAAACTAAAAACAAATTTTATTTAAAAATAAACGTATGTTTGTTTTCGTAATTAATTTTTATTTAACTTTTTTTTTATATATATATATACTGCAATAGTACGCCTTAGGGCTTAATTAGTAATTTTAAAATGTGCAGAAATAATGAATTCCTAAGGCGATCTACGTAAAAATACTCAACTTCGTGGTATTTTAGAGGTAGAGTGAATATGTGTTCAACTTTGCCATCTTCTGTACCATGCATTATCCAGGTCCACCGGTTATTGGACTTAATTTCGTGTTTTGGAATTATGTACCATATTTACACTATAAATCTTTGTTTTGTACTTATTTAGTGATAGGGGGGAGTTTGTTCCCAATGTGTGACAAGACTTGACAATGGGGACGGGAGTATAAGGAAACTGTGAAATTTTTGTGACGTAATTTATAGATAACCCCATTTCAACATTTGTACATTTCAACAACTGTAAGAATGTGAATTGCAATATTCTATTACCTGTACTACACACACACCTGTAAGTTACTTAATTAAAATACCGGTTTATGTAAATCCTTAACTGAAACAAGTTAACCCTTTTCAAAATATTTTAAAAGTCATTAAATTTTGGTACCTGCTTGCCAAAACCAAATAATATTTTACAGTAATGATACATTCAATCGTAAAAACAATTTTTTTTTTAAATAATAAACTAATAAGTTTTTTTCAAAATATTGAATAAAATTTAAAAAATAAATATAGGGTGACTGCACATTGGAGACAAGCTGGTACAAAGTTTATGATATTGTCGCACGGCAGGCTTATTGCAAATATGCAGCTTCACATACCACACGTATGTGAGAGTCATAAGCGCCCACAAATAACTTGCATGGAGGTGCATGCTCAGTGTTCATAAGAAAAAGTAGAGAAGAGAACGTTGAATTTACTAAGATACTGTTGAATGTAAACAACAACCTAGATTATATTCAAACACCGGATTTAATAATAATAATGTTATTTCTGTGTCTTTTTTTAATGACCCCCTGGTGCAAGTGCATCGTCACAAACAAATTTGCAGAAGGCCTTATTATTTTAATACATCCTTAAACGATAATAATGTTAACACCTTTAACACGATTTAATACAAATGACTTTAATAATTCACCTTCTATAGACTTATTGCTTTATGTACAAGAAATATTTAACCTCAAAATTACAAACAAAATTAAAGAGTTGAATAAAAATTAAAACATTTTTAAAAATTGTATGCATACAATAGCATAGTATCAGAGATAATAATAGAACCTAGTACCTGAAAATGCATATGTTAAAAATGTTTGAACATTATGTCTTATTAGTTTCTTGTTGGTTAAATAGCTTTTGAGAATAAAGTAAAAGTGTTGGAAAACATATTGGAACAATTATATTATCTAGAATACCTGTAGTTTTTCATGCACCTATCAAATAATATAATTAAAAGAAACTTACCGGTTAAATAGATGTAATTCCAGGCCGAAATCTGTAAACAAATTACGTTGTAATTAGAAACACTATCACAAATACACTGTAGGAACAAATGACATTAAAGTTAGGCCACAAAGAATATCAATCAATATGATATAACACAACATCTTTTAAAATAGAAACTCGGTGACACAGGATTTAGGTTATGTTTCACATTATATTATTTATTAATAGTTTTGTATAAAAAATACACTATCCAGTGCACATAATAACTTAATTAAAGTCTTTTTAATTAGTTTTAATAACACTTGCAATTCAGAAAGCAAATTACAATCAAATTTTTAATCACTTTCGAGAGTTTTGACAGCAACAGGCAAGAATTTGTATGTATAATATGCTATACCGTTGTCAGATAAATAACTTACTTAAAAACTTAATATTGTACAGTCTTTAAACACTTTTTTAAATTAATTAATAGTTAATTGTGAGTTATTATAATATTAAGCAAATTATAAAGCACAAGTAAAACAATATGTAATAAAAACACAACACGAAATAACAACACTGTCTGTCTGTCTATATAAAAAAATATTGTATAATTTAAAAATCGTATAGCACTGCCATCTGTTGACATATAGTCAGAACTAACCTGACACAATATAAGGGAATTTCTTTTGTTAATTTTATTTTTATTGAAACGAAAATTTCATTCAATAAAAACCAAATAAAAGCGATTATAATATGAATATAAATATATATCTCGTACTCTTTCTAAAAATGCAATGACCTTGACTTAACAATATGTATATTATACACATGTTACAATAGAAACAATCAAATACATAACAATAAGACTTCAAGTTGTGTTGTATTGATATAGTACGAGAATACTATCTGGGGCTACTTTGTATAGATGCACAACTACTTGTGAATTGATTTGTTTGGAATTCGTAAACTTGCGATTCTATTTTACTGATTTTAATACATGATTCATAATATGCTATTGTAGTGATGATAAATATATGTTTGAATTAAATCTGTGTGCTACAAGTGTTTTCTTTTATGTTTGCAAATCTATTCATACCTTCAGTTCAATGAACTTTCTTGAATATAGGTTCTTCTTAAAGATTATTATACTACTGCTGATTTAGTTAAAATTAGTATACCATTAGTTTTTAATTAGAGATAATGTTGCAGAACCTATAGACAATTCTACTGCTGTGCAGCTAGACATGTTTCAAAATATCATTCAATGAGGTCACAGTAGACGTTTTATAATGAGATCAGGGTTCTATTTTGATGTTTATCATTACACCACAGTATCGAAGGCATGTGTACCGTTTTGTCCATCTCAACGATCCGCTGTCCAGGAAATCGTAGACACAAAGAAGACCACGACCGTTCAGTACGCCGTTGCATCCAGAAAGTAGGGAAGTAAACAATTGCGTGGAAGACGTAAGGCTGTACTTATGACATCAAACTTTGACAATATTTGACAAAACAAAATTATCTGAATTAATACAGTACAATATATACATACCATATGAAAAGTTGAATTGTATAAACAATTTACCTCCTTCTTTCGCAGAACAGGACAAAATCTAAAACTCACGGCGATAGAAAAATTACTTTTAAATAATAAATATGCAAAACAAACAACTATTAAAAGTTTCTACTCCGTTTGCAGTTGGTTTCATTGAAATTCATGTATAAATATTATATATAATATATCTGTACTTGTCTAACATATGTCATATGTATTATATTCTGTTTCATTTACTCTTTAATAGAGATCGTGGGTTACAAACTGATATTGTTCAAACAGGAGTTCACCAGGCCGTTCTGAGACAAGGCTGGTCGCGATCATAGCGTACAATCAGCTTCATAAATAATCCTCGAAATATTAATTATAGAAACATTATTTTTAAGAGTATTGTACAATTTTTTCTGTAGATTTTATTACCCTTTATAATACGAGAAAAACATAATTTTAAAATCTTCTTTAAGAAAAGATTTAAAACATGCTGAACGAGTGAATTCGATATCGATTATTCTTGTTTAAATATACTTTTTACCGTTAATTGATCTTCTAAGCTAGTTCTATCACCGTCATTTTAGTACAGTTGGTTATTTTTTATGAAATCGAAGATCCACACCCGCTTACCGCAATAAACAAAGATGGATAGTACCTTAAAAACATTTAACATAGTCTCATAGCGAAACTTAGACTTATTGAATCAAAAAAGCCTAAAATTACGATTGTGAATATACTTCAGAATTCTAAAACCCCATTCCCACTCACTGTTTTTACTTTTAATTTAAGATTTTAACCTTAAATGTAATTTTGAACTTATGAAATGACGCATTATGGTCAGTAATATACATTATTATGTAATAATTACTATCTTTGTTTAATATAAATTACTGTATTTAACATAATTAATTTTGTTCCTTTATATTTCACAAATTGAAACTTACATTTTAGGTTAAAAAATTAAATTTACAGTAAAACTAAGTGAGTGGGAATGGGACTTTAATTCTTAATCACGTTTTAGAAAAAAAAATAAGTGTTACGATTTTAATAATACAAAAAATGTAATTTTAATGTAATCTTGGCAAAAACAAAATAAGTTACAGATTATTATTTATTATGTAACACTTTATATGTAAACGAAACTATTTATAAGTTAAATAATATTTAAAATAGTTTAGCTAGATTACCACACGTAGTTAGTTACCAATGCATATTTATTTCTCTCTAAAACTATCCACAGATTTTGGTAATAATACTATAATAAATACCAACAAATAATATTTAATAAATGCTTAAAAATTGTTCGTTTGATTGTACCAGGACAGTTAGGGACACACCGGCGCAGTTTCTGGTTAACTGACGCGCGTTTGCTTTTGCTAAAGCCTAGACTGCTCCGATGGAGTACTCAGACTCTAGTACAGTAACTCTTGTTTGATTTTAATAAATTTTTGATTTGTAACATAACTCTTACAAAAGGAAACCTGGATTTCCATTTTGATTATATTCCCTTGATAATAACTTCAGAGATTTCATTTAAAATGAAAAGTAAAAAATATATATATAAAATGTCACAAACTGCAGCGGTACATACGCTGGGATCTCGCTGGGATTGTAATAGAACTAATCAGGAATTAATAAAATATATGTATAAATGTTTAGAACAGCTAGAGATTGTTAGGACGTAGTACCGACTCAGATAAATAAGATTCAATCAGCAAAACAAGATTTATTCAAAATAAGGGTGACCGCACATTGGAGACAAGACTGTCTTAAACACATTCCCAATAAAAACACTTTTCTTACACGATCATCTACAATTTTTAAAATAAATATATAAAAGAGAGATAACTTTTATTCACCGAAAAAATAACTGACCTACCCTGAATAGTACAGACATGTTACGTCATAAATATGGCCGACATCTATAGCGCTAAAACTAAAATTCAAATTTTTAATTGCTATATCTCCATCAACATTTAAATATTTAATAAAATAAAAACGCCAATATACATTTATTAACATCAATTTCAACCAATAATTTAAAAATCGACCACAAAAAAATGAGGACACAAGTCCATTGTGGTTGTATACTAATTACAAATTCATCATTTCAACTCTGAAATACATTCTTAGAGAATTTTTCCGAGACAGTTGTTCTTATAGAGGTTTCAACACCATCATATCGTATCAGACGAAAAATATCCTTTCTTCCTAGGTATAAACACTAAAATCTGAGCTGAAATAGCGTGCAAATTACACTGTCAGATTTTTGTTTGTATACAGATCTTAAAATAATTGATGTGTAAACAAACTCGCCGATACGACTGATTGCTCATCATCAGTTCTCTTGAAGGTCTACTTTAAAATATATATAGAATTGTCAAGGTAAAAGCTACTTGCTGAACTCATAGTTATCGGAAAAGTAAATTAGTTACTGCACTGAGACAGTTTTCTACATATGAAAATGCGTTGTCAAATCGGATCGGATCGGATCTGAAGAGTTATAAAATGAAATTAAAAGCGAATCTGAATGTGTCCTCTGGATGACTGAGGTAATTCCATCTAATCAATTTTAAGCTAAATCATAAACATATAATATCATGGACCCCCTTGACCAATCAGTCGCTTCTATTACTTCATCTCTATTATGCTCAGTACGTCTGTTGTCGTTGCAGCATCCAATCCATTTTAATTAATGCAACATAACATACTATAACACACATACACACACGATAACAACACAGTGCATTGCTCACTGCTTTATTTTCAACATCGCTGTCACAGCTATAACAATTATTGATTTTTCTATTAAAATTTTAATTATTATTTAACATATGACAGAAACCAAATCATAAAATATTTAATGGGTTCAAAATTTTTAATTACAATCATAAAATTATATAATGAAATTGTCTTTAAAATAATGTTAAAAACTTAGATATGTCAATAATAATATTAAAAAAAGTAAGGTTATGTTTTGAAATTGTAACTACACTAGCGCCATTACGTTTCGTTTATGTACTACGTTGTATTGTAATATAACCTTAAAATATATATATATTTTTTAAATATTAAAAATTTCATATATTTTGGCATCAATAGTCCCCTATATGACATCATAGAGAGGTCTCAAACTATATCCGGTTTCCTGTGTATCACGTGATAAGTGCTCTTAGAAAACATGGCGGCCAGGCGGCCACACATAAAGAATTTTCAAGTGCTTTTGACACCATCGTGTCTGTAAGAAACAATTCTCCGGTACTGGAGTATGACGTAGTTTTACGTGAAAAGTGTAAAATGGGGGAAACAAATTTAAACAGGAATACAGATTTTCTTATTCCTAAATGTCTCTTCCATCTAAATGTTGGCGCTTTAATATAAATATATTTTGTATAATATATATACATATATTTTGAAAAGTCCTGACTAAATACAATCAGGAATCAGTACCCAGAGAATGTCAACTTAAAAGAAATTTTTAACTACTAAAAATATGTATCCATAGTTTTTTAAAAAATTGCCACACGTGTGGTGAAAGCGCTGTCATCACGAAATATTTAATGCAACCAAACAGAATGGGCTTGTGTCCTCATTTTTAAGTGGTCGACTTTTCAATTGTTGATTGAAATTGATGTTAATAAATGTGTATTGGCGTGTCTATTTTATTAAATATCTAAATGTTGACGGAGATATAGCAATTAAAAGTTTGAATTGTAGTTTTAGCGCTAGAAATGGTCGGCCATATTTGTATGACGTAAAATGCATTTTAACGTCAGTTATTTGTTGAGTAGGTCAGTGCTGTGGTAATGTTTTGTAGCTGTTGGTAGTCAAATAATCAAATCAAGTCAAAGAATAATAAGTTTTTATTTTATTTAACCCTGCTAAGGCAGACATAATATTGAAATTTCATTGTTCCTTGAAATAGCTGTAAATAATATTTGATATTTTGATATATAAATACATATAGCAGAGATTTATGAGCTGTAAGGTGAGCAGCGGTTGTGATGTTACATGCATTTGAAATGTGTACAACGTTGAATCCCTTTAATAATTAAAGAGACAAAATGACTTTTTTAATTGTTAATATCTCTTAACATATAAGGAATTATTAAAAAATAATTGAATATTTGAGGTTCTAGTAACCCACTTTAAAGATATATAGTACACTTTTATAGAAATTAAAACATAGGACACAAGCCCATTTCGTTATCCAAGACTAAATATTCGAAGATGACTCACTAATAAACTGGACGACCGATATCTTCATCAACTTCAGGATATTTAACAAAACTAACAAGTCAATAAACAAAGCAAAATCTACCCATAAAAAAGTAGTTAAAATCGAAAACTTGTTCATTATATCATTTACGATCTGGAGATGATTCACTACAATATTTTATTTTCGTTTTGATATTAGAGAGAGTATTATCTCGCGTTATTCTCATATACTCAAACGCTGATGCCTGTATATAAGACGTAACTCTGTAACAAGACGTTTGCTTATGACTTATGCCATCTTTCGTTGATTTATGCCAAACAAAATAGTCTTGAATAATAAATTTGAGATTATTTTGTAAGGTTATGTCAGTTCATGCAAGCGTTAACACATAACTCGCGAGAGCTAAGGAATAAGAGGTAATTTATACATTTCAATGTCTACAGCTGAGAAAGTGGAGCAGTTGTGGTAAAAGATAGGTCTTAGTATTCGTAGATGAAAAATATATTGGTAATACAAATGATCTATAAAGGATTATTAGATCAGTAAGGTTTTGGACATTTTTTGCTTGTTAATAAGATATATACGTATTTTTCTATGACGACCTTCTCCTATGTTGGTAATGTTTGTGATGTCGTAATATATGTGGGCTACACCTCTGCCGGATAACTTAGTCTTGGACAACAACATTAAGCAATTATATGAGTTCAGATATGTGCAACTAGAATAAATTAACTCAGTAATTATAACATCCTTAAGCACCATTCCCACCCACTGTTTTCAGTTTTAATAGTAATAATACTATCTTTATTTAATATAAATTAATTTATTAATGTATTAATAATATTAAAATTATTTTTTTATATTTCACAAGCTGAAACATACATTTTAGGTTTAAACCTTAAATTAACACTAAAATTCAGTGAGTGTGAATGGGAAGAACAAAAATAAAATTAAAAAAATAATGGACTACTACAATGTCAGCCGCAGTAACCATTTAATTGAAATTATTTTGTATAAATAACGAAGGTGTACTTTATTAAATAAATTAAAATACTTAGTTGTGTAGCTTTAATAACGGATTTAAAAAGATTTTGTTTATGGGCCCAATAGACGGCTAACATTTGCCACAGACGAATCAACATGTTTACCAACTTAGTTGTCAACATCACTTAAGGCATTATTTGTAGGATGATTTACTCTCGCTCCTGTTTCTTACTTTCTTTAAATATCACATTATTAAATACCATTTAATATTTTGATATTAATATCAAAGATAATAAAAAGTATTTGATCATACTCCAACTATTCTTACAACATGAAACTCAACCACCAACCTGTCCACAGACGTAAGTGTAAGATGGGATGTTGTCCTGTCCAATTTGGTCCAATTTTTGGTACATACTTTCCTTTATCATACGCTACTTAGTACTAAAGTAAGATCTTAAACGACAAGAATCGTAACCTACTATATTTTAAACTAGCTGACACGACAGACGTTGTCCTATTCAAATTACAATACATTTTTTCACTATTCTACTGAAAATAAACAACTGAATCGAATTATTTGTCACTATTTCCTTGATTCACAATATGACTGTCAGCTATCCCACGATATTTACGCAAAAAGTAGCAAAAATCACATAGAAAAAAGCACGTTTAGTTTATACAGAATTTCCGAGCAAATATTCCAATTTTTCTTTCCCTAAAAACACTATTCAGACTATTACAACATTTAAAAGAAATTAACCAAATCGGTTTAGCAGTTCTCAAGTGATGCGCTTACTAACAACCAGCATTAAATTTTTATTTATTGTATAGAAGAAGAAAACTGGAAATAATTTGCCAGCACTGATTTCTTTGAATGTTTCACATATTACGAGTACGAGGTCGAGACAATAAACAGATTTATCTCGTGAGATATAATTCTAAACAGGGAAATTTGAATATATCAGTAACCGTAATTTAACAATACATTTACTTCCAAAACGACAATTTTCAACCAAAAAGGAAACATTGAAAATACTGATATCACTTACGTCTGGTGGTGTTAGCGCAAATATGCTACAGTTACCTATACTATACTATACTATATTGTATAGTATACATGATCGCGGTGGGGTATACGCGTATAAATAAATATATAATAAATGGGAAAGATGCGAAGAGGGGAGGAAGGGGTAAGGTATATACTTATTAGCTAGGCTTCCTTTTTAAAGAATACAAAATTATATTGTGAAAATGATAAAAGAATGAAGTCTTTCATTTTTTTCTTTTGGGGCAGATTTATGAAAAATAAAGACTATAGTTCAATTAGAGATTAGAAAGAAGTGAACAAACAGTCGATCGTAATTGATTCTATCCACGGTCATATGCACAGTATCGAGTTTTCGAGTAAAACTCTTACCATGATTTTATTAGGGTTCTTCATCGCTTCGAAACTTTAGCAAATGTCGTAGAAGAATTTCTAAAGTCATCTAAACTCATCAACAAGAAAATGTTTGAAAGATATAATGGGTTTGATGCTTGACGATGACTGCCGTGTCTTTGCGTTCGATCTTCCGACCAGAGTTATATTTTCTAGTTGTGGTTGTCATCAAGTTAAATTGATTATGTACATATATAATTATAAACTTATTAGGCAATTAAAAATCTGCCAACATAGTATGAACTAAGCGGATGTTAAATCAATATAAATAAAAATCAAATGCTGTTCGTTGGTAAGCGCATCACTTGAGAACGACTGGACAGATTTCGCTAATTCTTTTCTGTGTTATTCGTAATAGACTGAGTAAGGTGTTTAGCCAATATGCGCAAATCTCGTTTGACAGCTAAAAAATTGATTCAGTTGAATTGTGGACACATTTATTGAAATTTGGGAAGAACAACGTCTGTCTGGTCAGCTAATTAACTAAATAAAAAAGACATCCTTAATATGAGCCCAATGCAAAGCAATAGTACTGCCTTCTAATTATCATGTTTATAAATACTAGCATTTGATATCAATAAACATTTTTATGGATTTGATTTTTGCAATGGTTTTCATTCTTCGTTACAGTATTATACAGTACGAGTAAAGTCACATTATTATTACGAAAGTTCAAAGATTTATGCAAAAAGTTTGTAATTGCAAAAGTTGTTAGTTACTTGTACCAAATAAATATCTCCTTACTTGAATAGAATAGAGATATTTATATTTTTTGAACGCTCTGAGAAATGAACTTCCGTTATTTTTATCACTTCAACATCCGTGAAGCTTTTGCTTAGCAATATATCAGAATTCGGGAACCTGTGTCCAGAGAAATAAGTAATAAGCATAAGGTCTTTATTGCTTTACGGCGATTTTAATAGGAACAGGATTTTCTAATTTGATAAGGTACTGCTTGACATTGGCGCAGTCTTGATGGATTCCATAACATTCTGAAATTGTCTTTTGACAACATTATCTTAAGACAGTTGTGTCATTACTGCGCGATTCATACGATTAGCATCTTATGGATATGAGCTTATCGTTTTATTTCGTTAAAGTGAACGTTTCGATCGCGAGGGGTCTAACGATACTGATACCGAACAGAGAGTAGATAGAGTCACACACACAAACACAGTCTCACATATATATATGCATATAAATATATATACGTATGTGTAGGGAGAATATTTTGACTGGACAAACAGACAAATAGATAAAACGGAAACAGGAAAAGTTTGAAATGTCCACTACGCGAAATGGCCTGTCCAGAAAATGTTCAAAATGGTGACAGCGAATGCAAGATGGCCGACAAACACTCGGACATGCTTATATTTATATTTTAGAAAGGTATACTATAAAATACAGATAACTTATATATTATATGTATGAAATGTGTGTACTAGTATATGTATATACACATTTTATATATATAGTGTTTATATATAAGAGAAAATTCCTATGTAAATAATATTAATGGAGTTTAATGTTTCCAATTTATTAATGTCTGGAATTGTGTATTAGCAGGAAATGAGCGAGGTATTTTGTTTTTATTTTACGTACTACGTAGGCGCAATTATATTCCAGGAGAGATAATTTTAGGCAGATAAATATCGTAGACCCTCAATAACATACATCACAAATATATATAAGACATTTGAGGAATTGTAAATTTTTAATCAAACTTATGTGTTGCTTCTGAAATCAAAGACTTTTATTTTAGTAATTTACGTACAAATTACAATAATTACACTGTTTAACTTAAATCATACTACCATACCTGAAATCAAAGAAACGACATTTAAAGTTTATTACTTAAATTGTCAATTCCTATTTATCAAATTTTAAAATAACCTAACATTATGTCAACTGTGTTGGTCGTTGCCACACACTACAAGCAGTTGTAATATCTGTAATTTGTTTTTACTAATTTAAGAGCGAATTTCAATAATGGCGCAGAAGAAAAGTTAATCATTTTTTCCCTTTATACGCATATTTTACTTGTGATTATTAAATATAGTTCAAATTACGAAAGTTCGGCGGTGACTCATACTTAAAACAAGTCTATACGGCTTTAAAACTTCTTTTAAACATTAAGAGCACAAAAAGTAACATACATACAATCTATAGAATTCTTAAATCTATCAATAAATCAATCAATAAAAATGTGAATAAATTAAATATTATGCAAGTAACGTCACAATGCGTTAGCAAATTCACAGCTCAACAGGTCTGATAATACCGTATGGAAAAACGCATGCTACTTAATGAATAAAACGTAGGAGAGAAGACCCTCCCGGAAAATCTTTTCCACGGAACACCTTAAATCTCAGTCACTTTTTAATATGTTTCAAAAAAAAATTTTATGTAAAGATATTTTACAAATGTACACTTTTGCGATAATCTTTTTTTTTGCGCACCTTTTTGCGTTAATTATTTTTGTGTGTGATCTAATTTGGTATTAATTTATTTATTAGAAACCAAATATCAGCTTTTGATGTATTGATACGTTTGAGATCACATTTTGACACGACACTAATAATCTCGGTAACTTGTTTCTATTCAACGAAAAGGCAACACAATTTGAACAAATTAGGTAAATCTCAACAATGTAACTTCTATAATACATAGTTGGTATGACATTCAGAACCCTATAGCTGTATTCGGTCGTATTTCGTTGCCATATCGTATCGTAATCGCAATAGATCCAACAGAACAGAACCATACATACATGAAGTTCAGAAATCCGTGGAATTGCAGAAAGCGAAACTAACTCACGCAGAACGTGTTTGGGTGTTTTGGTGTTTGCCGTGTTCAGTACTTAGTGCTTGATGGTAGCGTGGTAGCGTGGTAGCGCTTTGAGGGAATGAAATAGGAATATAGGTGAACAAATCTGTACAGTTATGAAAGCAAAGAACTGTCAAAATGACAACACAATAGGTTTCGTTTCCCCAGTCCTAGTCCCAGTCACAGTTAGAATCAGAGAGAACGGAGATTCAGACGTGCCGCCCTAGCGGCAAATGTCAGAAACTTTGAAAATACATCCGCCGTGACGAAAATTGTTACAAAACTGACATGAATATGATTTTAAGAGGGCAAATCGCAAAATGTATCTAAGTGATATTGTGAATTTATGTTACAATCGCTCCAATAGGATTTGGGGAGAGATTTGAAAATTGTTTTTATTTTGTTCTATTAATTATATTTCATATAGAATTTAGAAGCTAGTTCAAAAGACAATATGATATATAGAGTATGTGTATTAATAATAAACAGGGGCGGATTTTTGCGGAAACGTAATTTGTAGATTATATATTATATATATTTTGTAGAGGTTATAACATTTCGTAATTTCTGAAAGAGTAATTCTATTTTGTCACAATTCTTTTTCGTTCTGGTCAAATTGTCATTTCTTGTCAAATATATATATATTATTATCTCCAGCAGAGACGAATCAAACAACAGATGGAACAGATAGGGGCCCCGAGCTCCGAGAGACTCAAAAACAGTCTGTTTTGGAAAAACCATCTTAAAATAAACAAAAACAAATCAAGCTTATTAAAAAACGGCTAAAAACGCACAGATTGTTAAGAAATAACACATCAAAATGTAACATTCACGTTTAAAAGGCCCTTGATTGGCCCCAACTTGTTCTCTCCCACTTCTGTTTTGTAATATGACATCTAATTGATTTATATTTAGTTACAATTTGCCCCGATTAATTTAAATCTAAGCAATACCAGTTTAATTGAGTTTGCTAGCTTGTCCCAAGCTAATACCTCTCACATAGAAATTATATAACGCAGTCTGCAAACTTCAACTTGCTTAGCGCATAAGAATCCTTTTCTTTCAGTTATTTTTTTTTTCAGAAAAAGTGAATTACAATGTTAAATATCCTGTAATTATTGTAATAAATTTAATTTATCTTTATATATTCTCATGCAACATTTTTCTATAAATTAGGTTTGTTTATTTGCGATTATTTATGACGTCACAAGCACAGCTTAAACTGGCAGCTTCACGCTGAGTTCTGAAAACAGAAAACAGAAGGCAGAAGGTAGAAGGGTCCCTAAGTTTGCTTTCAGAGTCATAAATAATAAACCGAGAAACTTGGGAGGAACAGCAAATGTTCGTGACGCCAAATTGTCTGCTGAGTTGGTGTCTGGGCCTGTCTTGTGTCTTGTGGCTGCGGCTGTAGCTGCATCGAGAAGAAGAGCTCTAAATAATATTAACAACGTCGTATATCTTAGAAATAAAAAATATCTATTAACAAGATGTGTTTGCGCTGGTTTTATACTTGAACTAAGAAAATTATGTCTACTATTAATTTATTTTAGTTTCTGTAGATTTAAAAATATGTAGAATAAAGTGTAATGCTATCCAAAACTACAGAGCAGATAAATAAAAACAAAATGTTATAAAATACTATATATGTTTTAGTTTTAATCTTAAGAACATATTTTATAACTTTTTCTCTGACGTCATGTGTCATGAATTGAACTAGTGTAATATTCATGACACATGACTACTAAAGTCTACTCTACAGCCTCTTTGACAAATGCAAATGGATTCAGTAAAGTAATTTGAGTTGTAATACTTTTACAATGTCTTAAATTCTGTGTAATTCAGCCAACTATTAACAAGTAAAGACCTTCCAGGTAAGTTACTATACTAGTATACTATCGCTAGTACAACGACGCCGTGAATAAAAAGGATGCAACACCAGTTACAAATTTTGTATTATATGTAATTGTGCTATATTAAGGAGACGAGGAAATAAATATTTCAAACTATAAACATAGAAAACTAGTGTTATCATTTGAACAAACACTTCAACTAAGATTTAGTAAAATACTTTAACGACAATAGCCTCCTAACTTCTTTCTACTGTGGAATTTAAGAATATCGTTGTAAAAAAATACAGTTTGGTGTAGTACATGATAATAATATTCTCAATCGGATAATTTGTTTATATTTTCAAAGAATAGATGGCAACACTTGTTAAAATGACATTTCCTTGTATTACAAAAGCAAGAGAAAACTTCTTTTTTAGAAAATTTCGATTTAAATAATTCACAGGATTTCCGCGTTCCTATTTTAATTCATACTAAGAAAAGATATTTTGCATTTATAAATATGTATATATTCGTATTTATGAATATATCTATGTTTTAAGAGCATAATATATGCACATATTACATCCATTAGAACACCGTACAACTAGCTGCACTAGCTGTTACCATGGGCATAAATTCGTGTTCGTTTCACAACTTGTTGTTTCCAGCCACGTCAGTCGCGTGCGGTTTTAGATTTTTTGATAATTTAATTGCCAATTACTGTCATCGAGAATTGTAATAATTTTTAGTAAATTAGTAATTGTTACTAAATTCAACGAAGCGCGTTCACTGAGCACGTGCTCAACGTTGGGTAACGCCCGAACGATTCTACTTTGGTAATTAATTGCATTAATAACAAAATCTATGAAATACAACCGCGTACTGTTTAGGGGCCTGCGGCTTAACAACGACGCGCTGTGTCGCGACGCCAAGTACTTAGTAAACTAGTTACCCTCTAAATGTATGATACACTAAGTTTGAAGATCGTTTTTTATCGTACAAATAATTACGTAAACTTGTAATTTGTTATTATCGAATTCTTTTTACTAGTTGTTAATTTGCTATAGACTTTAGATGGTCATATGTTGGTTTCTATTTGATATTTTAAAACTATGCCGTTGAATGTTTTTCAATGATTCTTGATTTATTGAACAGATCACAAGCACAGAACATGGAATTTTCAACTAAAAATCTGTCAATATATCAAGTGTGTCAGTGTTATCAATGTCGAAACAACACTCAATTCAAAAATCGGTAAACACAAACTTAGACTAAACCTAATCATATTTTATCTTCTAGACATTAAAAACCAAGGATTTAAACCCGTTATGCTATAATTGGTGTTCAAGGAAGAATTGATTCATTGACACTTAAAGAGAGAGAGGGAGATGGTCCACAAGGTGTGACAAAACGAACAAAAGGAGAGAAGTCATAAGATTTGTGACACCACATGGAAAATTGTGGAAGTTTTCCAGGAATCCGGCTCGAAGGACAAATGAGGATCCAGAGATCATTTACGCAGAATGTGGTAATGAATGGAGTGGGGCTCTCGATGGATACAAATAAGACACTAGTTTTTAATCAACAGGTTTACCATTTAATTAATGTTTCGTAATTTGCGGTAATGTCAACGCTGCACTCACTAATACTTTTAATACTGGTTAGAAGCAGCTTAACGACTGGTTTCGTCGATATTGGCAATTAAATACTTAATACAGCGTCCAATGCAAATTATTGACTGCCGATAGAAGAAAAGAGTAACGAAAATTTAAAGAAAAATTGTCATGTGGCTGCATATGCAGACACTTGATAAGATTTCTTTACCGCCACATGCAATCTAAAATCAAAAAGAGAATAAGACTAAAATTCTTCAATTCTTCTTCACAATGTGTGACGTCACAAAAGAGGAGTAGAGACGTGACGTGACGTTTAAAATCCATGAAATTTGTGTAAGATAATTCGCGGAAGATCTCTTAGTTTCCTTAATGGGAGACATATACAATTACAATGGTCAAACTATTGATTTCTTTATATTTAAATGATAGAATTATATCTCATGTAGTTCATTATTAAAATTTTTAGCATAACTCATAAATTCATATTAATTAAGTTTATAATTTTCAAAATCTGAACTTCCAGCAGCTCTCCGTTATACCTGCTATTTTAGTCCATTAATAATTACTTCTTTAAACCACATTTTTGAAGACAAATTATAGTAATTTTAAACAGGAAAATATATATTAAATTTCAAGTAGTACGAGAAACATTTATTAAATATCCAATTTCATATAATTTGTCTATTTTTTATATGAATTAATATGTGGTCGGATCGGACCTGGAATCGGACTCATACTGTAGTTGTAGTTGTAGCTGGAGCTGGAGCTGGAGTCGGTATTTAATTGTAGAGGTATCAGTTACTGGAAAACAGTAGTAGAATAATATCCGGTTACCTTAAGTTCGATGCCTATTACGTAGAAGGAGAGAACAACTTCCCAGGTCTTAAGGTGGAGAAACCGAATATCTCGGAGCCACTGATTTTGTTTGATTGATGTTTATAGATTTGTGATGTGTTATATTTTTTATATAAAACATGTGGTAAAATTAAAAAAAAAATGGTTTTATAGAACCGTTAAGTGTAGTAAAGAAAATCAACTGGTTACTGGGATTATAGCAGCCCCATGAAAAGATTGACTCGTTTGAAATCATTTGCGGAAAGAACGTCAGGATGTAGTTGTTTATACACGCGATGATTTTATACGGGAGAACAAGTTTGAAACGATTTTATAGATGACCCCTATCTACCTCGAAATTATAGCGCATTTCTAAAGAAACATTCCCAATCACTGCTTTAATTTAATTTTGTATTTAATTTAAATTGTTTAGCATATGGCAATACGCGTAGTCATTCACAGTATCATTTTTAATTTAATTTATTTTTTAAGTTTTCTTAGCTTTTTTAGAACCTTTTAGAATGTTTTAAATTAAAAATATTGAATTAAGAAAAACTATATTATATTATAACCTCCTAAATGTGACAATCAGTCAAAAAGCAGTAGGATTTACTTTTAAAAGAAATTTAATGTTAGTTTTTGAAAAATATAGAAGTGAAAACAATTGCTATTACTAATTGTTATTAAAAATAGCAATTTTAATTATTTCACATACAATTTTGTCGAACTGTCAAAATTTATATTACTAACGATGCATACGCACCAACTAAATTAACTAAACTTAAATTAAAACACAAATGTGAAACAGAATGCTTAAACGAGAGCCTGAAATCTAGATTACAATATTAAATAAAAACAGTAAATTAAATATCAAACAGTGAGTGAAAATAAGGCTTTAATCTTCAAAACTAAGTGAAGTTTATGATAATTAGAAATATTTTCTTTTTGTTTTACAGTTTCAAGAAGATAACAAAAGGAGTGCGAGGATGTTGTGATAGGTGTGCTTAGAAAATTATTTATTTTAAATATTTTAAAATTAAATTAAAAATCGTCTTATTTAAACCTACGAAGATTTCTTTGAACGGAGTTCATAACGAAGATTATTCAAGCTTATTAATTTTTAGAGGTAGCCTAGGACGTCTCCCTCCCCCCCGCACACTGCCCCTTATGTGCGTCACTGCCTAGTACACACACTACTATTAAAAGTACTATTTCTACTGCATTAAAATAAACAGATTACACAATTCCTTTAATAACAAACTTCAACTTTTAAGCGGACTGTATTTTTATGCCCTGTTGTAAATAAGATTTTCTTAGAATTTAGATTTGTAAGTTTTATATTTATACAAGTAGATGTTTTTAAATTTTTTTTGAAATTTTTATTTTACTGCGACAATTTTTTTATTTTTATTTTTATGTATTTACTGGTTTTATGGCATTAAAAATAGTTTTTAATTATTTACGGTTTCGACTTTAACAGTAATTTACGAGAACAATCACTAAATTTAACACCTTAGGGACTTGTACAGACTTCGTACACTGTACAGTCCAGCACGACTACGGTTTACTGTGGCTATCCCAGGAGTTGCACAGGTGCTGCCCGGCATATGCTAATAGTACGCGACTCGGTAGATTAAAAATAAGTAATTATAATTAGTGTAATGTATTAGCTGAAAGTTGCATGAAAAAAAATTTGGTCTTTTGTTTGAATTAAATATTAGATTACATTTCTGAAAGATTTTGTATCTTACTATATTTTGAAAGATTGTCATAATTTTGAGGTTATAATATAATATAGCTTTTTTAATTTAGTATTTTTAATTTGGAAAACATTGGAAAGAAAACGTAAATGAAATTCTGAATTAAAAATTGTGCAGGGAATGACTAGATATATTTCCATATGCTATACAATTTAAATTAACTACAAAATTAAAACAGTGAGTCATATTTTAACCTGCGAAGCTTTTCTTTGAGTCGATGGGACATGTCAAAAACTTTGTAAACCTTATATTTAATACTACATAGGAAACATTTTGAGAACCATTTGAATACATCAATATTCTTGTGGTATTAGTAAAAAAAATAGCATAAATTTTCTTGACAAACATAAATTACAAATACGTTTCATCTTTGATATTAGTTTTGACCGCAGAAAAGCAAGCGTTAATTCAAATACTTTTTTCTATTCGCGTTGTGTAAATATCTATAACTTCACGTATATAGGGACAATATGGCGGCCATAAATCATCACGTGATCTGCGGAGAACGTTAAAGTTAACTTTAACGTGATGGTTACGGTTGTTTACAGTTATTTGTTAGAACATTTATGGTAAAAACATTAATGTAAAAGTTATATAAAAACAATATTAACGTTAATCAATAGTATTAATGTAAAATATACACAGGCTTCCTTAATGATTAATCTGACTGTACACGCATATGTAAACAATCATAGATTCGATTTAGAACTAGATTCCACTAAACACTGTATTTTTTTTAATTTTCCTCACGCTAAATTAAAAACGATGGTATGTGCATGTTCATATAATTCCATGTATTACAGAATTTGCGCAGTATTATTCCTCAGTGGGATCTAGGCCTTAGAAATATCGCCTCAGCTACAAAACGGCCGTTTTGTCATATGGATTAAGATATATGAAAGTCAACTTTGAAAGATTGTTGCTTCAATGTCGCGATACATACTGACAGCGGAAAAAGACAGTTGCTCAGGACCTCTGGTAAACAATTTAGTGAAGTGTCCTGTTTTGTGAAGTATCTATCACTATTGTACTTCAATTATAGTTCGCATCAACTTTATCTTCATTTGAACTGAAGAAAAGAAGAAACTGAAATGTAAATGAACTCTTTCATGACAAAAGAATGATACGCATCTTCAATATGATGTCAAAGTGACTCCAAAATATTAACTGGGGCCTTTGTATTTAACTCAGATTAATTGTGGCTGCATTTGATGTGTGGCCAAAGTAAAATAAGAAATAGTGTATTATTCACTAACTTAGTAAATTAAGAGTAAATACAAAAAGAGTTTTCGATTATAACTGGTTTTAAAAATATTAGTCTCTCAGTGCCTTATTATCTCTGAGAGGCCCGCAAACAAAATATATATTTATGCGATAAAATCGTTGCCTTTCGTTATCTTTATTACTGATAAAGGGACTGTGTATTGGAATGTTAGAGATTTCTCGTTTCCACAGCATGTATCGGCTTGTATCGGTGACAAATGGGTTGGGGTTGTCTTCAAATGTGTTGCTCGAATAAGTTTACTTATGGTTATTGGCACATGCCCAGCCTTATGACGACAGTTCACTTTCGGCGAGACATTTGTCAAAATGTTTGTCGATGTGCCGAAAATAAACCACTCTAATTTCCTTTGAGTTGTGTCAAAAGACCTCTCATCAACCGAGGCAAAACAACGCGATGCGAGAGCACTCGAGACAGGCCAAAACAAAGCGAAAGCTGCTGTACAAACTCCATCTCGCCTCTCTTGGCGAGAGTGAACTGCCGGATATAGACTTATACCTCTATTTATAGACAATGGTCACTCTACACACTACTGCATCAAAACCAAACGCCTAATAACGCGAGTAAAGAATAACTCGTACATATTTAAAATGTTTTTAGATCTGTTTGTACTTTACAACTCATCAAATATTATATCGTCAGATCACGTGGTATAAAATGGCGGATAGAAAAGATCAAACTGTCAACTGAAAATGATAAATGAATTCCCTTGAAATTATACAAACATTTATGAGCGAAGAACAAGTAGGCAAGTAGGCCTGGTGGAATTCTGGAAGAGTCAGGGCAGGCCGAGAGGGGATGTTGTGGAGTGAGTGACGTCCTGCGTCCGATGCGACTGTGTTGCCAGGAATTAGTGAGCTCCTGAATCCGATGGATAGGTAGGGGTAGGAGTATGGAATCTGCAGGAGGATGAAAGGGTCTTTTGCACTGTACAAGAATGGGACAAGCATTATGTCACACGTAGGACAATTAATCGAATTAGGTTCATAATTAATAAAAAAGTTAAACCTGATTTGAGAAGTGAGAACTGATGAAAATCAATAACATATTTTTAGGCAAATTAGAATGATGTCTATTTTAGATAAAGGAGGTCTCTAAACAGTATGGTTATTCAGTTATGCAGATTATGGAAATATAAGGAAAAACGCGTGCTTTCAATAAATGCTGTGCTTGTCCTACTTTACGATATTCGTCCCACTAACTGTTCATCCTGTTTTCTTCTTTAAAGTGAACAAGATATTCAGATTTATGAAAGACAGACAGTAACGCATCGATAGAAAGATTATTTTCGTTAATTAATAGAATGTGATTTCTAAATTAAACCCAAGTATTGAACCAATCTTTAAACTATTGATTGTACTATACTTAAACCATATGTATTTAAGAGCACAGATGTAGGAATTCTTACAAAGATTCTAATCTAAAACAGTACGCATGATTGTAGATGCACCGTGGTATATTACAAGCGAAACACTGCACCACGATGTTGCCATACCTACAGTGAGACAAGAAATTAAACCCCGAACAGCGAAATATAAAGACCATCCAAATACATTAGTGACCAATCTAATGGAAGGACAGGATTACCTTTGAAGAAGAGAGCTGAATTATATAGATACTGTTGTGCAATCAAACAAATCTATTGTTAAGTGCCTATGTGATAGATTGCAATGTAAATAAATTTTGAATTAGAAAAAAGATAACGTAGACTGAAGATATAGATTTGATGGCAATTACATTTGAAAAAAACAAGCAGCGTTCTTCGAAAATTAATTTTGAAAATACCTCAGCATCGGAAAGAGGTCGACGGTAAATAAATTAAAGGTATTTACAAGTTCTTTCATGTGTTGTGGCTTTTTATGATCTAGATCATAACTAATTTAAACGCATTTCCATTTTAATAAATATTAAAAGTAAAGCGTAACATGAAACTTACAGAGCTTGGATATATTTTTTAAACAATCATCCTTCCTTGTATATTTATTTATAATATGAATAAATGAATCCAGTGAGCTTTTTGAAAGCTCTATATGATATTTGGAGGTATTTAACGTAAAGCTTTGCAATAATTTTACCGGTTTTAAAGTAATGATAACCCCTAGCTTCATCTAGAAACCCTGTCAAGGACCAAGAAAAAGCCCAGAGATCTCTGGATGGCGGACTCAGAACTGGGACTGGGACCGGGACCGGGATCTCTGGATCTGTGGCGTAATCCATGATGGCAACGCGTTAAACAGTAATCCATCATGTGCATCACGGACAGCTGCTCAACATCCGTGAGACGGAAATATCGCGAACATCATGAATAGCTAATTACGTTGCGCAGACGTAATTACAAATAAAATAACGTTAGATGATTATTAAGGTGGGTACTTTAAGGGGCTTAGCTTACGAGCAAAAAAATATTTAAACTAATAAGTATAGAAGCGCATAAGAAGGATAAATTAGTACTTATGCGTTTGCAATTCAAAAATGAAGATGTTAATTTAAAACAATGGAGAAGTCGTCTTGCGTTCACGAATTTTGAGCTCCAATGAATTCGCAACGAAACAAAAATGCATTAAGGACAGCCGCGAAGTGGAAACACAAATGTCTCAGGATAATTTTAGAAGGAGGCAATTCTAGATAAGTTGTAGACAGATAGAGATAACACCATATGAAGACGTTAAGAAGGCATGAAATATGTGTGACATAATTTTTAGACGAGCTCTAGTACACTTTATAACCAAAGAAATAACTCGAATAGGTTCACCTTACTGTAAAAGTCTGTGCCGCAAGTACTTAGTTCACCTCTAAAACGATTGCGTTCTTATGTAAATAATGGCTTGTGTCAAAGGGCCCTATTCCTGAGTCTTGCAAACAATGATCGTGATCGAACAGATCTGATTTATATGAGTGAATCATTTTACGAATCACATTGAAAATCAAAAGAGTATTCCTGTACTATTCCTGAATTTTGTTATTAATTATTATTATAGTTCAGAAATACTCTTTTAAAAGTAATTCGTAAAATGTTTTACCCATATAAATTATATCTGTTCCATCACGATCATTGTTCGCAAGACTCAGGAATAGGGCCACTGGAAAGATACATGCAAAATAGAGCCAAATTTTTTTAGTAATACAATGGAAAACGCACTTGATATGTCTTCATCTCAATCTGCAGATTCTAACATCCAGAACGTTCGGGTACGAATACTTAATTTTAGTAATATGAATATACGACGTTACACAAATAGTTCGTGTTCACAGGGTAAACATTTATGTATCTGTACACGAACTCGAATGTTTTCGCGCTAGTACCGGTACATAGAGCACAACATGAATAGGCGAACACGCGTGTACGTGCATAGAGTAGTAAGTAACAAAACATCTCCGTTATACTTCTTATTGTCTTTTTAAACGAATGCAATAAAATTCCTGTGAAATCGAGCTAGTGTAATGCGATATATTATTTTAAGGAATGACGGAAGCGAATTTTAAATCCTAAATCACGGATGTTGACATTTTAATGTATACATTTTCAATTTTAACCCAAAAAAGGAAAATGAAATCGCATGCGGTCATCGGTCAAACCCTATCGGTGAATTTATTATCATACATTTTTCTTTTTTTTATATAAAAGTTACCCTAAGAAGATATTAAAATTGCAAATCGACTATCATTAGTAAAAAAATGTTGCGAGTTTCTGAATATAAAGCAGAGGGACTTGTACTGGAGCTATTAGCTGATTTAGAAAAAATGTTTACAAAACAACGAATTAATTTAAGCTAAATACCGCGAGTTACTCTTGATATAATTAGAGCTCAGTCGCTACTAAACTAGTAAATTTAAATGGATAATAGTTCGACTTTTATATTTTAGGGGCTACTAAAATATATCTTGTTCCAAACCTCATGCTTTCTCCGAGATGCCTTGATATAGGAATTGCTAAGTAAGTAGCGCTGACATTAGTAACAAGAAATAAGAAACTTAAAAGAAAAAATTTCTGTAATGTAATGATTCCAGTAAAATTGGTAGCTGACCTCTAATTAGCTACACCTGATATCGACAGGATATTCAATATTTCCAACAAACAAAACCAACTTTGAAGTTCAAGTTTCACTTCACGGGTAGTTTACCATTTATTCTCGATTACCTTTCAAAGCGACAGTTTTGCTGAATCCATCCTCATAATCATTCATGCAAATATTTTCCTTTTTTTTATTTTTGCCGACAATTTCAATTTTTGTATTATTTTTTTCAACTACCCAGGTGTACTTGTAATTTACCCTAAACACTTTTACCTTAACAAAATTTACTTGAAGTTCTATGGGAAAAAAACAAAACCTTCTTCAAAAAACAAAATATCCAAACCCAATGTGAGATTATCCTTTTTGGCGGTATAATTCTTTGATAGATTTTAAAAAATTGGGGATTTAGTTGCAACACGCAAAGAATATTATAAGTAGTGTAGGCAATTAAGTGTTTATGGGAATTATAATTAATTTGGCAATAATATGTGATGAGATGTCAGAAGATGTTATTTTAGGGAAGGTAGAATATTTGAAAGGAGTCGGAAATAAGTACGAGTTTACGTAAAAGCGCATATATTTAAAAGAAAAGAAAAATTGTAATATTTTGTTATATGCAACGTGCCAAATTCCTCGTACGTTGAGGTTATCGATTGCCTCGCTATTGATCGGTCAGCCTAACTATCTCAATGTATAACAACTTATTAAATGTAACTTATATAAATATAATAAAATTTGGCGTTTTTCTAATTTGAAGGGGTCCCAAAAACATTTATTACTTCGAGCCTCATGCTTTCTTTGTTACGCTGACAATTGGTCTCGACTATATTAATCTTATTCGTTAATGGAGCTAATTTCTTTAACTTATTATAATTAAGTTAATAAATCAATCTATCTAAGAAAGTTAAATCTGATCTCTAGGTGGTCGAGAGAGTTAGATAATCTAATTTAATGCTGTAAGGTTGTATTTGTGTTGTTCTGTTCAAAAAGTGAGGCTGCACTTTGATCTACGTACATATGAACCATATAACGACGTAAGAACTACAGACGTCTTCGATACAGTGTTGCATTGATTGTCATGATAAAGTGTGTTTATATAAAAAAGCCAAATACACCATCCTGAAAAAGTCTGTTCCAGTGTGGGAGAATTCCAAAACTTAGCTATTCTTGGATCTGGATTCGATTCCCGAAGACAGCAGTAATAGATCAATAAAAAACAAATCTATAAAATATACGTAATTATTATATTACAACTCAAGTAGAAAATAAATCTTGGAATTAGCTTGTAGCAAGCTGAAAATTGTGAAAAACTAGCGTTGTAAGACAGTTTCTATATAGAAAGTAGAGACTGAACTTTGAAATTAGCTTGTGGTAAGTTAAAAAGTGCGGAACTAGCATTCCAAGGCAATTTTCAAAATGAGACCTTTTTGTAAAAATCGCAGTAATTTAATAAAAGAGGTCAAAGTTTTATTTTTAATCGTTGATATTGAATACTTTATAATCCAGTGCCACCAGGTAAAGTAATGCGGCCACCACTGCTTATTATATTTATTAGTAAAGAATATTTTCGAAATGAGCTACTATTTTTCTCATCATAATTTCTGCAGTTACTCTGCAAGTATCTCTCACACCACTTCACCACTCTCTCTCTCCATTTATTCAGCAAGTTCACTAACTCTCATTACGGAATTATTTTAATTAAAATGTAACACACACACACACACACTATCAATGCATACTAGTTGCATATTATTTTTTGTAGCCCTGTTTTTTTTTTGCTAACAAAAAGTTTAGTTATAGCTTCGCCTATCAATTTATGATTTATGGCAATTTATCATTTATGACCTGGGCTGAAGTACACTCAATAACGGAATGATTTATAAACAACATTATGGTTTAAAGTCACCTTGATAACAATTACATTTCTACGTTTGAATTATGACCTTGTTCTTTAATGGGTGTTGCTTCAAGGTCCTTCATTATTTAAGAGAAATTACGTAGAAATTTGACACGTTCTGAAATTTTGATTTATGTAAGAAATTTTCTACTTTCGAAATATAAAGTCAAGTATTTTTTTTAATAACACCGTAATTAGGGATGTATTCTAGAAAGGGGTCCCTTCTTCACTCTATCAATTAACTAGTAGCTGTTTGTTAGAGTAGATATCAATAAGGGAGAAAGGGAAGTTCAAGCAAAGCAATTTGGTATTTTTCCCACTAAAAAGCAATGCTTTATTAAAACACGAAATTCAGATTTTTTCATTGTTTTGAAAATACAACAGTAGCGTCACTAAAACCAGTGTAACTCGTAAAGTAATGGTCACAAGGTTATGAAATTTTAACACATATCGTTTGAAGATTGGTACTACCTACAGATCATATAATTTTGTCAATAATCTATATGTCATTCTACAAACTTATTCGAGTAATGTATTAAATAATAAACTAACAATATATGATGTTACATCACCTGAACCTGCCTTCAAAATATATCTCTTTTTATTGTTTTTGTGAACTGCATCATTTTCATAACCAATAAATCAATGCCCAACATTATGGACGTCGTAAATTTATCTAAAGTAGTAAATAAATAAATTGAATTATAATTTATGCTGAGTTTAATATTATTTATGGACAATAATTTCAATTTGCTAATTTTCCCATGGTACATACATGGGTAAATTAATTTATCTTGCTATGGAATTAATACGTACATTTCGAGTTACACGTTTTTATAAAAAAATTATTAATTCTTAATGTAAAGAAATATATAAATATGCAACTTACATATACATTCCCAGTAAACATTTTGGAGTCACTTTGACATTATATTGAAGATGCGTCATGATTTTTTTGTCATAAAAGAGTTCATTTATAGTTCAGTTTCTCACATTTTTTCATATAAAATGTCTACTTTATCGGCTACAGATGACGGAACCACTCCACCTGTCGGAATACAAATAAAGACAAAGTTGATGCAAACTATAATTGAAGTGAAATAGTGATAGAAACGTCACTAAATAGGGCACTTCACCAAATTGTTTACTGGGTTGTTTATATCTATATGTATACCTATTTTTGTAAGATAGTTTATCTTTCATTTTGGTATGCAAATAATATAGCAGAGTTAATTAGTGCATGTATTCAGATCATAATAATAATAAATCAATTATTGCACCATAACGAAAAATCTCTTCTCTAGTGTCACTATTCTAAAAATTGAGACTATTCAAGTGGGATTTCACTGATATAAATCCGCAATTAACCCAAACTTTAATTTGATTTTCGATTAATAATAAAAATAGGCTTACCCTAAAAGAAATCAATGTCAACAAAACCTGATTCAAAATATAGTTCATCTATAACTAAACCCACTTACATTTTTTATAAAAACCGGTTGATAGTAAACCTTTTTTTTATATCGCCTATTAAAAGTTATTTATATCATTTTATTTGTGATGACACAATGCTGAAAATTCAATAAATTATTTAAAAAATAATAATTCAGTTTTAAAATTTGTAAAATTAACGCATTAAATAATAATTTCTCAAATTGTCAACATATTTTAAACCGTAACCGTTTCTTATTAATTTATTAAAATTAATTTTAAAATTAGGTTCGGTTTTCATTGTGGACATCTATTAGTAGAAAGAAGAAATGGTTTTTGAAGCAAAATAAATACAAGTGTTTAATTTAAAATTTTGATGAATACTAGTTTTTGATAAGCAATATTAGAAAGTATATAAAATGAACGATGGAAGAGAGACCCATTATCTAGAGTAGAAGACAATTTGAATTTAACAAAATTAAAGTGTACCTGCCATGTTTAAAAAATCGTGGTATCGTAGATACGTATCAGTCTATGTATGTCTTTAGAATATTGTGTCTCTTATCTTATTTGATTTTCAATGATAGGCTATCGTGTGTGTATTGCCCTAAAATTATCAGCTAAACCGAAACGGATTCCATGAGCTTGATGTATTTTGAAACGTTATTAAGTTTTCCCTGACGGATTTCACTGCGTCCAATTTGTACTTATAAATACTTGGTTACTTTCCCCAGGCAATATTTAGTCCGGCACAGAAAATCTTTGAAGTTAAACAAAGCACTGATCGTATTACTCCATCCGGCTTCAAATAACGTGCAAAATGAAATTGACATTTCTTAGATGGATTCTGTACAGGATTAAATTCTACGCAGATTTCATTTAGGATAATCTCTTCAAGATTATTTTAGATTTCAAATTTTTTACAAAGAATTTTAGATAAGCCAAATCCAGATTTCAATTTTTTTTTTTTTAATTTGGGTTTGAATTCTTTTTTCATTGTTATAAAAAGTGCGTGTAATTTTGTATTTCCTAGAATATTTTTACATTATTTTTTAAACATCTCAAAATTTAGCTTAGCTAGACGTTTCGGCGTCTTTATACTATGAAAAAGGTAAAAATATTACATTAATACCTTTTTCAGAACGAATGCTAGTGGGGTTAACACTAATAGATTAATTATTCGATCAAACAACAAGAAATCTACAGCAACAGTCTTTAATCTTTTTAAATATTTGTTTGAATGTATCAACTTTGGATATTTATTGACACTAGAACAATACAAATACATTTAAATAAGATCCAAGTAGAAAATGAATCATGGAATTAGCTTTTAGCAAGTTAGAAAGTGTTAAATTTGCATTGCAAGTAGAAACTGAACCTTAGAATTATCCAGTGGTAAGCTCTAATTTCCACTTGAGGCAACGCCCGTTAACATTAGACGATTTCTCAAACTTATATAATTATTTATTTCACGTCTAAAACGTTGTAATCTACTTATGTTCGTTCCAAGGTATTAGATTTATTTTGCTATATATTTAAGATCCGCTGTTAGCTTTAAGAAAACATAAGTTACCTACTTCTTTCAGAAATAGTTCTTTAAAGAGTTAGAGTTCTCTTATCAAATTGCTAAATTTTAAAACAGATAACATGAGACAATATTTAAATCTAAATAGAATTAAAATTTCGGTTTTAAAACAGTTCAACATCGAAAATAGAATAATTTTAAAAGTCATGCGTTACAACACTAAGAGTACAGCATCTTTTCAGTAGTTTTTTTTTTTTGTTGTTGTAATATATGAGCTATATACTATGTATTTCTGTGAACCATTTTTTACCGCGTTTTTACCTGAATTTGTTGCCAAAGTGTCTACGCTGTCCAAACGGAAACATATGGACCAGGACGAGGATCAGAATCACTAGACCCTCTGCCACTCTGAATCACCCACTGAGACAGGAATGTGCGTTAAAATTCTGAAAGAAAAAAAAATGATACTCAAATCTATTGGTACAGGATCCGTAACTAAAATAAATGATTATTTTTAAGAAGAAAAATTAACTATTTCAAACCTAATTTAACTCTGATGAAAAGATTAATTAATGAATATAAATTAACACTTAGCTGAATGACTGTGTTAGAAATGTTTAAATAAAAAAAATTTAAAAGAAATATTTGTTGGATATAAAAAGTGTGGAGAAATATTTAAATATATTCTTAGAAGTATACAAATAAATATATTTTGATTATTTTTAAATGGAGTTTTTTTTCGTTGGAAAACTTGAATTAATTTAGTATGTGTTGTTAATTTTGCTAAGCACAATATTCAACCGGTTGTGTAGATGAGGTGGGTATAGAAATATAGAGACAAAGCTGACTAATTTGTCTTCAAAAGGTGTTTTTCTATATCTTTGCATGGTCTAAAGATAATCGTATTTTCGTGGTTGCGATCACAGAACATCCGCTCCTAAAGTAGGCCTCATCTTCAAACGCACGCTCCTCACTGCGACTGAACTGTGACGGAACAAAACTTTATTGTCCCGCCTATCGAACGAGACCACTAGCGCTCCACTAAGACATTAACCGACTGAATAGCGCGCTTTTTAAAAAAGGAAGTTATGCTGCCGTATATATATCCAGTATATACGCCACTACAGCCCGGTGTATACTGTTATTAAGGATACTACCCACGAAATTGTAGATGAGAATCAGCATGAAAGTCAATTAGCGTCTTAAAGTCTAGAAAACTCGATTAGCTTTGCCATAGCTACAAATGGTCCTCTTCCGCAGGTGTAGGAATACCTGGAGACTGTGTGTGGGTCGATTGGCAGGTGATCTTTATTTTAATAAAGGAAAAAATAATGATTTCTACAAGGACCTGTTAACCGCATGCAGTGTTAAGATATTGGAGTGCAGTGGTGGTGGTTTTTAACGCCCTTAAAGTATGCATACGATTACTATAAAAAATAATTTGGGCGCACTTATAAAATGGTGAGGTCAGAAGTTCACGTGCTGTCGCATGGGGCGTCAAATCGTAAAGAGGGGGCACATATTGTTAATTAATTATAACAGGCTTTGACGAAACTACGTTTGGAATCTCCAATAGATTTCTATCGGGCCGGTGTTGCTTCTGAGCTATAAGTAGTGTGACCTGAGCTACATATGAAAGTTGAACTTAGGATAACGTCAAACTCACTGTCACTGTATGAAAACGAAATGCTATTGAAGAGTTGTTTGCTTTAACGAGACATTTTCTTTGAAGAATCGAACATATAGCGAATTCCTTTCTTATTCTTTATTTCTTGTATCAATTGACCATTTTAAACTTGTCTAGCCAGCCCATGCGGAACACAGTTTGAGGAACTGACAATAAATGAATATTACATTTTAACCTAACGAAATTCCTGCTGATCCTAGTACAGTCAGATGGAGTGACAGACATCTACAAATACAAGTCCGTACAAGAGAATATTTACGTTAAGAATTTGTTAAATTGAACCATGTAATAACTCCACTTTAATACGTGAACAGTTTCGAAAACAAGTTCGTTTTTTTTTCGCGTGTTCCACATTCCTGAGTGCTTCCATCTATCGACAGGTTTGAGTAGCGCATCTAATCAATCAAATAAGATAAACCTACGTCATTATATCTGTATATTACAGTGTACAGAAATCGTTAATGAAGCTAGTTGGTAATAACCCAGTACTATTAGATATTTCTGATAAAGAACAAATGTTATTTTTACATACATATATCTTATCTTGTTAACTTAACTCGTCTCGTATTTTGTTTATGGAATATTATTTCGTTTTATTAGGAGATGAATTTTACAACGTTTTTGAAATTATTGTGTCATTCATTATTCCAAAGCTGACTCTAAAGGTCTAGGAGCCCCAAAGTAGCTTTGCTTTTTATTATAGCAAACATTTAGTGAAATTTATTGTAGACTTCATTCTATCCAGTATAAATTTGCATTGATTTCATTTATTTTAGTATTAATTTAAGTACACTGTAAAATTAATTGGTCGAAACAATGCTTTAGTCGCCTCTTTCTTAGACTGCGAGAAAGAATAGCACAAAAGTAATAATAATAATAAAAATGTAAATAATAATTTACGTTTACATTTATATGATTTAATGCATTACAAAATTACGGATTTATTGCCGCACTATTATTTTCCGCAGTGCAGCCGTAGTCTAAGAAAAAGGTGTCTAAACAATTTTTAAACGAACACGAACACGAACACGAACATGAACATTTCACAAGTGGTAAATGACACACATCAAAGCGTCCGAATCTGACAATCGACAAAGTGCACGGATGCTCCGGGTTGCGTAGGCTTTTTTCTAGAACTAATTCTATCCAGTGCTAGTAAACAAACGCCAAATATTTTTTAGTTTAGTGTACACTATACGTCATACGCCAGCTCTTGGGGTAAACATGTGTTGCTGCCAGTGTACGCTGCCGGTTCATTAGTCTTCTATTCATGCCGCTAGAGGGCGAATACACGGCTACGGCTGATGGGGGTGTCGATGAGGAGGGTTGGTGGAATGAGAGGATAACTCTAGCGCTGGCCTGAAAGTACTAGCACTCTCCCAGCACTGGCTCTGGATAATGGTGCGACTGACTAGTAGGTCGCTATCGCTACTATAGACGAAGTACATACCATATATGCGATGATGGTATGACCACCTCCTAGGTTGAAATGTTATGGATGGGAAAATATAGCGCTTCTGTTTAGCCATGGAGGTATCCATGTCTAAGGGATATGCGAAGTTTAGATGTTTAGAAGCACATGTTGAAGAAAACAAATATTTAAATATTTCATATAAATTAAATAAGTAAAACCCAATAAACATTTTGGAGTCACTTCACCATCATATTGAAGATGCGTATGATTTGTTTCTCATGAAAGAATTCATTTACAGTTCAGTTACTCACAGTCGTTCATATGAAATGTCTATTTTATCGGGTACAAATGGTGAAACTACTCCACCTGTCAGAATACAAATGAAGATAAAGTTGATACGAAGTGTAATTGAAGTGCAATTAGTTATAAAAATGTCACAAATTAAGACATTTCACCAAATTCTTTACTGGGAAATGTCAAACAAAGTTACATTGTTACAAACTTCGATTTGTTAAAAAAAAATACCGGACAAATGGCCGGGGGTAGGGGGGGCGTTGAAGAAAGGTGATGTAAAATTTCTTCAATAATAAATGTTTATATAAATATATATTTTTTATATAAATGCAAGAAGATATAATTCTAGAATCGAACTTCTCCCAAAATATAATTATTACTGCACAATAGTTTCTGATTGTAATGAAATTTGCAACGCCCAATTCGTTAGACAACAATTTAAGGACCTTATATACGAGAATATAGTCGTATAATTATAGAAATCAAATAATAATTTGTCTCCCCCTGTCTCCTATAGCTATATGTATGTAAGTCGTAATTATGATTCATCCCAATAACTATGTATTATGTATAAAAATATTTGATTGCATGAAGTTTAGTTTTGATTGGTAAAATATTAGGGCATGTGTGTATAGTGCAAATGCTGAGCTATGGTATTATTTATTAAGGGTGTATCAATAAGAAGTGACTGTTTTAAATTTGCTGCTATTTTGCACGGGTGTTACCTTGGCATATAAAATTTGAGAATACTTAGTCTAGAAACATGGGAAATTAGTTGTAAAGTAAAATAATAAGTGTCTTTTCGTTTATTGTTTATACTTAAATCGTTTTTGTGTTAGTCAAGTGATCACGTGATTTAATTTTGTTAAGATTTCTTCATTTAGTGTACTATGCTTCATAAAAATGAAGTGTGATTACAATGATCTACAAAAACCAAAGTGTAACTTTGCACTGCCCCACTAAAATTTATTTATAGCTTGTCCAAAGATTACCACCCTCATTCAAGTGAAGTTACCTGCACAAAATCAGGGTATGGACCAAATTGTATCTTAAACACAGCATGTGACACTAAGTTTTTTCCATTCATTATTTTTCTATGAAATTCATTGATATTTTTTCAAAAAAAATGTTTTAACAATAGATTGTAACCCTATTTTGCGAAAAAATAGTTTAAATTTAGTTTTTGTTAGAAAATAGAACATAAATTTTGAAAATAAATCATGTGAGGTCATTTCCTGTACCGCCCCTGAGTTAAGGTAAAAATTGTTTTATTTATTGTTACCTTTTTTTGAGTACGAGTTTATTTTTAAATAGGGCATCGAAATTTAATTACGATTTATTTTTGCTCAAAAGCTTTGCAATTGGGGTGAGATTCCATTGAAGTATTGAACGACTTTTCCAGGAAAAACAACCATTCTCGATACACTCCGCTTTGGAAAACGATGCTATACCGCTGTTAATTTATTACGCGTTAAAGGAAATCGCATCATTGAAAACCGTAACTTTTTAAATATATTTTTATCCAAGTCTCATGAACTAGATAATAAAAAAACAATGCTTGGTGTATTTGTTAGGTATTTCTGAGTATTAGAGTCTACCACCTAACTATTTCGGCCACCCAGAGAGATATAAAATGTATTATCTAAATTTTGGTCGGACGAATTTGCTTTATAGGATATTTTACTGTATTAATCTGATATAAAATAGAAGATATAGACATTTCAGTGGTTGGGATCGATTCCTGGACCAGTGGAATATACCCTGATTTGGTTTATTTGATTATAAGTAATACTCAATTATACCAAACTAATTAGGCAACGTTGTAATTAAGTATGTTGTCGCTGAAATCACTAATAGGTCAATATGAAAAAAATTAACTACAAATAAACGTAATTAAACTTCTCAGCTTTTATTTTTCTAAAAACATTTTCCAGAGAATACCATTTTCGTAATTTTGTTCTAAGTGGTATTGCGGTCATATGACACCACATATGAGGTCACGTGACAGCTTTTATCGTGTCAAATATTGACAGATATTTTGACAAGAAATCTGATATTTAACCCAGAAAATGTTGAAAGACTCAAACAAATGAACTAACTGTATTGAAAATATATGATAGAATTTCGTTCTATAATGTATTACGTATAAAAGATATATTTTGAAAATAGGATATGGTTTGTTTTTAAAAAAAAGTTTGATAGAAGAAGAAAAGTTAATGGTAAAATTTAAGATTATCGTGTTATCTATATCATTAGTTTCTAATATTTGGACAGTAGTTATTCTGGTTAATGAAAATATCGTGCTACATTATAATTCAAAAATTGTTTTGCGTTGTACGAATTGAATGATTTATAACTAAATAAGCAAAACCTATTGTGGAAAAGCAGAGTCGTTATACATACAAAACCGTATGTATATATACAAATACTATTAATGTTCAAAGTGTTGACACTTTAAATTATTGAAATAAATAAAGAATGACGCGGTTAATAGTTTTCATTTTTTCATTCCTCTATTCTTTGCTAGTTTTATTAGATTATAACCGATTTGTTTTTTATATTAAAATGAAAGGACTGATATAACTGAAAATCAAATATATTTCCCTCTCGTTCACTCTCATTGGTTTCTATGCAAATGATTCGAAATTTGGTTCAGTAATTCAGTTGAACGCAGTCACAATATTTTTTCTTTCCAATATTAAATTGGAACACCTTTTTCTTTTTAGTCTTAGATCAAATTCCAGTCATTGCTCTTACAGTGTAGTGCATCCTCCAAAAATGACCCCTGTTTTGTAATTACGATTTTTGAAACGCCAATATTTTATAAATTAGGTTACTTATGCCCGCTCCAAAGTATAAGATTAATATTGCTCTTTCTTTAAGATCCGCTGATAATTTTGGGTAAACTTACGTACCCAAATTTAGAAAATATAGGCCTTTGAACGGACGCTAGTGAATTAGGCTCTGTATGTGGAATATGAGAAATTCAGCAGTAGGAAAGCAAAGAAATCGACTACTAGAAATACTGAGAGAATTTTGAGAATAGTGACATACGCAACGCAAGCCCCGCTCCCCCCGTACCGCACCCCTACATTATCACCCACTATTAATAAACTTCTTATGAACTTTTCAACGAACAACGCAACATAGATTTTTCGTCGCGTTATTAAATGTTATTTTGATTGACACATCCCCGAGGGAGTTAAGGGTTGCTCCAGCAGTACAGTACGATGTGGGGTGTTTAGTTTTGTAGTTTAGCACATAATATTATGTCACTTCGTCAGATATTCACGAGGATTATTCTATATATCTATGTACGTAACTTTAGGGGATGGTTTTAGGTTTATACAGTACAGTATGTTCAGTTCAGGGATGATTTGATATGATTTTCCATCCCTTATACACCTACAAATGTGGTGGAACTACCACATACTCAACAGACATCCCTAATACCCACAGGGGATGAATTTATTTAACTCATACACAATTATATTCCTAAATGACGACACTTAATACAAGGGTTGTTTTCTTTATTTGATTTACGATGATAATTCTGTTATTTTAATTTATGATAAGAGGCCACCACATTGCGTAATATACCTGTCCTTGTCTGACACCCACACGCTCACCCACGCATCTCTGTACCAGACAATAGGTTTGCTGGTTGTTGGTTGCTCTTCTCACAAATTTTTCAATGGGCGATAAATTTCTATAAACACGTAATTATTTTTGGAAATCATGTTAAAGTTGTGGTTGGGGTGAATGTTCCATTTGACTCCCTGACGGACCAATAATAATCTGTGAAAGGAATCAAGTCTGTCATCTGCTGTCATCTTCAACACCGTCGTTAAAAGCCAATTTGCGAGAACCTTTTGATTTTTAGCAAATTTTTAATTTGCACATGTTAAATACATATAATTGATGTGATGGACTTCAAGGAGTCATTTGTCATCAATGGACTGAGTGTCATTCATTTTATTGGACGCGCTAATTATTTATCTTTGGTTTTTACCACATTTTAGTAATGTTAATAAATTTTGCCTTTTAATTTTTTTAATACTTAATATGTTATATACCCTTAACCATTTACCATTTCTTCAAAAATACTGGTTTTAAAGTATCATTCTCACTTGCTGTTGTATTTAATTAAAATTGTATAGCATATCGGAATATTCTACGTCATACCCTGCACCATTTTCAATTTCGAATTTAATTTACGTTTGCTTTGTTTTTTTTAGAACCATACAAGGTACAAAAAAAAACTATATTATATTATGACCTCCAAAATGTGATAATCTCGCAAAATGCAATAAGATTTATTTTTAAAAGAAGTTTAATGTTAATTTGTCAAAAATAAAGAAGTAAAAATATTTTTTTTTAATTATTCCACATTCAACTACTGTCAAAATGTATATTATTAACGACGCATGCGCTTCAACTAAATTAATTAAACTCAAATTAAAACACGAATGTAAGAAGGAATGTCTATTCTGAAAACCTGAAATCTAGATTATTATATTAAATAAAAATGTAAATTAAATATCAAAACAGTGAGTGGGAATAAGGTTTTAGGGATGCCAGTAAATGCAAAACTGTCTAGGAGTCTAGGCATTTACAATCGACAAAATTGATTTAGCGATCTTCAAAGCGAAAAGTCACAAATTTGGAATTATTTAAATACGAGTTTACTAGTACATTTGGAAAAAATGATATCTTGCAATTTATAGAATTAATGATATTTTAGAATCCTAGTACAGGAATCCCTTCGCAGATGGCGATAGCGTATAACCAGTCTAGATCGCGGGATCGTCTTCAGAGTTTGCTATTTAAATCTGTATCTATATCAAGAGGAATGCTATTTTAACAGGCACACAGATTTTTAACAATTTATGGAAAGAAAGTTATTGAAATTTTTGGTCGTTAATAATATAGTTTAGTTATCAATATCTTAACGATTTCAGCTGTAGTCGTACATTAATCGTTAAAACACTTACGAAATTGAGTGACAGTATATTTATAAATTGTGAGAGTTATAAGATATTAAACTTATTTAAATGAAATAAAGATCCTAGCCGCTTATTTTGATAACAAAAGAAAACAGATATGATATTTTAAGATAATAAATGCTTAATATCAATTTAAATCAAATAAATTGAATAATTTTATTAAAGACTGTCCTTTTATATCTCTGAGAACAACTTTATGTTTCACCAGTGGTGTATTTTAAAACGTAATAATACTTAAGTACTTCAAATGAAATATTTTTAGATCTTGTTCATTATTAAGTCTTCATAAATTTATATTAATAGAATTTATAGTGCTACACCACTGTAAATTGGCCGGATGTACTTAGGTTGTTCATTTTATGATCTTAACAGATCCTGATCGTGTCTGAGAAACTAAGATGGCGCGAATTTGGATGATGACATTCATATATTGCGTTGTATTAAGGGAGTATTTTAGTTCGGAATCTGTAACGAGTAGAGTTAAGGTGAAATCACATTTTAACCGTATACAGAAGTATAATTGGTCAACACGGCTGTCTATCGATGGCAAGCTTCTACTTTAATGTTTATCTGTACATAAAACTTCGATTATCATCTCGGGAAAATGTTTTAAATATTTTTAGCAGTGTGTTAAATAATTTCAAAAGATGTGCTAATAAATAGATTTATTACTAAATACAACACGATGGTAATCCTGCCCCACACTACTTTGTTTCGGTTACTACAGTAACACCTTCATAATTTTATTACGATTTTACATACTATCTGAATTTTTGTAATATTTCGTTGAGTTTTCAATAAATTAGATTTTCAACAGACCAATATGTCTGCCAGCCTGCAACCGTGGTTGTAGTTTTCTACGCGGGGTGGTAGAGGTTGCTTGCCGTGGTTTGGGAGGTCGAGCTCCAGCAAGCACGGGTCCGGATTTATTTGTAATGAGCTTAAACCGATCGGCTTGTGTGATCGAATCTGTCGACAGTCCGTCTGTGCTAGACTGATAGCGGATTTAAACTAGTGTGCTGCACTCTATTACTTGCATCCACCAACTAAACATAGTCGTCATAATGAATTTATCAGAATAAATTTCATACAAAGAGAATATTGTGATTTAATTATATACATATGGACTAACAGAGCTTCTACGTAAGGTTTCTATTTTATTGGATTTAAACTATCGATTCCTTGTTTAAAATACATTTTTCTGGTTAATATTTCAAAGAGAAACTTATAAAATGGACAACGTTGCAGACTTTTACTTAATAATATTTTGAATATAGTTAAAATTACGAGAGTTCGGCGGTGAGTCATACTTAAAACAAGTTGTGGGGCATAAACTGCCGATATAACTAAAAAGCACACATATTTTTCTACAATGTATATAGAAACGAATAAGATAAAATTCATTATCGTATTATAGATTTATACCGCTCTTATAACCTCCTTTAAGAATAAGTCGCCGCCGAACTGTCGTGATTTTGACTATAGCTTCTACTTAAGCATAAAAGCTGAATTTACCATTTTTTTATAATTACTATGCAGCTATAAATTTACCTATTCTCTAACAATAAACAAAATAATATCATACTCTTAACTTTAAGATACTTTAAAAACGTTTCTCTCGAAAGTTATTTTTATGTTTGAATAAGTTAAGACAATAAAAAGTACAGATTTCTTCAATAAAAGAAATCCACATCAATTTTTGTGGAAAATCTTTGTTTTTCTTTACATAAAGATGTATAAATATGTCTATAATTTACAAATCTGTTTGACTGACTTGTTTTAGGAGAATCAGGAATGCTAGCCTCATTATAAAGATCACTTCTGGGCAACTCTTTCACAATCTATTGTAAGAAGTTTTATTAACATTGGACGGTGTCGTCGCTTACGTGAACTAAACTACTTTCTGTGCAATTGTGCTATCTCTCGTAGTAAGTTCTTCAAGTTGTATGTAATTTTCTTAAGTGAATAAAAAATGACACGCGTTCTTAGAAAATAAACCTATAAAACAGCCATATATGTTTTTCTTAAGGTGAGTTTAATAATATTGACTACCCTTGATGTATTAATTAACTCAAATATAATTAAATAATATTTATGCAATTATTTACATTCGAAAATCACTCACAAGTTAAAAATATTTTGCACAACACTATATCAATACGTAGTTCATAATGGAATTATGTAGATAGATCACGCAACTAAAATATCGAAATCCAAAACAAAAGCTCTGATACTCTGGACTTGATGGGACTCGCTGGAACGCGCTGATGGATTCATTGGATTCATAAGAGCAGGCCAGTGCTTCATTTGTGTACAGCGAACGGCGCACAACGCAAAACACACAGCCAGCAATCATTAGCACACAAACAATTTATTCACTAAACGAAATATAGTCGTACTGTGAGATTCTAGATTGGAAAAAATATTGCCAAACGTGTTTGCATATTGCTGATACTCTGATAGAAATAAATAGTTTGAGCGGTGCACTTGTTGTAGTTGTAAATATGTTTTATATACGGTTTACATCGGTGGAAGAAATGAAATGTGAAGGTATACAAATTTACAAATATGTTGAAGTAGAAAAATAAAAACATTCATGTTTACAAAAATTCTATAAAAGTAACATATTCCACCAGGCATTCTAAGAATGAATTTCATGTATTTTAATAAATATTACAGCATAGACTAAAAACAATAGAATATTTTAAATATTAATTAGCCAATCAAAACCTTTTGTTAAATAACATATTCAAAATTCATAAAACGATATTGTTTACATAATAACAAATAAAACAAACTTCTTCTTCTTGTTCTCGCCTGTTTCGCGTTTGCGTTTCGCCTTCTCCCAGAATTCAATTGATCCCATTATCAATGCATCACCACATTATATTCGATTTCAATACGTTATTTATTTTGGCGTAACGATTTCATATTTTTGAAAGCAACAGTTGCAAAGCGTGGTTCCCCGTTTCGTTAACACCCTCTCCAATATACCTCACCCCCAAGGGCTAAGGGTGGTCGAATAAATTACAAACATATGTTTACAGTTATCTAATAATTTATTTATAGACAATATTAGAACCAGAAATCTCAGGGTAATTCAATTATTAAGTTAACTTTATAGGGGGAGTAGCTGAACTGAACTAAACCAAACACTCTAAGCGCGCACGCTTTAGGGGTACTGTAGTATACGTAGAACAGCGTAGAACGGTGTAGCACAACGTCTCCTGTACCATGTAGCGCACGTAGCCCCCGTAGAACCACGTAACATGTCCCTCAAATATTTGTTTTAGCAAAAATCGTATGATATGCTCGATTGAAATTAATATAAACAGAGAAAATTGAAACATGAATTATTAAGAAGCATGGTAGGTACAGGGTGTTTCGAAATAACTTGTAAAAAAATATGTATGATGAAACGTGAAGTTAGTTGTTAGTATTTGTCGGTTTATTTCCGTTGCTGAATCCTATTACCTACGATCTCCTACAATGTCGGAAGTGTTTATGGTGTACTATTTTCATATATGTAATAATTAAGATAATATCCAAACCCAAGAAATACAGTGTTTGTCCTGGATCGAACTTGAAGACACTGCAAGTTAAGCATAAATCTCAGCCACTGTGTCTTTTTCTTGTTTATAATAGTGGACTCTAGAGTATACCAAGGGGCTGCATGGAAGCAACAATCACTTTAATTGGGACTCAAAAAGCGGTATTTTAAAATACTAATTTCGACTACTTGAAATTTTACTTTTTATAAATTTGACATGCCCTATGCCCTATTAGATGAAAAATAGATAAAATATATTTTTAAATACAGTGGTCAGTAAATTACTTCATTTTTACTGATATGCCAGGGGTCTGCAACCCATTCATATATATTATTTTAACCCTAAAAGTTAAATATACCTTACAGATCAATATCAAAAGGATTTTGCCGAAAATATTTCTTCATTTTAGCATATGTGCAATTTTTAAAAAGATGTCGTTTGCTAAAATAAAAATATCTGTATAATTTAGTTAAAAATGTTATTTGGTTTTAATTAATTTTAATTTTATTTATCATCCAAATGCATTACTTTATTTCTAATATTGTTAATTTTGTTGTATTAATTCGTAGTAACGGTCGTAACATTTTCTTACACAAATCTGTAAAATAGTTAGATTTGTAACAAATAAAATGAATTCAATTATGTGAACAAATGTAATTGATCCGTATGTTCAAGGTTTGACGAACAGAAATGGCTTATCACAAATAAATCCGTCCTTAGATAACGTGACGAATAGACGTCTTACCTCTATGCAACTCACCTACTGCTGCAGGAAGACTATTAGTTTTAGAATTAGGGTTAACTGCATCTGTTTTTTAGAAAAGTTGACAGGTAGGAAAAAGAAACAAAATATTTTGAGTAAGACAAATGAGTTTCGATTCCAAAATGTGTTGAAAAGAAACGCCTTCGCCTTCGCATTGCCTTCAACGAGCGCTAACTCCTGTACTAGCCGATGTACAGTCAACTTCATAAAGGTGTACATTAAAATAAAATAATTTTTAATAAAGTTATTTATTGATATATAATTAAAACATAGAAATATGGCACTCTGCAAATAACAGGTTTTGTTTTTTGTTATTATGCTGTACCTGCAAAATTGTTACACTACAGAAATTCTATTTCAAATTAATACAAAAATTGCAATAAGATTTTGTGTTAGGCTCCTATTTTATAACTTAGTAGCTAAACTCAAGGTCATGTTCGCTGTAGCTCAGTGTGATATGAAATGAATTGGAATGTAATTGGAAGACACACACACAAAAAAAGGTGATGTTTAATTGAAAAGGAACGAAACAAATGAATTCGATTTTTAAAAACATTCTCGTGTCTGCGTGAATGCAACGTTGTGTTAAAACTTCAAATCAATCAGCTGATTAACAAGTTGTGCAGTATAAATTTACAATACAATCAAAAGCATTGTCCTTAGAAGAAATTTAGAATCAATATAGAAACGACTGACTTAAAATTCATCATAATAGAGAAATACGGTCTTAGAATCTTTTTTAAGCATAATTCACCGTCGACTTCTCGTAATTTGAACTATAATAATTTATACTTGTATATTATTCGTAGACTGAATGACCCCTGACCCCTGAATATCGAATTTTTCACTGGATAGAAGGGATCAGCAGATTTATGAATGTAAATTCATGATAGAGCGCAATTTGAGCAACATGAAATATAAATGTAACTTAATATTAAAAATTAAAGGTGTTAGAAATTATTACTGGAAAAAATTAATTCGGAAACCTTGAAAATGAATTAGGTCATAGGTAAACTAGGTGCAGTTCTGTGATTTATAATATATACGTTTTATATTCCCTAGATACTCGTAATTATTAGACTGATTGTACAATGATTTTTGATGTGAATGGATCCCCCGGAGCCGGAATGATAAATGGATTCTATTTTCACATGTTACAGTAAAAAAATATCTAAAAAGTAAATGTCCAAAAATCTAAAAATAAAATTAACAAATTAGACTAAATGCCTTGACATACTTATACCTCTACCTCTACATACTAGTAGTCTACATAAAAGCAAAAATCAACGTTAGCAAAATTATATCATATTGTTGTACCAGTTGTAATTTTCAAAATACATTTACTAGCGGTTTGAAACTTTACTAAAGATATGGTTTATAACCTGTCTACATCGATTTATAGGCTGGACTAACGCTAGAGACATATTTACTACGGGTTACGAAAACGTATACAGAACTGTTCTACGACAAAAGCCGCTTTTTATGAAAATAGATTGATTAGTTACATATTATACAATTAAAATACTGATTTTTCTTCTGAGTAGTTAAGTCGTAGACTCTAACATTCAGCTTTGATTGGGTACACAGCTAAAAAATAAAATTGTAAATGAAATAAACACGTGTACCAACTATATAATAAACAATTAATGCGAGAAATAACCTAGCTAATAATAAAATAAAAAAAGTGTGATTTAAAGGGATAGACACATTAAAAGAACAAACATTACGTCATTTATTGACGTCACGATTGTCACAAATTCAGATGAAGGAGTATTACGTTGCTATACAGTTACAATATACAGTTTGTTGTCTATATAATTTATTTTAAATTGTAAATAGTTATATTTTCATCAATTTCATAATTTTCTAAGCACCGTTTTTTGAATTCTCTGTTAACTGAGGTTTATTACAAACCTTGGTTTATACTTTTATTTCTCAGCGTTCATTTTTGTAACAGCTGAAGAAAACTGTAGTCTAACCAAGCAAAATACCTCGGTTAAATGTTTTGCTAGGTAAATGTACTAGGCCTTTGACAAAATTATAATAGATAAATCTATTTCTAATAAAGTAATAAATCTAATAAAGTACAGATTAAAAAATAAAAGATAGCATAGTCACAAGCAAAACAAAAACAAAAACAGTACTTCATATTTATTTAACAGTAAAGTAGATTAGATTTATTTATGAATAATAAAACAACTATTAGGAGTAATAATTTATCGATTATTTTGAATCTAATTATAATTGATGGTTGTTAACGTTATTTTTATAGATTTAATTAAACACATTGTTATATTAATGGCAAATGCACGTCAAGATCGCGCGAAACAGCAGGGAGGCTTTCAAAAAATTAAATAAAAAAATTAGAAATTTATGAAAAAAAAAAAATTTGATACGTCAACTGTAGAACACCGAATAAAAAGATTATAAATTAATATTAATAGCGTCGGTTACCTTTAAAATGTGTTTGGTGTTAAAATGGAGATGAGCTAAGAGAGGAGGTTGGAAGTATAGCCAGCGCCAAAGCCCCAGGTGGAGGATTATGGAATTACTCAAATATTTGCAAGTGAAACTTAAGTGCAATTAGAAAATAAAATGTTTATAGGAATATATATATCAAATAGTGAACTTATGTATAAATATTGTTTTTGTTCAGAATATTTATTAGTTGAATATTGGAAATACAATTATTCTCTTGTATCTTAACTTATTTTAATTCCTTTGAAAGTAGACCATTAGCTTACAATAGAGTATGTATGTATGTAGCGTGGTTGTTCAAATTTGTCAGTGTCGTTAAGAAACTAAGTACGTTAGTCTTCAAGTGATAATGTTTGGTAGCTGTTGGTAGTCAAAATAATCAAGTCAAGTCAAAGAATAATAAGTTTTTATATTATTTAACTCTGTTACGGCAGCCATAATATTGAAATTTTATTGTTCCTTGAAATAGTTGTAAATAATATTTGATATTTTGATATATAAATACATGTAGCAGAGATTTATGAGCTGTAAGGTTGGTAACCTTATGATGTCACATGCAGTTGGAATGTGTACAACGTTGAATCCCTTTAGTAATTAAAGAGACAAAATGACTTTTTTAATTGTTAATATCTCCTGAAATATAAGTAATTGAACATTTGAGGTTCTAGTAACTCATTTTATCAATATATAGTACACTTTTGTAGAAATTAAGACATAGGACACAAGCCCATTGAGTCATGCGTTATTGCCTGTGTTGATGTCGCAGTGACAGTTGCATTCCTGAGCTCAACAGCTCAGCTCAACCAATTGGTTCTCAAACACGTCAGGCCATCACCGTGAGAGACGGACTCTCAAGACGCGGCAGAGCCACAGCCGGTGCGCACTGGTCGTCGAAATAAAACCAAGACTTACTAACAGTCGTATCTAACTTCATTAAGACATATTTTACATAATAATTAATAATCATTTTTAAATCATTAGTAACATAAATTTTCTTCATTTTTAAGTCTAATTGATGAATGTGAAATAAATTTAGAAAGGCCAAGCCGATTTCTATAAAAAAAATATATTCTTAAATAAAAAAAATGACATCCATAACTCAAGTTAAAGTCTCCGAATTCAAAAGAAATCAAATCTGTTACATTTCTGAAATAAATCAAATCATTTAGTAAGTAAATGTGACGCTAGATGACTCGTCACTCGTTATTTATTATGTTAGTGTGAAGAAATTTATAATATTTATGATGGATTATGTCATTTTGTTAAAAATAACATTGTAATGATAATAAGAGAATTCCTCAACTTCTTCGGTAAACCATTTTAAGAAAAGGATGACTCCTGACCTGTTCCTACAGATTCTGATACTTGGTCCAGACATTTTTTTTGCAAAACATGAATTAGATTAGTGTGATATTCATTTGTTTGTTAATATTACCTTTATTTACTTCTTAGAGCATATATATGCTATATATGGAGTGTGAAAATCCTATGTTTCCTATAGGTTAAAAGTGTGTCCAAAATGTGTGCGACAGAGAAAGGTATATGTTCCTATTTGTTCTCTATGCGCATGCGTCGAAAGTGACAGATGTCTAGATATAATGAATATTAATATTTTATTAACATATAATAAATATTAAATATGTAAAGAAATTATATTTCTTTAGTTGGTACAAAGCTCGTCTGTCGATAAAACTGTGATCGTTCAGTGAAAGTATATACTCATGAACGCCATAGATGGCCCCGTAAGAATAACGGCCAACACAGTCGAATTTTTAGTTATATTTATATTTATATATAGTTTATTTATATTTATACAAATTTACATTATTCTACATATTGTCATATTTAACAACTGTCACGTATTTTATCTAGACAGGCGCATGGAGAACAAATAGGAACATATACCTTTCTCTCTCGCACACATTTTGGACACACTTTTAGGTCCAGCATTCTCTCTCCATATATAGATGCTCTAAGTTTATTTACTTAGTTTAAAAAACAAATGATGAATCAAAAGAAAAAGTTACAAAGTTAGGCCCTTAATTCAATCAGACTGAAACATTTTCAAGGTGTAGGAGCTCATATTCTATCATCGAAGAAATATATGTATATTTATTTATATATAATGTATACACGTATATTGATCATCTTCATATTAATTACATTTTAACGGGCCCTCCACCTCCATTAGCAGTACTTCTCCCTCTCCCATCTTATAAACATTCCAGGACGCAGATATTTTCCTTGCGAGAACTTCTTCTGTGGAGGATAGACTCTAGATACCAGCACTGGGTGTACACTAGATCGGGGCATGTCCTGGCCAGGCTCAGCTTCGGCCGGTGTGATGAGATGTACTACGCCAGTTGATGCTGGATGGACGGATTTTAAGGAATGTATGTTTTGTGCTTCGTCATCGAACTAGATTGATATTCCTGTAATTAATTACCGCAGTGACCGCTGACAGGCGCTGCTTACATTCAGGCGTTCATCCGTTCAGGGTACATATATCTAACTGCCTTTTATAGAAATAGATGCCAATGCCAACTAGGGACTGCGGGCAGAAGCTTATCGAACTGATGATTTAGTTTTTAAATACATATTATTAGATTTATAATGTAATTTGGAAAAAAATTTTAGTTGCATGGAATAAACCCCAGGTTCTCCTATATTGTGCAATATACTGTGCAGAAACAGCCTGCTTTCAGAGGAGTTGTGAATACAGTGGCGTACTTTGATACAGGCCATGTAGAAGAACCATTTATGTGTTAGAACAATATTACACATAGCTCAGAAAATAATCAATTCTAGTTTAATGGTGGAGCAGCCAGAAAGCCAAACTTTGGTTTTCTAACCACATGATCGGGTTGGAATCCACTGTTTTAGGCGTTGTAGTCTAAATTGCAAATGGTTTTTTTTTTTAATAATTCACGGGCTTTTTAGGACCACGGTCCTTTTTTCGCCCATCCTAATTCATTTTATTAACATTTTACATATTTACATTTCATTTATTATTACACCTAAACTTTTAAACCCGCTATATTCCATATCCTGTCTATCACTAAGCACACTGGCCACCTCGGGTATCTCAGTAGTTCCTGCAACTCGTTGGCAACTCCACTCCATTTTTTACCAAAACTCTGTACAAATTATTTTTGCAGACCTCCGTTTCGGTACATTGGATCTGCTACCCCTTCTCCACAATTGCACATATCTTCTTGCACCAAGTGATTTCTTTTAAGATGTGCCAATGCCCCTGTATGGTCTACCCTCAGGACCTACTCTTCTCGGACCTTGGGCTTTCCACCACCAACGACGTCCGCACACCGAAGACTGTAAACTAAAACATTTTCTTCATTTCTCTGAATTGTTCCGCATACCCTGCCACTTCTCTTTCACTTCATTTTTGTTCTTTGCCAATAAGTCCACTTCATATTGAATTTCTCCACTTGTTACTGTTCTAGCTGCTTGTTGTGCGGCGTCGTTTGCTTTTTCATTTCCTGTGATTCCTTTGTGAGCAGGAATTCACACCAACGGTACATCGAATCCTTTCATCTTCATTCTATTTAGATTTCAAATGGTTTTTTGTTTTTGTTTATTGCAGAATTGGTAATATTAAACAGGCAACTATTCAGGGACTGAACTTGCCATAAAATTAGCTAAAGTCGTACAACTGATTCTTACTTATGTCCAGTCTAACACAGTCGTGGGAATATTAGTATTATAAATAATATTTATTAAAGAAACAAGCTGCCTCTTCAAGTTGTCTTTTGCTGTGTTCCACGTCCACGTTTGGAATTCCCCGTTCCGTGTTCCTAGTCCTAGTCGCTCCTGTTGAACCTCCAAGCTTCAACCTATGTACAACTGTCTATTATTCTCAAGCGACGATCCAACGCTAATTAAAAAATCTCTCAACTTGAAAAAATCTCAAGTACTAATGTAAAAAAAATATTATTACATTTCACAAGATGTTGTTTTCTAAATAAAGAAAAGTGGGTTCAGTAAGTCTGCACGGTTATATAAAGTAAATTAGGCGAAGGAAAATGGAAAATGGGAAATAATTGCAGCTAAACATGTTGAACAAATGTGATTTCTATATGTTTTTCACTTAAAGAGGAAAATAAATTTATTTCTTATTTTATAAAGAAAGCGACTGACCATCAAGAACATTTGCAGGGTGAGGAAAACGTTGTATTACCTTCTATATCGAAAATTATACTTTGATAAAATAAAATTTGTGCCAAAAATTTATAATTTTAATATTGTTTATATAAAAACTAAAAAAAATATGTAAAATATTCTTTAAATATAAAAAGAAAAATACATATTTCAAAAATTTTAATGACATATATCTTAAATTATTTTCTTCTAGTAAAAACAAGTTTAGTTATTTTTCTAAGACTTAAGAAAGTAGGTGTGTCTTAAAATACCACGCCTATAACTTACTTAAAACAATGGCGGCAAGAAAACTTGTTTTAAATTATAAATTATACTTCAGAAATAAAACTTGAGAAATTATTTTAAAAACTTTCAAGTATAATAAATCTGAGAAAAGTTTTTTGACATTTATTAATTAGTCGCGCTCAAAAGTTAAGACATGAGAGTGAGAATGGGAGATATAGGTAGAGGGAGGGCGAGAGAGGAATATTTATTTATATTAATTATTATATAAATTTAACTAATTGAAGAAACTCCATTAGTATGATTACATAATAACTAAGAACAGTTTATTTGAAGAAAAAAAAATCAAATTTGTTGTCTCTGCCATCTATGAATGATTAAATTAGTTAACTTATATTTATTTATTGTCTTTAGTCTATCTGTACCAGTGACTGGTCGCAGTCCATGAATCCCCAAACTTCAACTTGCAAAAATGAAGACCAAAAAACAAAATAAAAATAACAAAAATTCATGAGTTTCACGACGCGACTGGTTGCAAACCTTAGCCCCGAATCTGCCCGAACCGAATGTCATTACAACTGTGTTGTTAGTAAAGAACGAAAGTGTTTACGAGTGAGATAAAACACACGGCACGAACGTAACTAAACTGATTTGAAACTGGTTTTGAGCATATATTCAGCGACTAGATTTCTCGGTCGCAGGGCATTGTTGGTTTCATGATGACATCTTCAACACTATTTAAATACATACATACAATCAAATATAACACAATAGAATCCCGTGTTTTGCTATTGTTAAAAATTCTATAGAGTCACGATACACGGCTCTACACGTTGAAAACTTCGGTTCGCGTTTAGTTTGCAATCAGCCGACTCGTGTGCGGAGGGCCTTAAGCGACGTATTAAGATCCCGGGAAAAAAGTTCTGTTAATTAACGCCCGGGGAATTTATCTACTTCATCACTTGTCCTTAGTGATGAAACCCAATTGACTTTAAAATCAGTCACCAAATTCTTTTAACTTTTATATTACACATAATTTACCAATTTCCAAACTACCACTCGGTTGTCATCCTCATCTGCTACACGATATTGAATAAATTATATGATTTTAATTGACCCTTGATGTTTATTTACCACTCATACTACAAGTATGACGTCATTTTGTTTCATGCTTTAATTTTATTTCACTTTTTGTGTGGAACGAATTTTGAATTCTTTATGGTTTTTACCCCTCCATGTTTTGGATTTTCAAAATTCATGACTCAAAAAACTTACCGTGTCTGAAATAACATGTCAGGATTACGATTATCCTTGGTGCAAATGTTTAGGGCAATTGATGTTATCAGTGGTGGAAAAATATAATAATTAAGATTATAAATTCGTTTGTTTTATTTTTTAATTTTATTTAATGTTGGCGCTGTTGGTGCTCAAGCTGAGTATTTACAAGTATTTACAGAGAAGAAAAAGAAGTTTCCGCTAAATAACTAGTCAGCAAATAAAGACACTGAAATGTGATGTAACAGTAAAAAAAATACTCTGATCATAAGAAGACATACTAAAGCAAGCTATTGTCCAAGTAGTTAACTTTAAATGATAAAATATGAATATTTGGAAAATAATGAAAACAAATTTTTGCGGTTCCTTAACTTACAAAATCACCTAAAAATTAATAAGTAAAATTAATTCAATTCTATAATTTCTAATTCTAGTTATGATACTTCCTTAAGCTTGTCAGACACAGAACAATAATTTTGTAATTAAAAAATTGTAATGAAGATGAAAACAACACATTTTATGACCCTCATCTTGATCGTCACTGATTTTTATATGTAGATATGCTTATTACACTTAATTCACTACTAATATATCTAAGGGTGATGAGACGTATAGGGTGGGAAATAAAGAGAGGAAGAGGGCATAACCTTTACTTTTTATACACGCTTACAGCAATGACGTTGTGAGAATTTAAGCAACCCGCGTTTTCTAATTTCATTTTTGCAGGTTTCCACGATTTTATTTTGTTCCAACATATCAAAAATTAAGGTCATTAATCAAAATTCATAATCTGAAATGTAATTAATAATATTTGACTATAAACTGTACCACTAGCGCAAGTGCCACCACTACGGCGAGAAGAAGAATTATAAAGTGTGTTATATAAATTGCGAATGCTTGACTTAGGCGACTCAAACTCATAGAACATTTGTAAAATAAAACTACAAAGAGTTTCAAGATAGTTCATCGCAGATGCAGGTAGTTTACACCGTTCAATAGTTAGTAAAGAATATTAATATAAGAATATAATATAAAATATTCTAAATGAAATTATGTCTACATTTGAGGAAATCCCAAATAATTGAACCATAATTGAATTGATTGAAATTTAAACAATAATAACAAATTTTAGCATCTAGTAAAGTAAAGTAACATACTATAATACTAACTAACAATACTAACGCGTTGACAGATATAATATATGATTTTTTTAAAGCTGCCAACTTTACAGAAAAAAATGGCGCGAGATTTAAATCCAGCGCTTTTATTTGGACACTCTTTAAACTATTTTTACGCTTTTTATCTTTCAAAATGTATCTGTCATTGCAATAGAATAGTTAAATATGATCAAACTTTATTTCTGCATGAAAACTTAACATATTTTTGTACTCAAAGAACGAAAATCATGATCCTGAGTTATGTATTATTATTTTTCACGTGTGACATTAAAGCTCTCTCTCGAGTACGAGTACGCGCTGATTTTGCTTTTTAACTCTCGTTAAAAAATGCAAGAGGTGACGTCAAAAGCATGAGAGCGAATGCAGCGACACCTGTGAACAATTTAATGAACTTTGTTAAGAATTGTGAACACCGTGGAGTGACTCAAAGCGGTGACATAACAATTGTTATGAAGCTAGGTGCCTAGGTTTTAATTAAGAGATCTAAAAAATAACAAAAGTGTAGAACCATATAGCCTACTGCCTATATGCTTGTATGGTTATAAGAATAATGCAAATGATATGAGTATAAATACATTTATATGTATATATGCCTGTCTTTTTATAGATATAATTTTATTTTACCATTTTCATGTCCTAATAAAAACTTACATATCAAAATTTCAACTTTCTAGCTCTTTTGTAACATTACTCAACAGTGGGACTCTTAATTTTATTGTGTCTTATTGAATGATAACGTGTTGTATTGTGGAACAGGAACTGAAATCGGCTGTTTGAAGTCTAGCTGTGTTCTATCGTAGAAATGTGGCCGATGCTAACCTTTTCCATTCAAAACTAAAATGTGAACTGTGAAGATGCGTGAAGACTTGATGCGTTTCCAGAGAATAGTGAGAAGCTGTTTTAACTTACTGTTAACCTCTAACTTTTATAATGTGCAACGGGAAAATAAGAAGTAGTGCAAAACTTTTAAAACATTGTCCTTTTGATCTAGATGTTGGTTAGTTTCGCACATTGAACACAACGTGACTTAAGCGTTGTGCTTACAGTTATAAATTTGTCGTTGACAAACGATGCTTTGCTCGCGTAGACTTAAGCCACATTTGATTAATGAGTGGGTTTATTTAATTAACGCAGCAGCATCTTACCGTTAGCATTAGTTTGTTACAAGAGCTACGAGACCTTAGACGGTTCACGGTTCGTGTTAGAAGGGCGGGGGGAGGAAGGCAGGTAATGGGCTACGATGGTATAGTGCTGCGACGTGCTAGTATGGTGTGGTGCTACGACGTTGAACGTCTTTTGTTTGCCAAAATCCACTAAGTTTTCTCTTTTAAGACTTTACAATATTAATGTACGCAAATTATGTATAAACTTATGAAAACTTTCGTGAAATATTATAGCTAAAAATATGAATATTGCATTTGTTGTTAATTTGATATACGATGAGCATGTGTTAGTAAGCGATATAAGAAGTTTATGAATAAAAAGACAACAAGAAATTGAGAAAATTAGTAGCCATAGAAAATTAATTATGGAAAATCGAAATTTGAGTTTAAGATATAGCTATATGTAAAATTGTATCCTCTATTAGATTCAATACTCAGTTAACTCATAAATGTAGCAAAATAAAATTATAATGTGGATAAATTTGTCAAATATCGCTGGAATGCGTCCACTTATTTCTGAACTGTTCTCTTCTAAACAGTATGCAGTTACAATTTCCTTTCGCCGATAAAAATGACGTTTTTGTGACCAAATTGATCTTTTTCTCTAATTTGTTTCTCTATAGGTACTTTAAAAATAGCAATATCACTCAGAAAAATGGTTAGAAATCGAGACAGTCTCTCCAAAAGCGAGATGTCTGGTCATCTAAGTTTACGACAACTCTGCCTCTAAGTTTACTTAGATTAAGTATTACTTATAGAAAGAAGACAAATATTGTCAAGTTTGTAACATAATGGTTGATTATTGAACTCTCTTTAGCTACTCTAAGACATTCCAAATGATGCATAGCTGTGACACTTTGCATTTACACCCTCCTCCCTCCTCCCCCCTTCGTTGTACCATTAAACAAACACGTCATACTTGTGAGAGATTTCTGAAAGGTATAAAATAAAGTTTTCCAATAATAAACTTAAATTTAATTAATTTTATATATTATCAAAGTTTTGTAACAAAACTTTTTGAATTGTAACTTTAAAACTTTTTGTTTTAACAATTTTCAATTTGCATTTTCAGAGACAAAATGAATTTTCCGTGAGTTTCAGAGAAAATCTGTTTACTAAATACAAAAGTTAACAAGTTATAAAAGCGTTCTAGTTGAAATGATTGTAATGTTGTTTTCGAAATTATTGGAATGTGTTCTGTTCTGACTCTGAGCGTTACAGACAATTGAATGACTTGTTTATAGGGGAAGACTATTTGAGAAATTACTTAAGGATAACGACAGAATAAAAATAAATAATTTTCTAATGTGTATCACATGCACTAAGTACAGTTATATGTGGTTCAGGTTTAATCAACATAAAAAAAATTACGTGTTATATAAAATATTTTTAGCTTAATATAATGTAAGAGCAAAAAAAGCAAGATCTTTCTTAAATAAACTTAGTAATAGCGTTTTCCCCGACTTCTTAAGATTTCATAATCTTTAAAAAGGTGTTGTAAGTAAGTCAAGATTCGATGTGTTGGTGATCTTGCTGTGACGTTTACTTAACTGATTGTAAATCAATTTGAACCAAAAACAAACACTTGCTTTAATTTAATGTCTTTAATTCACTAGTTAATCTAATACAATATTAATTTTAATGACTTTATTTTTACTTGTTGATAACAGGAAAGAAACGGGTTTGTAAAGAATGAAAGGAATGTGAAATGTTTGAAGGCAGTTGGATAGATAATGAAATGATTTGCGAATGAGTATTTGATTAGGATTGAATTGATTGTTGGTGCGATGTCTCCGCAGTGCAGGGAAGAATGAACGAGATTATGCTATAAAAACGTTGGGGGCAAAAGAAGGATATAAGTGACAAGTACATCTATAATTTCTAAATACCAAAACGAATGTTTTGGACCATAGATGGTGCTAATGTTGGTTTTCGTCCAGGTGTTGTTTTTTAGAAATTTTAAGAGTATGCTAATGCGAAAAGGATGGATTTATTTAAAAAAAAAAATAAAAGGTATTATTTGTTATGTTAGGTAAACCTTAGTAGGCTATGTAATATTACATATTAAAGTTATATATTAATGCTAGATTCTTAATGTTCTATGCATTTATTTAATAGCAATGTAACAGATTGATGAACAGAGTGATTCAAAATTATTTAGTGAATTATTTAAATATTTAGAAATTTGTAAAATAGAATTATAAAATGTGTGATATACGTATAAAAAACGTTTAATGGTGCCTAAAAGTCAACTAAAATAAATAAAAAATTCAGTGAACCACTTCCTCCTACTTTAAATCATAATTTGTAGTGGTAATAAATCTGTGGGCACTCGTAAAACGTAATCTTAGGTAAAAAATTGTATGTCCAATAATGCATAATCATGCAATGTCAAATATGAACAAATACTAAATTGATTTCGAAAGCACCCTTATAGTTTAAATACGTCTGGTATCTATCTTCTTCCAGTTTCCAGTCTCAGTCTTTGGAATCCACCTACACTTTCATCTCTAACTCCAGTTTTATATAATACACATTTCTAGTTGTAGATTGACAAACTTGTCGCTGAATCCTGGAACTAAACTGTGACTCTAGTCTCCAGCTTCAGCTCCAGCTCCAGTTTCAGCTTCAGGAGTTGTGGAGTTCCAGAGTTCTCTGGAGTTTCCCTAGTAACGTAGCTGCCCCAAGCGTCTCCATAACTACGACTTTAATGGGATCCTGGTTTCCCATTTCAAAACCAAAAGTCAAAACTAAACTTGTGAATAAATAATGAATTTTACCATCCCCCCACGCCATATTCTTACCACCCTCTTATCCCACTCTCTCCCCACTGAACCGCTCACCCATATTGCTAAATATTAAACGTTTGTCCTGGTGATACACTCGCTGCGGTAATATGTTTCAGTGTTATTCGTTGTATATCCATGTATACATATAAATTTTCATATGCATATATAAATATTAATTTTCTGATTCTTTTATTTTCATAGTGTGTTGACAAGGTCTATCTTAATGAGAAACTAGAATAACATATTCAATTGTCTCCTTTCGGGTGGCTTTCTATATTTTGCAAAGATATTTTTAAATTAATTATTTATGCCTTTCGACTTTATAATTAATTATATTTAAATTACTTTTCATTTAATTTAAATTTGCTCCTACTACTAATTCTACTAATAATTTTCATATATATTAATAGATAGAATTGAATAGTCGAGGAGTAATCAAAAAGTAACCGAAACTAATTATTTTATATAAATCTTTTCTATCATTCTAACTCTTTGATCGATAATTTCGTTTCTTGTAAAAATAAGCTGTTGTTAACAAAATGCTTGGTCAAATTTGACGTACTAATTCAGTTACAATTTTTTTTTGCAATTGTGATTGCAAGCTGTAAGGGTAATCACGCGTTAGCAGAGACCTTGTTAAATAAATTCGTTCGAAATATGAAAGCTCCCGACGTATTAAGTTGCATGTCGCACTAGTGTGGACGTATTGTACAACTTCTTACAACAAATGTTGGATGTCGCATGTTTCAGTCGCCATACTGTGTACCATACTTAAGATTATATAAACCGTCAATAGATAGAATTGGATTTTTTTGATAAGAAACATATCTTCGGGTTTGCTCTCGGACGCCCAAATTTGTACCTTTGATGAAATGAAAAATGAATATTTTTCCAAAGTATATAAAATTACGATAACTTTAACTTCAAAACCATTTCCATATTATGTTAATATAGTGTTATTTACAAATTTTTCAACCCTGTAATAATTTACGCATCTAATAAATCTGTATTTCAAGTTCACCCTATTTTTGTTTCAACTTCATTGGCTTTCACAATAAAATAATGTGCAAATATCTGAATAAATATTGCTCATTCATAACGCATAACGCCATTTGATACTCCCCCTCATTGTCTTCTCCATGTCCTTCTTCCCCCGTCCAACGCTCAAACACAGATCATAGATTTAATGGATGCTGCATCCCTAAAGCCATTAGCCTTATGTGGATTTCGTTAGAAAAATATTAGATATTACTAATAGAGGTATGGCGTTTGGTTATGTCAAAAAAGGTAAGATTCCGTATAACGCGAATTAATGTAATGCGGATTCATAATACGCGACGAAAATATTACAGCAACTGTGTTTTAAATATATAACTTTTGTAGCAGCTTTAGTTTTTGAGATACAGGCTAATTTGATAAATTTTTTGATTTGTTATGTGTTTGGGGCAGCAGGACAATGAGGAAATCGGAACTCATAATACAGTTTGTATATTATGCTACATATTCTCCTATTATTTAGTGCTTAGTCCTTGAAGAACACTTTCAATTTTTTAAAGGTTTTATGATAAAAATATTTTGGAAAATTTTAGGACAATTTAGGCCATAAATATAGCCCGGATAGCTCAGTCGGTAGAGCATTGGACTTTTAATCCAAGGGTCCAGGGTTCAAGTCCCTGTTCGGGCGGCTTCCTTTTACAAAAATTACTACTTACCTGACTACTACACCTGATGGATGATTGATAAATGATAAATAGAAAGCGCCAAAATTAATTTTGATTATCTCCGTTCATTATCATAAAACTTATAAGATAGCGCTGCGATATATAAGCTTATAAGATATACCTTTGAAAATAGGTAGAGACGTTAATTAAAAAAGCAACTAATTCAATATCTCGATTTTAAGTCTAAATAATCATTCCCGGATTAACCTTTTTTATAGAACTGTCTCAAAAGCAAAACAAGCAATATTATCTACTCATAATTTCGTTTCAAAATCCGAAATCAATTTAACCTTCCCGCGAGAAATCAATTGTGACAAAGTAGGTAAAAGTAGCACAAAATAAATAATTATGTTTAAATGGCTGGAAATATTACTAAACGTCAATTATGGCTCTAAAATGGGTCTGTCAGTCTTCTTAGAAATATGTCATTTTCTCAAATACAATTTATATAATTTTTCTAAGCAACAGCCAAAGCTTACACAATTAACTTTCACATTATTTATTACATAAGTATTATCAGTGACAGACTACGATGTGCATTAATTCCACGACACTGGACAAGGGACATTATGACGTAACTCATGACGTTGTAATCTGACATTATGACGTCATTCAAAAGAGTTAGATAAGTTAAACATTTATATTTGTCAAACTAACTGTCGGAAATATCGTATAAAAATTTTGTGACCGGAAATGGCAGTGATAAAATATTCAAAGTGTCCAGTTCTTGCGTCCTCTCTAGCATGGAGTTACATGTAGCACGTGTAGAGCTCCAGGAGGCCGTAGGGTGTGCGAATTCGAATTATTGTTGTGAGATCAGGAAACCAAATCCAACTGACCACGTACACTCAATGTATTTGGTAATTTATTCATTTTTTGACAGCCTGATTCAAAAGTATAGTTAAGAGCATTACGAATATTAGATAGCCCAAGCGGTTAGTCCCAGTTAAAAACATTTAAGGCTGTACTTAGCCTTATTGTTCTCACACACGACCAAATAGCATCAATACATATTTGTACACACACATCCGTACAACCTCAAATATCCAACTATTTTTTTAATAACTCCTTATATTTTAGAAGATATTAAAAATTAAAAAAGTCATTTTTCAATTTTTCAACGATGATTCAACGATATAGAACATTCCAAGACATGTGCCCAATAGAATACAGCAGAGCATAAAAGAGATAGCATATACAACACAACCCCCTTATCCATATAACAAATATCTCACCTATCACTTAATAGTGCGACATGTTACGTCATACATATGGCCGACCATTTCTAGCGCTAAAACTACAATTCGAACTTTTATTTGCTATTTCTCCGTCAACATTTAGATATTTAATAAAATAAAAACGTCAGTATACATTTATTAACATCTATTTCAATTAAAAAGTCGACCCCTAAAAAATCAGTTGCCTCCGAGCCTATCACAATTTCTCGAATGCCATTGGATATTAGAAATGGATATTGAAGGAATAATTATTACTCAAATAGTGATTTCGGTTTTAGTGTTTCAGTGTTACGTCTTTAATTAATAAAGAGGTGGTACATAATACGCAATTCAAAACATTGATATGTATGTTTTGAATCAGTTACCCGCTCTCGCTCCCACTCTCTCTCCAGGAGTGTACTTCTTTGTGCTGTTTGATAGAAGCCTACTCGTGGCAGTGGAGATAGAACTAGGACTAGGACTAGGGGAGCTTCCCAATGATTGATAGATGATGCGTATGCGTAAGGACCGACGTCGGACAGATCTGCACGACAGAGAGACAGAGGTCCTCGCCTTGCGCAATACCGGAAGTGAGTCTAATGTATCCGAGTTTCCTTATTGGCAGTTTACCACTACGATAGAATTGTTATTCAGGAATAATTCAGACAAAGCAAAACTTTTAATTGTCAGATCTCGGAAACTATAGTTTATTTAAAAAAGATAACTAAGTCTGGCTATTCCCGACTTAAGTATCATTCCCACTCACTCCTTTTAATTTTATTTTGTATTTTGTATTTAATTTAAATTGTTTAGCATATGGCATTATGCGTAGTTATGCCCAGTACTATTTTTAATTTATAATTTTTTTAAAGTTTTATTTTTTTTTAGAACCTTGCAATGTTATAAGTCCAATGTTATATAACCTGCAAAATGTTACAATCTGTCAAAATGCAGTAGGATCTATATTTAAAAGAAGTCGAAGGTCAGTTTGTCAAAAATAAAGAAATTTCTATAACTAATTGTTATGAAAAACAGCAATTTTAATTATTCCACATTCAATTTTGTGCAACTGTCGAACTGTCAAAATTTATATTACTAACAACGCATACGCACCAACTAAATTAATTAAAGACAAATTAAAACACGAATGTGACAAGGAATGCCTATTCTAAAAACCTGAATCTAGATTAAAATATTAAATAAAAATGTAAATTAAATATCAAAACAGCGAATATATAACATATTTTAAAAAATGTTTCAATTTTACGTTTGTTACGTAAACATTCTTACATAATATATAACATCGTGTGAAATATTTTATTGCTTACATATTTATAAAATGAATATTTTACTTATAAAGGTTTTTCTTATAAATCTTTTTTATAAAATGTCTTTATAATCTGATTTTAACAAAAAATAGTCCTATTTAGATTAAGTATTACTAGGTTTTGTTTAAGTAAAATATTACATGGATTTAACGTAATATCTATACACACACATAAACGATTTTTAGATATGATATACAGCAAGTTTATTATTTCTACCCTAGCGCTATTTAAGGCACGTGTCGATTTTCAGAACTTTAATTTGACTTCCGGCAACATTTGAGTAATGTTAGGACACCATTAGTAGTCTTATAGCCGCCACGATCCAATAAATTGATCCATACAGCCATGATGCATGCATTAGTAGCAGCTCCTCTTTTCTTGCTTGCTTGCCAGTCGCTAGTCGTTGGCTATTAGCAGCTAAAACACACGATAACCATCGAAATTACGATGTTATTACAATAAAATTTACTTCAGTTGAAACAGTGATTAGTGTTGCCTGATTGAAGTCATTTATATATTATATATGTTATATATTTTTGTGTAATAAACTATGACATATATAAAATAAGTTTACATCAAATAATTTCAATATTTCTCAATGTTGAACTGTGTCAATCAATTTTAATTAATTCAGTAATTCTTTAATTATTAATAAGTACTCGCAAAAATTGTCTTGTGGTTCAGTTTTACATTGCAATTCAACGTTTCTATGTTCATCAGATTATTGTTATTATCTAGATTTTGCAACTACGTAATTTGACATATATTATGTAACTAGCACTATAATAAATTTATTGATATCTCTGACGTAACATGTCAATATATTGCCGGCGTCTAGGCGCTACGAGTATGTCAGCAACTCTGCGTGAGATTTTTATTTAATATCGCGATTCTGGTGTTAGGTATGGTATGGTAGGTATCTGGTCTCTGGATGGTGTGCAACATGTTCTGGGAAGCCGTTGGAATGCGATTGGCATGACAACTGTCAAACTTTGACGTGTTTTGAGCTGAGCTGAGTAGCGTCTACCGCCCCAATACCAACACCGACGCTGTGACGTCATCAGTTGATAACAATGAAAAATATTTAATTAAAATCTAGTGACGATACGAAAATTGTTCGATTCACACTTCTTGGTTAAGGAAAGGAAAATGTTGTGTTCCATTGGCGAATAAATTAGATTAAGTTTTACCTTTTTTTTTTTTAAATTTATGTAAAAACAAACGTTTTTGTTTTAAGAAGTAGTTTTATATTAATTAACAGATTGAAAACATTGCAGTAATTATTATAGTAACCTGTTTGCAAAGTTATTCGAAGTGAAAGATCTTCACAGTTAATTAAATGCGTCACACGGAATTCGTCACGAAAAACAAATATACAACTGTGAGAAATTGCATTTTTATTTACTACACATGTAAGAGGACAATAACGAATTCTTAATTTGATTAATTATTATCACAAATTATTTAAAGTTATTCCGAATTTTGAAAATATATATTTTAACAACTTTGGTTAAATATTGATATTTTGAAAATACACATATATACATATTTAGTGGATATATATACACACGAGTATATATATTAAATTTCTTAAAATTTAATTATAATAAAAATAATATCATCTTTTTCATTTATAAGTTATTTAATTTTTTCTATATTTAATTTCAACAACTTTTTAATATACTTTCTTGGCGGCAATTTCATTTTCAAAGCGTTCGCTTTTATGATGTTTTCAGAGATTAGAAATCAGAGAAAACGAGGAGGTTTGTCCTTTAAATTTGATTGGCTCTTGCGAGAGCTATCAAACTATGAAGTTGTAGAGTTTGAAATTAATAGCAATATATATTTAGTGATTTAATCGATTTTGTTAGTTTTTTTTTTAAATTTATCTGCAATAAACTTTTTACGCTTTGTTATTAACTATAGATTGCCCACCTTAAAGGCAAGTAAAAAAGCGCTAGGGTATTTCTGTGTTTATTTAATAGCAATCTAAGTTTGTTTGAGTGCAATCAATGCTTTTGGTAATTAACAGTATGTTTTAGTTATCAATAAAGTTAGAGAATACTTAAGGGCTATAGAAACCATATGAACAATATTTAAATATGACGTACCAAAACTTAAATCTCAGGTCTCCGGTGCTGGAGCAATATTTGACCCAATTTTTGTGTCGTACCGTTTAATCTTAATATATATAAATTACGTGTCACTGTGTTGTTCGCTATGGACTCCTAAACTACTTAACCGATTTTAATGAAATTTGTACACCGTGTGCAGTTTGACCCAACTTGAAAGATAGGATAGCTTACATCTCAATTTATTTATCTTATTGCTAATTATTTGTCTATTAATTATCTGTATATGACATATGACATCGGGCGACGATGATGGCGACATCTGTTGACTAGATTGAGTAAATATTCTGTTGAGTAAATCGAAATCTGTTGACTAGATTGAGTAAATATTCAATAGATGGCGCTATGTAATGTAATATGACAAAAACGTTAGGCACAGCAACGCGTGGCCGGGACAGCTAGTCAAATTATATAAAATTATAATTATACATTAATAAGAAGGAGAGGTGTAATGTATATTAAATGGCATGGCACCCATCGACGTACTATACCTATATGTAGTTAAAAAGATATTTCTAAAATATTCGAATGCTTGTTAATATTTTGTTTCTGACAAACATATAACGCGCAAAAGGTTACTGTAAATGACCAATTTATAGCGGATTTAATCAAATGTCATTCTATCTTTCAAACTTACAACTTTCAAACCATCTTTTTTTTCATCTTTTGATATTTTTTTGACGTTCTAGCAGGGGGTGCTCTTACATCTCCCCTTCCTCCAATCCACATACCCTTCTCTTCCCTACTCCATCCTGCACCCTAGTTATTCTTCTTATTTCTTGATTCGTCAGAGGCAGAGGCAGCGGCAGAGGCAGTGCAGTGCGTAAGTAGACTGTGATCATCATAGCTTTTAATTAAAAATCTTTTGTATTCGTGCCCCTCGTTCTCGTTCTCTTAGAATTTCCCCGGTCCCCGGTTTGATTCCCTGATTCCCTGTCCGGAAAGCATCCCTGTCCAGAACTCTTAAAACAGGAACGGTTGCATGAAGCCCGTTACTTTGAAGTAGCCTAATTTCAAAAATGAGTCATTTTCTTTAATAGAAAATGTGTTCTAATTTTCCATTATTTAAACTTACTTTTTAGCAAATGATTCCTCCTCTTAGTATTGATGTTTGTTTTAGACTTTTATTTTGATCATTTATTTTAAGTGGTCGTCTTCTTCTTCTTGCCAACATCACGTAAATGTATTATACATTATGTGGGTTACTGTGTCCTTTGTAGGATATTGTCCATCTAAATCTTTAGTTTATTGGGAGACATTGCCAATTAACTTTTTCAAGCAAAACGGCTTAAATGATAATTATCTTCTTAAAATAAAACAATATTCCGCGGGTTAAACCATATTGTCATTGCCTGTGCACCGTGTACTTTGTGTGCACTCCGTCCACATTATCACATATTCTTAATCCCCCCTCCTCACCCCTTTAACTATGAGAAAACGTTTTTGCAGTGAGATCACACATTTCAAAAGAAACATATTCGTTTTAGTTCTACTTTGTTTTTTCGTTTTATTTTTTCTTTTATTTGCCAATCGAATTTCAGACTAGATGTGACGTTACGAAACTAATGATTCATTTCCCCCTCCTTGTAACACCTTGTTACACTTTGTAGACTTCTTCTCTCCTCTTTGAGCGAACATAATTAATGGATAGCCCCTTATACGAAGTCGTATGAAATACCATATTCTATATACTTCTATTACTAAAGGAACTATATTATTGTTAACCCAGATAGAGAAAAAACCTTGGAACTACCTTGTGATAAGCTATCATATATGAAACATGTATTGTAAGACAATTTTCCACTTAGAAAGTAGCTATTAAAAAATGTAACTCACAAACTGCTAAATATAAGTTATCAATACTTTCAGCGAGGCAGTCTTTAACTACGACGTATTGACATATTGGTGTTAATGCCATACAAGCAGCGTCACGACGCCCTCTTCAAATCGACGCGACATTTGCGTGTTCCATTTCAAGTTACTTCTATTAGTACAACTGCTAATGTATACTTCAGCACCGTTTTTCTATCTCAAGAGTTGTGTTTGTTGTTTTTCGGGTGGATTTCTTAAGTGGACGCATGCATTTGAAACACTTACTGCAGTAGCACTAGTTCGTAGGTTAGACGCAATATACGAGACTGGTATTGAGACTGGTGTGCAGGGGTAGAGAGGGGGAGGAGAGGAAGTACGCGGACGGTGAACATGTTGACAATGACACTTCACGCAAGATAGATACTTTACCAAAACGTGCTGCTAAATAAATGTATTAATATCGAATGATCTAAATTTATTATCAAAATGCAGATGCATGATGGAGTCGAGCTTGAAATACTCGTACATTGATAAAATCTGATCTGATCTGATTTTAAGGAAACCATATGCCAGTATCAGGCAATCATAGAAGGTGATTTACCTTTCTCTCCCACACTGGAACAGACTACTTCCAATGTCGATTTCTTCAGTAGGGTGCACTCGAGTTGTTTCGCAATAGGTCATACACTTATCACTAGTTCAATATGATAGAATCTATACATCTATACTCTTATGCTAAGCAATTTCATTAACCAAATAAATCCAATAGTTATGACTAGAATGATACTATGACTAGTCTGATACACATGAAGCATTATTATTTCTACCTACAGTATAATGTTTGTGTAAATCATTTAAATACTATAAGGATATATTACCTACTCAATAATAAATCTTTAAACTAACATAGATAATTAAACTAATTATTGTAAAATAAGGAATTTTTATAATAATATTAAAACTTAATATATACTTACTTTAATATATATATATATATATATATATATATATATATATATATATATATATATTTATACACAGTAACAATCATATATTACAACACCGTGAGAGGTTTTCGAGATTAATTGGAGGGTGCTTCTGCGTGGGCGTACTTTCTGTGGTAAGTTTCAATAGTTTTAAATTATGCAATTTTCAATATTGGCATCACCGTCGTTCTAACGTCCCGCCGCTACCCTTACAACTCCCCCCCTTTTCCTCCTTCACCTAGCAACTCATGACTTACCCTTAAAACCACTTTTGATGGAATTTTAGAAGAGGGTTGGTTGGTCACGTGACGACGCCTCATCGACGATGAACGACGCCTAAACACGTGCTCAAATGCGACCGCAAAATTGAAAATCAAAATCATCCCTAGCGATTATTAACTATACCTTCTCTGCGTCAGAGCGTTGTATGATGTACGCTGAAGCTGGATGCTGGATGCCCTTCATGCCCATCATGACAGAGAGATGAAAGTACACTCGATAACAAAATAATTATATTATTTTGTTTTGCTTTTGAATATTGAATATTTAGATGCATGTTATATTTTTATTGATTTTGTAACATTACTTGCAATTCGAATGTTTTCTTATATGCAAATATACGAAGAATTTAAGAATACTTAAGTTCATACTACAAGGACTATTTATCTGTAATTGAAGCAGCCCACTTGTATGTGGTATTTCAATACAATGTAGTTTTACTAAAATATACTATTGGTACTAGGGATTGAAAGAAATGAAATCAACACAAAATAAATGCTTATTTAGGATATAGTTTTAAAACTAGGACAAGATGCGAAAGAGAGTGTGTGTATGAAGGGGGGGGGCGGGTAAAGCAAAGGATCATAAGCTTCATGACGTCACATAATTTAATTTAAAGTTCAACTTAAAGAACCAAGACCAAACATCACGTTTTGTGACGTTTCTATCACTATTGTACTTCAATTATAGTTCGCATCAACTTTATATTCATTTGTATTCAGACAGGTGAAGTGGTTTCGCATTTGTAGCCGATAAATTAGACATTTCATATGAATGATTAAAAGAAACTGAATTGAAAATGAACTCTTTTATGACAAAATCATACGCATCTTCAATATGATGGCAAAGTGAATCCAAAATGTTTACTGGGTAATGATTTTTATTTCAAATGTGTGAATGATTTTTATTCGAATCTAATATAGATTTAAGCGTATTAGCGTTATCAGTTTTATGCAGTTGACTTCGCACAGGCAATTTTCCAATAAAAGTTTTGATGATAATTAACATATTGTCTTAGCACTTCAATTTCAACTTTTTACACTTCAAATTGAACCATTGAATCATTTGCTTGAAAATTTTGTTTACAAAAGGAATTAGTTAGAAACTTAATGTTTTAACGTTCTATGCCTTTATATCGTCAAATACAAAATTTATAAAAATTCTGTTCAATATGATTTTCGGATAAAAATCGTTGACTAGATACTGTGCCTAAAATAAATATTCTTGCTTATTACATACAAGATTAGTAGGTCGTGTTGACAGACGATGAATGGTTCAAGAGTCATATAACGTATTGGTGATATTCAACAATTGATTCAGTTTCCTCACGAACATCCCCCGCTCCCTCCTCACTCACCTTCCTCGAACAAATTAATTCTCCAAGTCTCCGAGGAGATTCCCACGTATCATCATATCGTATGAGAACCATTTATTTATTTGTGTGTTTTGTGAAATGTATGTGTGTATGTATGTCCAAGAGTACTTTCTGAAAGTGACGAATTTGGGTTGTGTTGTTTTTGTAATTATATTTTTCGACGAATTTGTTTGAAATTCAGATCACGGTTTACCATATATTAATTTTAATATTTCAAAATACATTTTAAACTCAGTTTTAAATATGTTATGGCATCCATTTTGAATATTAAATAAATTCATCATAATTTTGTTTCGTTTATGAGTAAAATATATTTAAATATACATATATTATTTGTACACTGTTAATAAAATTTATGTTAAAAATAAATGGTGTTTTTTATACCATTACGTATTTATATGGCAAATTGTATCTACGAGTTAAACACAGTTACCTGTTACGTAAACAATATTTCCTAATATACAAAATTTTGTGACCTATTTTTGAAAAAATATTTTTACCAATAAAGTAATTAAAAAATAAGATAATTTTATAAGAAAATCTTTCTAAGGATTAAAGTCTTTTGGGATAAAATTAAAAAAATAAGTTTCTCCAATATCTTACCCATACATCTACGATATTCACATACATTCATATTTACTAATACCTCTTTACCGCATACCTGTAAATCTACATAATTAACAAACGAAACTAATTATTCTTTTTTCCAGTTTATTTATAAATCTGAATGCATATTTTTATTCTAAGAGCTCCGTTTATTTTCTCTGCAATTTACTTCGGCTGAAGTCTAATTGACGTTTAAGCATTTTCTACATACGGAAAGGAAAGGAAAGGAAAGGCATTTTCCTCACATATATGTATATATTTTTTAATTTACATTTTTCGCATATTATATATTTTTTCCTGCATAGAAAAATACATGTAAAAATATATAGAAAAACTGAAAAACCAGTGATTGTCAAAATGCTATTGGAAACTAAACTTGATTAGCAGATATAATATTATGTTGAGGTAGAAATAAATAAATAAACTTAAATTTTGGGAAAGTTTGTAAAACACATTTATATTATATGAAGTATGAAAGAAATTAAAATGAATAAAACAATAGATTCAAAAGAGAGCCACAACCAATATGTAAACAATGTAACAGCTCACTAACATATTATTCCTCATTGCTCATAGTACTCATCGCAAAGACAAAACTGTAATATGCCTGAAGACTACAAACAGATATTTGAAAGCAGACAAAATCTAAAAAGCCGTATTGATGACTATCAATGACTCTAATTTAATCTCTATATTTTAAATATCCATACTCATGTTTATAAGTTGTAAATTATGTATTACAAATGTATATATTGTTTTAAGTGCTATCAACTTGTTGAAGGAAGATACAAAATTATCCAAGAAGATAAATCAATATAATTGAAAATTAGTAAAAAATAATGTTGCATAATTCCGTTATAGTTGATTCATAAAATATGAAATTTTATTCTACAAGTACATATAACAAAGGTTTTGTTAAGTAATCGCCTTGAATTTCACCTGTGAAAAGAATGTATTTTCAAACAAGTAGTATGAAAACCATCCGATTTCTTTTGTAGTTTAAAAATAAAACTACAGTTGTGTTCCAAGAATTATTTGCATCTTAAAAAGTGCATTAAGAAAGTGTATGACAAATCATTTGCTGAGAAATAAATGCATTGCTAAATATATGAAATAATTAAGTAACAAATAAAAGTAGAACAAACAAAAAATACTAATTTAAAAATAATAGTAATGAGTGTGTTGTTTATTTAATTACTCAAAATGTATTAGTGGTGAAGAGGAGTGGCAAAATCAATTCGCTACTTTCAATCAATATCTAGATTATGATCTAGAATTTGTTGTCTCATTATTGATCAAAATCTTTTAAAAGGTAATAAATTAATTTGATGCCTGGAAAAAACACAGGGAGATGAAGCTTGTAGTTATGAAGGTTGTATTAAGATAGGTGTAAAATGGTTTATGTAATCAAATGTAATGTAGTCTGTGATACATATTTTAAATTAAAAAACAAACAATTAATTTGATGCGTTAATAGCCAGTAAACATTTTGGAGTCACTTTGCCATCATATTGAAGATGCGTATAATTTTTTTGTCATGAAAGAGTTCATTTATAGTTCACTTTCTCGTCGTCACGTATAGTCGTTAATATGAAATGTCTAATGTATCGGCTACAAATGTCGAAACACATGTCGGAATACAAATGAAGATAAAATTGATGCGAACTGTAATTGAAGTGTAATAGTGATGGAACTGTCACAAAATAGGACACTTCACCAAATTGTTTATTAGGTTAGTATTTAGAAGAGATCGCCATTGGAGCAAATTTTGGTGGTAATAGCAAATTCTCCAGAAGGTTCGCAAAAAGTGTTATAGGCGGAGTAAAATATGTCCATTTTAAAAACAACAGAATCATCAAACATAATCATTGGTTTTCTTTATTTCTAAGAGTTGCTTAATGTATACATGAAACAGATGTACATCTTACAACATATCAAGATAATTTCCAAGATAAAACTAAAGCCCCGCCCATCCCTCCTAATCACTACGTTATTTCCATTGAACCGATGTAACATTCAGATTTTCATAATCTCATTACGTATCTTTAACAAACAAAACCAAGCAGTTGAACAGTTTGAATAAAACTGAACAAATATTTAGTTTCCCAGGCTCTGCTAGCTCTGGGATCCGGTTTGCGGTCTATGAAATGTACTTAACCTATATTTGTTTCTTTATGACAATTGAACAATATGTTCAATATTATTATTTTAATATGAATTCTAAAAATTGTCTTCCTCATTAAGCCTAATTAAGTGCATCAAGGACACCTGCTAGAAGCCCTGATAAATAACAGAGTCGTGTATACCGGAAAATGTGCTGTTTTATCAACATGTAGGTATTATACAGCCAGTACTTTTCAAACTGTAACTACTATATAAAAAAAACATTTTTAATCAAGATGTTACGAAAAATTAGTCTAATTTATTTTACAAACTTAAAGAAGCTGTCCGAAAATTCTACTACGTTTCGATCGGTAAACAAATCGATACATAATTAACCTATGACAATGAAATGAATAATTACTACATAATAAAATAACTTTTCAAGAATACTTTGTGAAATTTTCATAAATAAATATCAAGAAATGGGGCATTGTGAGCAAATCTCCGCTGAAGTCACAAAAATAAGTTTAATTGGATTATAAGAAATCAAAAAACCAAAACGACTTGTTTAGTTGATAAGTTTCTGTAGGTAAACCTGTCGAGTTCTTTTTTCTTTATAGATTTTTCCAGCATTTAAAACTCAAAATACCGATTTTTAATGAAAAAAATCAGAAACTCTGTTACTTTAACCTAAAATCTAGGCATCTAAAATGAAAATAAATGTGCAGAACAATTTAAGGCAACTTCGACTTATATGCATAGAAAGTGCTGTCAGTATTGGCATAACGACGAAATAGATTTAATGCATGACGCAAAACCATTTCAAAATGTGTTAGCATATAATTTCTTACTCTATATTTTAAAACCTCTGATTTACTATATATATACAAACAGTTGTTCGAGTGTTATAGCTATACCATATTCTAGCTCTTGTGAACGGAATACGTTTTCTATACATTTGTAGACGTTCGCTTCATCGCTCGAGATTCATCAAGCTAATGGGCCGAATAGAGCTAAAAATACCCAATGCAAAACCAAGGTAAAAACATCCACCCATTTCACCTGCGCCTCGAAAATAAAACTATATTCAGATCAGAATACCGAATGTACGAATACGAGTACGAATACAACTCTACTTGTATTTATAAAAATATGTGATGTTGGCAAAGGGTACACCTAAAAGGTACATAATATAGATGAGCTTTCGTTTATGGTAGTGTATAGGTGTATGTTATAGGTGTATTAGTTAGCCTGTCTAGTCTGACGTGAAAGCTAATATCTTGCCAAAAAAATATCGATGCCTTGTATGTTCAATAAATAATGTTTCTCATCAGTTAAAACAAAAGTAGCCAATATCGTACAGTGGTTGCAGAAGCAATTAAATATATTAATTATTAAACCGTAGGTAGAACTAACAATGTTTAATGTGGGTCAGACTAATGTCTAGATATAACTATAGGATTTAGTTGGTTAATTATAATTGCTTAGGATAAGGGTTATTCGTATTTGTTTGTTATAGAGTAAAGACGTGTTATTGTACCTACGGAAAATTAAAATTTAATAAATAAATTTTTAATTGGTAAAATACATGTATAGTCTGGTGATATGTCGTTTCGACTTCAACCCTTACAATAATTGCCGTTGTTTCTCAATATCTCCGCTAGGTGTGGGTCACAAAATTAAATATGACATTAATAACATTACCCAATATAAATTCGCTTATGTTTTTTTAGTGACTTTTATCCCTTTAATCGAGAGGGGTTTTGTATATTCTCTAAGGGTAGTTCTTAATATAGAATTAAGGGTAACACACATATGTATCATCTATGTTTATCACACATTAAATTATAGACCCCTTCTCCCCCACTAAATCACCGAATCACTATTCCACGTTAAACAACCCCGTTAAAACCCCAGGGATGATTTTATAAATATCATTAAATCCACCCTAACGGATTAGACCGTGATTACTGTCTACACATTGTTCTAGGGATGTTTGAAGATGCAAGAAGGCGAACAGCGAACATTTTACGTATTCTGAACTAGTAACATTCATTTTAGGGTTTTTATTTTTTACTTGAATTTCTTCCTAGATTCTTTGACTTTCTTTTGCATATGTGCATCCTTCTTGGATAAGTACGCCCCTTCTCTTATATGTGAATAACACTGCTGCCTAAATATAGATTGTACCAATCGATAATTAGAAAGGGATAATTATAAATTTGATTTTGAAAATTAAATTAAATTATTTAAGTTTAATATCATAATGTTTTTTAGTAAATTAATAAATGTAGTAGCATAATATGTTCAATCTCTTTTGCATTTATTTAATGACAATGCAACAGAATTATGTAAAACTTCGGTAAATATTAAAACATAACGTTATGTAACAAATGTTACGTTACATTTTGAGTTTACGTTTTGTGTTTAATAATTTTAATGACCTTTGTGCATTAGATTAAGATAAATTGTAATAATAAAAAATTGTTGAACAAATAAATAAATTTCTTTGGCCCGGCGTACTTTCTCGATACCCTTAATAATAACACAATAATTAATAAACAAAGTCCCACGCATCTTCTATTTGTAAACTATATGAATTTTCTTATGCAATTTAAATAAATAAAAGTATAGTTTCTAAAACATTATTTTAAATTAATTTCAACAAAGATTTAATCCTGTTTAAGGATCTCGTGATCATCTTATATTCTCCAACGAAACAACCGTTATCCTGCACTGGTGCATCCAGTTAGTAAGTTCCCACAATTCAAACGACATTTTGAATCGTCACAACAAAGGACATTGTGTAACAATTATGTAATTGATATCTTTAATTTTATTTAATTCGTCCTCATTTTTAAATACATATTTCCGGATTTTTAACAATACCAAAAGTAATCATTGATAAATAAAAATAAAAAAAAATCAAATATAAATAAATAATATTCCCACATCACTCGAGATTTCTTATTGTTAATAAGGATCATAACTGCAGCAATTATCCTGTGATTGTCGTATTAAAGATACATTGGTGCAGTTAGTTTTTAACAAGGACTCAAATGAATTTTGTTTTTATTTTTTAAAGAAAAATAAAAAAGGATAAAATATTTTAAAACTGTTGAATTACAAAAAAAGAGAAATATTTGTATATAACAACTCTAAATTATACGAAAAAAAAGAAAATGCAGGAATAAAACATGAAAATTGTAGAAAAACGGAAACATGTTTGAAATCGTGTACAGTCAAAGAATATGATATTCATTTTATAAAATATTTTTAACAATTTATTAAAAGATATTTCTCTAAAGGTAAGTCTTGCAACCTTTTGTATCTAGATACGTTTTCATATATAGTAAAAGTATCTGAAACGTGTAATTCCTTTAAATACATTACAATACTTTACTGTTATAATATACTTTAATTGTGTTACTACTGTCACACGATATACAGCGAAAGAAACAAACACTAATGTCGAAATTTGTACAAGCAGAGTCGTTATATATACAAAACCGTATGTAATATTAATGTTTAATATATTCTTAGTTCAAAGTGACATCAATGAGGTTCATTTGTAATATAACATTCAACTGTACGTTGTCTTATTTGTTTTTCATCACCTCTCATCGCTCTCCATTGCAAATGATTCAAACTTTGATTGAATTTATAATATTCTAGCTTCTCTATGCTAGCAACTAAAATGTTGCCAGTGATTATCAAGTGTAGTTTACTTCTAATAAACAGAAATACAAATAGGACTAGTCCACTTCGTAATATCGCGAACTATTACGTTGCCGTAACAGTAAAATGCCGAAAGAAACATCTTATTACGTATCATTACAAGAAAGACTTGATTTTAAGGAATATTAGATTCACCAAACATAAAATTGGAGGTGGTTCAATTCAAAAAGATTACGCGTATTAAATATCAGTAAAATTGTAACATAATTACGCTTAATAGAACATATTTTTGGTAATTAGGGGTGGTAAAAGATTTACTTTATTTATGTTGAACGGCTCATTGGTTTTTCCAACCCTCCGATTGAATTTAATGAGCGATGAAAACCCCTCAAATATTGGCGAAAAGATTATAGAGTGAAACCCTAAAAGTGGATGGAAAAATACACTCCCCCCCCCCCACCCTTCTTCTCGTTATACATCTCGTATTGACTCTGTTGAAACAGAAAACAGAAGGACTGTTGGAAAATTGATACACGTAAGTACTAAAAGAAAAATGAAAATATATAATAAACATAAATAGAAATAGAATATAGAAATGTGAAAAATCAGTGATTGAAGTGGAGTGCAAATAATATATACTCGTATATATATTTTAATGTTAGTAATAGCTTGAAAAAAGTTTTTAAAGAAAATTTTCTGGAAAAACTGAAAGTGCTTATTTCTATGAGACTTTTGCTACTTTGTATGCAAATATCGTTTGACAGCCGATTTTTAAATTGTGAATCAAATTAATAGTGACACAAAATTAATTCAGTTGTTTATTTTCAGTTGAATAGTGACAAAATTTTTTGAAATTTGGACAGAACAACGTCTGTCGGGTCAGCTAGTTAATAATAAATTAAAAATTTGGGTACATTCAATAAAAAATTAATTTCAGTTATTGTTTATATATCAAATGGTTGAAGTATTAGGGGTAGACAGAAATCAAATACAGTTAGTAACATAAGGAAGGGTTCATTGCTTTAACCCATCCCCACTATCACCCCCGACTTACATTAAATGGGTTTAGTGTCATATATGATTACAGATGCAATTGTCGGATTGCAGGGTTTAAGTGTATTTTAAATAAATTAAATTTAGTCTGCACTAGATTGCCCTACAACAGGAGATGACATCTTAATGACGTTCACAACTGTTTTAAAAGTATATATTCGATTTTAATGATTATTTAAAATGATATGTATCTGAAAGTAAATATAAGAGTTAAAATGAACCTTACGTTTACCTATTCGTGCATAATTTGATCTCTAGCGAGCTTACCAGAAAATAAAAACTTATAAAATCAAACAATTCCAATGCAATAACGTATTCCCAGCCCTGTAAAATCAGGAGTTATTCTTTTAACTGACCACTAAGAGTAACTTACCCCCTAATAATTTATTATATAATATATTACAAAAATGTCACCAAAAGTAACAGTTTTTATAATTATTTATTCATAAATAATACATGTATTTAATACGCCCGTATTTTTACATATTTACTCAAAAAATTATGCATTTTTGTGTAAAAATTAAAAAAAATATTTATATGATTTGTTAAAAAAATGCGGGACTACAGTATTCAATGACAAAACATGAAATTTATAACGTCATTAAAATGCAATTGTCATAAAATTAAATGTACATTATAGATAAGTCCATGTAAGCACAATCAATCAAGTGCGGAGGCTTTAGCATTGTACTGTAACAAAAGAAAGTTAAGCTACATTGGGTGCAATAAGTACTACGAAGGATGAGCAGCTAGGATCAGTCGCATCTAAACATTATCATTAACAACTGATTAATGCGCTAACCATATTTTAGCTATTTTAAAAAGTACTCTTAAGAACGCGTTGACAAAAGTATTTCCATATCTCGCCCTCAACTCGCGCGTAAACGTTCGTTGTGAACATGGCCTAAATATAACATTCAAAGTTTTACGATATTTTATAACATATGTTATATTTGTCTTAAATAATGTTCAAAGTAATATATAAATTCTTTACATACTTTTTTATGATTTATTTATAAAACAAAATTAAATCAGAAAAAAAATAACCACAAAAAATTCCCCTCTTACTTCAGAAATATGTAACATAAAAATTCTTGTACTGCAATTTAAAATTGTCACTTGATTTTATTAGTGGTGTCACAAAGAAATTATTTTCATTTTTTTGAAATGAGAACTAGAATTGTAGAAGTATTTTTGAGAAGTTTATTTTGTAGAGTAGTTTAGAAGAATATACATTTTGTGTTACGTAGGTCATCAGATAGTACTAATATGAGTAATAGGGAGCCATAAAATGAATCAAATTAAAAATTAATATTTTTATATTAGTTGGCTAAAGTTAATTTTTTAATTCATTAAAAATTTAATTCGTTCATTATTCATTAAAATAAGACATTATTAACCCCACTAAAAATATTATTTATAATATATGTCGTTATATGTTCAACATCGCCCCTCGAGTATGTTAAAAGTCAAACCGCGATCCGGGAAAACAACCCCCGAAAAAAAAACTACCCCACCCCAGAAATGCTACGGCAGTTGTAAATATATGAAATGTTTTGTAGACCTCATAAAAACTAGAGTCATACATTGACCCCTGTAATGCGAAAGTCTGAAAAACAGGGAAAACGGGGAAAACGTGAAAAACAAATATGTCAAATGAAAAATATGACCACTGTACGGTGGTGTACAAGGTGAAAGCCGAATTAGGATCAAAGACATTTGTAGTGAACATACCTACACCCTCATCCCATCCCCTGGCTCGTGTGGTTGATGAAGGAGGGCGGGAAATATAGCTGAATGAAAATAGAGATAGAGAAAAGATAGCTGGAAATGTGGAAAATAGTTGGATCAAAGAACTTTAAACTGAAAGAATTTATTGATGTCAAATTAAATTTAATCGTTTTATTTCAATAAGCATTTATGCATTTGTTTAACTGAATTTATATTTTTAATTTTCTAGGTTAGATACATTCCAGATAGTTGTCGTGCTGTATCAATAGAACCTCATCAATAGAATACAAATTCGAAGACGATTATCCTTATCCAGTAGAGTTAACTATAATCAAAGTTGGAATCAATTGCATGGGAAGCAATAAGAGTGAATAAAAGGCAAATACATTTGACGTCTGGTTAGTTTTACACTAGTTTTTTTAATTTTTAATATAAATATACATACAAGAAGTGAAATTTTTTGAGTATGCATAATAAAAGGATAATAATTCATCGTGTCAGTATCTAAATTAGTCTTCGTGAAGTTGAATATTTTATTAAAAATCAACTTTAAATGTCTGCACTTTGAAGATTCAACGGCATATTAAATATTAATAGAACTTGTTTAAGTACTTTCTTATGAATTAAAGAAATATAAATGGACAAAGATTATCTATCCATCTGAGAAGTGGCTCTTGGAATGGTTTTCTATTTCATAAATAAAAACCGGGTAAAAAATGTAAGGCAATGTAACACTTAAATTAGCGTGTAGTAAGCTAGCAGGTGTGAAACTTACACTGGAAGGTGATGATCTACCAAGAAATTGTCAGTCTTTATTGAAACACTGCAAACATAACCGTTTTAAAATTTTCTCCTGCTCTTCAAACGTAAATAAATAAATTAATTAATCCTGTTTATCGCATCCTGTATATCTTGGTAATTTCAATAATTAAAGCAAATGCTATAAAGCAACTAACAAAATCAATGTTTTTTTAAATATTCCACGATGCGTATAAATACACTAAAACAATTTTCCTTCTTTTCCCATAGAGATGCAAATTATTGGCAATTTAAAGATTTTCACAGCTATAATTTCCTAATTTTGAAAGTTTAATGATTTGGAAAATGAAGATTTATAAAAAAATATTTCATTTTCTCATTTTTATGTTCTTTAAAATATTTTTCTAAATATATACTTCATTGATTTTGTTTAGTGAAATAAAGAAGATTATATTTTTATATCGAGAGTTGAAGGGGATTAAACTCATGTAAAATGCGAGAGAAATAACTAAATATAGACAATGTTAAGAGCGGGAGAACGAGAACACACTGTAAAATATAAAGTGTACACTGTTAAAATGTAATAGTCAAATATTTGTCATGTTAATTAATTGCATCTAGTCATAATTTCGTTTCGGTGAAGTCCATTGAAACAAAATTACCTTCTGAGGTAGACCTCGACAAATTGGCTCCGCGAGGTCCCATCCTGTGTACCTATCGTTAAATCCGCTGCTGGGTGTAGATGAGATATTGTATTAATGCGAAGAATGTCTTACAAAAACATCACCACACATGCGGTCATTTTTTCAAACAGTTACTTTTATTTAAATAACATAGAAAGATATGTCAATGAAAATAAGATGCATTTGTTCTATTTGGAATTCAAGCTATGCTTTCTAAAGAACAGGAAGAAGCTGCAAATAAATCACTGGCTTGCAAGGCGTTTAACAACAAAGACTTGTTATAAAAAATAATGATTCTATTCTCCGCTAAGTAAACATATAATATTTTTCCAAGAGACAAACCTCTTAGGTTATATTTATCCCTGTATCTAATTGCTTTAATAAACTAATTATGCAGTCAATGTGAGTTAAATTTCATTACAATTGGAGGAGTAAATAAAAGATATATAGCAGAGAGAAATAATCAGTAAAGAAAACAAAAAGTTAAGAGGACAATAAAGAATTAAAAAAAAAGAAGTATGAAAGTTGTTGTTTGTTGGGAGACAAAGCACCGTTTCCGCCGTTACGGCAATTTGCATTTCAAAATCTATCTGTAAAATGGTTGTTTAATAAATTTTTAATTTTTTTTTTTTTTTTGCAATATTAACATAACAATGTCCACATAAAAGTTTATTTATTTCTTCTCTAGCTGTTAAAAGAATGATTCTTCTTTAATAATATAATTCTTCTTCATACATATAAAGAATATAAAAAGGAATAAATAATATTTGTCTTTTATAAAATTTATAATAAAAGTTTGATTACTTTCTTTAAATTAAAATTATAATTAAAATTGAAAAATGAATAAGTTGTAAAGATGATTTTCTTTTGAGTAATTGTTGGATTTCTTGTTTGTTAGTGACCAGGATCACGTAAAAATTATTATATATTTGAAAACAAGGGCCTATATCGTACGGGGCCTTTTAACCTTCCGAAAAAGCCATTCCTGAATGGTTCAACATGGAAATAGGGTGCTTCAAGATGTGAGAAAGAGAGTGTAGCAGGAGTTGTGTGACATCAAATCTAATCTAAAGTTGAATTTCTTTACAAGACTAAAAAACTAAATATTTCTTTTAAAATGTGTGACGTCACATCAAATGGTCCACAATGTGTGACAAGATGTGACAATGGAAACAGACACTGAAAAGTCCCATGATGTCATGTCACAACCCTCTATCAGTCTTAGTACGTCATTGATGGAAAGAGAAAATAGCATTGCATAAAACCAGTCGCAGTAATATATATAGCTGGTCGTATTAAGTAATACCTGAGAACTAAGATAATTACCTGACTACACATATATCTCACTAATTTGCAGAGTTCTATCGCTTTTAAAACAAGCTGTAAATGTTCTATATAGAAGAATATATATTTATTTTTTTATACAGTGTGTCCAGTTGTACTCCTATCGATCCTGTGACGTATTTTGATTGACCAATCACAGCACGAGTAGGTCGAGGCATTCACAGGTGTGTCCAGAAAAACAGATACAATTGTTTCTTTTTATAAAATGGCGGATTTAGTTTTTCACGATAATGCATTATATTAAGTTTCCAACGTTTCAAAAGAAAAACTACAAGATATATATATATATATATATATATATATATATATATATATATATATATATATATATATATATCTGTTTTAAACAGCTTAATTTTATATATTTTTTAGGGTAGTTTAATTTGATTTATAAAGGGTAATTATTACCCCTCTCCCAAAAGGGAAGCATTAAAATATTATGAATAATAATAATTCTGCTCCCCTCGCAAGAGAGAAATATGGTTGCTAAGATTACATCAATAATTATATAGCTATTGTCTTTTTACTGTATATGTATACATATATATATATATATATATATATATATATATATATATATATATATATATATATATATATATATATATATATAAATGTATTTATATTTATATGTGTAAATGTCTACCCTTTAAATATGTACTGTATAAATTATATAGAAACTACTCATAAATTTTATATAAAATATAGATCATTCTTTAAGAAGATATGTATATTTTATGTAAAAAGTATAACAAGTTTATTCTCTATATTCATTATTTTGTCAAAGAATCTCAATTTTTCAAGGTTCAGAATGCATGGCGTTGAAGCGTTGTGCTTATCCTCAGCCATTGGGGCAAGTGAAGTATTTATAACTTTCGCTATAATTATTATAAAGCCTTAATGATTAGGAGAAAAGTAGGGTAATGTGAGCGGAAGGGTCTGATCGTGAAACTGCGTGGAGCCGCCATCGGTGCAGATCTTGGTGGTAGTAGAAAATTCAATTTAATTTTTAAACTCATCTTTGAAACCGTGTATTTGTGAATTTCCTAATTATTAATAAAAAGGTTTATGCAATTTTGCCTCTACTTTATAATTAACCGATCCTATGTCTACACTAAGTCATGTCTCTCTTTCGCAACCCCTCCACCCCCTTTCTCTTCAATCGTTATCTAAGCTGGTACATTTGTTTTCTATCGTTTCCATTGCAGTCTTTATTATTTACTCCTTACCTTACCTTAAGAACTAGTATATGAAATAGTTACCAACTAAATTTACCATACCATTCTTAAAGAAGTTTCACTTAAAAAACGTGCAATCTATTTAAAATAAACGAGTGATTTGACACGGAACGTCTCATAAATTCAGTAATTGTGCTTTTTAAAGTAACACAAAGTTACTATTCCATTGTTAGCGCTAGGGATTCCATTCCTCTACGTGTTGCGTAGAATCTCCGTAGAATTACGAAACGTAGCAGAACCGTAGAGTAATCTAACACGTAGCATCTTAAGCTCTACGCGTAGACGTTAGAAATTTCCTTTATTTTATGAGAAGGAAACATAATATACGAATAATAATTAGTTAGAACAGGAAATTTTGTATTTCCTCTCTGCTTATAAAGCCTACTATAAGAAAGATTACTTTAGCTTCAGAGATCAGAGAAATATAAAGACGGAGTAGGAGTAGGAGTCGGAGTTGGAGTCGGAGACCCTTCTAAAATATTAGGGAATATTATATACGAAACAGTATATAAGCAAATGTGTACATAAGCGTCGTACAGTCGATGTAGAAATTTACTTTATGTAGTAAGTATATTTGTGATGGGATAAGAAATTGAAGTTTAATTTCATGACTATAAAATGCTCACTGCATTGACCTTTAGACTAAATAGAAGGTTGGAAATAGACTCATGATAGGTCATACAAATCTGACCCATATCTACTTATTCAAAAGAGAACCACCATTATGTGAACAATGTAACAGCCCACTAACGGTAAACCATATTATTCTTCAATGCTCAAAGTACTCATCGCACAGACTCTTTCTTTTAAGTACCCTTACGTGTGTCTATAAGCTGTAAATTATGTATTGTAAATATTTATCAATGTATATTTTGTTTTAAGTAAAATATTTGATAAATATTAGAAAAATAAATAATGAAGTAATTATTGAAATTGTGGGCACAGCGTTGTAACTTGATAAAGGACTGTTGTGTCTTTGATATTGTTTATATTCTTGCTTTGCTTATCTTCAAGTTTAATTGAGTATGCGTTTACTTAATCACAAACCTATTAATCTGCGGTGTACTTCACTTTTATGGAGTGCCAGAAACTTTAAAACTATTCTAGATATATGCAGCCATGCGAGAAAAACCACCACACCAAAAGACAATTACAGAATGCCAGGCAGACTTGACCAACAGGATATAAAAAGGGACTCAACGAATTTTCTCCAAAGAGGAAAGAACTGCTTTGAAAAAGAGGTCAATTTTGTTTTTAAGTTCTACAAAGTACAAATAAAAGCACAAACTACAAGTTTATTAACAAAAAATACCGGTTTATTGTCGGCTTAAATACGCGAACAACGACTTATAGTGTCATAAAAGCCCAATTACAAATAGCAACTTAACAAACAATGAAGAAAATCTCACATCTAAGTGTTCCAATGATTTTTGATGTTGAGTGTACATTAAGCTAAGTTCATAGCAACGAACTCGTTGCTAAGTTTCAATTTTCTTTGTTCTTTTGTGATTGGTTGACGCCTAAAACAACAAAGACGACACTACGCAAGTCCACGAAGCATCCACGGCATCAGTAAGCCGTAAGCAGCAACAACGGTGTAGGGATCTGGATCGGGATCGGGAGATAGATGAAAAAGCAAAGCGGAAGCGGATGCTAGGAAGCTAGATGGAGATGTGCGAGAAAATCTCATCGTTGGATGACACTGACATCTCTGCGTCCATTAGGGTTACCTAATTCCTGAGTTTATTAAAAATATCTATTGTTTGTGAGTTGAAAGAATAGAGGAGAACAATCTAGTAATAGACAATATTGATGATTATTATTTAATACGAGTATAAATTGTTTTAATTCATTCAACAATAAAAAACCTCTTTTGATAAAAGTGATAACTATCAACAACAACAATTTATGAAATATGGTTCTTGTTTAGAAATAGTATGCGTTAGAAGAGTTGAGCCAATTTTTAAAAAAACTTGTCATAGTAGTGTTCATACTTTTTTTTTACACCACGATGAGTTAAAGTGGACTGAAAGTAAAAATCTTTAAAAATTTTAGGGAAAAAAATAATTTGGATTGATTTTTGTGTAAAAACTACCAGTATTCTGGAATTTTTAATGGTTGTGGTGGATAGCAGTGCTATTTAGGTCGCCGATACAAAAATATTTGAAAAATTGTAGTCATGGTAGTTAAAAACATCTTAAGGTGTTTAACTTTTCGAAAGATTTTTTTTTTTTTGTAATTTCAAAACAAAATGAGAATTTTTTTTGTTTCTTTTTTTCTCGTATAGTCATGAGCAGGACCACTCTCTGGTGCCCGCTTATCGTTGAATTTTGGGACACCCTGTATATTAGGATATTCTACCTTTCGTGTGTTGCATCTTTGAGCAAAATATTTTATAAAAGTTACTACAATTCACTGTTATTAAATAAAAAATAAATCTAATCTGAAATAAGCTAACGTTATGTGGAATGATGAGTAGTAATTAAATAATTATAAGTTTTAATATTAATATAATTATTATTTAGTTAGTCAACTTTGATAGTTCGATAATTCGTCTATGTTTGTTGAAGAATTTATCATTTAGTAGGTAAGATTTTCAGGTAATCTGTTTCAGGTCACTGTTTTGATATTTAACTTTGGCTGACAAAAACATATTAGGCCATTTACGCCCACACGTACATAACTATTTTTATATAAAGAAAATAATGCATAGATATTTAGTTAAATGAAATATATTTCTATCTCTTTCTAACTAAAAGGATTTACCATAAGTATCCGCTATAAGTATATTCAAGTAATGAACATAAACAAAAAAGATTTACAGATTTACAAATTTCAATTTATTTTGTAATTTTCTTCGTTTTCTACTTATTTTGGATAATTCCTAATTCCTATTTTTGTCAATAGTAAAGCCCTACATCAGATACCCCCATCAGTTTATCAACTAGCATACGGCTGCGACAGAAGGGGGGCGGGGTAGAATGAGGACTACGACTGTTATTAACGCTAAGCTCCGTTAAGCTTCGCTAAGCCCGAACGTAATTTCGCTTCTTCTTTTTTGACTTTCTTCATCATTATAGATATTTATTTAAACCTTATGTGTGTATATGTATATCAACCGATGTCATTATCTTTTGATGGCTAAATTCATAATTTGTGGTTAGATCTAAATATCTTATGAAATAACAACGACACAATAGACACAATGGCCATACCATGTTAAACGGACCAGTTCTCGTTCGTTCACTGATTGTGCTCGTTCAGATTGTAATTGGAGGGGTATGCGAATGAGGGTAAATCCGTTGACATTGCATCCCTCGTGCCAGCAGTGAACAGTGTTCGATTCACCACTATACTTCTTTTCCTTCACAAGACGAACACACTTCAATGATCCATATTAGTTTGGGATGTATCTCCCCATGCTACGTACCTAAGTTCCGTCTTCCATGCACACATGCAGATGCAATTTCTTAGCAATATTTGGTGAGTTTATGGCCAATGCAGGCTGGAATCGCAAAACTCTAGAAGTAGAGGAAAATCGCATCTAGATTTACTGCACACAGTGACTCGTTTTGATTTGAATTGGTTTTTTTTGGCTAATTATACACTTACTAGGCAGTGATGTAGTTTCAAATGTATTTGAATATAAACTGATATTTAATATTACCCTACACGTGGGAACACACAGTAAAAATTACTATGTGACTTAGTATCAGGGTGCTATAGTAGTTTTAATACCAAAATTTCTACCAAACCATTACACAGCACTCATATGTATATTTCTTAGAGTATAACATTACAAACAATTTGGACCCGAACTGACATCTAGAAAGTCGACCTAGTATAGGAATCGACATTTGGGCGATATAGTGTGACTTATGGACAAAAAAAAGAGTAATATCGATTTCGAAGTCGTTTTGAATCAAAAAGGAAGGCGAAAGTTTCTGAAGCAAAGTGCATTACTCCACCTCATAAACTTAAGCTTTAGAATACGAAATTTCTTTTCTTGAACGTACCCAAATATATTTTCTACTTGTGGTTTAGAACGTGCTTCGAAATATCTTACTCAAATTGTAATCAGACTATTCGACATTGTTACGATACGAGACATATTTTGTAGGGAAGTAAGAAAATATTTTTTTAAATAAATCAACGACTTACTAATTAAATATTTCTGGATATATCTAATAAACCTGGAAGGCATCCGTCAAACACATAAATAGTAATGAGCATAAGGACATATGCACCTATTTCCCATATGTTGTTAAATACAAGAAAAAATATTTTTAATATGTATAAAATTAAATATCCAACTGTGTTTCAATACTAATTAATTGAAGGGGAAGTGAGTGTTGTATACGGTATATTAAGGCTCCACCACACAACATATTGGTAACATCCTTTAATCCGCGTGAGTTGATGCATACAGTCACCTTAATCCGTCCGTCCCACTTATTTAAGTGTTAATAATCCTCAATATTTAATATACTTCACATTACTCTCACATCGGTTAATCACATGGCATTCATCCCTGTCTATTACGTCACTGATAGCCCTGTAGTGGGGGTGCTAGTGTTTTTTTTTTAAATTTAGATTTTTGGCTTTAGATTTCAACCTTCTTAATGCTAGTATATTATATTCAATATCGGTATCTAAAACTAAGTACTAACTACTTTGCTAAATATGTTCTTAAAGCCGTTTGATTCAAATGTTTGCAAGAGGAAGACTTACATGCATGTTTCCTACTACACGGTGGAATTAACCCGAATGATTTATTTATTTTATTAATTTGTTGATATTATTGACACTGAGACTGTTTAACAAAAACTTTCAAGTAAATAAAGAAACTTTCAAGTATAAAACCTTCCTTTGTTGGACGATTCGTGCAGCAGTGCATGACATGGTGATTAAGTGTGTGGTGGGGGTAGAAAAATCCCTTTTGACGCGGGTCAAAAGACCGACTACATCCCAAACTTCTTCCAACGTGAAAGTTGGACACATGACATAGGACATACTTAGTTCCAGCATCGACAACATCGTTTGGTACCGGCATTAATTTAATAGACTTGACAATTAATTATTTTCAAGATGTATTATTTTGAATATTTGTTTGAATTTATTAATATAATTGTAATTTTAAAAGCAATTCTATTAAAAGGGACTGTATGTTATAAAAATTAATATGCGGGATCTGAATTCTGTTTCGTAAATAAGAAGAAACAAGACTTTAACTGTGATAAAACCAACCGCAGAGATAAATATGCAGCATCCCAGTAAGAAAAAGTTACTTTACTATATTTTTGTCTCTGAATAGACGACATAATGGGCGAGAGCAATGATGCAACACTGCTCGGATTTGATCTCGGAACCAGAGTTTATTTTCTGGGTTTGTTTATTCACAAATTAAATTGATTATGTATATACATTATCATAAACTTATTATGCAGATATGTAGACCAAATATACAATGCCACAGCGCCACAAAAACTGCCGTTTGAGTTTTGTTCTTACAGAGTTACAAATTTGGGCTATACCTCCCCTACTAAACTATTTATATGAGTATAACAAACAGTATCAGTCGATAGGGAGGTGTTACGTTCACCCTCGACTTTTCATATTATTACTTTAATATTTCCCTTATACTAATAAATCGAAAAAGGTGACGATGTGTAAAATTCAATATTACATTAGCTGAAGCTGAAGCTCTCGATTAAATCCATGCGTAATAATAACCCGAGCTGGATCCTTGTATGGGAGGGATGGAGGAGAGAGAGGGTGAAGGATTATACGACATATTGTTCCAGGATGAATTAGGACATGCAGATTAAGGAGACACCCAATGGGAAGGATACTCATGGGAAATTATAAAATCATAAATGTGTGGTTTAATTCATTTCTTTTTTGCTCATGCAAAATTTAGAAAAATAATTGAAGGTAATTCAACATTTAACGACTGCAATAGATGTAAAATGGTTTTGTAACAATTACAGATTACCACCTCACTGTAGAAAGTTTTGCGGACGCCAATGGAAATAAATTGAGGGACGCTATAGCGTGGGACCTACTTTTAATGTCAACTACTTGTAACATTAGAATTTAGTACAAAAAAATGCACTTTTAACCCCACAATATTTATATTACATATCAAAAGATGTATCTAATTTAAAATGATTCACTAACACCCCTCTAAGCATCCCTTATAGCGAATTCAACCCCTAACTTATCCTGTGCACCTGGTTAATCTCAATTCACATAAACTTACTCTGCTGATATCTTTAATTTTTGCACAGGTATACTTAGCACTTTTGTAGTGGACTGTACTTAAATACATATTTTTCTAACCCCATGTTTCCTTTTATGAGAGCTACCGGTTTTTTGTATTTTTTTTTTTAAATGTTTTTGGACCGAAATTTTTGTTTTTTTTTCAACCCTAAGATTTCATCTATTCAACTGTCAAATTATATTCCTGAGATGTTTAGAAATGATTATATGCCGTACGGTACCTGGATTCAGCTCAGAAATTTATGAAATAAGAGCAGGGGTGGATTAGACTTTGATGTGGGTTTATTTACTGATATATACACAATTATTTATAAGATAAAAATCAATAAAAAGTTGGTATTGTGGGCGATATCGTTAAGGCTATGTGTTCAACATGTTTATGAATTTAGAAAGTCATTTGAACCACTATAAATCGTCTTATCAGTCGTCAAATTTCAACATTCTGAAGGAAAAAGAGTACTACGCAGTATTTAAGAGCAAATAACATTTCTGCAAATGTTTCTTTTGAAATGGGAGTTACAGAAATGTTTTTTTAATACCATCAACATCTGCACCGATAGCAGTTTTAGGCAGTCTTACAACTAGACGAACTATTTGCGCACATCCCCGCAACCCTCTTACTCATTGAGGTTTTAAAATAATTACAAACAAGTTATAAATATTTCACTTGCCTCAATGGCTGAGTATAAAAGACTTGAAATTCTCAATGTTTAATTTATTGTCTTTCTGTCACAAGATTGATTTAATTTGTATAAACCTTTGTCGGATGATATTGAATTGGGGCGCCCGTCAAGAGCGCAGTCTAAAATAATGGTTTATAAAATAATGCCTAGAGTAAGAACCAGGTATAATCAAAATCACGATAGTTCAACGACGACCTATACTTAAAAGAGGTTATAAGAGCGGTATAAATCTAAAATACGATAATGAATTTTATCTTATTCGTTTCTATATACGTTACAGAAAAATAAGTGAGTTAGTGCTTTTTAGTTATATCGGCAGTTTATACCCCACAACTTGTTTTAAGTAAGAGTCACCGCCGAACTCTCGTACTTTGAACTATAGTACTTGTCGTACAATGTTAGCTTTCCACAAGTTAAATCCAAGGTTCATCTTCTACTACTCATAAAGAAATTGTGCTAGAAAACGTGCTAGTTTACCATAAGCAAAAGAACTTCTAATTTACACGGGACCTTGGTAGAGCGAATGAAAACTTCGAAATGAATTTCTTTTTAAAGATGATAGAAGTTGCAACCAGATATAATTAAATTACAGGTGAACATACCTTTTTCCCTTTACACAAGATTAATTTTAAAATAAATAAATATTAGTTTAACACAATTAAAATAATTGAATAAATCCGACTCTGGTTTCTCTATTTGAGATGCATTGTTATTTTTTGCAGTACCATTCAATGTTCTGAAGTACTCGTATTACTCCTGGGAATTATTTCTGAATTTAAATTTCCCATAAGGTTATATTCATCATATAGGTACACATAACATATCACAAGTATGTAGGATTGTGTGACCTAAATAGTACAATCATTCATAAAAATCAGAGGTACATTTGGTACAGCACTTGGTTCGAATCTCAGTGAGTCCTCAGACTCTCACGATATGAATATGTCACAGCTTGATGTGTAAACATTACACACACACGGAAACAAATTAGTATTTGTGCATCTGTGTATGAAAAGGGACAAGTGTTTGTTTGATTAAATGTAAAAGAATATCCACTAGTGTTATAGTAAGTATGTAAGGTTGTTTACATGAGATATTTTGTTGTAAGTTGAACTGATTAAAGGTGCGACATCTTGTGATGGATTTAGATGAATGAATCCACGTTTTAATGTCAGTCATTCATTTAGAATGGTGACTCTTCTGTTCAATGGAAGGAAATTTTTTAAATAGACGTGTACTAATTCAGTTAAGCCATTGTATATAGAAAAATAGTAATTCATTAAATAAAAAAGTAGACGACACAGTGCAAGAGTATTGATACTTGACGTTGACTGCTGTGTCTTCGGGTTTGATATCAGAAGCGCGGTTATTTGTTCTGGATTTGGTTATTATCAAGTTCTTTGTATAATTTATGTAAATTGTAAGTAAGTATTTTTTATGATTATTGACGAGAAATAAAATTTTATATTGAAAGTTTTATAAAAGTTAACAAGCACAAAGACGAGAACTATTGATAATGATAAACTAAGGAACATTACATACCTCTGCCTTAAAAGATATACACAGTGATTCAAGTGGGATTTCTTAAGAGCGAGGCGCGAGATTCAAATACATATATAATAATGAAGTTTTCTGCTTGGGTTGTTGCACGAGAATGCGAGGTCACTACAAGAGCGAGACCCCGAGCGATTGCCCTGCTTGCCACCCCCTAAGACCGCCTCTGAAACTGATTACGTGTGTACATAATCATAAACTTATATGATAACACGAAATCAAAACTGACGATATGATATTGGAAACAGGCAATAAATAAAATTAAATTAGTTCTAAATTGGAAACAATAATAAAAACGTTCCTAATATTTTCTTGAGTATTCATAAAATAGTTTTAAAAAAGTAGCATTTCTTGAAAAAGGAGTAGACTTAACTGGCAAAGAATTGAAAGTGTCTATATGGTTCATCCAGGTAATTAGTGAGATATCTCCGAATATTAAGTTTTGAGAAAACAATGAAAACAATATTCCAGCGGTATTCGTCAAGTTTGTCTTCATTTTAATTTTGTTTGTTGCGTTTAAGAGTTATCTCAGTACTGAATAAGATAGAGTGAGTCAACTCGAAGATGTATCACTAACGAACTGGACGATCTGATGAATGGTATAGCAAATATATACGCTGTCTCGACTTTATACAGGTGATGGAACTCAACATCGGAAATAGTCCGACATTAAATAAAAAAAAATTAATTTCTAAATCGATCTATTCAACAATACTTTGATAGAATACAATATAAAATCTAACATAATTTTACAGATAAAAATGAAGAAAAAAAAGCGACATAATACTATAAAACGTTAACCTAATAATAAAAAAAGTATGTTGTTAATAATAAGATGGCGATTGTCCGCCATCTTGAAACGTGAGACGTAATAAATATTCCAAGTGATATAGGTGGTATACGTATGTTCTTACGTCCGTGTATACCGTAGACTTGTCCGTGCTTTTGAATTAATATTATGGATATTAAAAGAAATATCACAAAGATCTAAAAAGCTATAAAACTCCCACAAGCAAATGTTGTGAATAGTAAGTTGATGACATGTCTCGATGTCTGATGAACGGGAGGTACGAGATGGGAGTAGGAGGCTGGGAGTAGAAAGAGGTTGCCAATGAGTTAAAGAGTGGAAGAGTATGTGTGGTCGGTCACTAGTCGTAAATAAATAATGAGAGGTGATTGAACGGTCTGAAGTTAGGTAAAGGATAGATTGAGCTTGGAGATAATTAGACTCCTAAATTACTGATTAATCCAAGGTAGAAAACTGTCTTGCAATGCAAGATTTACACTTGCTTGCTTGGTACAAGCCAATGTTACGGTTCATTTTCTACTTGTCATATAGAAATTATCCAGCCTACCTGGAATATGAATTATTCTTACGGTTTTAAAAGTAAAACTATACTTCAAAATGTGTTAATTTAAACGCATCAGAGGCTTCATCATTCGTAGTTAAATTATGGTGTTCCAAATTTGACAATATTCCAGTAAACAATTAGGTGAAGTGCCCTATTTAGTGACGTTTCTCTCACTATTTCACTTCAATTATAGTTCGCATCAACTTTATCTTCATTTGTATTCCGACAGGTAGAGTAATTCCGCCATCTGTAGCCGATAAAGTAGACATTTTATGTGAAAAAATGTGAGAAACTGAACTATAAATGAACTCTATTATGACAAAAAAATCATGACGCATCATCAATATGATGTCAAAGTGACTCCAAAATGTTTACTGGGATTAAGACACAAAAAAAAAGAAATATTGCTTTGGCGTAGCAAATAATATTTTGGAAATGTAGGTTTCAAAGAACTTTGTACGTTTATATCAGAAGTGGGAATATGCTGAGTATTCCCACTTCTGACACTACAACTTTGTATTATCTGCGTAGCCCGATTCAACCAATTTATATCTAAGTCAACACGCATTTTTGTCACAATTAGTTTAAGTAAATATATGTATATACATATAAATGCAATACATATATATATTTCCTTCTACCAGAACCAAAAACAAAAACCTCAATTCTCCTAGAAAACGTGCTAAAAAAAAAATTATATATAAAAAATAAAAAAAAAAAAAAACTGCACATTGCCTTATTTAAATAACGAAATTATCAATCATTTTCATATTTTTGTTATCAAAATTTGGTTAAATTTATCTCAAGTCCAAAACGATTCAATCGACTTCTTATTTTCAGGATAATTAGATAATTATATCCTTTATAATTCTACAAATATTTATAACGTTGTACCGATGGGTTCATCGCACGACAACTACTTGGAACCTTATTTTGGAACAATTTCTTTGGCGTCAAGCGTCGTGAATTGATCTAGTGTGATCTCTCAAATTACAGTTTCAATACAAATTTATTTGCCAATATTAACAAAGAAACGAATATCTAATTCATTACACATGACGTCAGAGAAATAGTTACTAAATAAGGAGCTTAGTTATTACATCCGGTAGCTGCCTAATATTCACGAAAACTATTCTGCAGACAGTTTTTTTTGTTGAATAACAAGAAATCTTTAAAAAAAACAGTAGTTTGTGGTAAACAAGGCACAACTAAACGAAGTATTATTATAATTATAGTAAAAAGGAACTAAATACGCCTAAAAAGTAACCTTCAATCATCACAATAATACAAAGAATCGATTTTACTTTCCAAACAACAGGTATTAGTATTTCAAGGGCAATAAATTCTCTTTATATAAAACATTTGTATTCTCCGTCTATTGTAATCATTTTTGTGGTGTTAAATTACTCAAATAATATCAAATTAACAATAGGCTATACCTATACTTATGTAGTCTCGACCGCGAGCATCTTCATGTCTTCACACAGATGCCAATGCCCTGGTTTAGTTGACACACATTACACGGAGTCGATTCGTGGTGCTCCATTGCACCATGCCATGCCACGTACACACACACACACACACCACACCACTAGTGAATTGTCAAATATTAACAATAGTGAGTATAATAGCTTCAATGGAAATCACTTTGCCTCTCATTCAAAAGTTTTTGATTCTCTCTGAATGTGCTTGGCGCCATAATACTTATGTAAATGTGATATTTATATGTATTTGTGTATTATATCAGTATGTGTGTATATTTGTATTAGTTCTCTATTTGAATTACACCATAAACTGTTGCTTTTTTACTATAAAAAAGTTAAATATTGTTGAAAAGTTCATTCATAAAAATTTCTATGAATGAATTCTTAAAAAATATGTCGTCTATTATAAGTACGCATTTGTAAAATGTTTGTGTATTTTGTTTATATTGTATAATATGTAATATTGCTCGTAGCGAAAATCATTATTGTTACCTATAGGTAACAAACAACGCATAACTTGTTTATTCTGACAAAGTAACTTATGCTGGTTCAAAGGTTAATCCGTTATCGCTGTTTAAAGTTACTATTTTGTTTATATGTTCTAGTTAACATCTTTGACGTATTTCATATTGGTTTAAATTCGAGTTTTAGTAGTGTGACATGTGTGTATAGTTGAAATTACGAGAGTTCGGCAGTGACTCATACTTAAAAGAGGTTATAAAAGCCTTACAAATCTACAATAGTACGGCTAATTTATCTTATTAGTTCCTATATACATTATAAAACATTTAGTGAGACAGTGATTTTTTATAGTACGCAAATTTATACACCATAAGTTGTTTTAAGCATGAATCACGGCCGAATTATCGTAAATTCAACTATATATAACATTTTAAGCGTGTCATCAAACGCCCATATTGTCTTAGTTAGCATTAATAGAAGGTTGTAGCCACAAAAAGTATAGTATAGTATATATAAGGGACAAATACAATATCATATTAAATGTAACAGTGACGTCATAACTCTAATAATGTTCAGTATTGTGTGTATTAACCACTCCACGCAGTGCCAATTTACCATACATTTTCGATGTTAAATACTATTCACAAAACTATATATAGTCCAAATCACGATAGTTCGGCAGTGACTTATACTTAAAAGAGCTTATAAGAGTGGTATAAATCTATAATACGATAATGAATTGCATCTTATTCGTTTCTATAAACATTATAGAAAAATAAGTGAGTCAGTACTATTTTTTTATATCGGAAGTTTATAATCCACAACTTAACTTGAACTATACATATTTATTTAACAATCAGTGCAGGACTTGTGAGACTCTTGCTCCATTTATAATATTTCTATCAAATAACGTTTTTCTACTGTCATATCAATGTCAGTTCAAATCAGTTGTGGCATAATTTACTATTTTCTAAGGGCCCCTGATTTCCCATTTAGCCCATAACGCAAATCTGGCACTGTCGACGTCTACCATTAATTCATTTACAAGCTACAGTCTCCTTGTATGTAACGAACTTCTGTAAAATACCTGTGATTCAATCAAAAAAACAGGATGTAACAATTTACGAAAAAAAAAACAGCTAACACGGTTACGAAACTAAATGGTACTTAAAAAAAGGTTGTTTCAAATTAAAAGTTTCTTAAACCATAATCCTTAAATTTACAGACTACCGAATCAACTAATTATCCAAGCTGCAAACTCAATGACCTACAATATATTAAAATAATTACATAATTACTAAAAAAAATATATCAATAATTTTATATAAGAATGTACATTTCAACTTTGACAAGTAAATTTGAAAAAAAAAGTCCATAAATATTGTTGAGTCATCTAATTTTATGACCTTTACGTCTTAATTTATGTCCAGGAGTTAGACAACTTGACACTTGAGCCTCCTGGCGTCTAGTTCTGTAATTATTTATAATCGCTCGATAATTATAGCACTTTAGATGGTTTATATGTATATGCGTATTAAAATCAACGACTTTCACTTTCATTGCAATGTGAGACCAAGTTAGTCATTATTTTTTGGCAAAATTTTTAAGCGGGTTATATAGTTTTATTTAATTACATAAACTAGGTTTAGTTAGGAACGTTTCTGTGATGCAAACATGAAGCAAAATTGTGTTTTTTTAAATACAGTGTCCAACTTTGCCTTTTTTCCAATCACGTAATAAAAACATGCCGATTTTGTAAATCGAACTCACTCGCAACGTGAACAGAGTGCTGTAGCCAACGCCTCGATCACCTTGCCTACGTTGAAAATACACCGCTTTACAAATAAACCTGCTATAAAATTAATACCAAGTATAAAGCTCGTCCGAATAGGCTTATTCTCAGTTTATACCTGGTATAACTTTATAACAGGTTTATTTGTAAGGCGAATAGACTTTACCTATGTTTCGGTTCAATGTTTTTCAACGTTCATATAACTTAAAATATTTTTTTGTTTTCCTCTACACTGTATTCCATAATCTATAACAAATCCTTGAACACGCTCCAAGTTTTCCTCATTTTCTAACATAAATAATCATAAGTATATAGTTTTTGTACTATTCCAAGATATGTTGTATACATCTCTTTTCTAAGTAGTGGGTATATCTCTGGTTCTATCTAAGAATCATGGCCAGGATTTGCTGCGGGAGGCATACGTGGACAATTTATGATGGTTTTCCGTCGTCTGGGTTTGTAGAGGGTCATTATTTCGCTAATAGAAGTCCGGCTGGTCGCCCCCTTCCGCCCGAAAGATACGACTTAAGGAAACAGGGTTGCAATCCAATGATATTTTCGGATCATTACATTTAAATTATTCAGATTTTGTTGTTTTGAACTGTAGGAATATTCGAACATCTACATCACCTTCTATTTAATAAAACCAAAAAGCCCGTCGACGATTCAATTTAGGGGTCTGCAGAGCTACGTGCCATATTCTCATTATTAATAAATATGATGACACCTTCAATTGTTATGCTCACAAGTTTCATAACTTCACGTTTTAGCATCTGCTAAATATTTGTAAATCTTTGCATTAACTAGTAAAATAAGCTAATTACATATGCTTTTCGTTGCATCATCAGAACAGGAGTTTAAGTTATGCAATTGAAACATATACTGGTATGTATTTACTTTGTTATTTAAATAAAGTCATGACAGGCAGATTAATAGTTTGTAAATAGTAGACATACTCTTACATCTAATTATGCAGTAAAAAGAAAAAAATGAACATTAAGTGATGGAACTGACAACATGAATTTGTTGTTCGCTGGGTGCATTATGCATTACATTAATTATACGCCGGGGCCTATGAAATAAAATATTTTTCGCGGTGAAAATATTATTTTGCCTCGCAAGGTTCTGTCGCCCGGGGCCTCGCAATAGCTAAGGCCGCCCCTGTTGTTACGAAATAAGCACTGTACAACTAAACGCAAACAAAATGTGCGGTAAAAGTCAGCGTAGTTGTAACGATCTGTATTAATACAGATGTATGTGTACAAATACGTAAATTCGTGCCACTTTGTATAACAGCCATGATATATATGTAAGGTACATATAAGCTAACATCAACCTGGAGCATAACACGCATGTATAGTACGCACATTTCTTGGCATTGTACCCTCATTTCCGTTCCGACTACACCCCTAATTTAGTCCATACATTATTTTTGACAAATATGCCGTCCTATATATCCGATCTCACTATTTTATTGCGGTCAACAAACGACAACGATTTATATTCTAAAACACCCTGTTTCTAGTCCTTCTAATCTTAATAATAATAGTTCTGGGTCACCCTATATCCATTACAGGATGCAGATAGTAATTCTACTGGACCGGAAACTGTGAAACCCCGGGGAAATTTTATTTTTATTATCTGGAAAAATATAACCAGAAAAAAAATGACCGCCATAAAAATTTATCGCCATGTTTTTGAACATTTTAAGTAAAGTAAACAAATATAAATTGTATGCAATGGAATCGCTACGTCTGTTACGTCCTGCTACGTTGGATTGTAGAGCTACACCGTAGAGTTCGCAGCCGCGACGCGACGCGAGGGAATAAATTGTCAAAGTTCCAGGAAATGAAGCAGGAAGTATCATTGCAAATATATGGGCAACCGTTAATAATTAATAATTCAATGCCTAAGTAATGTTTGAAAAGGCGTATACGCACTTTGGGGTAACATTTAGGAACATTGTTTATGTAAAACAATATGTAAACAAATAATAGAGTTGGGTTTTACTATTGTTGTGAAGAACTCTAGCCGATTATACTCATTAGAATATTGGAAGAGAATTAATCAATTATTAGCGAACAGACTAGTTCCTCTACGATTTCTGGTTAAACGATATTAAGCATTTTATATAACTTTTCTCTTAATAATGATGCAAGAAATAATTATCAAAGCACTTACCATCAAAACGTTGCCGGCGAACTTCATTCAAAAATCTGTAACAAAAGAAATTGACATAAATTAGTGACTGTCCACAGCTCGCAGCTACAGATTTAAAACACTTAGTATCATTCCCACCTATCTTTTACGTTAGAAGCATTCCCACTCACTGTTTTGATATTTAATTTACATTTTATTAAATATTTTAATCTAGATTTCAGGTTTTGAGAATAGGTATTGCTTGTTACATTCGTGTTTTAATTTGAGCTTAGATAATTTAGTTAGCACGCATGTGTCGTTAGTAATATAAATGTTGACAGTTCGACAGTTGGACAAAATTGAATGTGGAATAATTAAAATTACTGTTTTTAATAAAAATTAGTAATAGAAATTGTTTTTGATTTATTTTTGACAAACTGACATTGAACTTCTTTTCAAAATAAATTCTACTGCATTTTGACAGATTGTCACTTTTTGGAGGTTATAATGAAATACAATTTTATTAAATTATACAATATATTACAATTACATTACAATTTTTTTAATTTAGTATTTTTCATTTAGAAAAATTAGACCTTCTAAAATACGGTTCTAGAAAAAACAAAACGTTTATTAAATTCCAATTTAAAAATGATGCAATGATGACTACCCATATTCACATATGCTATAAAATTTAAAATAAATCTTTATTAAAAACAACATTAAAACATTGCAACAAATGAAGCTTAACTTTTGTAAACTAAAACATAAAACATGACAGTACATTGCTCTTTTTGTCGTCCTTGTGTATTCAGTACAATCTATCATACATTTTTAAAATAAATTTTTGGGGTCGCAAAACTCGAAAAGTAGTTGCTTGATTGACTTGAAATTTTGACACAAAGTTTTTACACACGTGTTTTCCCATTGATCATCGTCTGAGTTTGTGTCTTTATTTACTTTCTCATTCACTTTATATCAGACTGAGCCACAGTGAATCGTGACCAGGTTTTAGTCAAACTAAAAACACTGCAAGAAACACATACTCCGTTCTATTACTAAAACATGAAATTAAAACAGTAGATGGGAATGATACTTTTTTAATCGCTCTGATTATCGGTATTCATTACTTAAAAGATCGGCGTCCTTAGATCTCATTCTTGAAACCTCAATTAGCAAGGAGAAAGTTAACATCTGCATTATCCACCTGTCGATTAAATATGTTCTAATAAGTACTGTACCAGTTCGCGGCAGTGATACCTCTACCTTTACTTCACTGCGAGAGCCGACATAAATATAGTAATTTAACACAAATTAATTGATTGTAACAATTGAATACACTTTCAGTGTTATATCATTACAATACCAATTACAATATACTCGTACTTATATATTTACATGCATTGTTATAACAACAAAGTGATATTTTCCAGTTGTTTAAACTTTGAACAATGGATTCCATTGTTGTGTTACTTTTATTTTCGATGTTATTAATTATATATATATATTTTTATTTTTAACATTTATTGATAATGAAAGGAAACTATATTTTTCGCACGTCTCTGATTGCGGTGAGATTTTAAATTGCATACTGCTGAATTAGAGGATATCATTTTTTGGAAGAGGTATGTTTTGTCGGTATTACGTATTCACTCAGACAGTTTTATTTTTGCTTATAAAAGAAAAGTAATAAATTGAGTAATAAAAGTAAGATGAATTCTTTAACATACTACTCTATTGTACGATACTGATGTTACTATAGTTTGCAGCAACTATTTCGTCGCTTAGAATCTGAAAAATGAAGTGGTTTCGCCATTTATATTTGCCCCATGACAGAAACTTAACATAAGAACGACTAAATTCTTAGTACTCTGAACTCTTTCTTGTGAAAAGTTCGTTGATTTTAATAACTACGATTTCGAAAGGAGTCCAAATTGTCTACTGTGCCCATTGACAACACTGACAACCCAATACTAATTTATAAAAATGTGGAACGAAATCACTAGCTGTAAGAACCTTCAGTTTAAGTAATTTCTCTCAACTCCCAATTTACCCATGTCATCATTAAATTTTTTCTAAACTTTTAACAACTTTAATGATGCCTTCGAACATATTATTATCAGCGTTAAGATGTATTTAAGTACCTGGTAACTTAATACTCTGCTTAAATGTCTCAGTTTCAACAACTGATTGCAACTGATAAACGGATAATGTCCGGGATTACGTCTTTCTGGTCCAGTTTCTTTACTTCTTCCCTAATCTTCACGACATCTACTTTAAGGCCTCTGTGAAACCTGGGACCTGTCCTTGCATAAATATGCTCTATTTAGTTTAACATCTACTTACAGCAAAGACTCGACTTAATTATTTGATTTACGATTTCTCGGATTGCTTTGAATATTTACAGGCACGTTTTTGGTTACCGGTAGTGGGATTAAAATAAATTATTGGGTAATTCTGAAAATACCAAAATTGTACTGAAAATACAAACTGAGCGTGAGCACAAAATGTAGAACGAAGTTTGTAAATACTTCACTAGGAGAACATTCATAAAATGATCAGATTTATAATCTGTAGATGTCAGCAGATAAAGAAGACAACAATTATTTGTGTGTATTTTGTCACATAAAGAAAAATGATACTTTTAGATTTAGAAAAATTATTTTAGATTACTCAGAAGTTAAATTGGAATTGAAGAAACGAATCTGAAATGTACGTGATATTGATTTGATATGATTTTGATTTTTATACCTTTGTATAAATAACAAAGCACAGAAAGTTCCAAGTATCAAGTGTCGGAATATCTTTGTCAATTATTCTACTCCATTTCCGTTCCATTGCGTCCCGTTTCCACCTTGACACTGCATTGTAGTTTTTCTTAAATGCTTTGAATCAGACTTTCCCTTCCACAAGTGCAATTGTTTTTTTCTTTTTTTGTCACACATTTTCAACAATGGCGTCGTCTACTTATGCCACAAATTGACCTTGACATCGCATCAATTGTACTTATGAATAAAATTTTTATTTAAATATCTATTGTAATATAAGTCTTATTGTAGAAGCTAAAAAAGTCCCTACTCTTTTTTATTATTATTTTGGTAGTACCATTGTTATCATCGTCTATTATTTGTCTATTATAGGAATATTCAATTGACAATAACTCCTTGTCAGGGATTGACAACCTTTTCTGATTATTTGCTGAATACTATTGTATCACAATAAAATAAAAATGTATTAGAATGTCAGAGGGGATAAAGAATATGATTAGAATGCATGGTTGGTTACATTACCATACATGATGATATACGTTTATACAGCAATAGTTTTAAGATGAATTTAATTGGACAATAAAATGAAATCAAATTATAAGAAGTAAAAAACATATACATTAAGTAAATATATCTATCTATTTGCTTACAATAAGTACAAATATCTAAAAATGAATATTAACCTAAATGAGAAATAGTAATCCAGTGACGGCTATATCTATGAACGACAATTAAAAACGTTGTGGTACATTTAAGACACTATGTCTTTTTAGTCTTTTAAAGTCAGACATAACACTTTTCAAGCCATTGCTTCGCTTGAACGGTATTTTTTCCCATCAAGAAGCAGTGTAAAATTAAAACACGAAATTGTTTTTGATCCATTGTTTTGAAAATAAGAAAAGTAGCGTCACTCTTAGCACAATAACTCACAAACTAATGAATAGAATATCATGAAATTTTAACAGCTGTCTTTTGAAGGTTGGTATTAACTGAAAAAAAATGGACTGCAATAAAACTAGCCTTTCAGCCCATGTGTTACGTTTTCTAGTAAATTCATAGCTAGATAGTTTGGATGATTGTTTAGTCGCTGCTGGTATCTTTGACTGAATTTGTTAATTTCTTCTTTATCAGTTTTAATGCCGAGGTCATGGTTTATGTATTTGTTAGTTATGTACCACGCGATATCCATAATGGTTCTTACTGTCCTAGACTGAAATCTTTCTAGTATTTTTATTTACTATCGTATCACGAAGTGTTTTATGCTTGCTAGAAATTTTTCATTATTCCTTTTTGAAGATTTTTAGATTGATAATGAAATTTACGAATACTGTAACAAAGTTGCACCATTTGAGAAGTTATTAAAACATCGCAATAGCGAAATAGGTTTGAAAATTTTGCTTCCGGTAGACAAAAGTGAAAAAAGAAGCCAATAGTATTCAATTGATGTTACTCGCTTCATCAAGATCCCTTTACCTTCGAAGAAGCTTACAATTCTTCATTGGTCGATCTGATGTTAGCACCACTCACACGTATTCTCCATTAATACAGTACTTTACAGATAGAAAATTGTCTTGTAGTATTAGTCTTGTTACAAAATAATTTCAAGCTTCGTTATTTATCACTCACAAAGAAATTGTAACACAGTGCGTAAGACTCAACTTGCTAGCGTGCTACAAGCAAACATTTCTACCTGGCTTCGTATGAACTAACTAACGCTAAAATATCATATAATAAAAATTAATAATACTACAAGTTTGAAAACTATATAGCTTAGAAAAGATTTGCAGCCCCTGCTCTTCCTCTATACAACAGTTCACAGTGTATAGTATAAATTGTTATAACAATGTTTCCATTGTTAAGTTCATTGTTAGCATCAAATTTAAAGTAAAACCTGTTAATTTAACAAGTGTATTTTTTTATATATTGTTGGTATAAAATTAGGTGTGAAAATATGTTAATTTTTTTAACAATAGACAATTTTTATGCTACGATTTCTTTACAATAAATATTAATAAACCGATAATGATACAATGGTCTATCAAATGTACACAAAATATGATATTGTATGAATTTGATATCAGGTATCTTATTGTGGAATTATAATTTATTTATATTTTATTGAAATATTTTTATTTAGATGAATATTGTAGACACAGGTATAGTTTATCCGTCAACAGACTGTCTGGATTTTGAAAATGCGTAACTAATTTATTAGAATATGAATTTTTAAATCATACAAAGCAACAGGTCTTATGAGATCCGCTGAGAAATGTCTTACTAGTATTAAAGAATATAAAAAACGTTTCCGTTTTTATTGGAAATGAAAATTACATTATTTGGAAATGAAACCTTCACGATGTTTCTCGTAGTGCAATTTAAATAATATCCATGTTTTGTAAAATTGCATTTGCATTTTCCAATTTTTTAAAAAACACAATTTTTAAATTATGACGTATTTGACCGATGTAATAATTACCATTGTCCTTATACTGCCATCTTTGGTTACATTCCATTTACCATCAGTGCGAACTTTTCCAAATTTAAAGACCCGTGGAACTTAATATCTAATAAGGAGCACCACAGAGAGTTAGTTAATACGCGGAGATAATTAAATCAATGAGGTATTCGAGACGTGCCCTGAATTACCACTATTACTAGATGGCTTTCACGTCAATTTTCCTGAGGCTATTCTATCTGTGATCCTAAGCTATGTCTCTTCCTCCGGACTGTATAGCATCCTGCCCATTCTTACGCTCATCTGCCTCTAAGGGGTTTAATTGTAATGACAGAGTTTATAATCTGTGTGCATTCTGCCCCTGTTTTTATGTTTTGAGGAGAGACAATTGGATAGGATAGATAAATACTACACTAGAGTATAATGTTTTATTGTGTTATTATTATGTTTACGCTATTAGGATATTGTGAACTGACAATAATTGTTTAGACAAAATTATACACACGTTTCAAAATATATATAATGGGATTTGACAGTTGTTTTGTACTGATTTAAATTTAGAAAATATGGAAATATTGAGTACTTTGATGTTAATGTGAATTGATAAGAGTAATAGCGTCTTTATACACCCGGCAGGATCATTCTTTATTTAATTGAAGCACTTATTTGTGAATAGTAGAAACATTTTGGGAGAAATTTTGTAGAAATCAATCAAAAATTTATTTTTTTAATATGTTATTTTTGATAATATCTCAGACGTCCTGACGCTCGTAAATACACTGGTTTAGTTAAAGCAAAATATGTGGGAAGTTTGATAATTCAGTGACTCTTTGAATTTCCCGCGCAGCTTCCTGCAACTGCCATTTATTAATAGACCATTGTCCAATTTTGAACAAGCAAATATTCATAAATTGGGCTACGAAATGCAAACCTGAAGAAATGGCGGTAAGAGACATGTATGACAGAAATCAATGAAACAAACACCTATTTTGAGGACCTTGAGAAAACCTATTATTTGGAAGGAATAAAAAAAATTGGAAAAACGTTGGACTAAATGTAACGAGCTTATTTCAAGACTATGTTGAGAAATAAAGCAGTTTTTCAACAAAAAAAAAAGTCACTGAATTATGAAACTACCCACGTAGAACATATTTTGCAACTGAAACATGTTTAACGCAGCCTTTATTTGTCTATAAGTCTGTTTCAATCTAACCTATATACTTCAAGTATAACTCTATCACCTTCTTCAGTAAAAAAATCATTTCCTTTCTTATACACGTGTTCTATAGCATAGCAACGGGTATATCTTTAGATTCCGCAGTCATGACAAGATATTTATTAAAATAATAACAATAATTAAGTAATAGTTATTGCGAGATAACAGTAAAATACTTTTATAAATGAGTATACTAACAAGGCGTATTAAATAAAGTGAACGCCCACTTTCGAGGAGTGTCTCACAACTATCTAAAATAAAAGTAACATTGCTTTAAATTATTATAAGTAATGTCACACTATGTATTAAGTTAATACTCGTACATGTGTCATGATACTCCCACACCGCGTTACTTGCAAGCAACTCGTACTGCGTGCATCGCGTTCGCTGGGTCTGGTTGAGTGGAACAGCAATGAACGACTGCGAATGCAAAATCTGAAGCGAATGGTAACCGAAGTGGAGGACCAAACCGTTTTTGTATTGTGACCAGAGACTGACGATTTGAAAACGGTTTCAAAATAACATACTGAACCAAAATTGATGAACACGTAATCGTAAGCGAAATCTAAATAAGTTTGCTGTGAACCGAAAACAATAACTACGAAAATCGGTTTCGTGAACCGAATGTGCTCTCCTCGATAGAAAACGAATCTTGAAATTAAACTAGGTAAACTAGGTAGTGTGAACTTTGAACTACAAGACAATGAAAAGTAGAAAATAAACTTTGAATTAGCTTGTGGCCTGTTGGCAACTACAAACCTTGCACTGTAAGAAATTTTCTACCTATGCTGGTTTGATAAAATGTAGAAACTCGTGTTCACATAATTTTGGTTGCTATTAAATATCTATCCATTATAAATTGGTACATATTTTTAAACGAACTAAAAAACGGTTTTCCATATGTTATAGGAAACCAGAAATGGTTTCCTTAACGAAGAATAAATAAACGGAAAGCTTAGAAAGTTTTTGTGTTACTTTCTGTTTAATCTCTTCTACTCCAATTTACTTGTAGGCTCGTCATTTGAATGATGAAGATTACGATTATATGTTCTCTCAAACATAGATTTATCAAGTAAGTATAGACAGGTTCACTGATAAATATATCATACGTATAGCATATACTCTTACATACTTTCCTTGTAATATCTTTAAGAAAATTATACAAAAATAATGAAATTCTTGTTCCAGTAATTGCTCTTGTGTTAAAAGTTTTTATTGAAAAAGAAACAATAACAAAAAAGACAGCTTACTAGTGTTTTAGGTTCTATTGGCAAACCAGTATCATATTTTTTATTAGGGTCAGTTGCAGGACCGAATTTGAGGGAGGGCAGGCGGAACTACTGTGCCGAGGACTCCACAATAGAGAGAAAAGCAATAAATTTTTGAAAGATGATGAAAAGAAATTATTCCTTTTATTCGGAAAATAATTAGGGGCCTGCACATCTCTAAATCCGGCCCTGATCAGTTATTATTTTGTTTAATATATTATACTTTAACTATATTAACTAATCAATGGAACACGGCTCCGTTTTTCCGGATTTACGCTCGATTTAGGTAAGATAGAATGGAATCTGTGACACATTTAAACTGAATAAAATCGCCCATGCTCCAAATATTATCAACGGTTTGGAGGTCATATAAATATAGCTTTGCTGACATTATAAAAACGATTAGGAATATTAAGTAATAGTTGTAGAAAATAGACCGACGATTTTTAAAAGCACGTATGCATGAAATCTGCCTGCAAATATAACTTCTCTCCTATTCATTTATTGATAAAATTTTATTTCAGTTGACACAACTCATGCTGCCATCTATATTACTCTCGCTTGAACATTTTACACGTAATTACGCTAAGTAACGGGGTACCATTAAACATCATCACATCTAATGCTTCCAAGTGTACAAGTTTGATACTTCAAAAGTATAAACAGCCCCCTCTCCCCCTTCCACACTTCGTACCACTTGAGATATGTATCAACTACTTGTACAGATGTCCAAAAAACAGTTCGCTGATCCGAGGACGCCAACTGTTCAACTTTGAGTGTGGGGTGAGGGTGGAAACAGGGGGAAGAAGAGCGTCTAATTTATGCAAAGAAATACGTGTGTTATATGTACATGGAATCGTAGGACCAGTGAAGCTTTGTAGCTCATGAGGCCCACTTAAAGTTTCAATTTGGTCCACTCAATTTTAATTTCGATATTCTTACTACTAGGTATAATGATTTTGTAATATATGACATTCCATTTTATCCAGTTTAAATTTGTCAATATTCTATTCATAATAATCTACAACCCAGTAAAATTTGGTGAAATGTCCAGTTTTGTGATGTTTTTATCACTATTGCACTTCAATTATAGTTCGCATCAACTTTATCTTCATTTTTATTCCGACAGGTGGAGTGGTTTCGCCATTTGTAGCCATTAATATAGACATTTTATATGAACGACTGTGAGACACTGAACTGTAAATGAGCTCTGTCATGATAAAAAATACGCATCTTTAATATGATGGCGCAGTGACTCCAAAATGTTTACTGGAAAGTGGCAAAATCACAGATTCTATTATTCTAATTTTATCTATCAAAAATAATTGGTAATAAAAATATGCTTTACGTTCTTACTCTAAAATAACAAATATAGTAAAATCGCGACAGTTCGGCGGCAAATTATACTTAAAAGAGGTTATAAGAGCGGTATAAATCTATAATACGATAATGAATTTTATCTAATTCGATTCTATATACATCATAGAATAATAAGTGTGTCAATACTTTCATTATATCGGCAGTTTATACCCCACAACTTGTTTTAAGTATGAGTCGCCGAATTTGAACTATACCACAATATATTTCTAAGTTTTATACTTCTCAAATTAATTTCACATTTGTCATACTATATATCTAGTCATCATTATATCATAAAATAATTAAATAACTATACCATAAAAAATATTTATTAAACCATTTATTTTTCCACCATTTATAATGTTCAAGATTAAACAGTTTATATTTTATTATTCTGCAATAGTTGTTTCCTCTCACGGATGAAACCCCGTAAAATCAAAGTTCTCAGTCAGAGTATGTATTTGTATATATGTATAGTATACATATGTATAGTATTTGGAGGTTATGTAACCACGGGCTTCCCCCACCCCTTAGCTTAGTTACAACCGTTTCAAACAATCGGAATGAAATCCTATTTTATTAGAACTAGTTTGAAGTACAATCGGAATAAAATCATTGATCTCAATTGAAATTATACGTATGTTACTTTCAGAGAAAAACAGCAGAACGCAGAAAAGAATTCAGATATTTTTTCTCTTCCTATTTTGCGGTAATTTCAACTGTTAGGTCATATTCGCCAATCGGTGTCCTTCGACTGCTGCTATTTCGACTTGAAAATGTCCTTTACATGTTGTGTTTTCTCGGATGGCTTTGTATGTTGTCAGTTCTGGGCATAGAGATGTAAGAATAGAGTGTGCGAAGGGTACTGCCGCATGTAAGACGAAGCGATAAAGACAAAGAGAGAGATAGCTGCCAAGTGTCCTATCTGTCTCTTTCCAACCGCTCCTGCTGGCTCGGCTGATTGGCGATGAGGTAGGGGATAAGCAAGCAAGCAGACGCTATAGTTAAAATAAAAATCACAGTGCTCGGCTAGAAAGAGATAGAGAGGACACTCGGCAGCTATCTCCCTGTTTGCCTTTATCGTAGGGTTCTGGGGGTTCTGGTTAGAACATATTAGAAAACGGTTGTCTTAAGAAAGTTTTAGGCAACGGTTGGAGCTTCTCACTATACAAACAGAATTAACGCTAATAATTTTATCCAAAGACAGACTTGTCACAAGTGTGTATACTTAGGTCAATACCGAATAACCAGAATGTCTTAAGACAGATTTGTTTTCAGTGTGTGCTCAGTACAATAGCATTTCCGATTCATGAAAAACTGTTACACTTATTAAGCACTTTTGTTTCCTAACGTTAAGTAATTATTGTGATCTATTACAAAATTACTGTGGTCTTGTGAACGTTATCGTATTTTATTGATAGAAATAAAGCCTTTAGTACCAGTAGATAATAAAGAAGTGCAACATTTCAAGTATTGTCATCTCTAAAGTAAATCTTAATAAGAAGCTCCCGCTATTACATCGTCTAATTATACATCGTTTTCTTAGATAGATTCATATATTTTGCAAGATAGAACAAGATATCACTGTTGCTTAACATTTATTACATCGCTGGAAGTATTCCATTTCCTTATCAGTGGCTTTATTTTCTCTAATTTATTGAAAAACATTCTTCAAATGCCTATGGAGCTTTCTAAAACAATTCAACTAGTCTTTATTATTATTAATGAACTGAAAACCTATGCCTAGCAACAAAAGTATAAATCACTACATGATAGTTAGTGAAATAACATCAACAAAATAATAATTTACGACGCAGTGTGTACTCTTTTGTTAAATATAGTTTTGGGTTCTATAAATCTTGCAAACGACGAATGGATCCTAGTAATGGTACGATACGAGTAAGACCAGGTGTGCATAAACACATTAAACTACATGTACGATGCGTACTCGAAGGTACCTTTGCCCCACTAGTAACCTTTGCAAACCCCAGGTAAATTGTAAACCCGATATCCAATAGAACGGAACACGAACTCAGGACTCCGGACTAGTAACTCTCGAGGTTCGAGTAATGCAGCTTTACTGTAATTGCTGTGATATAATGCTAGTGCGACTGTTAAACCCTCCGCAGGGAGTCTGGCCTCCAGAACGATGTACACGTAGGCTGGTGAAGTGAAGGACAGAAGAGCAAGAGGGGGAAAGGACCAGGGTGGATATTTGGTAACGCTTATTATGTGCAAGTACAAGCCATCAATCAGGATCGACACTAGTTGAGTGAAATTGCAGTTTCTCTTTTTTATGAATATGCATTACTACATTCTTAAAGGCAGGACCGTGTCAAACCTAGGTAAAAGTATTTAAAAACTGACCAAAGTAAATCTTGTTGAATTACCAGAAATACATTAAATTTTTTCTTGTGTTGGAAGTATATTTGGACTTCAGTAATAATAATTATAACAAACCTTCGTCGATACCATGCTTCTTGAGGCCTGTCGCACACTGCAAACGTATATGGGCGATGGTGAATTCGGAGGGGATAGAACTCTCAAATCTCCTGTGTTCTTTGCATATGTTGTGTCACAATACAAACATACCACGTACCGATACGACAGTGCGCCAAGTCAATCTTGTGTACTGTAGGAGTGCATTGGTAACATAATTTATCATGAGAGCAAACTTTTACTTTATTTTTTATCAATACACCACTGTTATGAAAGAGACTATTGCATTCTCTTTCATACACCTTCCAGTGTGTTCGATTGGTTAAAATTCGCTAATATATGCTTCCAGTAAGAGAGTTACGTAACGCCCGTATTCGGAAGGCTTTGTCGAGGTTTCTTACATGTACAGGGTTCGGATAGATAAAGCGTAGTAGTCAAAATTCGCTTAAATACGCTTACAGTGTGCTACAGGCCTAATACGATAAGCTTCGGGCTAGCAGACTGCATGGCCCGTTGAAATATCAGGAGTCCACTTGTTAACATTCCCAATATTATCTTCTTATTCAGCTAACAAGAATATTATTGGAGTTTTAGTCGGTACATTATGTTCCAAATGTTCTAATTTTCGCAATTCCAGATTAAGATATTCAAGGCCACTGATCTGCGAGAGCTGTAGGACCCATTTTACATCTTTACTTTTTTCTTATTCGCTTTCACAACAAATTTAATGACAACACAGTGGTCGAGAGCGTTGATGCTTGATACCAGACAGCTACAGCAAAATATTTACTGGATTGCCGGTTATTTTCCATATGGAATGACTTTGTATGGAAACGGTATTATGTGTGCAACGAAGTAACAAAACAAACAGACCTAATAATAATAAAATTAAGTAAACTCTATAATTTACTTTATACGTATCCAAGGTTTTATAAAACTATTATTCTTTGATAGTTTTCTTGATGGACAAACGTGCAAACAAAACCAACAAGTTATATTTTTATATTTAGATACGAATCAAAATATTACAAGCATTAACTAACACTGACAAACTCCACTTATAACAATAGTATAGTATGTATCGTGGTAAATAATCAGGCCGTACATCGTAATGTATTCCTTCATTCATAAAGAAATAATAATAACAAATATGTACCACTACATTGAAAGGAACAACCGTAATTCATTCAACACACGCTGAATATCTAACCATGGTCATAATTTACCAGTAATGTATGTAATTTAAACGCTCGCTGCAATTTACTTGTCAATAACTATTAAAATCGATGAATGGAAACAAAATCCAAAATGTCTGTGCAGCAGAATGGCGGCCGCATACTAGAGACACAACTGTCTTAAGGAAAAATTATCTACTACACAAATAGATCCAAGTTTAATTTCATTTTAAGCTAGCGACTGTAAGGTAAGCGATGTACCAAGACTTATAGGGGCCCGAAGCACTTATTGTCAATTCTCCCAACTCAAAATTAATTGTTTCTAGTCACTACTAACTTCAAACCAATCATAAATGACATTTCCACGCAAAATCAATTTCAATGTTCGCCTGAAGTTATTTTATTTCGGTTAAATTTGATTTATTAAGTTTGTATCAGTTAGGAATTCGAGCACTTTTTGAATTTCTTCTGGATTGTTGAAAGCATGTCCTTTAGTTCACCACTGATGTTGTGTTTTGTTCATTGAGTTTGATATTGTGAGCAGGTTACTAGTAGTTAATGGACTGTTATTTGCGTCTGACAGTCTACTTATAATCGGTCTATTCTCAGCGGGGTTTGTGACGGACCTGAATACGGTAGTCCGTCTCTGATTAGAGTCCCATGTCATAGGAGTCAAATAAATAGAACTCCATCAAACGATTAGTAACCCGATCCACAATACTATGAATAGATCGACACAATTTGCAATCTGATCTACAAAGTTGCGAACATACGATCAATTGACATATTCAAATAAGTTGATATTTGCAGTCGTGTAGGTCAAACCAGAAGGAGGACGAGTCCTGTTCCCGTGGTATCCCATTGCATCCTGGTCCCAGATCTGGATGACATCGTGTAAGAGTGTATGTTACACCCTCTGCATAAGTACTAGTGGTTTTGCAGCTGTCATGAGGGTTATTTCATTGCGTTATGCTGGATCTGAGTAAGTGAAGGAAGGGTAGCTATCGGTTGTCGGTTGTCGGTTCTGTCACATGTCAACAGGAACACGTGGGCCAGTCCTAAACGCCTAAACCGATGATAGAAAATATATATTTAAAAGAGGGGGTGAAAAGAAGTGAAGGGGAATGGAAGGGACATCTCAGTTGGAAAATATCACAGCGGGATATCTGATTCCAACCATATAGAAATACCAACGTGAATGAAGAACCTGGAATCGAAAACCTGGCGAGAATTGGAAGCAGTGAATAGGGAAGTCCCTGTAATCAGACGGACTGGGGACCAGGGACTAGGGACCAGGCATTGGGGATCCTGGCGAACCTGGGAGAGACATATTTGTATGGATATTAGTTGAAGAAATATTGATTTAGACAAATAAATATTACCTAATGTTTATTTTGATTAATAATTCATTTGAATTCAAGTTGTTTTGAATTTTGTTTGTTTTTCCAGTTATATGCGTGGATTACTTTGGGGTTGATTCTAATAACAATCATTGTTTGGTTAATAGATGGTTAGAATAGGTTAGGTGGTTGGATTTTATTTTATACGCTGTGTTCAATTGTGCATTACCAATATTAAAGCTGTAAATACATATTTAAACGTAATAAGCATTCATTTCTAATTTATATGAAACATGCTAAAAATTATTTACGTAATGAAATATGTATATATGCTCTCACGTTAAATTCAATGCGGTTGCGAACCATGTCTTCATTTCTATAATCTGGATCTCAAAGAACTAATTATTGTTTAATAATTAACAATTCAAATAGTCATTTTTGACATCTTAGTCATTAAAGGGATCTAAAGTAAAAAGTAAATCTGCTTGTTATGTTACATCCGATTCATCCTACACCTCTTCTCTTCCATGAATTGTCATCTCTTTTATACAACAAGGTGTCAAAGAGATGCATGTCTCTGTTCGGGGGTAAATTAACTTTTTAGAACTTGCATTATACTTATTACAATGCCTCTATGAGTAGGAGAGGTGGTCTGGTGTGCAAAGAAGGGATTGGCCAAGACAGTGCTGCAATCGGTGTAGACCTTGGTGGTAGTAGCAAAGGAGAATTTGAAACTCCAGCGACGAAAAGGAATTTCGATTGCTTATTTGTTCTATGACGTCATATGTAGAACTAACACAAGCAGAACACATAACAGAAATTAAAATTTGAAATAACTATTGTGTATTGAAAATTTGAAATGCCAATATGTTTCAATCAAAAATTAAAAAATTGACCTCTAAGAAATAAGAGACTTCCGGTCCATACGTCTATAGGGTTAATCCGACACTGAGCTAAAACCCACATTAAAAACTCCACATACCTCCAATTTTTCATACAAAACCTATTGTTTTTATTTTGTCTGTACACAATACCTATCTAATAATGTCGCGGCCTTCGCGAACGTCCACTTATCCTCCTTCTCCACTCTCCTCGCTCTACACCCCGCTTAAGGCGTTTGTAAATAATGAAATGTTATTACTTACAGTGGTCTCCTTTACGGCTGCGTCATGTCGCCATTACAAGAAGCGATAACTGAACATATTCAAATATAAAGCCGTATCTAGTACTTGAGAGATATTTCTAGTAAAAAAAATTGTAGCGATTTTGTCATTTTTACGTGAAGCGACAAAATAATCATCATTTTAAATTTTTTCAAGATTTTTTGACCTTTGCTATCTCATGATATAAAAAATATATAACCATGGAATGTAAATACAGCGGTTTACTAAGAAATATTTGATTTAAGAACAGAATTGTAATATTATATTTTGTAAAGAAAGGCACAACATGTATCATAATTAAAATAACTATTTTACCTATGATATAATGTTTTGTGACTTATTTTTCGGGTTTTTTAAAACTGCTTACGAAAATCTTTTTAAGGATTATACCACCTTAAGAACACCATTATAAAAATTAAATGCGTTTAGAATAATAAAATGAGACCTCTAACATGCCTAGGTTTTGCTTAAGTATTATTTGCTTATTATTACATGAATCTAAGGTGAACATGCGTTTAGCGCGTTATAAGTAAAAGAAAAACTCGTATGCGAAGTTTTGAATAGCGCCAAACAAACATGAGTTAATAAAAGTAAACAAAAACATAGTAAACAAAGCGTCTTAGCCAAATTACTATTTGAATTATCCAAATTTATAATAATTTAGAGTCTAATAGAGTAAACAAAACACGATCAAAAACTGTTTTTCTGAACAAAGACACTAATGTTTACACCAAAGAGACAGTTCTTAAAACATTTTTGTCTTTAAAAACTGTTTTAGTAAAGAAAACACATTTCCATCTGGAGTTGGTAAGATCAAAGGAAAACACGTTTGTTGTTGATTTTTAGTCTGCTTGGTTTGAACACGCAATTTATCAGCTGTTGTTTATTATTTGACTAGCAACTAGTTCCAAGAGCAGTTATAAATAAGTGGAGAATGCAGTGGAGAATGCAGTGGACAAAAGATAAGACCAGCAATTTAATACAAATGTACCGCCAACACAATAATTTGTGGGATACTAAATTATTATGGGACACACAGAAAAACACTAAAAACAAAACCAGTCTGTTCAATGTGAACGAATCATGTTTTTGTTTTGTTTCTTGAAAACAGAACTGTTTCTTTGGTGTAAAACCAGCACAAGAATTACTCTGCCTGAAGTCAGGTGTATTTATATTCCGATTTATCTATAGAGTCATATCTGTCCCATTCTCCGTGAAGTCCGTTTTTCATGGTGCCCGTATAACCATAGCCAGACCGTGGTGGCGCTGATGCTGAGCGCTGCAGAGCTGCTGGTCTACTTCCGGTACGCGATATCCCGACATAGACATCGACGACACCGGCACCAGAGCTTTAGTACCAGCAATAACCATCCTGATAACTGCGAGAGCTAAGAACCAGTAAGATGGTCTTCTAAGAGCACAATGCATGAAGAAAAATAAAAAGTGACAATGAGTTCCGTTTTGGGAGATACGATGAGTGGAACAGGAGGGAAAGGGGGTGGTAAATAGATGACTGAATTATTGAAAGATCTCAAAAACTATCGGAAAGAGTTGCAACATCTGGTACAAGTTTAAGTAAGAAAATGATCTAACTCGAGAGAGACATATTCATAAATCTAGAGCCGATAATGATCTCGTTGCAGAAGATGATTCCATCCACAAATAAACGTTATTTAGAGAAGATCGTCCAGTTCATTAGACACTATGGTGTATTGATACTTTCTTGTAGTGATAAAGTGTACTAAAGTGACTACAACTTACTGAAAAGTCGAACGTCACAAGCAACAACATGCAAAAATATTATAACAGCCATAGATGTAAATTTTGACGATATTTTCTCTTTTTTTGTATTTCAATTTATAATTTACAATCTGTCCTAAGAGATGTTCACAAATTTTGGTAGTACATGAAAACGACAGGTGAGTTTGTCATCCACCGATGACTCTAAGCACATAACTTGTATGCTGTTCTTGATAAGGCGATATTGATTGTCAAATTATTTGATTACTAAACTTAAAATGCTGCTATTAATACATGAAGGTGTGGACGAAATTACAAGTCATCATCTGCTATTTATAGATAAGCTCTTTAAAAAACAATTAGTACCATTTAATTACCCTTTTAGGCCGTCAAATAATTTTATCGAATGCTCTATTGTTCGCTCTCACAAGCACTTCAAGTCTATTTTAAATTATTATATTATATATAATTGTTGGGCTTTTCCCTCCAAGCGGGTTTAAAATTCCTGCTTGCTGCTAGCTACAACTATATAGCTATTCGTCTCACCTTGGAACAGATTTAGGGAAGAAAGTCAATTTAGGATAATTTCCCTAATAATTTTTGAACTATAATAATCTTATAATTACTAAATATTACTTTTAAATCTTTTGTTTGAAATAAAGTAAGCAATTCGAAATGAAAGCTATTTAACTACATTTATGAAAGGAAATTGATTTTCTTTTTAGAGCGGTTTAAATGGACAGATGCTTTACATGTACTCGTACATGTAAAGAAATTATATTTCTTTAGTTGGTATCACTGACCAGAGATACCACTGACAACTGCTTTCTGGTCAGATGAGCTAACGGTATATATTAGTTTATAGCTACTTTCATTGTAGTGTGTGCCAATTGGCCATTGCCACACTATTGATATTTGGAGTCGACAGAACTCACTATGCATAACGTTAAACTATTATAAAATTAGCTAGAAAGGGATTGACAATTTAAATAATAAACCTAAATGTCGTTTCGGTAAGATAATATGATTTAAGTTAAACAGTGTAAATATTATAATGTGTATGTAGATTACGAAAATAAAAGTCTTTGATTTCAGAAGCAACACATAAGTTTGATTAAAAATTTACACTTCCTAAAATGTCTTATATACATTTACATTTACACGAAAACGTTTATACTAATAAATGTATGAATTAATTATACAAAAATGATGAAATACAAATATGAATCACATAGTACGAGTAATTTTGATTACTACAGACGTAATTTTTATGAATGAATTGAAGTTTTTTTGTACAAACATTTTTTTTCTTCTTGATAATAATCTCTTTGTCTGTCAAAGCGCGGGAGTAGAACACACAAAAATAAAAGAAAACACAGATTGTCCTGATAAGGAGTCTATTATCAAACCCCTCGATCTATAGAACCGCTAATACAAAAGAAGCCATAGCGATTATCCATCTCTTTTTAACTTATATATATTTATATGTAAAAATTTTATGTTTTGTCTTTTTCTTACCAATGTAGTTTATTATTACAGCTAATCTATATTATTTAAAAACTATTAATACTTGTAAATTGATTAGGAAGTAATTGATAAGGAAAACGAAGATTAATTATTCAATATATAGTCAATAAGAATGTACAAATTGTGTTATTTATATACGTCTCTGAGAAAATCGATTTTAAAGTATTTGTCTTAACACTTGACTTAACCGAATTGGCTTCTGAGCGACTTATGAAAAAATTCCGAAAACTGAGGTGGTGCTATCTATTTTCAAATCTTGTGGCTCCAAGCATATAGCACCACAATATGATTTTTAGATAGTACCAACCTTCAAACGATATATGCCAAAATTTTACAACATTCTGAACACTAGTTTACAAGTTACAGCGGTTTTAGTGACGTCACATTTGTAATTTTCAAAATCTGAATTTCGTGTATTGATAAAGCATTGCTTTTTAATGGGGAAAATACCGTTCAAGCAAATCAATGGCTTGACAAGTGTTATATGGACTCGGAATTTTTTATATATACTACTCGCATTTTCTATAATATCATTTATCGAATTCTTTATATTAAAATACAAATATAAACATATCATGATATTTGTAGACTCTTAACATCGAACTGCCAGTTAACAGATGTCCAACTTATGTCAACGCCACTGTATTAATACTCTTTTTTTTTTAATACTGCTTAAGTATCCTACTGCATGTACTTAAGTTTTGTAATATATAGTTTTTGTGGACAATTTTCAAAACCGCTTTAAGTATCAACGCCCAACGGCTTACAGCTTTAATTTAAGAGATTTTAGCAGCTTAATCTCGAAAACCTCGAACCTCCCCTAAAAAAGTAGTTTATTTGATCTCGAAAAGCCTACTCCATACTCCACACTCTGCACAGCAACCACGCTACTTCAAATATAAAATCCTAGTGCATTGTAGTACGTTACAACATTGGATGAAAATTCACCACAAATATACGACTTAGTATATTAAAATATTATCACAATACAATATTACACATAGAATTTACTACATCTAACTTTCTTACACTTCGCAATTAGCTAATAATACTATTTTAATATTTTTAGAACAATAACACTATGGCTAAAAAAGTAGCATCAATTACATAAAGGTCTAAGTCAATCTATGGTCATCTAATGATGGTCTAAGATGATCTATCTAAATCAATATATGATGTCGCTAATATTCAAAATATTTTACTCTAAGTGGTTAAGTTCTTAAACTAATAACACATTTTATAAATATTTATTAGTTTTTCTTTACCACTATGAAGAAATCAGAATGTGGTACCAAGATTTTTAAACAGAGACTGCAATCTGAAATTATTTCGTTTGTTTCTGTTAAGGACAAAATAGCATTTTCTGTATTCAATTAGAATTAATCTCCATTCAAAAAATACGTTACTGTTTTTGTGTACCATAATGAGAAACCGAAAGAACACAGTTCGGAAAACGGTTTTATAACATTGAAAATAAAAATTAAAATCAAATTTCAAAAATATACAAAGGAAATTCGAGAGATTCGTATCAGGTAACTCCAATAAATGTTCTGTGTTCGTTTTGGTTTTGAATCACTGTTGTTGCCAGAAATTTAATTGTAACCAACAAGTTTTATAGCTTTTTCGGTCACTCATAATTAATAGTCAAATTCTTGCAGGATCTCGAAATAATTTATATACTGTCACGGATCCTACAGCGAATTGGGGCCCCAAAATACTTTGGCTCTGAAGACTTTCTCTCAACCCACGACTGAATCCTATAGTGTATAGTACATAGACGACCTTTTAAATACAAAAACAATAAAAAAGAACTGTACATCATATACAAAATGTTACGTATCACTTTTTGCAACTAATGAAGAACATTCAACGGTGGAACGTAGTATTTCAGTAGTGGCTTAGGTTTGCCAGTAATTTGTGCGGTATTTTCGTTTTTCAAGCGTACTTCAAATAAAGTATGGATAAAAAACCGCAAATTAAAATCATGACTCATCCGTGTCATTAGTCTCAAAAAGACCAAATTCATAAATCTTAAAAAGAAAATAAAATACATACTCGTACATAAGGTTATCGTTTGGAATACATATAGGGAATCGATAAATAATTATTTGTAGCTTATAACTTTTATATAAATCAAGTTTATGAGAGATTAAGGTTGTGACTTTAGTGCTGGTTATTTTGTATGTGATGGAGTGATGAAAGAAAGCCACAGCTATTATAACTAAATTAACAAATATGTATTCAAAAAAAATCTTTCAAATCAATTATTATAATTTCTTAATACTTATTTATTTAATTAGGTTTTCAAAATAAACCAGCGTAATCCTCAAGCACAATAATGCCTATTATTTCCTCTACATTTAAAAAAAAAGCATAATCCGGTACTTAAAGAAGGATTACAACGTGGTACCGGTTCAAAAAGGAACTATTCAAATCTTAAAAAAAAAATCAGAACAAGATAAAAGAAAATATCTCACAAAAGATTGAAATTGAAAGATTTAGCAAGCATTATCGACCCAAGTAACAAAATGACACTACTGCAGGTGCAGCCGCTGGACATTTCGAACTACCAAATCTTCGAAAACTATTGTAGGCTAATCTAGATGTTAGATTGGTCCGTTGATAAGAAGTAATAGATAAGACAAGTGTTTGGAAGTGAAATATCTAACAATTGTTACAATTGCGTTTGTTTGGGTTGTTAGAAAAAGGAAAAATATGAGCAAGTTATTTCAGAAATAGGGCAAGGTCATTTTCTGTTTTTACGAAAAATTTTGGTTTTGTATGGTCATATCTATTATGAGTATAGATTGCTTACACTTAAGAAGATCATATTGAGTTTTAAATAACATTTTTTCAAAAACATATTTGCCACAATGGCAGATATTTTCCTGCCAAATTTTAATTCCAGAACTAAAAATTTAAAATTAAGCTATTTGGGCAGCTTGGAAGTTTTAGAAAATGTTATAAAATCTATTAATGTGTATTTTTTACGTACAAGTGTCCCCTTTCTTTGGATTTCCACCGATTTATATTGCATCCAGTACACATTTACTAATTAGACAAGGATATTCAGCCCAATCTATTTCAAAAGCACATAGTAACAGGTGTATTCATCCAAAATTATTTTCGGGAAGTTTTGCACCTATCTGTATTTCTGAATATATTCCTTACAGGATGTTTATGGTTAGTTTAGTGTTATCAACAATTCTCCTTTGGAAATGGTAGCCCTGCTTTTAGGCACTTTGTCCTTTGTTCTTGTCCAAGGTCGGAACGGATGCATTTTGTCCTATTCTGTCATATTTCTAAACGTTTTAAAATTTTATGTTTGCCCTGCAAGAGATTTCTTTCTTATTTACTTTTCGTCGGTTTCATCCTAATTATTCTATAACTTTACTTAATTTCTAAAACAAATAAATTGTAAATTTCTGGAAGACAAATATAAAAACAGAAAATACATGGTAGGTATGATGGTAGAGCTTATTAAGATACAAAATACTAAGGTAATTCAAAACGCGCTGTATAACTATAACTTTGAACGTACACATCTCACCCCTATAAGAGTATACTTGTACCAAACTGTCTGGTTCTCGGTGTGTCTGTCGACTCAGATCGTCGTGTCGTATTCTATTTCATTTGAAATCTGCAAAGAAACAATTTTCTGCTGACTTTAGAGATTTTATTTTCTTTTCTCTTCAGTTGGCAGCACTGCTTTTCTTTGAATCACAGTTTTACCAACTTAATGACCTTAGCGCCAATTATTCCAAATAATTAAATTGAAATGACTAGCTTGAACTTTTCTTTAACACAAAAAGGAGGCGACTAGAGCGAACGACGACTATAGGCGACGCCAAATGGCATTAAGTGTAATTAAGAATTACTCGTAGTTTTGTAAAATCAATGCTAAAGTTAAGTATCACTAAGACAGATTGAAGACACAGTGAGTGAGAGCATTGATACTTGATGCTGACTGCAGTGTCTTCGGATTACGTCTCCGGATCAGAGTTATATTTTAGTTTCTGTGTTTGGTTCTTATTAAATTCATTTGATTATGTATTTACATAATCATAAACTTATTAGACAGCGGTGTATAATTCCATTCATTGAAAAATGTAATTCTTTAATTGTAATGGTACTTCTCTTTTTTAAAGAAGCTGTAAATATACGTGTTAAAGTGGCTGTATATTTTTATATTTATAAATTATAATTGTAGAAACTTTAATTATTTTTACCTGGCGCCTAAATATGAAACCTGGCTGCTAAATTCAAAGTAATTAGTCAAGGTTTGCACTTAACAAACTTAGTTACGACTTTTTATCCCTATAAAGATACTGTCTATTGTTTTTATCCACATAAAACATTGAAGCGCTACTATAACAAATCGGTACAATTTTTTATCTCTTTTTTATTTTGTTGATCGCTAATTTATTTCTGTATTTATCCATAATTGTTCAATCATTTTATTTATTAAATTGACATTTCCGATTAAATTATTATTGAGTATTTTAGAATTACTAATCAGTAAAAATTATCTCTAGGAAAAATATACAATTATTTCATGATTGGTGGAATCGGAGGAATAATTTAAATTTAAGTTATGGCGTTCTTGAATGTCGATAGAAAATTTGACAGCAAGGGAGGAGGTAGTAAAATTATCACTTTCTATTTTATTCAATCAGAGACTTCATTTTATATAGTGTAACAAGTGCTCCACCTGTTTTGGATTTTCCACCCAGATCTGGGTTTTCAATTGTCATTTGGATGGATGCACTTTTTTTATAAAAATATTGCGAGGCACCGAGGTGGCAGATCTTTGCGAGACACTTGTTCTTTGTATAATTTATGTAAATTATATTTTTGATGATAATTGACGAGAAATAAAATTTTATATTGGAAGTTTTATAAAAGTTAACAAGCACAAAGATGACAAATATTAATGATGATAAACTAAGGTACGGAATGCCTTAAAGAAAAACGCAGTGATTCTAGTGGGATTTCTAAAGAGCGAGGCGCGAGATTCAAATACATATATAGTAATAAATTTTTCAACGTGGGTTATTGCGCGAGAATGCGAGGCCCTCAGGTGATTGCTCTGCTTGCCACCCCCTAAGGCCGCCTCTGATTGTGAGACCTATAAAGAAAGGTAATTTATAACCATGGATGGCTAGGTTTCTTTCTATATAAATTTACGACTGGGAGCACTGAATATAACTTTGGCAGGATTTTCTCAATGTTTTATAAATTTCTATATACCTATAAAACTGGTCCTTCGAATTCAGAGATTTCTCTTCACTGTCAAGTCCGACAGTCCCAAGAACATCTATTTATATCTCTCATATACGTATTCTAAATCATTTAAACAATAAATATTGAATGGAGGCTTAGATTGAACTGGCTGTTAGTAATGAACCATATCCCTTCAAGAACACGTGCGACCGCGGTCTGCAAGAACGTGGTGTTCTTCTTCGTTTTGATGGTTTCCTTCACCAGCATCACACGCCGTCTTCGGTGATTCCGGAGGACAGACAGATCCAGAGACAAGCAAAGAGGTCTGATGTACACAGAAAGAAGTAATCACGAAAATATAATCAAGTTTTAAATATGATTATTAAAAGAAAGTCACCAATTATTATTATAAAAATTTACAGTGGTAAATAAGTGAGTTTAAGTAAGCGAATCTCGCCTCGGTTGATAAGCAGTATTTTGACCTAATATAAGAGATCAACAAACAGCAAATAAGTAACCATTAGAAATTCGATTTTTGTCCGTTTCAGTGTGAGACTGACCTAAGTTGGCCACGTTTCCTAGAAGCGCGCATGCGCATTGCGTTTTACTCGTACTCTGTTGTTGATGTTGTAAATGTTGTGTTGGATATTTTTTAACGTCATTTTCTACCGTGTCTAATACATTACTTGAATTTCAACGCATGTGCCGATGGTGAGAGGTTTCAGACGATTCGAAATGTATTAATGTTAAAGATTCATTCACAAGATTAATCAAGATTTCAAGAGAAACATTTGCATTTAGGAAAAAATCGATAACAATCAGTAATCACAGAGCTTCCAAAATATGTTAAGGATTACACTAAGGATTCCATTTTCAATTTTTAACGACGTCCATTTACATTACAGACCTTTTTTGAAGAAACTTTAGGTTTTTAAGAAATATTTGAATATAATTATATCTGTGACAAATTTACACTGATCCGATCTTTCAACGCCTTTTTACATAACAATTAGTAGTAACATTCTCCAACTGTTTTAGTAGTAAACGTTATAGTTAAGTTAACGAAAGTGTTGCCAGAGGTTAGATTTTTCCAATAATTATTATAATGAAAAACTATTAACAATTATTATATATGGCAACACTTTTGGGTGTAAACAATATTGTTTAGTTATCTATAAAATTAGGGAATCTAGCTACAGTGCCAGATTAAGTTTAATCTTAAGAGAACCTCAAGCTGAGAAATATAATAGAAGATTGACCAGTCGGAAAAATCCGGGTTACGTTGAAACAAATTTACACCATTGTGAAGTACCTTTTATTGGTAGTATTTTTAATGTTAGTGTATCTGTCTTTCTGGACGTTAGTACGCATGAAAATTTAGAATTTATTACCGTAAATTTATGACAGAAATTATTTAAGGAAATGACATAAATTTGAAACGCAAAAAATATAAATATTAATATAAATATGAAATGACCTACTAATTATATTGTGAAACAAGAATACGTTATTAAACAATAATTAGCAAAACTAATCACCTATGAAATTTATGAGAAAAGTTCACCAGGTGGAATATATGGTAATTTATGCCGGATGAAATAGAATCTAAAGTGTTGTTAAATATTCTTTGAAGCACAGTGAAAAAAAAACTTTTCTATATATATATATATATTGTTGTAAGTACGCATAAGTCGTACTTATCCTTCCTATTTTTAATATAAATGTTATTTATTTTATAAGAATTATATTATGTTATCTTTAATTTTAGTATTAATATTGTAATAAATAATTATTTGTATTTAGCGCTTGTAAACATTGACTCTGGTCTGTGGAGATTTTATATTGTTTTAATGCTGGTAACTCAGTATTGGCACATTGTGATGTGAAATAAATCATTATATATTAATCTGCACGCTAGTCAGAAAGTCAGTCTTCTCCTGAGTCTCAACCAAGTGTTTACTAATTGTACTTCGTTCGTACAATACTCCAATTGTAACATCTAAGTATTCAATAGTGAGCACATTTTAACTATTAATCAAATTATAACACTAGAATTACATTTTGTTTTATATCTGACATCTTCATTAATCTAATAAAATACTATTGTAATTAAGTAAGCAGATATAATATTACAACGAATAAATGATATATTTTAATAAAAGTGTTTGTATTAATAGTAATAAAAAGATACTAATTGTTCAACCGTCGTATGTTGCAACGAGGTTATACTTTAGGCCGCTCAAGTATTCTCTAATTGCAACAATACACCGTCTTAACAAGAATCCTATTAATCATCTTAAAAGAGTTAATTCTTATCAACGTGAGTAATTCAAGAAGGTGGATGATCGTCAACTGAAGAGTCTACTTCCAGAAACTAGCAACACAACGTGATGTATTGGCAAGCTGAGTAATCTCCTTCTAGAACGACAATCCGACCTCTTTTTACAACATTGATGTCAGGTGTAACATCCGCCTTCGAATCTTACTCACAACAAATGGTGTCAGGTGGGGTCTCGAAGAGATATTCCTACACATAAATATCCAAGAGGTACGCCCAAAAATTTTTTTTCTATATATTCTACACCTGGATGCAGATCAATTAATCTGGATGCCACTACGCCGATGGATTATTTCCAAAAATTGCCGAAGAGTACGAGATAGAACGTCAATTCATCTGTATTTCACATAATTTTTCTACAAGTCCGGTGGATGCAAAACTACAGCCCGCTGAACCAGAAAAAAAAGAAATCTTTTGCCCCCAGCGAATGGATGGATGCTTCTAGAACACATGGAATAATCTAAATCGATGTTAATCGTTTCCAAAACACTGCACACAGCTGTGTATAGATCATAATCACTGATAAGAAAATCTTTAAGTATAATAAGACAGTATCTTTCTTTTTGTATATAATTATTATTATAAATTGATAATTGTATTTTTTTTATTAATAGCATTATTTTTAACGAGGCTATCATTTTTTTTAGTATTATATTCAGTACTTTTGAATATTTACTATAATCCAAGCATTTTTTTAGTAGCAACGTTGTTAATGAGGCTATTGATATTTTTTTTTAGTATTATATTCAATACTTTTGAATATTTGCTATAATCCAAGTATTTTTTTGTAGCATCCTTGTCCATCATTGAAGCTATTAATTTTTTTTTAGTATTATATTCAATACTTTTGAATATTTGCTATAATCCAAGTATTTTTTTGTAGCATCATTGTTTGTCATTGAAGCTATTAATTTTTTTAGTATTATATCCAATACTTTTGAATATTTACTATAATATTTTTCTATAATTGTTTCCGCAATTATACTAATTTATGTTAATATTTTTTTAGAACAACATCTTTTTTTGAACGAGAGGGAATTTTGAAAAGGAGAAGTAAAGAGCTGAAACAGTTAGATAGCAGTCTGTTCAATCAGAGAGACTACCTTCCTGTTACAACTGCGGTGTCTGAGCCCCATCGGAAATTTCCTGTGAGTTACTGTTTTCGCTAACAATTTTTCCTTGTCAGAATCCTATTTTTCGGAGAGTCGTTTATTGGTACAAAATAATCTTTAGTCTGTATATTATATATAACTTTAATTAAGTACAATGGCACCGAACGTTCATTCCCTCACATTAGTTGAGAATACAATCAATCTAATTAATGAGTTTTCAAAAAATTTAGAAGTCCAATCAACATCCTTAACAATAGTTGAATTAAAAATCAAAAACTTAGATAAAGCTTGGGTTAAATATAGTAGTATCGTAGAAGCACTGCTTCCAATTCTAAAAAATGAAGAAGCTACGGCTATCGTTAGTAAGTCTATGGAAGTTGAAAGTATTTATGACGACACTCTTATTTACTTGTTGAATTATAAGCAAACATTTGAGAATGATACACATATTGTAGACGACTCAAAAAGCATAGATTCAATAAAAAATCTGAACTTAAGTCCAATGCAACTAACCGTTTTTGATGGAGAATATACTAATTGGCAAAGTTTCATGGAATTATTTACAAATTTAATTCGTAATAATAGCAAACTATCAAACATTGAAAAAATGCATTATTTAAAATTAAATTTGACAGGAGAACCACTCAAACTCATAAAGAATTATCCTTTAACAAACGATAATTATGAAATTGTTTGGAACATCCTTTGTAAACGTTATGATAACAAGGTAGCACTTATTGAAACCTATTTAAACAATTTGATAAACTACAATGTTATACGTTTAGAATCAGAAACTAATATCAAAAATTTTTTAGACGAAATTAATGAATCGATTAGAGCATTAACCGAGTTGGGAATATATTCTAATCATTCAGATTTTATTTTTATACATTTTTTAAAGACCAAGTTAGATTTTAACACATTAAAGGAATGGGAAAACAGAAATACTTCTGAATTACCAACCCTAAATGATTTTACGAATTTTCTTGAAACACGGTGGCGCACTCTAGAAAGAAGAAGGCATGTTGAATTTAAAACAGATTCAAGTCATTCTATTTCTAGTAGTGAACCAGTTTCAAGTGAACAATTTGCTAACGAAGTCGAAACAAAATTTAAAACTTTTTTTTGTAACTATTGTAAAAAAAATGGTCATTTAGAGAAATATTGTTTTATCAAGAAGGAAAATGCGGATACGGTATATCCTGTCGCGCAAATTAATATTTGTAGGAGAGATACGGTATTTTCAAAACCTTCTGTTTATTGTAAAAGATCGAGACATCTTGAATCTGATGGTCCTCAAGTATCTTTTACTAAAAATACAAAACAAAATTCACGTTCTTTTTATAATCACCATTTACGTAAATTTAATAGTTTAAATAAAAATATTGAGATTAAAGAAATACAAAATACCAATGATATAACAAATTTTAACTGTAACAATGAAAATGTTATTGACAAGCAAACAGCTGACACTGTTCAATTCAGAATAGTCGCAGCCAAAGCAAAGACTGTATCATTTTTATTGGACACTGGTTCTCAAATTTCTTTAATTAAACAAAATATTTTAAAAAATAATATCAAAATAGATAGTACATCTAAAGTGTTATTAAAGGGAATCTCTGAAGGCACGCCTTATACTTTAGGTTCACTAAAAACTTCTATAATTTTAGATAGTTCTAGGTCGAAACATACTTTTCAGGTTGTGTCAGAGGATTTCCCCATTAAGCATGATGGAATCATAGGATTAGATATTTTACGTACATTTAAAGCAGTAATTAATTTGGAAACAAACAGCGTACAATTCTCACAACATGGCAAAATATTTGAATTCCCATTATTGAACATAAACAGTATTATCATAGTTCCAGCACGTACTAGGAAATTAATTCCTATGTCGGGTTCTACGGTAGGAGTTTGTGTAGCCAAGGAATTGCTACCTGAAGTTTTTTTAGCCAACGCATTAATTAATCCTGTTAATAATACTTTTTATATATCAATAACTAATTCCTCAGCAAAAGATGTAATACTTGACAATTTTAAACCAGATATTATTCCAATAAATAAATTTAATTTTTACCATTTTTTGAAAAGAAATCCTAACGATCCTAAAAGATCCTTACGACATCTTTTATTTAATAATATAGATTTTTCAAATGTTAATTCAAAATACTTAACAGATTTAATGGAAATCTGTAATAATTTTAATAACATATTTTTTTTCCCGGTAGATAAGTTATCTTGTGCGAGTGCACTGAGTGACTCACCTAACCCTGTAAACATTAAGCCGCATAGATTATCTCATGCGCATAAAGAAATTGTTGAGAAGCATATTCAAGAACTGTTGGCTAACAACATTATTGAAAAATGCGACTCACAGTTTAACGCACCTCTGTTAATGGTACCTAAAAAAGCAGATGTGTCGGGGAACAAACAATTTTGCGTTGTAATCGACTATCGTAAACTTAATGAACAGACGACAAGTGATGTTTATCCTTTGCCCCTCGTACTTGACATACTAGACCAATTTAGTGGTGCAAAATATTCTTCTACGATTGATTTAGCTACAAATAAATTTACTAGTAATAAACCAAAATTTAAATTAAATTTTGATAGAAGGGTCAATTCTTTTTTTTCACCTAGAAAGTATACGGTAGTTAATAGGAATAGATTGAAGAGATTTTGTACCAATGAATAAAACCTTGACGAATAAGATGGATTTTGTCAGGGATGATTGTTTTGTGAAGCAGTGTCAACTCTATACGATGGGATCAGAATCGTTGTCGACACTTTGCTTCTCTTTTTGTTTTTTTCCAGAATTGTAACTCGTATATTTTGTTTTTATACGTGTCCCTTTTTTTTTGGAAGGGGGTGTTGCGATAGTACGACATCGTCCTATCTTCCTTTTTCTTTTTCTTAGAAAGAAACGCATATGTTTGTTTAATATGCGTTCCTTTTTTAGGGTTGAAGGGTGTTGTAAGTACGCATAAGTCGTACTTATCCTTCCTATTTTTAATATAAATGTTATTTATTTTATAAGAATTATATTATGTTATCTTTAATTTTAGTATTAATATTGTAATAAATAATTATTTGTATTTAGCGCTTGTAAACATTGACTCTGGTCTGTGGAGATTTTATATTGTTTTAATGCTGGTAACTCAGTATTGGCACATTGTGATGTGAAATAAATCATTATATATTAATCTGCACGCTAGTCAGAAAGTCAGTCTTCTCCTGAGTCTCAACCAAGTGTTTACTAATTGTACTTCGTTCGTACAATACTCCAATTGTAACATCTAAGTATTCAATAGTGAGCACATTTTAACTATTAATCAAATTATAACACTAGAATTACATTTTGTTTTATATCTGACATCTTCATTAATCTAATAAAATACTATTGTAATTAAGTAAGCAGATATAATATTACAACGAATAAATGATATATTTTAATAAAAGTGTTTGTATTAATAGTAATAAAAAGATACTAATTGTTCAACCGTCGTATGTTGCAACGAGGTTATACTTTAGGCCGCTCAAGTATTCTCTAATTGCAACAATACACCGTCTTAACAAGAATCCTATTAATCATCTTAAAAGAGTTAATTCTTATCAACGTGAGTAATTCAAGAAGGTGGATGATCGTCAACTGAAGAGTCTACTTCCAGAAACTAGCAACACAACGTGATGTATTGGCAAGCTGAGTAATCTCCTTCTAGAACGACAATCCGACCTCTTTTTACAACATTGATGTCAGGTGTAACATCCGCCTTCGAATCTTACTCACAACAATATATATATATATATATATATGTATGACACTATATGTGAACATGACGAAGATGGAGCCTTCCGTGTGGGTACCCGATAATCGTCTCAAAACGTCAAGTAGAATCATACCCTTACATGTGGTGCCGTCGAATTGCAACATCTACCTTGGGCTAGTGCCTATTCTTTTCTTTTACAGTTGACCACTGTATATAACATTCAATATAAGATTCTATATCAAAATATATTATGATTTCTTTTTATATCTGCATGTGTGAGTATACGTGTACATATACTCAAGTATGTATGTGTATATTCTCGCGGTACTTCTAAGTGGCAAGGGACACTTCCAGAAGCCCTTATTTTCTATTTAAGGAAAGGACCAGTCAGTCCTTCATTTTTGTTAACAATAGAGACTTCTAGATCCCCCTTCGTGTTCAATAATAGCACTCGCGCTACCACGTGATCTCGTTGGTCTTGCCAACGAGAACCAGAAAAGAGAACCTTAATATCAAACAAGCGCGATGCGATACGACGGGGACGCGCTAGCAGTAGCGGTACGGGCGCGGGAGACGGGGCTTCCTTTTCAATACAGGGCCTAGAAGCAGACGTCATGCTGAGAATTTCAAATCACGGGAAAAAATCATCTGAAATGAGTGTTAATAACTCTCTCCAGATCCCACGATGGAAGCTTCTAGCTTGATTTAAAAAATGGCCATTAGAATGAGTAGGCTAGGTGATTTTTATTAGACTGAGAACCGATTTTTCAATTTATTATAAATCTTGGTTGATACTTTTGTTTCTCAGCTAAGATCTTTGTTGAATATAGCTGTAGTTTAACTAAATACCGGAAGAAGTGAAAGACAATTTGGTCTTTGATGGAGAAAGAAAGAGACAACATCACGTTGAACAGAGGTAACGGCAATAATTTTGCTTTTTGATGACAAACTTGTCGCAAATATATTCCTATGCCTTATGTATATGTAGCTTATAAGAAAATGAGATAATATAATATTGCTTCGCCAAAATTAATTGTAATTTACCCTAATTTTCTCCTCCGAAATTAATTAATTCTAATCACAATTACTTTTATCGAACCCAATTAAATGTAGTCACAGTTGCCCCGATTGAATCCGGAACCATCTAAATCTTCGTGCGCTGGACATTTGTCTTACTTGCCTATTGTTTAATTCGGTCCTGGGCCCGTATTCCTGAGTCTTGCGAGCAATGATCGTGATCGAACAGATCTGATTTATGTGAGTGAAACATTTTACAAACCATTTTTAAAAGAGTATTCCCGTACTATTCCTGAATTTTATTATTAATTATTATTATAGTTCAGAAATACTCTTTTAATAGTGATTCGTAAAATGATTCACTCATATAAATCATATCTGTTCGATCACGATCATTGTTCGCAAGACTCAGGAATAGAGCTTCTGACAAGTTCACAAATGTTATGCTAAATAATATTGCCCTTTTAAAGCAGCGGTAATTCCAAAGGGTATATTTTCTATTGATTAAAAATATCAAATTTAAAAATAATATATTTGAAACACATATTATATGTGCCTATTGTTATACTCCCGTTTTTAAACAAACCCGCTTAATTGCATTATGTTTTGTTGTTCTTTGTGCCCCAAGGTCCTTAGCTCCTTAAAATCCACACATTATTTATACAGCTAGTTTTAAAAACATCTTCAACATTGTACATTAAATTTAAAATGTTATTTCTTGATTTTGTCCGCTCTCAGATGTGCAACATAACTTTTATCCCTACATCCATGTCACGTGTACATTTCTATTGTTATATCCATTGACAATTTAAAAAAATATATTCTTAAGATACCACCTGGGTCATTCTTACCTTCGCTGAAAAGAATAAAAGCTATCTCTTTCTAATTTTTAAGTGACAATTTAATATGTGTGAAAGAGATGGAATATATATTTCTAATTACCATAACAAAAGGCGTAAACTATACCCTTAAATAGACCAGGTGTTTGCAATGCTATAGGAGTTACTTGTCAAATGATTGACAACCTGAACGCCTTATGACCTCTGAGTGTCGCGGACGGAGAAAGAGAAGGGTTGCCAACTACGAGGCGATCTTGAAACAGCAAGGACCTTTGCAACACATGTCGTGTACAAGGACAGCGATGAATAGAGGATTATTATGCGTAATTAAAAAAAATTAAGTTTGCTGCTGGACACACTTCTTTACGCATGCAAAGAAACAACTACAAATTATAACAAGCGCTTAAAACCACCACGAATTAAGGCCTCTCACTCGCTTTATCAGACTTTATCACGAAAGGAATTTTCTATTGCTCAGTTCTGACCAAAACGAGTGATGATGGAGTAAGATGAATTGAGACTCAGACTTTATCCCACAATTTGTTATTTATATCTACTTCCTAATTTTTTCTAGCCACCTTTCAAAGCTCCTGAGTGTACATTTTAAGCGGAACAGTGTAGAATTTTTAAATGACGTAGTGTTCCATACATATTTTTAAATGTACTTTCAAAAACAAACAGAAATGACAAGATCTCTCATATTATGCATTTAAAGTTATATCCGCTTGATGAAGACCATTACACATATGTCTTAAAACGCTAATTGTGCTCTAAATTTTTAATTAATTGCATTCATTTTTAATTATCAAAAAAAAAACTTTGCAAATATAATAATTTCCTACCTAACATTTCATTAATGTATCTTTTAGTTATAAATTAAAACTAAAGATGGGAACATCAAGCACATATGATTTGTTTACTAACTTCCTTTTTATGTTTATTTATTCCAACTGGAACTCATTCCTCTAGCTCTCCTCCCTCACTCCCCAGACATCCCCCATTCCATCTTCTGAAAGCGGGAATAAATGTTTCAATTCATTTACAATTCAAGTGGCCGCCGTCAGAGTTTTTGTGTTTCTTTTTAATTACTACAGAAATCATTAGTGAAAATTACTCAGTTCATTAAAATGGAAACAATCTATGCACATTTTAACGACATCTGATTTAAAAAAAGGGATTAAAGTTTACTTAATTTTCATTAATGATCAGTGCCGGAGTAACGCTAAAAAGGGTTATACAACAAAAGGTCTACAAAAAAAGGATTAGTAAGAAATTACAAGAGAGTCTGGAAGTTAGATAAAAAATAGGAGAAACGGCAATTGGAACAAGAAGAAAATTACAAAAGTTTGACAGATACCTTACTGTTACTGTATACTCAGGCCCGGATTTGAGGGAGGAGAGGCGGGGCTACTACCACTTCTCCCTCACATAAAGAGACACAATAGAGATAAAAGCAATACATTTTTGAAAGACTTGACGGAATAAAATTGTTCCTTTTATTAAGTAAATAATTAGGGACCTCCGCTCCTTCGTTGCCCAGAGCTTAGGTACACAAAAAAACCCAAAAATTACCACAAGATTCGTATAAGGTTTTGATTTCTTTTAAAAGTAAGTACACCAGGGCCCCGATTTGGTTCGTTAACAGAGACCGAAAAAGGACGACGTTTTTCTATATGTTACAATAAGGAAAGCAGATGGATGTGCATAAAACGACAGCTATGGGTCTGCTGTGACAATAACTGCGATCAGCATGGAAATGCAAGTGTTCGTCTTGTTGTACAACTAAATCATACACATAACCATAATCATCCCCCTCGCTTCCTTTCTCTCCCACGTTTCATTCTATAAAGACAATACGTTTGATGCAAGCTGTCCGATCATGTTGACACATATGGATTTGTCTTAGTGGTGTCATCTATACGTCATCCTATGAACTTATTGAGTGATGCGATATCTCCCCATAGGTTTCATCAGTCTGAGTTCAGAATCACCCTATATTTATTTTCTTCTCATTCAAAATGAACTGAAAAAACGAATCATTAAGCTTAAATGACACAGACAAATCCGTTTCTTTAGATATACACATTTTTCAACAAGTGTTACTCTCATTATTTTGATTATGAGAGCTGTTATTTATACATTTTTCTTTTCTAAAATTAAAAATAAATATTGTACGAAAAGATAGGAATATATAGAAAAATATCTAGTTAACACAAAAAGGAAAAAAAAGAAGAAAAAATTAAAATATGACAAAATATGTTTTATATGAAGTGTGTCTTTAAAATTACAAAAATAATTAAAAAGGAACCAATTCAAAAGTTTCACTTGGAAATGGAAACTTTTAAATATACGTTATGTTTGGAAACGTAAATGAATGAATGGATGTTGGAAAATGTTAAAAAAGTGTAAGAAAAACTGTGGCAATTAAATATTACTGTAGATATGAATATGAAGTTTTGTGTTCAATTTCATTTAAACTTTTATTACAAATAATATTTTGTTTTATTAATTACTCTCATGAGATACTACTTTTTGTTTTATTTTTATTTCTTCAAGTAATTTCATTTATGTAACATCAGCCTATTTCCGATGATGAGTCCTATTACCGAAAACCTTCTACTATGATTATTATTATTATTTATTTTAATGTTTTTGTAATTAGGCACTACTTTCTTCCACCTTAAATCAGTAATTACATATCATTGTGCTCGTGCTACTCATTCTCTCTTCTTCCAAAATAAAAATATAACAAAAAACCTAAAGTCCTCTGCCTGTCTCTTCCTGCTGCTCTCCCTCCTGTTTCTACTACTCTGCCCTTCCTTCTCACAATCTTCTTTTCACTTTTACTCTTTCTTCATATAATGTGCTTTACTTAATGTGCTCCAGAGTTTTTTCCACATATATTGCACATCCTTTCTCTCTATTTTCCCAGTATCTGCTGCCTTTCTCTTCCTTTCCCAATGTAAATCTTGCGCCTTTTCTTATACTCCTTGTCTCTTTTTCTCTTATGTATTCCAGTATCTCTCTACCAAATCTTCTTGTACCTTTTATTGACAACCTCCTATTGTCCCAACATGGGTTGATTATTGTCACTGTTACCATCTGCAAATTGACTTGTTTTCTAGCTTTTAAAAAAGGAATTAATTTAACTATATATTAAAGCATATATTAAAGCCTTGTCCCAAGTGTGCTTCATTTTTTTAAAATAATTATATTTTAAGTCTAAATTATATTCCACTTCTATTATATTCTTCTGATACAGGTTTCTTATGGTTTACGTGATTTTGGTATTCCTCAAATTCTTCTACGAGTATTATTCATTGTTCAGTGTTTCGAAAAGGTTGAAATCCACTGTTCTACATGTTTATTAATTGGATATTTATATAATTTATATGATCAAAAGAAAGGATAATTGGAGGGGTTTAATTTTTCAATAATAAAAGAAAGCTTTGTCTTGACGCTTCAAATATTTCATACTAATAAATATACCAACTCAGGTATTATAAATCTAGTAAACTTACATCCGCGTTAGATTTGTTCAGGTATAAGTAACGCAGTAGCTCTCTTAAAACATCTAGAATTTTTTTCAAAAGAGCTTAAATGTATACTTGAGAAATCCTCTTATTTTTCTGTAAATTAAATATTCTCAGAAAAAACATATAATATGAGAAAAATTAAATATCTGTAAAAACTCTTGAGTATAATTTTCTGACCACATAAGAGGGGTCGTGCTATTTTATGTTATATATATATAAAAAACTTCACTTAAAAAGTTAAATTATTTACCCGCATAAAATAAAAGAGACTTTGGTATTGATAGTAATAACATCTACAGCTTATAGCAAGAATTGCTAAACTATATCTCCGACAAAACTTTCCTACTTGATAAAATCAATTTCATTTTTTGGAAAGCATACGAATTTGCATGAGAATTTCTGATTAAAAGTTCTGCTTGAGAGCTTGCGACAAGGTTACAATTAGGTACTGATTAGTCCGATTATGATGGGGTACTTATTGGCTTGTACAGTTAAGGAAATGGAATATAAGGTCCCGGTCGGGTAGTCCTGAGATACGCCTGATTAGGAGTTATCCAACAAGGTTCTAATGAGGCTTACCTTCACCTGACAAGAACCTCGTTAAAGCCTTTGCAACATCTAGATCAAAATTTTACTCAGGATTGTAGTTGACTAAATTAAATCTTCTAATATTTTCAAAAACATTTGGTTTCCAAAACTCACGCTTATTTGAATATTTCTCCAACAATCTCTGGCGAACCTCAGCTATGTTTTCAAATGTACGAGTATATTTTTCATGAGAGAACCCACAGATTTTAGAGTTATTACCTGTTTGGTAGTTGGATATAGTCATTTTCATGTGTGTGTGTGTGATATATGAAATACCTGCGTATGTGTGGTTTACTAGCGGGGGTCATTGCGACCCCATGAGTCCAATAGCAACCGTGTTTACCAGTAAAATATGTATATATGGTAAACAGAGAAGCACAGGGTGTTTGAACGCATGACAAACATAATTTTAAACAGGTCATTTATGAAAAATTTACTTTTGTCAGTCATGGTAACTAATAGTAATCCTCTTTAGTCTTTCCAAACATACACTTGATAGAAGGAAAGTTAATACTTGTGGTATACGTCTATATTTGGACTGATTAAAGAGAAATATCAGTAAATCGTTCTGACCTTGTAGTGGAACTGAATCGGCCGAACGACTTCTGGTCAAGTTAACTAACTATTGCGATAACTATGAGTACAGCAATCGGCATATAATCATTGGAACAATGATGTTAAATAACAGAAAATGATTCAGATGATTCTGTGGTTGATGCAAGATATGACACAGTTATTAAACTTTAACTGGACTTGTTAACTAACTTTTTCGATAACTACCTAGTTCTGCAACCAAGCTTCTATCCTACTAAGATAAGTGCTAATAGAAGAAAGAATCAGGGAATGCAAAGGATGATATCATAGTGGGATAATGGAAAGAAGGAACGATTGAAGAATTTGCATTTGATTGAAATAGAATGGTGAAATAAACTGAAAAATAGAAAATTATAAATTGAATAGATTATGTAGTATGAAATGTTGATAAATGTAATATATATTAGTTTAAGAGCTAAAAACTATCAATAGATGATGCACTATAAATAAATAAAGAATATTTTCTTCTTGTAGTCAGTGCTAGATTAGATAGTGGGAGGAAGGCGTATACACACTATTTTTTAAATCACTGTATCTTGTAAAATGCTATACCTTTATGAAAACAATGTACTAGAAATGTTTATAAAATGTAATTTTACATCGATCTAGGCCTGTAGTTTATTATTACATCGAAAGGTTCTCGAGTTATAAGCCAAAAACAAACAACAAAAAATCGCATAACTCCTGTGACTTTTAATAAACTTCTAATATGCATAAATCGATGTCACTGTAACTTGTGAAATACTATAACACAACGGTGGTTTTAGTAGCATCTGTATGGTTATTCGTATAAGATATGCGCACATCCATCTCTCTCCCCCCTCTTTTACTCTCTACCATGTTAGATATGATAATTTCATTCATTGCCTTTGATCATGTCCTATATCTACTGCTTACATCACAATTTAATCTCACAAAGCAAAAAACCAACATCAACTATAATATTTTGTATCACCTTGTATTTAGCCTGAAGTAATTGCTAGTAACTACCTACTGGTCAAAGCAAACACACACAACCTCAATGAGACTACCCATACGTAGATATATTATATATATACAGAAATATAGGATACAGGAATGCCTGCACATTTGAGTTTGCTTAGCCATGTATACTAAACGCAAATTACTACCCGGTGGTACACAAGCAAGCACTACTAGTACCTACTAGCTTTACCATAGAGACCAGTAAACCTCGTTCAAACCACAGCAAAATATAGTTAACAAATACACTCCACTCGATGTTAAATTACATATAATTTAAAATAAAATATTGTTTGTTTACTGTACCGCTAGTTGGCAGCCGTGGTATGGTAGTTTATGAGTACATACATACATACCTATACAATGTAAGAGACAGTGTTACTAGTTATTAGATAGTAAATACAAAGGATTACTTTGGAAAACAATCATTAGTGGATTGGATAAGTGTTTCTTAATACAAGAATTGATTACATTGATTTGAGGTTATTATTATTTAAATTGTTGACTATTTAATATGTCGTCGTTCTGTAGGGGTTACGAAATGTTGATTACATAGATTATCCGACTTCTGAATACATGAAATTTGTGGTCGTAGATTTTGGACTATCATTAGGTAGTAACACTATTTTGAAATGTATGTTTTCGTTGTTTACTTGGTATAAGGTAGCTTAACCAATTAACGCCTACCTAAGGGTGTTTCATTGAATATTACAACAAAGGGTGAAAACTATGAATATTTTTAATAAAGCATATATATTTCTATTAGAGAATCGAGTTTGGATTAACAAAATTGCTAAATTTACCAATTTATGATAAAAAAAAAGAAACTAAGTCAATGGGCGTTATTAGGCACCATTGATCCAAATAAGTTAGCTCAAAAATGTCATAAAATTTCGCGCACGTAATTCTCAATTTTAAAAGGGCACAAAAACCGTCGTTTTGTTCTCCTCCCCCTCCCCTCTCTCCGGCATCATTGTCACGTCTTCTCACATACTTGAAAAAAAAAATTAAGTTTTATTTTGGTCTTGTTTTTTGGAAGTAGTTTTTTAGATTCGATGGGACATCACCCCTCCTTGTTGCAACCCCCTTCCGTGTGACGTATGTAATGGTTGACTGTACATTACATAACAACACTATCTTTATTATATTAAATCATTAGCAATCAGCTGTAAATACACTTATATATAAAACTGATAAAAAATGTTGCAATAAATATAAAAATAGTGAATATCCTACTCTGTCTCAAGACAATTTCTTACCTCCCTGAACCTTACTTAGATTTACTTCTGTTACTGTTACAACACATTGTGTTCCATTCGTAGAATGGGTATTGCCTCGAGAGCTGTTAATATTATAATTCATATCTGCTAATATATATTTCTCCAGCGAAATCGTGGGGTTTAAACATACCGCGGAGTCGTCCTTTGTTTATATGTCATTCCCAAACAGGGGCAAGTGGGAGGTATTACCAACCCCTAAAGAAAAGATGAGGATGGGGTTGAATATAAGGGGGGTTAAACGAGTTAAAGTAGAAGGTTTGAACCCATATATTATATAACTATACATTGACATATATAATATATAGAAAATACATTAAGTGACAAAAGTATTGCTCATTTTTTCAGATATTGTTTTTAATTTTGATAAATAATTTGCTGCTTGTTTTATACGTTTCTTTCTTCTAACTTAAGCATTCTGAAAGAAGAGAAAACGAGATATTTTGTATTTCCCTGTTAGGTGACAGAGTTGTGAACCAGATTATATTGTTTCTCTTTGTTACTTCTTGTTCTTTTTCAACTTTTATTGCTTGTTGATCAGATTTGTCTGAAGGATGAACCGTTGCACTCTTGAAATCTTTGATCAGATCATTTGCCAAAGCATCCTATATTTAGTCTTTGATATTGTGTAATTTCTCGGATAGCTCTATATATTTTGCGATATCTGTAGATATTTTTATGCTATTTGACAGTGTTATGTATTGCAGTGCAGGGTAATAAATGTATGTATGTATGTACGTATTGTCGATTGAATTGACAACAACAAAACCCAGAAAATGTAGCGTTCATTTCGGTAAACCACAAGACACAGCTGCCTTTCATAAAGTATTAACATCTTAATTTCTTTTGTTTTTAAATGGGTCTTATGCATATTCGTCATGCAATGCAGAAATATTAAACGTTAGGTTTTGTAATTTAAAATAAGGGCATAAGAAACCAATTTGTAACTCTTACGATAAAGGAAAAATTGAGCTATTATACTATGACCCAAGGCTTTGTTTCGCAACTTATTAAAAGTCGACGGATAATTTTGATCAACTAAGTTATTTTAAAAATACACTCGGATAAATAACATATTTGTAGTACGACTTGTTATTAATTTAATTTTAAATGATATTAAATGATATGATAGCAAACTTTTTCTCATATTTATTGAATAATTTAGACATGATTAAATTTTACCATAGACTGTACAAAATACAAGCTTGGCTATTTCTCTTGCACATACCTCGACATAACACACACACTTACGTAAAATGATAGAGTGAGTGAGTAAGAAAGAGAAGGAGAGTGAGAGACAGTGAAAGAGAGAGGTCTGTCTTCCATAGAAAACACAGTGTGACAGACATTAATGTATTTTGGCTTGTCACCCGCACACAGCCTGACAGGGCCACCACCACCACCACTCCTACCTATTCGCAGCAACCCCCTTGTCGTGACAACCCTGAGTCGTTACAGCCACCCTCGAAATCTCCTAAGGATGAGGAGATGTGTTTTCGTCAACACCATGCCGAAGATATATGGTATGAAACGTATTGGTCCGCGTGCCAATTTCATATTAATTATTATTTAACTTTTCTTTTTTTTTAGTTAACCATTTGTGTTAATGTTTCATTTTTTCTTTTGTTTGTTTTAAACGAACGTGCCTCATACATCCCCCATCATACAACCCCATCGACGCTTGTTTAATATATTTATATGATTTAAATTTAAGAAAATAATTCGTAATTTTATTTCAAACTTTGATTCCATTAAAATATTCTAATGGAATAAAATTCTCTTCTAAAATTTGAACATTCTCCAAAGTTTCTTACATGACCCTCTAATTTACCTAGCAACGCTAATTTACTAAAACACATACTCCAAATTTTAACTTTCTAACTATTAGGGATTAAGAGTTATAAGACGCCTAATTGTTTCTTGTTTTTCAAAAGTTACTGCTATGTATACGAAAAATTCAACGCGAAGACTCTGGAATTTTTTCTCTACAAATTGGACAAGTTTCAAAAACATTGATGAAGCCGTTTTCGAACCACCATACAAAATTCAGTGCCAATAAATAAACAAATATGGAAATAATTTTATATTAATAATTATTAATATTAATTAGTGTTTTTGATTGTCTGCATTTTAATTTTACACAAACCGTAGTTGAACTACATATTAAATGAAGACGAAATCGTCATTAGTACATCTCTTTGCAGAATGTTATGAAATAACTGAACAAAATGTTTCAAACACCCGGCACAGTTTTTGGCATCCCGCGGCGATCGCAGCGCTATCAGCGGAATTCTAGATCATTAATTCAAACTCATTAACCGTACTTATTATTATAAATTGTATTTCATAAGTTATTTTCACTAAAACCCAGTAAAGGCAGTCAGCAGTCAGTTGCTGATGCTTGGAAATAGACAAAAGCAAAAAAAAAAACAAAAAAAAAGAAAACAGAAACAAAACAAAAAGCAACACAGAAAACCTGAAAACCTGGCCGCAGTGAACATCAAGCAACAAGGAATTGAAGAGATGGAGTTGGCAGTGACTGGGCATTGACAGATAATGAAAACAATATTTATAGATGGGTATTATTCATCTCGATAGACATAATGGGTTATGAAAAGATTGGAGAATAAAACAAAGCTCCAAATATTTAAGGACAGATAAACCAATGAATACTGCGTTGCCATTTTAAAGTTGTGTTCGTTATAAACTGTATATAAATACAATATAAATCATCCCAATAAATTCAATATTTAGATTTAACATAAAAATTACAATTTACCTAAACAAAAAAATGTATGTAACATAATATAGTATTATATCGAGTTACGCATTCTTTGTGTATTGCTATTACAATCGCAAAATATGTTTTTTCGATTATTAGCATCGACCTGTTTCGAAGAATCAGTACTATTGCAAAGAATCTCCAACTATATTAGCAGTGTTTACGATGCCTCTTATATGTGAAAACATCGCTGCCTAATAATTTTTTGATCACGAACTCGAAGATATAAGTCTGTCGTCGAGTCTAAAAAAAGAAATCGAAATTTAAAACTTTAAATTGATATTATTTCGATTATAAACTCAGTTTTGGTTGAGTTTGGATTAGTAGTTTTAGGTTTATGATTCTATTATTTTGAAATAAAAGTATTAGATAATTTTATGATTCTAATAGCAATAAAATAGGGCGCATTAGATTAATTGCAACATTAAAGAAGATAAGAATTTTGAGTTGTGTTTACCACTCGTTGGAATTATTTATTAACGTATTAACTAAATATACAAATAGAACAATTATTTTTTAAATGCAATCGGTTTCTCAAGGTCGTCGCAAAGATAAGAATTTAATATGCGTCAGGGCTGATATTTGAAAGCAAGGAAAATTTGAAAAACCTTATTGACTTTATAAATAAAACCAAATTAATATCTTTATTTTAAGTATGGTTATAAGGTGTAAGTTATGTATTGTAAATGTTTATAAATGTATATATTGTTTTAAGTGTTAATAACTTATGTAAATTGGTACACTCAAATAAATATTAAACAAGTAAATGCAATCGGATTTATCACCGACTACCTGCTATTATAATAGCACTTTTTATGGTTATGCGATTTCATATATGTATAACAAATCGTTGCTTAATAAGTTTATAATTATGTATGCAAATAATGAATTAAATATTCTTGATAATAAAAAACAAAACAAAAAATATATCGCTGGTCTATAAATCGCCCAAACAACGTCGTTTTAGAACAAATTATTAAATAAGTTTTTTCACTGTTTTCATCATCATCTTAAAAATTGTTATTGTGTCACATTCTTAAATCTAAATTATAAATGAAAATAAAATATTGACGTGATCACTTTACAGTTTCGATTAAGTGAATATTTCGCACACTTTAATCATCATTTTCAAGAGGGGTACAGCCTTAATACTTAGCCTCGCCACGTGCTTCGCACAGAACATATGTATGTCACGTGACAATAATCTAAAATGGCCGCTACTTACCCTTTTTATCCACACTGTGTGTAAATCTCTTATCAGCGGGGCACGTGGATGGATTTGGTAGAATACACGACTAGATTTGTCGAGTTTACTCGATATTCTATGATTGAAAGATCATCGATATTTTAAAAAGCTCCGATTGCTTAGCTTTATAAGCTTGTTATTTCACGATCGTTGTATTTGTGATATTGTGAATTGGCACCGACTCCAAAAAACCTACGTGTGAGAAAACGCGTTTAAAAATTTCAAAAAAAGAGGGAAACAGTCCAGACAGGTGAAGACTTAAAACAGAAGACTCCGACAGTTTTACTCCAATGGACTTCAAATTTTCACACAATAAACTTAATATGTTGTACATTAATATAAATAAATTAAATAAAAAGTTGAATCCTTACCTCCCACTTAGGTTAATGTTTAATTATAAATGTAAAAAATGAAATACCTTAATGTTTATTAATTGATGCCAATTCTACAGACGAATTAAAGAAGAGACACTTACCTGAAAGAAAAAAAAAACAAAATATTAATATTTAAATAAAAAACAACAAAACAAAAAACCGGTTGCTGAATTCATACTTATAGCAAAATTTAAGTAGCATTACTACTTAATCAAGACAAATAAAAGTAAATGGTTCTACTAGCAAGCTTACTGTTATTTATCTGTAACTGTCAATGTTAACTAACTTTTGCCACAACTACGAGTTCAGTGTGGAAGATTTAAATAAGAATAATACACACTAGTGCGACTCCAACATGCGACATCCAACTTTTGTAGACCTTTCATTCACATAATATTTGACTTAAGGAAAACCTGATAATATTTAATATAAAAGGGACTTATTATTATTATTATATTATTTTATTATTATTATTATTTTCGGCCTATTTCCGAAGCTCACGGACGACGTCAGACTGACATCTTGTCAAGCCACTGCTTTTCTTGAACATAGATTCACTAAAACCAATGCAACTCACAAAGTATTTGTCTGAATGTTATGAAATTTTGACACGTATCGTTTAGAAGGTTGAAACTATCATTTGGATCTATATGCCCCCTACGAACTTATTGAGTAAGGTGATATCCCAGTAAACATTTAGGAGTCCCTTTGCCATCATATTGAAGATGCGTATGATTTTTTTGTCGTGAAAGAGTTCATTTACAGTTTAATTTCTCACAAGTGTATTTTATCGGCTACAATTGGTAAAACCACTCCACCTATCGGAATACAAATGAAGATAAAGTTAATGCGAACTATAATTGAAGTGCAATAGTGAAACGTCACAAAACAGGAAACTTCACCAAATTGTTGACTCTGATGTATACTCCCATAAACCATTTACTTGTAGGCATGCTTGTAGGCTGCATCATATGTAATTCATGTTTAAATACGGCTTTAGTAAGGACCTATTTTAGCTAACGACTTTTGAAGCACATCCGATATCGATATACGCATATAAACCTGACGTAACACTGTTACGCTCCTCCCCCCTCCTCCCTGAAGCAGTGGATCCACATTTTCGTTATGTACTTATTGTTTTTCGTTCAACAACTTAGCTGATTGACTTATTACAGAATTTGTAAGACTCGATGGGAGATTATTTGAGACAATGTACAAGTAAACGACAAGGTAGTGCGTACAGCCGAACAGGTATATGAATGAATTTAATTATAATTAATATAGATGTCTCTTCAGTCGCAGCATGTGGTCGTTTATTGTTCATAGCTTGAATACTTATGTTTTGTTTAATTATTATATTGAAAAAATATTTTTAAAGAAATGAAAACAAAAAAAAATAGTACAATGTAATTATGGTTATCTAAAAAAATAAGTTAATAATAATTAGGGATAAAATTGTGTGATGATGTAATGTAACTTTGAAGTGATACATTTTTGCAAAGAAAAAAAAGTAGTTGGTCAAAAATAATAAATGGAAAAATCACTTCATCAAAATCATTATCAGTATTGAATGAAGTTGCTAATAAAACATTAAAGTGTAACAGAGCCAGATATATCTTGTTTCTTTTTCTATTATGTTCTGGTGAAATTAATCTCTTTACTAAAATAAATATTTTCAAATGTAAAAGAGACAAAAACTATATCTCTATTTAAATGTATAATGTTGGAAAGAGAAAGAATATTCTTATGAAAAATTCGGACAATTTCTTTTTCATAGGTGCTACTTTTACATAGAGCTATTTTAAATAAATGTTTACTGGATATCTAATGTACCCACTAATTAGGCCGTGAAATTAGGTAAAATTAATTCAGAACAAAATTACACAAACATATCAATTTATCTAATTTACATCGAGATTTTCTTCGTTTCTTTCAGCCTATTCACCTCCTCGGTAGTCAGTGAAGCTTACAGTGCGACCTCTATCCATCCTAATAGTATGTTCCACTCACCACCGATCGCCATATGTTGCCCCCACCCCACCCCCACCCTCACCATCCATTTAAATGTGTTCAATATATCAGCTACTTTAAATAAATCGTCTCCCTACACTACTACAGTACTGTGAGTCCCATTCAATCTAAGTCATGTGACCTATCTCAAAATGTCACGTGACTTATAGGTTTACAAACTAAAATAGAAGGGGATGGAAAAGGGGTCATGTGACCACATCAGATCACGTGACTTTAACATACACGTGTGTTAAAGAAAAATTGCAGAGGCGTTATCAATTAACAACGCATACGGAGCTACTCTTGAATGCAAATGTTAGTGTATTTTTATGAATATTGAATATTAATTATTTTAAATATAATTGTGAGATGAAAGATATTTGGAGAAACTTTTCTTATGTAATTTCTTGTTAACGGAAGTTTTATATTTACATGGTTATTTCTTACTTATTTAATGAAATCTTTATGCAAAGCTTTTTTAAATATTAGATAACGTATAAGAGTCAAGATGTGACAAGAAGGTAAACGGGGAAGGGGATAGTTAGGTATCAGAAACGTTATGACGTCACATGCAATATAAAATATAAATGGCTTGAAGAATAGTGTAGGTTTATAAAAAAAGTTAAAAAATGAGCTAAATTTTTATTTAAATAGCAGGAAATTTGTGTGAAGCAATTTCTGGATGGCTCCTTAACTGATGACGTAAATACATGCAGTATTTACAATGTTAATAACTAATTCAAATACCCAGTAAACATTTTGGAGTCACTTTGACATCATATTGAAGATGCGTATGATTTTTTTGTCATGAAGGAGTTCATTTACAGTTTAGTTTCTCATAGGCGTTCATATGAAATGTCTATTTCATCGGCTACAAATGGCGAAACCACTCCACCTGTCGGAATACAAATGAAGATAAAGTTGATGCGAACTATAATTGAAGTGGAATAGTGATAGAAACGCCGCAAAGCGAGACACTTAACCAAATTGTTAACTAGATTGATAAATAATATTAAAAATAGCTACTGGAGACAATTCAATTAAGGATTATATCTAAGAAAAAGAAAGTTACTTCAACATTTTTAGGACGGTCATTAACAGTTTTCGTAAAGTCATTATTTTCACTGAATATATGTATATGTACACTGTATATGCACTAGTATATGTATTTCCAGTTAAAGTAATGAAAATTGACATAGAAAAAATACGCAAGGCAATTTGAAATTTCACAAAACATTTCGTTGTTCGTTGCATTTCGTATTAATACAAATAAAGAATACACTAGCAGAGTATAATTTTTTCTTTCAATTACATAAAGGACTTTCCACAATGTACTTATATTTTTCTTTCTGTTTTCATTTTTCCCGCTTTGTTAAATAAGAAACTTGATTTCCCTGAGGATTTTACTGCATTACAACCGATGGCATGGGATGCAATGCAATAGCTTGCCACGATTTCAGATTTCACTATATATTAATATTTTAAGAAATTTGTATTTTTTTCCTTTTTATTTTTCATTTTTAATATCTCAATATGTGTATACTGCAGAAGATATTTATACGAAAAACCCGATATATATTTGCTTTGTACAATGTCGCCATCTCATAATAGCTTGCTACACTAGAACAAAATGTACTTTAGTAATGTAAACGATTAAATATCAGTTATCAATTTAATTTTGTATATAGCAAGTTTTCTTAGTTTTTTTAACCTTACAGGGTCCAATGTTTTAAATTAAAAATATTAAATTAAGAAAAACTGTATTATATTATAACCTCCAATATGTAGCAATCTATCAAAATGCAGTAGGATTTACTTTTCAAAGAAGTTATAGTAGAAAACAATTTCTATTACTAATTGTTATTAAAAACAGCAATTTTAATTATATCATATACAAATTTTGTCGAACTGTCAAAATTTATATTACTAACGAAGCATAAGCACCAACTAAATTAACTAAACTTAAATTAAAACACAAATGTAAAAAGGAATGCTTAAAAGAGAACCTGAAATCTAGATTACAATATTAAATAAAAACAGTAAATTAAATATCAAAACAGTGAGTGGGAATGAGGCTTTACGTAACTAGTATTCCAAACAATTAAAGTTTTTATAGAAAATGTAACACTTTAATAACCTTGTAGTAAGCTAAAAAGTGTGAAACTGCATTGCAAGATATTTTCTATATGAAAAGTAGATAATGAACCTTGATATTAGATTGAGGTAAGCTATCGTATCTCATCAGATAATACACATCAACCATATTGCTTTTAAAAGTTACATATGTTGTCTTTATAGTCTTAATAATGCTTATTAGCTAACTGGGCCTAAAAGTATTGATTACTTTAACAAAATAAAAATGATTAAGAATAATTTTGAAATCTAGTTTCAGTTTTAAAATAATCGTTCATACTCATACAAAAACATAACCTATATTTTGATGACATCGATAAATATCTGCAACATATTTCTAACTCATAAAAACATATTTTGTAATAACAACATAAAAATAACATACAATTTTATGATGAAATAAAATTGAAACCAATTTGAACATTTTTATATGCGATCATTTTCATATTGTGATAAAATCAAATATTATTATTATTTTTCGCGGTCTTGAGAAGTGTGTTTCCTTTTTTCCTCCTTTTTTTTCTTTTTGGAGAATTGTAAGAGAATTTTTTCATTCTTGCGAGGGGAGTGTTGAGAATTATTAGGTTTACGAATGGATTTACCACCCACTGGCGTCGCTGATAAGACGTCAAGACCATGCAGGTAGGCCAACCCCCCCGCACCGCCCCGCCCGCCTTGTTGTTGATGTTAAAAACCAGAAGCACAAGACAACTAATACCATACGAACAATATTAACTCTTAGCAATTATGACTATATGTATTTATCATCGTAAATAAGTTTACATTTTACATTAATAAACATACGTTTACTTATAGTAAAAATTACGTTTTCTAACGTAAAAAAAATGCTTACGCAGCTGAGTCTTGTTTCGCGGCGTGCACTGTTCGATTTTTGTGTTGTCTAAAAATAATAAATAACACTTGCTTTCTGTTCTATTCGGTATCTAATTCTAAGTTACTGTTTGATGTTCTTGAGCTCTTGCGTTTATTTAGCGTCTATTTGGCGATGTGCCCGAGTGCACCAACCGCGTTGGACGGCTCTGACCTAAACACTGACTCACAATAACGTGTTTTTATGCAAGATTGTATAATATTTCTATATAATGATTATATATGTAAAAATATAATGTATATTTTAAGTTGACTGCATCTTATATTTTAAGGGGGCCGTTCGGTATATTTGGTCAACTTTCTTTGTTGACACTTTCTTAAGAATTCCAAATTACCTAGTAAACATTTTGGAGTCACTTTGACATCATATTGAAGATGCGTATGATTTTTTTATCATGAAAGAGTTCATTTACATTTCAGTTTCTCATAGTTGTTCATATGAAATGTCTCTTTTATCGGCTACAAATGCGAAACTAAAGTTAAACTAAAAATAAAATTGATGCGTACTTTAATTGAAGTGCAATAGTGACAGAAACGCCACAAAACAAATTGTTTACTGGGTAAAGTAATATATCTAAATTTGAAAAATAAACAAAGCTGAAGGTTTTTATAATACTTGTGGGTAACATATCAAACGTAACCACTGATTTTTTCATCAAAAAAAGAGAGGGGGTTTATTCGTTGGATTATTTTTGAAGAAGTGACATTTCTTATGGGGATATGTTAAAGAGCCATTGCTATTCCATCGAATTACAAACAATCGAAAATGTAAGTACATGAAAATTATGAACAACAATTTAAAACAAATTTCTACTAAAGGTGAACCAAACTCTATACTAACTTTTGACAAATTAACAACATTTATGCGTCCAGAATTAAACATAAGTATTTCAAAAACAGTTTTTTTACAAATGGTGTTATAAGACATACAATTAAATCCATGTTTTCTGTTTATCGGATTTATAATACTAGGCATATTGCAGTATTTTCCAAAGAATTAACAAATTTGAAATAATGATTTTTCTACTAATTCCATCTCTACCGTTTCGTTATCAGAGTCCCGCAGCAAACATTTTATCTATTAATTTAGCGACCAGAGTTTCGGTTTAATCCTATTTAACAGACCAACAGTTTTCAGCGGATTAAATTCTGTTTGATTTGATTAACTGATAACACAATTTAACGATTTATAATTAAATTTCAAATAAATATGCGTACTGGCAGTTTGAGTGACCGATTATTAAGAATAAACATACTATAGGCTAAATAAGAGCTAAGAAAAATTACGCAACTTTATACTCTGAATAGAATTAAATCTTTTGAGAGGCAGGTTACCTCAAGTGGTTATCTGACTAATTCTTCTATTAATATTAACTAAAAACAGTTCATATAATGGCGACAGAGGAGGCAGAGAGAAGAAGAGAAGAAGTTACAAGTGTGGAAGAGGAACTAAGGAGAAGAGACAGGAAGATACAACAACAGGAAAGAATTGAGAAGACTAATTATAACAAAAGATATAAAACTATTTGGGAGAGAGAGATACCAGAATACTCAAGAGAAAAAGGCACAAAAAATTCAGAGTGGAAAATGAGGAGAAAGGAAACTGATACTAGGCAAATAGTGATGAAAGGATGACAGGGTATGTTTTATGTGAGAAAAACGTAATAAACAAAAAGAATGTTGTGCAGTTATTAAAGGGTGGCAGTGAAGGGAAGAGGTGGATGGCGGAGATATAGAAAAGGAACGAGGAATGGAGAGTAGAAACAGGAGGGAAAGTAGCAGGAGGAGCGAAGCAGTAGTAGTAGCAGTTTTGTTTTTATTTTTATAAGGATATTTTGTTTTTCGTTCGGAAAGAGTGAGATTGTTTAGATATAATAAGGATCAAAATTGTTCAAATCACAATGATATGTAAATAAATGGCAAAAACATTAAAATAAAATTTAAAAAAATTAAAACATTATATAAAAAATAGATTATTTAATGTCACATAAGTCACTATGTTTACTAATAATGTTACATAGTGCATTTACAATGCACACGGCGTGCGTCACGACGTTCGTCCGTCCTCCCATCCCTATACAGTCCCATCGTGAGAGCTAAATCTAATTTTTCACTTTAAAGCAATGTTACTTCTTCTCTTTTAAACCCTATACTTGTTCGAACTATGCGTGCGTTAATAATGAAATTGTCGTTTTAAAAAAAAATCCAACAGATTGAGAGCTAACCAACCTTAAGCTGAATATAAAAACACAGCTAATAAAGTTTATGCGAATTACATTTAAAAAATATAATCAAATATAAAACGTATGTACAAGCATATAGCGGATTACTTCACTGCTTTACTGCGATGTGTCATAAAAATTGAGATTATAAATATTTTTTTGAAACCTACGATTTTGTTATTATTTTTTGTTTTATTTTCGCGGGTAGCCATGATTCACGGAAACACATAATGCTTGCAGACAGTGTGTCCAACTTTATAAATTAAAAAACCACTGTGTATTTATTAGTGTAATAAACAAAATCTATTTTTCTCTTTTTGTTACATGTTTTTTATGAAACAGAAAAGAGTTTCATTTTCGCATTTATGAATAAATAAACTCGCAGTAGACCTAATAATTAATGGGCTGGTTCATTTGGAGTACGATTTTAGGCGCATGGGGCCTGAATAATACGTTTAGAATGATTTAAGGCTAAATTAGAACTTTTTAGATTAAATAATACCAGGTTTTGTTTAAGTAAAATGTTACATGGATATAAGGTATTATTATTTCATATAGAAATTTTTAATATGTTTTAAATTCTCTGCTCCTTTTCAATGTTCTTCCTTCTTGCTATGTTTCTCCTCTGCCTCCTCCTTACTTCCAATCGTTTCTCCACACTCACTCTGGGTACAAAGTTTCTCCTCCTTCTCTTTTTTCTTTCTTCTCGTTTCTTATTACTCCTTCCTTCTTGCATGTACCTCCGTCTTTCACCTATTCTTCTATCGACAAACCCTCTATTTTCTTTTCCCTATCCTTCCTAACATAGCTTTTTCTCCTCATATATTCTTAATTCTCTTTTTTTTCTTTTTTCTCCCTCTTGTTTCGGTATTTGCCCAAAATTTAAATCTATCACAGCGCACACTACCCATTCTTCTCTCTTCTCTTTCTCATATCCATTTTTATGTTCGGCGCGTAATTACATTTCAATAAAATAACAATACGTTATAGAATCAATAATTTATAAAATGTTTACATAAATATGCCTTAAAGCTTCACTAAATATTAAACTTAACTTTAATCAAAAAGCTCAGCACATAAGATGTACGAGTATGTAGTAAATATTACGAAATCCCAATAGATGTTAAGAAATAAAGACTTAAATTTAATTTGAGCTTTTCAAACGTGTTATAAATAACAAATTCTTCTTCTTATTTAAAATAAATTTGTAAAATGTACCTTTAGAACTTATTTTCTTTACATTTTTATAATAGATAAAAGCTCTATAAAGCTCCAAAAGTTCTATTCAATGATTTGAAACCTTTTTTCTCTTTAAAATACGATTGAAACATACTAAACTTGCTATTTAAGCCACGTATGGTATGTTAGTGTTTACATTTAAAGAAATTATTTGATGCGCATACAAAACTAGAAATCCAGGTGTAAATGTACCTTAGAGTTGGAAATTCGTATTTTCTATTCTGAGAAACGTGCTACAATTTCCATTAGATGATATAAATTCCTAAAATATGCACTAAGCTAGTTGATTAGGTGCTGATAGCGGATCTAGTCGATTACTGACATAGACACATTTTATATCTTTTCATTTTTTTGTTTGCATTAACTGCATAAACAATCTTCCCACTGTTTTACTTTTGTTTTTAATTTAGTATTTAATTTAAATTGTATAGCATATGTGAATATAAGTAGTCATTATCAGCACCATTTTTAATTCAGAGTTTAATTTGTTACGAGTTTCCTTTGTATTTTTTTAGAACCTTAAAAGGTTCAATGTTTCTAAATTAAAAGTACTATAATTACTAGATAAGTACTATAAGTACTAGAACTGTATCCTATTATAACTACCAAAATGTAGCAATCTGTCTAAATGCAGTAGGATTTATTTTTAAAAGAAGTTCAATGTCAGTTTGTCAAAGTAAAGAAATAAAAACAATTTCTATTACTAATTTAAAGTTTGAGGAACACCTATTTTCGACTACCCTGTTCGAATTTATATTACTAACGCCGCAGGCTCATCAACTAAATTAACTCAACCCAAATTAAAACAAGAATGTGACAAAAAATGCATATTCTGGAAACCTGAAAACTAGATTAAAGTATTTAATAAAAACGTAAATCAAATATCAAAACAGTGAGGCTTAACATTAAAGAAGTTCACAGAACTAAATAATAATTAGCAATGTTGGAGAAATATTAGGCAGCTTGTAGCATGCTATAAATCTTGAACATTGCGATACAATTTCTATGAGAGATAGAAAATAATTCTTAGAATTAATTAATTTATAATAAGCTAGCAAGCGACAAAGCGACGTTGTTTTCTAATTAAGAATTTCTCTGTAAACTACAGAGCTTGGAAATCGAAACAATGTCTTCTTAAATAATTAACGCTAGTATAAGATAGATCGGAGTTCGCTTCTAGAAGTCAGAATTATTCGTAGGATGGATTTCAGTAAAAACATTAATAAAAATTAAGATCATTAAAATAGAAAAATTGAAGTTGAAAATAAATTTTATCAATGAAATGTAAAATAATTCAGCAATATCTCAACATCATCCCCTAATAGATACTAATAGAAACCACTTATAAATCTCAGAATATTATTTTAAATCCACCCAACAAAACGTAATATAATACGCCTACAATTTTGAGCGCTACTAAACAATATGTGTTTACATATAAAGTATAAAAAAATATATATCTTTTAGTTCAATTTTAAAACACTTTAAAAATTCCTAAGGGTGTATTTCTTATTTTAAAACTAGGGTTGATTTTATTTCCAACCCTAAAAAAAACATTATCAGTAAAATAAATAAACAGGGTGCAAAAAAAAATGACTTCTAAAATATTTTAAAAGATAAAGTATCGATAATAGTGGTTATATAGTGTATATCAATTTAAAATAATGCTCTGTCGCGGGAATGAAGGATGTAGGGGAAGTGGGAGTGGTTGTGACTGCTAGACAAATCTTAAATAAAAAGAAAATCAATTCTTAAAACCGATTCTCGTAAAATTAACTGAACTATACCGTGTCGACTGTCGAATTAAACTGCTAACTTCACAAACGGTAGGTAAAGAAAATTGATCAAAATTTTGAGAAATTTGAGAAAAAAGGTCTCACAAAAAGAGGTTAAATGTAACTCCAATTGGATATTCAAAGATAAACGGCTGTTCTACTTCATTTTAGTAGTTCCTCATTTTTTCATTCTCATTTTTTTGTTTAAAATTTTCGTAGTTTTACATAGAAAATTGAAAATGTATCGGATGGTACAAATATCAGATACATTTCTTAAATATTTGACAAATTTTATAGTTAAAATAAGAAAAGAAAATAAGAAAATAGAAAAAAAATATTATTTAAAAGGCACTTTAAAAAAATTGATATCAAAATAAATAAAACACGATATTTTATATCTTTGAAATTTCCAATGCTTTTATTCAAATACATTTTCTTTTAAAGTTAAATATTTTTTTAAACGCACACACATACATATACACTATAGTGTGGGAGTTAAAACATATGGTTTCCCTTTTTCTATAAACTTTATTTTATAAGTTTTGACTTTCAATTTTTATTCTAAAGTAATTCGATATATCAAAAAGTTTACTGTCAGAAATTGCTGAAAATTAAGTAACCTGTCTGTGTATACGATTGTCATATAAAAACATCTGTTACGGGGACATACAATGTAAGAAGGCGTAGGTCACATACGTGACGTAAATAGTACGTAAATTAGTCCTACTTTCGTTGATCGAATTTCTTAGTACTTTTTAATATTTATATGTACTTGCAGTTTATATTATTGAAGCCGTGTTGAAAATGTGTATGACCTAATTTAACGGACTCAAACTGAGAATCATAAAGATCCGCTCTAAAATTGTTCAATGATTCTTACATTTCATTAGAACTAATATTGAAATTTTAAGTTTTAATTTAAAACACAATTCTTGAACGTTTCCTTAATATCATGCAAATGACTTTATTAAGATTATCTAAACAGTAAAAGCTTAACACCTTACCCGCGCAATATTATCTAATATATTTTTTAAATTAAACATATTTTTTTGTTGATAATGTATTTTTTTATGATTTCTTTCGTCCCCTAATATTTTACTTTAATCTCTTGCTATAATAATATTCACGAAATTGCTTTTTTAATTGCCGCTTTTAAAGATAAAAACGTAAAATGACAGTCATTTTAAAAAGTCACGAGCGTAAGTAATCATCGGTTAGTTGGTCGGAGCTTCGTTCGTGAATTGATGTGATACAAGTAGTTGTTGGATTGTAAACATAGATGGCTCTGCATAAATTAAACATTGAAATAATAAAAATCAAATATACATGTTTTAAAGTTGAAGAGTATATTTAATCAGTTTGATAAGATAAAGCTGTCAGGAATATAAGCGGTACACAAACCATGAAACTTTACCAAATTTCAATTCGTTTACGGTTAAGCTCTTGTCAAAATTTTGATAATAAAGTGACACACGCAAGCGGGTGTGGGGGGGAGCGGTATATTGGTTAAAGGGGAGGTTCACAAATTACGACAAGGGACGAAAGGGTGTAATGTAAAATATATTTAAAAAAAAGTGTAATTAGTTAAAATTTTTATAACAGAATGTGACAAGGACGTGAGGAAGAGAGGGGGGGGGGGTCAGAATAGTAATAAATGTGTGTGATATAATTTATGTATGGTTCCAAAGAATGTTATTATTTTTTTGCACATTGTTTGTGGAATTTATCTTAAGATAGATTTGACAGTGCGCCTTTCTATATATCCTCCGGTTCAGTATCTTAAGACACTCCTGCAGTGGATTACAAGTCCTTTATTCTGCAGATACAATTTTTTTTCTTGAGATACACATATTAATATTCTTCTATGTTAACAACATAACCTGTCGAAAGTAATTCATATATTTTTTTTTCAATATCATCTTGTACCTCCAACGTTATTCGTTTTTCGTATGGACTACAAAACAGCAATGTGGACTAGCCAAGCAGCCTAGCACGAAGCACCCTAGCACCTAGGAGTCTCACAGTCTAACACTGAGTGAAGGTTTTGTATTTCGAAATTCTACTCACATTTTGATTATAAAACGTGTCTTGAATTATTTATCACGGTAGTAATAGTGGCGTACTGCTCTTGCTTCTCGTGGTGATGGTCCTAGTCGCGAAGGGTTGTTCTAGTGCGGCGTTCTGGTGCACTGTACTATATAGCTAGCTATGTGCCCCCTAAGGCAAGTTTCTCGTTCCTGATAACACATCACTACGACTATATTGCGCCAGCTAAGACCTTGCTTTATCGTTAGTGTAGCTCGCAGTGTTTATAAATACAACATACACCTTAACGTTCATATATCTTGCATGTGTGTGTGTGTGTGAAAACAGGCACGAACTAGGAGAAACAATATTCATCTACAAATATTATTATTCTAACTCTTTACGTAGATCATAAAGAAAATGTAGAAGATAAGATCGTAAGTGACATATATGTTTCAAAATTTCAATTTAATATCTGAATTTCGTATGTTGATAAAGCATTGCTTTTTAATGGGAAAAAAGTGAAATAATGGCTTGGCAAGTCGTCTTCGGATTAGCTTTCCCATTAAAAAGCAGTGTTTTACCAATACACGAAATTAGGACGTAAGTCACAACTGAGCACTGAAAACAAACTCCTGCTCTACAAATCCATACTTAAACCAGTATGGTCATATGGTTTTTAACTATGGGATACTGCATCTACCTCTAACATTGAAATAATCCAAAGATTTCAGTCTATAACGCTAAAGATTGTCGCAAATGCACTATGGTTTGTACCTAATAACATAATACATCGGGATCTGGATATACCCACAGTTATGAAGAAATAGTGCTTAGAATCAAAGCATACAAAGAGAGAATACTTGAACATCCAAACAATTTGACCAGCTGTCTAATGTCCAATAATTTGGTAGTGTGCAGACTAGAAAAAAAAGTATCTTAAGACCTATTAAGCAATTAATCAGGATCTAGAATCTATTGAAATTGAGGGATGAGTCGATGGCTACACCCCGCGCAAGACACTTCATTTACATTCTTATCACTGAATGTCTTGCAAACAGGACAGATTGTAATAATCTTTAGTAATCAAATAAAAATAATCAATACAAGGAATTCAGGTTTTTCCATTCTTCAAAAAATTAAGATAATTAAAAAGAAAACATCAATGGACGATGGTTATATTGTATGTTATACGCAGCAACAACAGAGATAGATTAGCTGAGATAGAGATGGTTGCTTTTCAAAGGCACCTCGTTGAAAACGCCGATGAGAACACATTTATACGACTAAACAAACAGACACCGCTAGAAACCAGATGTATCGCTACATACGACTTTCCTCCCGCTTCCCTTCTCTTCCATATTTGATACGTTAAATCTAATGCCTTTGATGCGAGCCATTTGGATCCGACCACGTGATTACTACGTCCATCTATTTTTTGTACAATTTTTACCGGCTTGCCTATCAAAATATGGTCGGAAGTACCTTTACCTCTACATATCTAACCTTTAAATGTTTTATGGGCGCCCTTGCCTAACCCTCCCCTGATGATATGTATTTTCAGTGTGGACTATATATGTACACAACATATAGATTGATTCCTTCAAGGCAATACGCGTACAGAATCATGGTGTAACATAGAGCAGTAATCCTACAGTGTGGTATATATGTATACTAGAAATATAGCGACGTCCGTGGCCGTCCACAGAACCTTGTAGCAGCCCAAATCGCCTGAAGGTGTAAACAAATATAGCCATATTACTAAAAGATATATTAGATTTAGGTTAAACCGAAGGCTCAGCGCCCTCAAGCCCTAAACAGAGCGCGACATGAATTTTAAAATATCAATTTAGATATCACAATGGGAAGTCTAATTAAAATGAAATTTAGTGTGGGGTATCGATTAAAACCACTCTGAACATCGTGCCATAAATATATTAGGAAAACACCAGCTTGTACTTGTTAATATAGTGGTGGAAGTGGAGGAAATGGAGGAAGAACGCACACTAAGATGTTTTGTAAGAGTTCTAGAAGAAATTTAAGTGAAGATAAGAACATGTTGGTTAACAATTTAGTAGTTGAGTTCGTTATATGAAACTTTGTCATCTAAGACGTCAGGTAACTTAAATTAAAGACCTGTATTCATGGGTAGTTGGTGTCTATACTGGAGACGCTTACTTGTAACCAGAGGAGGCTGCAGACTACGAGAATTGGTAGTGCTCTTTACTGGCTTATAGAGAATTGTGACTTAAGGGAAAAAAAATTAATTCATTTTCGTAATGTACATATATTTAAGTATACACACAGGAAATTTCAAGTCAATCCTGCGATTATTTTCGAAGTTATGTAAGTTGAAAAAAAATAGTGCTTTTGAAACTTAAAAAGAGTTGTTTTTAAAAAAAGTGACCAAGATTTCTCAGAAACGGCTGAACCGATCTATCTCAAATTTTAACACAAGCTTCTTAAGTATATTTTTTAGAAATTAATCGAAGGTTTCATCTCACTGATAATATTTTTTTCTTTATAAACAATTTAAGGCCAAAAATTGATTCTTTTTTTTTTGAGAAGCCGCCATTTTGTCAAAAAAAAATTATTTTGCTTAATCCTTCGATTAATTTCTAGATTATACATTACTTTAACAAAATCCGTTTGGTTTTCCATTTTAAATAATCCAGTCCAGAGATATAGTGGTGCCGCAAGATGCCTTTTTTGAGAGGAGCTCCTGGAGATCAGCTATAGCAGCTTCAAATTTATTATTTTTGCAAATATAAAAATATTTTAATACAGTTAAAAGTAACCGTAACATGTGTACAAATTTTTACAATAATACAATTAATAGTCTTCTCGGGAAACTGTATATAATCCCTTAAAGTTACAATAAAACGACATTTGCTTAATAATAATGTCATTTTTTATATATTAAATCAATCCGACGACTTTTATTCGCGACGAAATGGTCAATGGTCATGTTATATTAATTCTACAAGCCCCGGTAATCTTAATTCTCATGTGGTACACAGATCAACGCCAGATTTTTCATATAGTTTGCACTGAGTATCTTCTGTCTCACGCGCTAGGCGATGTATCGCATATTCCATATAGCGTTAATGCCATTAGCTCCTATTGATGTACCTTTTAGTTAACAATTTCACATTTTCTTTTTATTGACGGACATATGCTTAATACCATAGATTATAAAACCAAATATTTGTGGCGCAATATCCGTTTTCACGGTTCCTTTAACAAGGATTTATCTCGACGTCGATTTTACTGCAGGATTTCCAATTATATAATATCTAACAATCTGTACAATACATACATACATACATATCCCTTATATCGTGGACTACTGTTTATAACATATTGAAATTAATCCGATTTCGTCGAATTAGATTATTATCAAATTTATGTGTCCTATGGTCTATGGCAGCGGTTCTCAAACTTTTTACTTCGAGCCCCCTTGCATAATCCAGCTGTAAGCCGGGCCCCCCTACATGTAAGCGTACTATTAATTATAAGGGAGTCACATTTTAACATTTTACAGTCAATTTCTATTTAGTTAAGTTTTGCACATTCTATGCATACTCTAATGGGGCAATATGTTTAATCGTACTCAAACAACAAATTCTATACAAAGAATTACAATTTATTTAGGTATTTTAGCTACTATAATACATAATTGTTATTTGTAACTCAAAGCAATAATAATAAAAAGAGCTTCAGTGTGAAGGATGTGCTTGTTTTTTTCTGCGCATAGTTTCTTGAAACGCGGTGTCAGTTCTGATAACGCTATACTCTGAGTTCCTTGGTCACATCCAGTCTTGAGCGATATTTACTCTTCATGGCAGCTAGAGCAGAAAACCCGGTTTCACAAGAGTGAGTGAGTATTGCGAATGGAGTGAGTATTTTCAATGCCCTTTCACTCAAAATTGGATGTTCCTTTTGTACACCAATCCAGAACGATGTGAGAGAAGATTCTTAAAACTTCATTTTAAGCCCAGTGCCACCTTGGAGGTCAATGAGATTTTCTTTTTCCTTCATGTTGAGGAAGACACTCATCAACTGATGGTTTGAACGGGTTTTGAATCCATGCCAAACCGTCCAAGTTCTCATTAAAATATTTTTCCAAACAAGATTTGAGGATTTCTAAGTGTTTAAGAAAGCATAGTTGGAAGTAAAGTAAATTTAATTAATTTTTCAACCAAGCTTTGGGCCCCCCCTGAGCCTTCATTGCGCCCCCCTTAGGGGTCGCGCCCCACACTTTGAGAACCGCTGGTCTATGGTTATCTCTCTCTCTCTCTCTCTCTCTCTAATCATATATACGTTTATCTCACTCGCACTTGTTAGAAAAATATTCCGACCATATATACATATATACCAATGCTTTATAACTACATAGCAACATCATTAGAGACTAATTAACATATGATTAAACAAGGATCAATAATTACTTGCATAAATAAAATGAATATACGTATATTTTCATTGTAATTGTGTTGCATTTTCCTCTATAAATGAACATATGCATATTTAATAACTTTTTAATTTAATTATACCAAATTTAATTAGTGATTTTATAAATTTATTAATTAGTCTATTTAGTAAGGTGATAATTAGTGTAAAATTGCGATATTTTATTATAACATTATATAACTACCTGTATGTATTCGCTTTGATTTCGAAATTATAAACCAAATATGTTAACATTTTTGTTTACCGTTAAAACTACCCTTGGGCTAATTAGCCTGAAGCGTATGGCTCCATGCTAGTGCCGGGGTATATTCAAGGTAAAATAACACATCACTCAATAAGTTCGTAGGGTGACATATAGATGGCGGTACTATAGACAAATCCACATGTGTGTTAGACAGTACCAACATTCAGACGATATGTGTCAAAATTTCATTACTTTTTGATCATTAATTTACGACTTATAGTGGTTTTAGGGACGTCACTTTTGTAATTTTCAAAACAATGGAAAAAATCTTCATTCAGATAGTGGTGCCAAGGTTATGTCATCCTACAAACTTATTGATGATGTCGTATCCCGGGGCAGTCTTAGCCATTGCGAGGCCCCGGGCGGCAGAATATTGCGAGGCACTTGTTCTTTGCATAATTTATGTAAGTATTTTTGATGATAATTGACGAGAAATGAAATTTTATATTGGAAGTTTTATAAAAGTTGACAAGCACAAAGACGACAAATATTAATGATGATAAACTAAGGCACATGAATGTCTTGAAAGATATACGCAGGGATTCTAGTGGGTTTTTTAAAGAGCGAGGCGCGAGATTCAAATACATATATAGTAATGAATTTTCGTATTTGGGTTGTTGCGCGAGAATACGAGGCCTCGGGCGGTTTCCCTGCTTCTCACCCCGAAAGGCCGCCTCTGGTCGCATGTATATATATTTTTTTAATTTTTGTCACCTTCTACTAACTACGCAATGTATATGATACATAACCGGAAAATATAACGCTGGTTTGGGGAACAAACTCGAAATCACTGTGTGTATTAATTGTATATTTTTTACTAACACCAAGATCTTTGCACCGATGGAGATTCCAGACTGTCTCACGACCAGACACCTCTGCGCACACCACCGCTACCCTCCTACTCATTAAATCTTTATAATAATATCAAAACGCAAATTATTAATCACTTGTCTCGACGGCTGAGCGGCATAACGCTTCAGCGCCATCTATTTTTAAGTCTCTAACATACGCGTAATATCTGTTATAACGCGATTTCATATTATGCGTAAGACATTAATCAACAGTTTTATGTTTTACAACAGTTTTCCAGTTATAAAACCAACACATTTACCAACAAGATTAGCTGTAAACGTTTTCACCAACCAGAACATTTTTTCTCTTAATAATTTTATTTCACTCAAGTGCAAGTGTCCTTAAACTCGTGTCTGATGCCTCCTCCTGTCATGTCTGCGTGGTGCGTTTACCTCCACGCCGTGGTTCCATATTGGCCTATAATTGGAATCTAATATAGTTATTTTTTGAAGTGGGCGGCACCGGCCCCTGCCCCTCGACACTCACATGGTTTCTGTGGTTGACACGTTGTCTTTAAGGGCGCTTTAAGGGTTGGTTTTGGTTTTATCATTTAGACATGTACGTATACTAGTGGAGACACGCATTAGATAGGGTTGTATTGACACAACCCCACTGTTAACTATTCGTCAAAGTAGGGGTGGAAATTGTGGGTTGTGATAAACTAGTACTACGTTTGAAAGTTATACGTTAAATATAGTATGGTACAATATGAAAATAAATTGTGAGAGTAAGGTCGGAGCCTTATTTACCACTGGGAAAAGTAGGCCCGGTAAAAAAGTGGCCCCTATAAAAGTGTTTTTCAGATTTCTTTTGTTAAGAGACCAGCGAATAACGGTAACGTAACTTTTTAGATCACAGAGGATCATTTATTAAAAAGGGCAATCCTTTATCTATATAATTTTCGCAGAACTGGAACTAATAAAAACTTAATGGACTAAAACTACTGGTACAGAAAAGAATGTTCTAAAAACTAGCTCTTAAATCACACCTCCTTCACCCCATAACTCTTTGTTTCCTCATATTGTTCCACCCCACCTTAAACCCACTTCTAAAATCATCTCAACTTCAAAAATGTTCTCGAACCGTCTTTACTCTCCTACATATTTGTTAATATAATATTATTGATAGAGATTGTGGATATAAAAAAATGTTGTTTTAAATGAAATTTCTTGGTAAGCTCCATTTAATTATATAATTTTAAGAAGTGTTATTTTTTGATACGAGTGGTTCGTAATAGAAATAACTAAAAACGGAACGATAACAGTAATCAAAAAACATTGTTTACCAAAATTTTGTTATGGCCTACAAAGAAGAAAGAAAGTAAATAATTATGGATATTTTAAATAACAAAATTAATAATTTCGGTCACCAGTTTCCGCCACAAATAGTCATGGTCCCCAAATTCTGGAACATCAAATTTCATGAGAACTCGTGTTCATATTAAAAATTTAAATAAATTTCAAAGTGATACCATTTTAATAACCAATATTTCAGATTTCATTTTAAACCAGTGTAAACGGTTTGTAGCGTCAGGCCTTTAATATTTCTTTTATTAATTATGTAAATGGTACATTTGCGTTTATTAGGTATAGGTTTACTATTTTAGTAAAGACCGTAGTTATTTGATTATGCTACACAAAAACCAAATTGATTTTTCGCAATGAAAAACAAAATCTGATCAACAACGAACAAAATAATGTAAATTTCTGCTTGACATAGATATCTGCAGCATTTCACAGTCTTACATACAGGTCTCAAACCCAACCAACCAACTATATTTTCAATAGAGATATCACTTTCTTTAACAGAAATCAATGTTTTTGTTTCTAACTTATCTAAGTATATTACCTCCCTGCCCTTATTTCACAATCTGTAACCCCTTTGATCAATGATAGTACTACTAGACTACACATCAGTATGGTAAGGGGTGATAAGGGAAGGGTATGTTAAGAGAAGTGGGGTACAACGTTGGTGACTTTATGTAATGAATTTCTCATCTAAAATCATGACATTTCAATCATCGCAACGCGACACAATCGTCAAAACTAACCCTCAAAAATGCACCCCGAAAAACCTTGAAACCTAAAACCCTAAAATGTTGAATCTGGAATTTAGATCCTGAAGTTGGGGAGGGGGTGAAGAGCACCAAACAGAAATCAAAATGTCAAGTAAATTAAAACAGTCCGACTTAGTGATTAAAAGGTTGGGTTTAGATAGATTTTGAACCACAGCGGGTTGTTGCTTAATAAGGAGGGTTTAACTGTGAACGTTAGAAAATGCCCTGTAGATTAAAAATATACAACGTGTATAAAATTAATTAAACTTGCAAAAATTATTTCTTATTTTATTTATTTAACGTTTGCCTATTTCCAATACTACGCTACCTAATAAATTAAATTGATTAAGTATGTATATAATCAATTTAACTTAATAACAACCAAATCCAAAACACATAACTTTGATCCGGGGGTAAAATTAATTTCTGTAACTCATGTTGCCAACAATGACTGACATGTTTCAAATCTATGTGTTTCAAAAGAGCGCGCAATTTAAAATTCAAATTACTGTTGGGACAGATTTTATTATTATTTTTTTAATATCTAATACTCTAATAGCATAATATATTTAATTCAAAATCAATCTGCATATGACAACGCTCATTATCACTCATTGTTTACACGTACAGAAAAAGAGAGAGAAAGACTCCTGTAAACCTGTCAGGGAGACACAGGAATACACGGGAACAGCAGTAGAAGCCAAATTGGCAATCTGTGATACAATCAATTACAATGCATTTCGTTTAAATGATAGACGGGGAAGGAAGAAGGTCTGGTGAGTGGTGGTACTGCTGGTGGTAGAGTGGTTCATAAAATGTCATAAGGTCACGTGACCAACGTGTGTCTATGATGGTAGTGACATCTATTGAGTGTAAATTAAATCAGATTTAATTTAATTTAATCAAACATTTGAGTACTCTTAATAATATGTGCAAATAAAAGACATACGTTCGTTATGTACCCTATATATACGTGGTGGCGTGTATTCAATGTACCTAACGTGTAATACCCACACTGTACAATCTTTTTCCATTGCGCTTTATTTGACTTATGTAAATACGTTAAAAAAATCAATTGAATTTAAATTATTCAGATTTATTTGGGGTGCATGGATGCTAATACCACTTCAATTTATTGTATGCCCTAGTGTTTATACATATTATATCTAGCACAGTCGGTGTATGGAAGCTGTGGAAGCAGTGCTTGCCTAATAACCAAAAAAGAACCGATTTCTTTTACACTTAAAATAATATTTTAAAACTATTTGAATATATTGCTACTTATAGAGTCTATCAAATCTTGTTCGATTACATATATTTTGTAGCCTTGCTATCTTTTTAACATAGATAAATATTACTAATGTTTAGAAAAACTATCAAATTTTATGATACTCACTTTTCAGTTCACTGTAAGGACTCTGCACACGAGTCGACGGATTGCAAACTAATCGAGCCGTGTTTCGTGACTTTATAGAATTTTTAACAATAGCATAATAGCAGATTTTATCGTCGTGTCGTATTTGTAGGTATGTAAGTATTTAAATACTTTTGAATAGTATTTGTGCACATCTCTGCTCATGATGTCACCATCAAAAGCACGCAACCAAGATTACTCTTCGACGGAAAACAGGGTCGCTCAAAACGTGCTGAAAACCAGTTTAGTTTCGTTCGTGCCGAGTGTTTTCTCTCACTCGTATTCACGTTCGTTCTCTCACTAACAACACAGTTCCATTCTCATTAGGTTCGGGCAGATTCGGGGCTAAGGTTTGCAATCAGTCGCCTCATGTGCGGAGGACCTAACGCAACTATTTTTTCTTTCTTTAATTAATGGGAAAACACGTTGACCAAATAACATCATTGATGCATGTATATCTTCCCTTATTTAGTAAGCACCTTGTAGCATATGTAAAGCCTGATTGAGTTTCAAGCTCCAAGTTTTCTACGAAAGCTTCTAGCGTTGGGTTACCGCTACCAAGCTAGCCGCCTCGTAGTATTGTAGCTTGGTAGCTACCACAGCAACGAGTAACTCCATATTGGTAGCCATGGTAACGCATCGGAGGTTACCCCACTACTAACACTAGCTTACAAATGCGCATGTGTCAACGTACAAATCAAAAACAATCATACACACGTAAACATGACGGAAAACGGGAAAACATTAAATGGAAATCTATGATTTACGAATTATGATGTTACTGCAACGATGTTTTGATATATCTCGGAAGCAACTTAGGTAATTAGCTAATTTTACTTATCTTAATAGGTTTGTAGATAGACTACACATATGATGTTTTGTGGTATAAGACACTATTTGAAACTAGTACTCAAAACCATGGGAAATTAGTTTGTTCATTCATAGTTTTACTTTTTTTAATTTGCTCTCTGCTCCAGTACTACATTAACGGTAAAGTTTTAAGGATAGAAGTTATAGATTTAAATAGTAAAGTTGCAAACCATTCTTAAATAACGGTGTAAAAAGTCGTTTCAGTTATATGGTGACTCAAACTTGTAAAGCAAACAATTTATTAGAAAGAATTCATATTTTATATTCTTTTCTTCTTTTTCTGAATCCCACAACTTTATTCTGAATCTAGTAGACAAATAACTCAGCTTTAAAATGTCTACAAAAAGTTTTACTTGTAAACAACGCCTTGCCCTCCATGCCCACCTCCTGGAGAGGTAATTTGTCACAGTATTACAAGTTTCATATGAACTAATACAACGTTAATGCCATGCACGGATTTACTAGTGTTACCCGATGTATATTAAGGTGAAGGTAACCATTAAAAGCTGTTAAATGAAAACTATAATAACATGTACTTGTTTCTTTCTTATAACCAGAGCCGTATTCAACCGGAAAGGGAAGAATATATTACTTATACTTTTGCAATTTATTTTCGAAAATAAATGTTTTGTTTTAATGCCATTTATCTTAGAAGTCCTTATGCCAAAGTCTAGTTTGCTTAACTGATAATATGGGTTCTGCAAAACGTTGTCCGACGCACATTGGCCCGCAAGGAATTATTGAAATTTCCCATGCCTTCAAAATAACACAAAAAAACATTTTACTTGTTTCTAAAGCCGACGCCAGGCGATGTTACGAACGCCTTTCAACGTTGACGCATCGTATGATCGATGCTGGAACTGTTCATGTCATGGAAAAAGTTTGGGCTGTTGTCGGTCTTTTAACGCGCGTCAAAAGGAATTTTTCTACCCCCACACACACTTGATCCACATTTCATACACTGCTACACGAATCGTTCAACATTGGAAGGTTTTATACTTGAAGGTTTCTTTATTTACTTGAAAAAATTTATTACACTCTTTTAAAAAGTTAATTGATAAGTTGTTTATTATCAATAAATTAATAAAATAAATAAACAAACAAATGACTTGGTTTGTCTGCATTTTGTCAAAATAGGTATATGTTTTTTAACCATAATTATCAATGCATTATTAAATTAAACTTTTATGTTTACCACAGGTATTTTAAATTTATTTGCCACCACTAATTTGCAGCAAGACAAAAAAATTAGATACTGTTGCGGAAATAGGAATGATGATGATCATCATTTTCTATTGTTTAAATAAATAATTCCAAATTATTATTAAATATTATTAACAATAAAAGATATAAGAGGTTATGGGAAAATAATGTGCCCCAGTACCTTATAGAAAAAGACATAAAACACATAAGAAGAACAGCAAGGTTTAGATTGGGAAATGAGGAAAAAGGAAACAGATACTGGGAAAAGAGTGAGGAAAGAAAGTGTAGAATGTGTGGAGCGGAGGACGAAACACTGGAGCACATTAAGTTTGAGTGTAAGGAAAAAGTAGCAAGCGAAAGGAATATTGGCCAGCTATTAAAGGGAGGCAGTGAAGGAAAGAGGTGGATGGCGGAAATAGTAAAAAGGAAAGGAAAAACAGGAGAATAAATAAGATGGTGGAGAATAATAGAGAGGGTCAAAAGAAGAAGAAGCAGAAAGCACTTTTGGAAGTAGTAAAAGTCGAGAAGATTTTAAGTTTATTTTAAGTTTAGTTTTAAGTTTGGAATGTATATAGGAATGAAATGTATTAGAAATATAATACTGTAGATTGTAAAGCCGAAAGGCATACACAATTAATATATAAATAAATATTAAATATTATTATTTTTAATAAAAATATTCTAATAATATTGCACAAAATCGATGTACACAAAAACTTAAATCAATATTTGAATCAAATGAATCGGATCAAACATTCGTTTCACCGTGTAACAGGAAACTTGCATTGTCAATCTTCATATATTTGACTCACACGTTGGAGGCAAACATTTGAATCCAAAGGTTCACCTGGCTCCGGCTTAACTCCATTATAAAAAAAGGGATTGAGGAGGTGGGCATAACAGTTTTCACCTTGGAGCACCATTGCTGTACAATAGTCCACCTCTGCTAATTATAATGTTATTATTAATTAAAACAATTTCCGCAAAACAATGTGTCTTATCCAGTTATAAAGCAAATGCGTTTATAAACAATGAAACTCGTTATTCAATGGAACGTAATGTGAACCAACGCATTAACGCATCTAATTTATATTAATTTAATTTCCACTTTATTTATGTACATTTTATAATATAATTCACCTAAACACACACCTCCAAAGACAAATAACATAGCCGCCCCCTACGAATATCCAAGTTTTCCACCCTATAAAGTTTTTTCCCCTATCGAAAGATGGGTGGGTGGTAATGGGGTGACGGGTTTTGGTACTTTGTTTTAACCCCATTGGTGGTAAAGCTAAGAACTTCCTGTCGTCATCTTGTTCTTATTTGTGCACAAAACCTACCCTATATCTTACACCCCTATTATAAACCTCTTCTTCCTTTTACTCACCCTAAAGAAAATCCTTAACTATTTCCACAGAACTTGGGGTTGTTGGGAAAATGTTTCCAAACTTAAGCCAATTTATCTTGGCGAATGTTGAAGATACTCGTACTTAGTTTAAGAAACTTGATTTTTGTTTATGGTTCAGTAGCATGCATTAGTAGAAATGTGCAAATGTCATTTTACATGTTTAACAAACATTAGATTTTCTAATACAAGACTGTAGATTACATATATCAATCAACAATATCAACATTTTATATTTTTGACAATCATATTCCTTTTTAGACACTAGGTTAAATTAAAATGTTCAGGTTTTAAATTTAATGGAGCGTCTCCACTACTGCAAACATGATATTACAAACCAAAAAAATATGTTGAGAAAGGTTGTGCAGTTGACGCATCTACGTACATATAAAATAACAATAACAATCCATAATCCAAAACCATAACAATCATGTTACGACAAAACTAGTGTTTTATGCCTACAAGTTATTATTCCTACATCTCCTAAGGTTCTGTGTATTATTTTTTAAGGTTAGATTTCATTAGCAGTGTTTTTACTCTCGCATAAAACTGTCAAATTACGCATTTAAAATCGTTTGATATTATGCAACGGTGAAAGAATGATTAAATATAATAAACTACATATGGTATCATCATATCTACTGCAAATGACAACAAAAATAGCATAAAAAATAACAACAAAAAACTTACTTGACATGTACTGTTTTCCAAGTAGGACGTCGTACCAGCACCTGCATAACACAACACTCTGAGTTTTAAAATATAAATTCAAGGCCATTTTTGTTTATATTGAAAAGAGTTAGCTACAAAACACTTTGTTTATAGGTATTTAAAGAGACCATTGTTTGTATACACTGAACAAAAAGACCACTTAACTTTAAATTGACAGCTGTTTTTGGAAGCATCACAACTTTGAAATACACAACGACCACAGTACTTGTTTTATCACAGACACATAACAGTTTATACAGTCAATAATCAGAAATTACAATATTATATTTTAATATACAAACAACTATACTTTAATATGTATTATTTTAAATCTTTTGACACTTGGGTTTAAATTTATAATGATCACGAACGTGGTACTATGCATATTGTAATATTATAAAACAAACATAAAATGAATACACCTATCTATAATAATTAATTTAAACTAATTGGTAGAGTGAATATGTATAAGTAATATATATTATGTAATTATTAAAATAAAAAGTAATTAGAACGATTAGAATTAAACACTCGCGGCGGCCATTTTAAATAATATATCTTTAATTGAACTGTAGCGACATCTGTCTGTCTCGGTATAATTATTATTTTTGTTTGTGCAAATTGCCGCATGTGTGACGGGAGCGTTGTTGTCGTTAAATTCAGAACATACATATAACACTTGTATAGAGTTGTCATCAATTAAACTAAATAGCATTTAATTTTATAATTGCAATTTCTTTCTTAATAATTAGATCATTTTCTAGATTCAAAGACCGTTTATCAACATATGTCGACAGCTTATAGTGTCGAAGTCTCGATAATAGAAATTACACTTGATTGACTGACTAATAAATTTGTTTATTACTCGTAAAAAAAATTTATTGACTTATTTAAAAGAAGCAAGAAAATACATGATTTATTTATGCATTATTGAAATAAATTAAATTATATTATACTCGTACTTTAAATTATAATCATACAGGAGTGAAAGAGATGCAAGATATGTAAGAGAGTGTTCATAATTTTGTAGGCATTACACATATTAGTAATGTAAAACAATTTCCTCGAGCATGACGCGCAGAAATTCATATATAAGTATGCGTATATATACACATACAAAGTAGCAAATTAAGATAAGTTTCTTTGGAAACTTTGAGCGTTGTTACATCTGGAATACAAGGTGCAGAAGACACGTGAAACACGTGAAGGGTGCTGAACCAATTAGAGAAAGGTGTAACCGAAACATATGAACAGGTGTAACACATTTAGAAAGGTGAAAATGATTAGGTAATTAATGATAGATGACAGACATTAGATTTACAAATTTATTATTAAGTTGGAACATTTGTTGTTTTGATTATTAAGAGCAGACCAAATCATCATAAGAAATGAACTTACTAGCGAGTAAGCTTTCTAACTGGGTAGTTGACATTTCTTATAATTAAGATACAAGCAGTACAAAACATAATTTCAAATAAGCAAGTATCCTGTCGTTCCCATTACCACACATTGTGGACCTCCGCGCCATTTGTTGTAACGTCACCAATTTGATAGAAATAAGTTCTGTTTTTGAAAGTCGAATATTTTATTAGATATAACGTCACGAAACTATGATTCCCCCCTCTTGTGTGTGACATAATTATTGAATAGTATGGACTCAGATATATTGTAATGCTTAAATTTTTTAGAATTAAATAAATTTATGTATTTGGGGACAGTGAATTTCTTTTTTCAGAGGCGAAGGAAGGCGAAGGCGACTCCACAAGTGTAGTTATATTTTTATTTTGGAAATTTTTGCATCTGCACCCGGGGCATCAGCAGCTGCCCTTGTATATATACTGCAATTTATATAACATATTATATAATATATATACACACATATATATATACAGATATATATATATCTATATATATATATACATATTTATATATATATATATATATATATATATATATATATATATATATATATATATATATATATATAAATTCAAACTTGTATAAGACTTGTTACTTAGCAAGTTCTGCCAACTTCTATAAACTTTATTTTTAGCTCCTGCTGTTGGAAACTTGTAAAGAGTTTTTGGTAATTAACGACCTCTGCTCGAATGAAAGTTACTCAGCTAAAATCTTACAAAGTTTCTTCTATATAATGGCTAATAGGTATATATATATGTACAAGTACAGTATATATCAGTGGAGCGAGCTGTTGCCAACACCAGTCAGTCAGGACCAGTATCCTAGCGTATGTACACAGTACCTATCTACGTATATACCATGTAGGTACACCATTATAGTTCTGCAGTTAGCAATGGGCTTGTGTCCTCATTTTTTAGTGGTCGCTTTTTCAATTGTTGATTGACATTGATGTTATTAAATGTGTATTGGCGTGTCTATTTTATTAAATAACCAAATGTTGACGGAGATATAGCAATTAAAAACTTGAACTGTAGTTTTGGCGCTAGAAATGGTCGGCCATATTTGTATGACGTGAAATGCATTTTAACGTCAGTTATTTGTTGAGTAGGTCAGTGCTGTGGTAATGTTCTGTAGCTGTTGGTAGTCAAATAATCAAGTCAAATCAAAGAATAACAAGTTCTTATTTTATTTAACACTGCTAAGGCAGACATAATATTGAAATTTTATTGTTCCTTGAAATAGCTGTAAATAATATTTGATATTTTAATATATAAATACATATAGTAGAGATTTATGATCTGTAAGGTTGATAACCTTACACAAGGATTGTGATGTCACATGCACTTGGAATGTGTACAACGTTGAATCCCTTTAATAATTAAAGAGACAAAATGACTTTTTTAATTGTTAATATCTTTTAACATATAAGGAGTTATTAAAAAATAATTGAACATTTGAGGTTCTAGTAACCCACTTTATCAATATATAGCCACATTTATAGAAATTAAGACATAGGACACAAATCCATTGTACTTTAAGAATGTCGATCATTGTAGTTTCCTTAATGAATATTTTTATTTAATGCCTGTTAAAGACGACACAGTTGTCGAATATAATAAGATTCAAACCAATGTAGTAAAGATACCCGAGATCACAACCATTTAGCAAATAAAAACACAATGAGTGGTATCATTCCAATGATACCTACATATTATTTATTTTTTTGCTTTATATTTTATAACCGAGGCGTTTAGTACTTTATAAATGAAATTAGTCTCTCATATTTTACCTGTACCTGCATACGATGAAGCACCTCGCTTCTTTATTGGCACGAGGTGCATTATAGTGCATTTCTGTGCGCGCTAGAGCTCTAAACAGATTAGAATTGTCACCATGCAAGAAAATAAAATAAAAAATAAATTAAAAAAAAAAAATTCAAGTGCCCAATTAGCGCCCGTTGAATAAAAAAAATATAACACGAATGTAAAATGTGTACAGTATGGTTTAAAAGTGTCTCAGATTTGTTTTGGTTTCGGTATAAGTTTATTCGGTACTGTACAAGATTTTATTGGGTCACAAGATAAGTTTTTTCTGTAGCGAAAAATTTCATAGCAAATATTTGATTTTCTTCTTAGTGAGAGTATTATCCATACACACTGTATGTGTTAGGGAGTTATCCATAAATTACGTCACACAAATTTCACAGTTCTTTAACCATAATGTTTTATAAATTAGGAAAAAGTTTTATAATTTCTTTTAGGTTAATATAATGTAAGATTACATAATTATGTGAGGCCATCACAGTATTAGGTCATCGGTGAGGAAAGGATGTGTAAGGTATGCTAAAGAGAGATAGACACGCTGGAGCACATTAAGTAAGAGTAAAAAGTAAAAAGAAGAGAGGCAGTGAAGGGAAGCAGTAGATGCCGGTGATAGAGGCGGAGGAAGGGCAGAATAGAAACAAGAAGGAGAGTAACTGGAAGAGAGAAGCAGTAGGGGATTAAATTTATCTGTTTCGTTTATATTATTGGTTCTTTTTTTGATGGAGTTAGAATAAGGATCACAAAATATAATTGAGCACAATAATATGTAATTTAATGGTTTAAGGCGGAAGAATGTAATAATAAAAAATAATATTAGGTCATCGGTGATAAAACTAGTACATATTAGAAATAGTCTGAAGTTGAATAAAATAAATAATAAATGTAATACGAGTGCTTTTGTATATAAGAATATATTTTTTAGGGACTATACACCAACGAAAATGAAATAAGAATTTATCGTTATATAATTGGACAGCTACGGCTGCCAACCACCTAATTTGCAGACTTGAAAGGGCTACCACCTTGAAAAAAAATATATTTCATTAAATTATTAAATTTTATTTATATTAAATGCAAATTTTTGTAGGAAGGTAACTTGCTAATAAAATATGATTTATTATAATATTAATTATGTGTAGTATATTATACGATAAAGTTTTTATTCGAATTCAAGATAATCTGGAGTAATAACAATTAATTAAAAACAGTTTTATTACAGCAAATATAGTTTATAGTTTGTGTCGCATAGTTCATGAAATTAACACTAGATGCTAGATTATGGGTAGACAGTAGTGTCTTCGAGTCCGATTTCCAAAAAAAAAACATAGCTATAGCTTCTTGAAAACGAATTGTTGTTTCAAAAATATACGATATCTAGTGATATCTTGCAAAATATGTGCAGCTATCTAAGAAATGTAGTAAAATCAGAACTATTGTTTTCGGCATTTATAAACGAAAAATTTGTAGAAAACATAACAATGTAACACTTAAATTATCTTGTAGTAAGCTAACAAATGTGAAACTGCATTACAATAATATTTCTATATGAGTAGTAGAAAATGAACCTTGGAATTAGCTTATGACAAGTTAGCAAGTTTTTACACGGGAATCAAATTTAAATAATTTACTGTTATATCACTAAATAAAGGACACTTCAGACAACAAAATACATAAAAAATATCCTCTACAATTAAAGACTGTGAACATACGTGTACAAATTTGAAATCGACTTTGATAAGGTGGGAAATTCAAACCGTTGAAGATTGTAGTATGGCATTAAAACTTTAAAGCAATTAGTGTTACAGATATGTTTCAATACTCGATAAAAATCATAAATAAGACTGATTCTGTATCTATACATAACAGTATATGATACACTCGTATTTTAAATAAACTCCATCTACATCCGGACAATAGTTTCCGAGATATAAGCATGTCATTATGCACCCATACAGTGTCTATTACTAATGTATTTATATAGGTATGTATTAGTATTAGTACGAGTATGAGTGAGTATGTATCTATATTTGAATTCGTTATACATTTTTATCTCTCGTGTTTTTGAATAAACTCAGTGTAAAATCCAACACAAAAGACAAAAGTGCAAAGTAACTGTATGTATTCACGCTTCCAAGCATTCAGGGTTCAAATCTAGTCACTTCCCGAAAAGCAGTGATGGCCAAATTTAAAAATATAATGAGATGCATATAGTTTGTCGTAATAAACATATCGTAAGAGTAAATAATGTTGGATTTTTCAACAAGACCTGTCATTTTAAATTACAACCGTCATTGCGATGACATTTGGGAGATGTTTCACTACTAAGCTCAGAGTTTGTACTTTGGATTAAAATAAAGAATTCACGAAAATATTGCTAATATTACTCAGACCGATTATACTATGATATTGTTCCCTTCATATTAGCTTGTACCACGCTAGCAAGTAAATTCTTGCTATTAATTCACAAAAATTACATAAGAAATCGTGAAACATATAAATGTTTCTTTAAATAAAAATATTTGATAAATTACAAAATCCTTGGCCATCACTGGTTCAAGTGAGGATCGTGTTTGCATTATCATATGCGTTTTTATTCACGTTTTTAACAGTTTTCCCTCGCGAGCAATTTTCCGCTTAGGACTAATGTTTTTTTGTTTACATCAACTAATTTTTATTTTTTTTTATTTTTCTTCTATTTGTTATTTTCTATTCAAAAAAAAGTTACAAAAAATGAAAGAATCTATTTACAAGTATGAAAATTTGTAAAATTAACACTTCTGTTCACAAATTAGCATGATGGAAAATGTTGTGAAAATTAGCATGATGGAAATATGAAAACATTAGCTTAGGAAAACACAGCTGCAACAAAATAGCTCATTACAAAAATTAAAACTTATATTTTTATATAAATGACTTCTCTGTTTAGAAAATTGGTATTTGAGATTTTTGAATACGAATACTGAAATTTTGATCCGTTTTTAAAAACTCCCATTAACATTGAGCAACTTTTCAACAGACTATATTTTCAAAATTACGCTATTTATGCCCGCTCCATCCATAAAAAAGGATGAAACTATATTTTAATTAAATAGAACTTTTAAAGAAATTTCTTATTATCATTCTGAAGTGAAACTTCTTTAACCACTGTACAGTAAAATTATATACTATTATGCTTTTCTTGGAATGCATTGCGAAAAAATAAACATGATCTGAGACTAAAACTTTAGATAGCATTCTACTCAGTGTATATTTGTAATAGATTGTACAGTTCAAATATACAATTTATCAAATTTATAGGATATATAACAATAATTTAACTTGAAGACAATTATAATAGATTGGAAGGCACACGTCTTCGAAATTTGTCGTGCATTTTATATGCTCAGGTAATTGAGGTTATTAAACACCTTGATAGAACTAACTTCTCATTTTAATTCAAATACAAGATTTGACAAGTGTATGCGTAAAACAAATAACATCAGTAACTAAATTTGTTTTTTTTTTATTCATAACTTGCCGGACTTCTAAGGACCCTGGTCCTAATAGTAAAGTATAGTTCAAATCACGAGTTATACTTAAAAGAAGTTATAAGAGCGGTATAAATCTATAATATGATAATGAATTTTATCTTATTCGTTTCTATAGACATTATAGAAAAATCAGTGAGTCAGTACTTTTTAGTTATATCGGCAATTTATACCCCACAACTCTCGTAATTTAAACTATATCAATATCTATAATACATTCCATTAAAATCTTATACCAACTTAATTTGCAGACGCATATTTTCACCACTGATGACATCTACTCTTGTTAAATAATTATTGGCAGCTTTGAATAGATACTACAAACTGATTTCCAACTAAAGAAGAATTCAGTAAAAAACATCACTCACCCAAATTCGACAGTCAGCAAAAACCTGCAACAAACATGAAATGTATCAATACTCGAAAAATTAGTGTTGCCCAAATTCAGTCTTGGTCTTGCAGTCTTGGTCTTGTTCTTGCGTTTTTGCAAGACCAAGACCAAGAACAAGACCGCGTATTTTTAGCAAGACCAAGACCAAGACTGACCGTGCAAGACTTGAGCAAGAACAAGACATAGCCTGCAAGACTCTTGCGTCTTGCAGCTAGGACTTAGCGCTATTTCACGGAGTAGTTAGGTGTAACAGTTCGGTGTATAGGTAGGTAGGTACGCTTAGGAATTCTATGAGACGCAAAAAACTATATCAAAGAATATGAAAAACTGGACCTATGCGCATTACGACTAATACCATAAACATAGCGAATAAAAAAATATCTATTAAAATCAAACTGAGTGCATGCATAGTTATGTTTTAACCATCGGCACTTTGATAATGCGGCATCAAAGGTTTTGTACTTACTTCTCAAAGAAATTTGCCGCTTTTCGGAAGTACATGGTTATGATACACGCGCCGGCGGCTTCTTTTGAAATCTAAAACAATCGTTGCCGCCGCGCCGAAATCATAACATTTGACACTATTCATGCAAAATAATTTCGAATTTTAAGAGTACCTACAGGTGTTCCAAAGAATAAATAAGTTTCAGAGTGCTTAGAATGAAAATGAATACATTATACTGATCACGCAAGTAGTATTATGATTAGGATAAAATGGTGAGGATAGGTAGTAGATGTCATAATAATTCATTCTAGTAAGTAATTATAATATTGATTACTTATATGGTTTTAAACTAATTACTTAGGTACTATTATTGTACATTTGGACGAGTTGGAGGAGTACCTGAGAAAACCAAGAACTGCCAGCTCGGAAGACATTTTAGATTGGTGGAGGACGCATGAGACAGAGTATCCGATTTTATCGAAAATGGCCCGTGATTTTCTCTCAATACCTGCAACTTCAGTACCTGCTGAGAGGTTATTTTCTAAAGCATCATTAGTAATTAGAAAACATAGAAATAGGTTAAGTGATGAGTCAGCCAGATGGTTACTTTGTATTAATTCTTGGTCAAAAGAATTGATATAAAGTATCATAACCTAATGATAAAGCTGTTGATTTGTGTTGTATTTTATTTTTTATTCAAATAAATGATAAATCGTAAAACTCTTTTATTAAATTTCTTATAAGTTGAGGGTTCAATCTCTTTCTAGACAGATAAGTATTGTTCTTTAAAATACAGTCAAGTTATTGTAATTAATTTGTTTTTTTACATGTTTTAGCAAATGTAAGCTTATAAATCATAAATGTTTATTAAGAAACAGTTACTTCCATGGAAAACGACATATAGGTCATGTTTGAATCGCGATTAGTTTACCGCGATTTATGATGCGAGGATGTGCGATGGTGTGATATTGTGCGATGATGTCGAATTATGTGAAGAAAACCACGAATATTTTTTCGTTTAAAATTAAAGTGATTTATTGAGAACTATCAACTACAAGCAACTGAGCTAAACGAATGAATACGAACGAATGAATGCTAAAGAATGAATGAACCTTTTCCTTAAATATAATAGTTAAGTTAACAGTTAATTTAAATAGAACATGAGTACAATGAAATCAAAATTATAAAATAAAACATAAGTACAATGGAGTCAAAATTATAAAATAAACATAAAAACAATGGAATCAAAATTGTAAAATAACCAGCACAAGCCGGGGTCTAAGAATGAATAAAAATTTATAATCAATTGACTATTCTAACAACAAACAAAATTAAAATTACAAAACTGATGTGTATTGCTACTCGTATATAGGACGGAACATACAGCCCGCCTTGAACTATCTGTAGTTCAAAGTTTATTATTTGTGGAGTCCTTTGTTGCGATGCAATTTCCCATTGAAGCAGTTTAAGTGTTGCAGCATATATTTTGCATGAATTTTAATTACACGTCCTAGCAGCCATTGAAGGAGAGGAGGTGTGTCTTCTCCAATCAAGAGTAGTTTTCCGACCGTTAGATTCGGTGATTTCCATTGCTGAGATGACCGCGTAATTAATTGACAAAGGTACCACTGCTTCCAAAAATGTTGCGTGATCTGCTGTGCGTGTTGAAAAACAGGCATCTGGCTGGAGCTGGAGCTGGTGCTAGTCCAATCAGTTTGAGGAAAGCTTGTCAGTGGACCACCAATAGGAAAATGGTATGGTGTAAAAGGAACAATATTATGCGGGTCAGGAGCCAAGGGACATATGGAACGAGAATTTAATATGGCTTGGATCTCAACTGCATAAGTATTTAATGGCTCATACGGAAAATGAGTAGTACCTAGGGTGAGCGTCAAGTGTTTCTTAAAATGCGCTTCATTGAGTTCGTGATTTGCCCTATAAACACTTAAGCTCTGACGATGACGATGTCGTCTTTTTATAATATGCAACGATTTAATATATTTGAACCCGACGCGAAGCAACGGACAGGTTTGTGTTAATCGGTATGGCGGAGGATCTCCCATAATGTGGTGTGTGAGACGAGGCTTGGCTCGAAAACAGATCACACATTGGTGTATGATTTTTCGCGTAATGCTACGACGGTCCTGAGGCCAAGGAGTTTGACGCACGGAATATACAGTTGTTTGAATACCGGCATGATTGAGCAGAACATGCTCCGGTCGTATAATAGTTTGCGTGATAGTATATGAATAAATATGTATATGGTAATGTTGACTATCAGGTAACCCAGCGAGAGTAAAATTGTCACCTACACGAATACTACCCGTAGCATCGAAAAACGGGTTAATCGGCATTAAACGACTGTTTTCAGGAATAGGTATCCCCTTGCGTAATTGATTTATTTTCGCTGAAAAGGCGGATAATTGTATTATTTTAATAATAGTATAGCGGACTGTTACCTTTCCCGAAAACGATAAAATGCTATTAGTTCGCTGTGAATTAAAGCATCGCGGATTATTAATGACATGATTGAGGTATGTAACAATACGGGTAGGTTTGTCCAGCGCAGAATATTTTTCAAGTGGCTCTAATACTTGCGATTGTACCTTTAGGTAGTTGGAATGAGCAAGCTCGTATGTTTTTAAAGCAGGAAGCTCAATGCTCGATAAAATTGTTTTGGGCCATGGACTCTGAGGCCTTAATAGCCACGGAGGTTTATGCCGCCATAGTTTTCCTGCAACAATTTCCGAATGAAACGGACCGCGAGAGTCTAGATTCGCGGGTTTGTTGAGTGACGCAACGTGTTGACAAGGACACGTGGCGGTTAGTCGCTGTAGTTTGGCGACGTGTTTATTACCAAATGGTTGTGTGCGATGTAGATAAGTTTTGAACCAATGTAATCCCAGTGTAGAATCACACCGCAAGACAAGGTAGTCACTAGTAATTAAAGGCGCGTTTTTTACGGTAAAAAATCGAGCAAACAGAAGGACGTCGCGGAGCGCTAGACGCTGTAACGAAATGGAGCTCACGGGAGCCACTCGAGATTTGGAACAAATTAAATGACCACGAACCTTATCATGTTCATCTACAGATCGTAGGTAACTACAGGCGCCATATGCTTTCTGGCCTGTATCACAAATCTTATGTATTGGAATATTTTTGGGTTCGGCTACCGTGATGCAGCGCTTGAACCGTAGCGATTCTTGATCAAAATAAAACTCAAGTGAGTTGTCGAAAAATGGAGGTCTATTACCTAATGATTTTATAGCAGCAGGAGTGCTATATTTTATACTATTGCCGCTGACCGAAATGGTAACTTTAGTTTGGTCAGGCCTTAAAACCTTAGCCGTGACTTCAGTTGTAGAACGATCCTGAGAGCCAACGTCTAAAGCAACCTTGTTATGAGTTTCTACGATACCTTCTGGATTTGTAAGATCTACTATGGTAGTAGCTAATAAGGTTTCGACAGGTATGCGAGTCTGTAAGTTGTGGTTAAATTCAGGTATCTCCGAGTGAGATACTGATTCTGTATCAATATCATTAGCAGGTGATGTAGGTGTATCAATGTGCCCGGCTAATTGATTACTATGCACGGGTGGTGAGCTATTCAATTGATTTTGGGTCTGAGGACTGTTGCTCAATGATTCTAGGCCTTGATTATACGTTGATAATACCGGTGTTCCCATAATACTACTAGCAGTGGATACCCTAGAACCAGATGGGTTGGGAGAATTTGTTTTTCGCGAATCTAAAATTCTAGTGGCCTTATCGCATGCTTTCCAATACTGATCCTCAAACTCATCCCTATATTGATACTGTTCCTCCGGAACACATCCTTCCTCATCCGCTACCAATAAGTCTATCTCGTCTTGATATGCTAATAATTTTTCACGCGTTTGCTTTATCTCGTCGTATATACTTTTTAACATACAAGAATACTCTTCCGAATCATTATTAAGAAGGTTCACGAATGATGTTAGAGCTCGTTTTGCAGTCGCGCGTTTGATCTTTAAAAGTCTAACTTGCCCTTCAGCCATTATTAAATAATGGGAATTTTGTTAAAAGTAAAAAGATGTACGACCAAATGCTAGGATAATTGGCGAATTGGGAAAATAGGAGGAGTAATTGTTCGGAATTAAATAAGTTGCCAAGGATTATTGGTGAATCACCTGACTTACTTGATCACGTTGATGTATTGTTCTGTATCCGCAGTGAAGACGATTTGAAGTTTCAATGAAGAACGTCACTCCGGTTATGATTATACAATTGATGATGTGCTATTTGTATAATTCTTTGCATAAAAAATGTTTGATTGCACACGATTGATGTAGTTGTTTCTCACAAGATGAATAGTTTCCAATGTTGCAAATGACGATTGATGACGAATAATAGGCTGGATGCGTGATGATTCAGTGCTGTTCTATAATGCCAACGCTGATTAGTGGCGAATAATAGGCTGGATGCGTGATGATCCAACGCTTGTAGATTATACCCACGCTGATTGGTGGCGAATAATAGGCTGGATATATATGATCCAACGCTTGTAGATTATCCCACGCTGATTGGTGGCGAATAATAGGCTGGATATATATGATCCAACGCTTGTAGATTATGCCCACGCTGATTGGTGGCGAATAATAGACTGGATATATATGATCCAACGCTTGTAGATTATCCCACGCTGATTGGTGGCGAATAATAGGCTGGATGCTTAATGATCACAACGCTTCTAGATTATGCCATGCCGATTGATGGCGAATAATAGGCTGGATATATATGATCCAACGCTTGTAGATTATCCACGCTGATTGGTGGCGAATAATAGGCTGGATATATATGATCCAACGCTTGTAGATTATTCCACGCTGATTGGTGGCGAATAATAGACTGGATATATGATCCAATGCTTGTAGATTATCCCACGCTGATTGGTGGCGAATAATAGGCTGGATATATGTGATCCAACGCTTGTAGATTATTCCACGCTGATTGGTGGCGAATAATAGGCTGGATGCGTGATGATCCAGCGCTGTTCTATAATGCCAACGCTGATTGCTGGCGATTGATAGAGTTATTTCTACTACCTGATTATTCTGCTCACGAGAATACACACTTGTTGTAGTTATTGATAATGACTGCGCAATTGCAGGTAACACAAATGAACTGATTACTATCACGGTTCACTGTTCACTATCTGGCTATCGAAGGACCAATGTTTGAATCGCGATTAGTTTACCGCGATTTATGATGCGAGGATGTGCGATGGTGTGATATTGTGCGATGATGTCGAATTATGTGAAGAAAACCACGAATATTTTTTCGTTTAAAATTAAAGTGATTTATTGAGAACTATCAACTACAAGCAACTGAGCTAAACGAATGAATACGAACGAATGAATGCTAAAGAATGAATGAACCTTTTCCTTAAATATAATAGTTAAGTTAACAGTTAATTTAAATAGAACATGAGTACAATGAAATCAAAATTATAAAATAAAACATAAGTACAATGGAGTCAAAATTATAAAATAAACATAAAAACAATGGAATCAAAATTGTAAAATAACCAGCACAAGCCGGGGTCTAAGAATGAATAAAAATTTATAATCAATTGACTATTCTAACAACAAACAAAATTAAAATTACAAAACTGATGTGTATTGCTACTCGTATATAGGACGGAACAGGTCAGTTGATTTTTCGAATTTCTTATCAAATCTTCAGTTATTTATTAATCTGCTTGATCTTTACTATGGCTATGTTAATTCAAGCTCACAATGTTCCAATTCTAATACGTTTTTCTAAGATTTAAAGTAAACTTTAATAAATAGTAATAGACTAATAGGTAATTGCAAGACTTGCAAGACTCTTGCTGCAAGACCAAGACCAAGACCAAGACTGGGAGCGCAAGACCAAAACCAAGACCAAGACCAGGTGTATTGGCGCAAGACCAAGACCAAGACTGGCTAAGTCTCGTCTTGTTCTTGCATTTGGGCAACACTACGAAAAATGCAAGTAGGAGACATAATACATATAAGAATCAATATTAAAGGTAAATTACAATTTAAACTAACATGACAAATTTTACAGAATGCATTTGAAGTATCTATCACTGTCATTTGGTTTTGTATTGAATGGAAAGTGCTATTCATTCATGGTCGATCTGTCAGACCTGCAGGAGTCGGGAAAACTAGAACGGGGAACGAAAAGGAGATGTGCGGGGAACGGGAATGGGATCGGCATCAGGAAGAACATGCTGCGGCGAAAACTTATTTCTAAGGTCAATCTATGGCTGTCAATGAACTAAATGTAATACATTACATAAAAAGATAAAAAAAAGGTAAAAAAAGGTAAATACCTTTAAAAAGAAACATAATATATGTACCACAGAGATGCCTGCAAGGTAATGAGGCTAGGAGAGGATGAATTGTTATTCATTGTTTCGTTTAAATGTTCTTTAAAACTAATATGATATTTGCTACGTTTATTATGAAAGTGGGGCAAGTCCATTTTTAGTGTTTATGAGATGTTTAAAAAATTTCATTTCAACTTTTATTGTAAGATAATTTAATTTTATTATACAATAAGGTGACTAAGCGACTTTTGAGGTTAGTTGTAGTTGCCTTCTCTTAAGAGTGCAGATGGGCTGATACTATAAATATTTATAGGACTCTTTTTAAGTAAACGCCAATTTCCAATCATTTTGGTTGTGTCAGATACTCGTGTTCAAAATTGATCCAATACTTCATCAGCAACCAAAAAACCAATTAGGGTGAAACGATACTTGGCCATTTTTGACTCGCGAAATATAGATGGCGATACTATACAGCAGGTTGAATATTATCAAAAAAAAAACATGTTCTTTTATGTTTAAATAATTTTATGTAAGTAACTATAAACGCGAATCAAAATCTAAAGCTGCAATTAATTAGATGAATAACGTATCTACATTTTAAGCTTTCTTCCACTGACTTTCAATGACTTGGAACGGCAAAAATATTTAACTTGCTGTATAGTATCGCCATCTATATTTCGCGAGAAAAAATAGCCAAGTATCGTTTCATCTTAAATTAAAAAATTAAATGTTAATTTCGGACATATAACAAATTTTACTATTTTTTCATGTAAAGAAAGTTAAATAAAATGAACTCAATCTTATTGGTAAACAAACGGAAGAAGTTTTATCAATGAACAACTGTTTTAGAGAAAGACTGTTTTAGTTTTTTTCTACAAAATGGATCAAGACGATCTAATCGTTAGATTTATTTGATTTACCGTATTACCATCCTTCTGAATATCGAGCAGTAGAATTTACAAATGGATAGAATAAAAAGTAAAGTTTTGCGCTTCCTATTACATTCACTTCGGACGCCAATGACAATAACTTAATAAGCTACTCTGTAAAACTTAACCTACGCCCCTGACGATATGTATCTTAACTCAAATATGTGAAAATCTGTGACAATCTAAACTGAACACGTAAGATTTAGAACCATTGTTACCAAAATCTCACGTACAGGGGTCAAAAGTCACACAGAACGAGTCGCACGTACTTTTCATAACATAAAACATTTACAGTTAATCTAATTATAATAAATAATTAATTAATATACATTTTAAATACACAAGAGCCATTCTTTTTGTTGTTCTAATGCTTGTTTCCGCATTTAGAAAAAGAAAAAGCTGTCAAAATCGGTTATAATAAAAAAAAAATTGTCTTTTTTTTAACAAAAGAACACATACAGCTGTTCCCTACAAGAAATGTTCAAGATTTTTTTAACAATAAGATTTTTGTAGGAGTAAAAATTTTAAAACTATTTTTTTTTATTCTTTCTATTGTCCAATTTTTTTGCGGCCCATTCATAATAATCCAGGTGTTTAAATTTAACAAAAAATACAGGCGCGTAGTCTAGTTGGAAATTGCACCACTGTACTGCACTGTATAGAACAAAATATTTACTTCTTTAGATAATAATTTGACTTATTGACCTTGATTTTAATAATCAAACTATTTAACCATAGGGGAAGTGGACCACTAATAACGTACTTGTGGGGTAGCTGCAGTTTGGTGCCTCTTCTTATTCATTAAATAACTGAATTCAAGAATAAAAAATACAGTAGAGCTATGAACCACTTTCTTATGATTGAATAGTTTAATATTTTACTGAAAACAAAAATGTCGACGAAGATATAGCTATTTAAAATTGATGTTCATGTTCAGCACCAACAAACTATATCAGTGTGATAACTAATTTTATTTATGATGGAATTCCACCTTGGATTTAACAAAAAGTTAAAAAAAAAAACAACAAATCGATTTCGAAACTAACCATTTAACTAACTTCTAATTTATAATGGTGCTCACTAATCGAGTGAGGAACAGGTGAGTCTCATGTGTTACTTTACTTGTTAGTCTATCTCCAAATCACCAACAGCGTATCTCGTCTGATAGACACCACAATTCAATAGCAATAGCAATGTCTAGCAACGTTCACGTTTTTCGGACTTACAGATCAACAATATTTATTGGTTTTTTTTCTTTAAGTGCTATTGATTTGTCTGATTGAGCTATTGCCCATTGTCCATTAGACGTTTGTACATTGTGCCGAGCTTCGGACAGCGGTGATCTTATCTCTGAAAGCTGCCCGTGGCCTCTATCATCTTCAACACTCACCATATCTTTATCTGATCATATTCAATTATATCGATAGGTTTTAAATTCCCTATTGTTCTGAAGACAAGTTCGACACGAGTCCAGGTGTTATCATTGGAAAGCAGGGAAACGTTGAAAGTTTTATTGTTAGGTAAAATATAATGAATTATTGACCATTTCTGGAGTTAGATTACCGAAGTTACTGATAACGTAACAACCAAAAGTGTTGTCAAATGTATTGCCTTTATCAATGATCTAATTTAACTGGTATATACTCGTATAAATTATAAATTATGTATTACAAATGTATATATTGTTTTAGGTGCTAATAACTATCAAACTTTGATGCACTCAAATAAATATTAAAATAAAAACTGCAACCTTGTTAACCTGAACGTATATAGTTATAATAGTTAGGAAATTGGGCAATCCTATGAAACTCATATCAATCATCCGAAAAATATATGTTTTCTTGTCAAAATTCTACAATTCTACTTCTTTTTCAAATAATATTTCATTTGTGTTACACCAAACTCGTTTTTCCCAGTCAAAATTCGGACAGGATACATGAAATTTCATGTATAATCATGAAATTTAATGTATTCTCAACATTGTCTTGAAATATTGAAGATCAAGATTCAAAATTGATCTTTTTTTTTTTTTTTTTAATATAGTTTCTCGGGCTTCCTAGGCACGTTGCCTTTTATCGCCCCTAATATATTCTTCTTCTTTTTATACTTTGTATCCCGATAACAAGAATGATCTATTCATGGCTACTGCAAAAGGCGGTGTTAACAGGAAACATCTGCGAAGTCTGTAGCACCGCCCGTTGGAGTCCATTTCTTGCCAATGCTGTATTTTTACATTGCCACAGAATGTGGTCAGGGTCTGCCTCAAAAATTGATGTTTAATTGATAACACTTTTAGGTTTTTTACTGACGACTTTTCTACAATAATTTCTTGTCTTACTAAACATTGTTGTTTTTAATGGTCCAGTCATTATAGTAAGTTCACCTCGGACTTCGAGATACCCAGCTGTAAGTCTGTAAATGCTTGTATATTCTTGTATATAGTCAATATACAAGTATTTACAGACTTACAGCTGGGTATCTCCAATTTCGAGATTCTTACCTAATTTAAGCTTAATGACTAGACCATAAATAATAGAATAATGATGGCATTACATACAACAACTCAAAGATGTACTCAGAACTACTAAACTACTTCTACTAAAATGTTCTTACATTAATCTTTACTAATAAAATTCATTAAATGACAATAACATTTCAATAATTTTATTCTCTCACATAAACCTTGCTTGATCTTAACTGGTCGAAATGTGACTGTTGCTTAAGCAAGCAAAATAATTGGGTTACATACAGAGGCGGCCTTAGAGGGTGGCAAACAGGGCTCGCTCTTGTAGGGGCCTTGCATTCTCGCACAACAATCCAAGTAGAAAAATTCATTACTATGTATGTATTTGAATCTTGCGCCTCGCTCTTTAGAAATCCCACTAGAATCACTGCGTATATCATTTAAGGCATTCATGTGTCTTAGTTTATCATCATTAATATTTCTCGTCCTTGTGCTTGTTAACTTTTATAAAACTTCTAATATAAAATTTTATTTCTCGTCAATTATCATCAAAAATACTTACTTAAAACTTGCATAAATTATACAAAGAACAAATGCCTCGCAATGGGTAAGGCCGCCCCTGTGGTTGGTTTTTCACAAAACTAAAATTAAAAAACCTATTTCTTAGCTTAATATCATAACTGTAGTTTAACTGACTATTGAAAAATCGGCTACAATAAATCACTTATTAAAACTTTATTCAGTAGCAGTTTCTTACTGTTACTTAAACAAAATATAAACTAAAACTTGAAATGAATTTAAATACACTCATTTAATTTTATTTAATTAAAGTAAAATACATGGACGCTACGTAACGTAAAACAGGAAATAATTAAAATTAAATAATAATATGAGAACTGAAAATGTTAGTTAATTAATTCTGAGCTAGAATTGAGTAAGATTTGTTATTCGATTACAGCAAAAACAAATTTTTCTGTAACCGTTGCAAATCGCACTGGTTCTAGTGACACCGTGGCTAATAGAATATCCTGTCCAGCGTCTACGTCGTGATTTCTGCCAATTTAATTAAAAGTGACAGTTTGTGTCGTGTGAGGAAAGAAACATCTTTATTAGCTGATAAAACGGTGTTGACCTTCAGCGACGGATTTAATTCAACAATATTAGTTTGGAAGAAACAAAGGGCACAATTAAAGGCAATAGCAAATACTCAATATAAAATATTGGACGGAGAGCAATTTTCTAATATGTAAAAGACTAAAAGACGAAGTAGAAGTACCCTTTTATATAAAAAGACACTGATACTCATCACTCATATGACACAAGCCTTGTCCTTGATGTGACTCTTCTCTACCAACTAATTTGTGATGCCATAGCATCGAATTCGCCGACACATCGGTGAAGTACGCAGCCGATTCGATAGCAGTCGATTCGGACTAGTGGGTAAATCAAAATTAATTCGGTGTTAAATCGAACTTTAAATTACATGGCTAATCGGAACATTTAAGCAAATATTTAAGTGATAATATTAAGATAAGTGAAATTATTTTTTTAAAAATACGTTATAAAAATTGCAATTTTTGAAGAAAATAGGAATAAGTTACGGCTGAAATTTGTAATTACCTAAGAGACATATTAGTTAACCTATTTATAAAAAAAATAATTACATTAAATAATGAGGTTTTAGATGTTTGTTTGCGTTTTATTTTCCTATATTAAAACAGTAATATAAGACACTAATTGGTGAATTTATATATTATATAATAATATTTAAGTTACCTAATACTTCTACAGTCTATTATCACTTAAATATTTGCTTAAATATTCCGATACGCCATGTAATTTAAAGTTCGATTTAACACCGAATTAATTTTGATTTAGTCCACTAGTCCGAATCGACTGCTATCGAATCGGCTGCGTACTTCATCGACGTATAACAGAGTCAATCGAAAACAAATTGTTAATACACAAATTGTGAAAAGACTTGACAAAAGAGGAGTGGGGACTAATAATAACAAATTTCGTGACATCACATCTAATCTTAAAATGTAAAACTCAAATTTCATAAAAGTGCAAAAAACAAGACTACAAATAATTATTTTTTTTATTGTGACGTCATTATTGTGTAGGAAGTGTCTGCATCATGTGTGATACAACGTGACAACGGATTCACCTATAAATAAAGTATCTAAATGTTTAATATGTTTGTGTATGGCATTCACAAAATAAATATTTGTAAAGAAATATCACTTTCAATGATTAGATGAATATGTGGTGCTGATAACCAAGGTCGGTCTGATGAGAAATTTATTGTAGATGCGACATGATCCTCTATTTGAAAGATTCGTGTTGTTTTCTTCTCATTTGCTATAGCCAGCTACTTTAGCCAGCCCTTTTTACAGTTTAGTAGTCCCCATTTTGGCGCCCAATGTGACTGTACCTGAACGGTCCTGCTAATAACTACAATTCCAAGTTATTTAAATGTCGTTTTCAAAAGGAAGCCTTACGCGTCAATAATCTAGCACAGTACACACACCGCGAGTTCAATATTTCTCTCCAATTCCAACCACTGTCAGTGGCAGTGTCAGTGGCAGTGGTAGTGGCAGTGCGACAGTGTTACAAAATCGTTCGGTTCAACAACCGACTAAGAGCGAGATGGCTTTTGGAGTTTTGGTCTACAACTGCACACAACTCGACTACTCTAGCTCTACTACTGGTACATGGGTGGAAAACCTTAGCTCTTGCACAACAATGGAATTCCTGATAACAATAGAACTCTGAGAGCTAAAAAGAGAGGGTTCCTTTTCAAATTCCCCATCAGGCTGGCCTTGAAATATATTGATTTTGTAAAAAAACAAAACTAAGTGTTTCTGTTTCAGATGCAAACTTTAAATTTACAATGTTTATAATACTGGTGTTGTTGTTGAAAATTCAATGAAAAGCGTGTGTGACGTCGTTTAAAGGAAGACAATAATGGCTTTAAGATGTCCAGCATAGTAGAGATCCGTAAGCCAACGACTTTAGAATTTAGCGCAGGCCATATTCTCGAAGGCAATAATATTCAGAATTTTAATTTTTCAATATAATTTGATGTATAATTTAATGCATATTTTAAACGTATTTCCGATGTCAGTCCTATGACTAACAGCCTCCAACTATGTTGGTAAAATTAATGGTGTCAAGGCAGTGCTTTAGGTAAGAGGAGAGAGAAAATAGTTGGGTAAACCGCAATCTGAAACACCTTAAAATGCAATCCGGATATCAAGACGGAAACGACGTCAAATTTCGGACGCCCTGTTTTAAATTTCAGACGGATGGCCCTTCTCAAATACCACCTCAGACTCTGTGTAACAAGGGCCTTATGTTGCAAAAAAAAAAAATTTCAGTTTACATAAAAAATTGAATATGAATAATTTTTATTAACGCAAAAATATTTTAAATAAGTTACTCAAAAAATATTCAGACAAAATGAATCTGAAGCAAATTGAAGATCTGATCTGGCCGTGAAAAAAGCCCAATTATCAGTTTTCGTTAAAACTCAGTAGATAGATTCTAAAAATAAAATATTTTACTCTTGTAAAAAGAATTTGGAACATTTACTTATGATAAAAATATCCAAATCGATTATTTTTTGTATTGACCTCTTAAAAAAGAATATTACATTGCTAATAACTAATCCAGGTTAATGCACTTGAACTAAATATAAAGTAAGTACATATTCTTCATTACTTGCTTATTAATGATCCATCTTCAAACACGGACAACACCAGGTAAGATTGCCTAGTAAATAACAAAATATAAATTAAAAATAAAAATTAATTTAAAGAGCAGCATATTGAATAGCTTGTAATTTTGTACTGTACGTAATGAAAAATATCTTTTACTATCAAAAAAATTATATGTTTTTAATGAAACAGAATGGACCAATGATGCTGCGCGGCACTGAGATGACTTTGCCGACGGCAACCGTTCCGTCGGCTGCAAGCCTGGAAGCCTGGATTTCAAGTAAGACAAGAAAAGACGCTGTAGCAGAGAATATTTTGAAAACAATATATTTTTGCTTATATAATTATAAAAGTTATTAAGCAACGGTATTGTTCACATACTAATCGTTTAATTCATTAGTGAGATATCTCTGAATATTGAGTTTTGAGATAACGAGGAACACAACATTTGACTTACAAGCATTTAATACTTATTTGAGTGCATCAACTTTCAACAGTTATTACCACTTAAAACAATATATACATTTTTAAACATTTACAATACATAATTTACAACTTATAGACACGAGTATTGGTACTTAAAATAAAGAGATTAAATTAGTTTTATATTGATAAAGTCAATAAAGATTTTCTCTGGCTTTTCAGACTTTCTCCGTTTTCAACTATCTGCCTATATTCATCAGGCATATTACAGCCTTGTCTGTGCGATGAGTACCTTGAGCATCGAAAAATAATATGCTTTACAGTTAGTGGACTGTTATATTGTTCACATCCTTTTGATTTTGTTAAGTTGCATTTATGAGTTATCTGAGTATTGAATCAGACATTCAGACCTCAGTATCAGAAATAGGAAGATGTTAAAAACATTATATTTATAAAAATATATGTATATGAAAGTGTAACAACCGTTACACGGGAATGCTAGATGTAATACCAATTTAAATTACATGGTGTCGCCATTAACATATGTCTTTTACACAGTTAGAAAAAGATATGTTAAGAAATAGGGGGTCTATCATTTTATTAGCATTATTTCTTCTTTTGCATTGGTTTATTATTAATGTCAACTAAATTTTAGCATTTTGGAGAGTGAGACATTATTATTATTACATGACAAAACATAAAAAAATACCGCAACCCACACCCTGACTCCCCTACAGGAAGCTCAATCCGTTTAAATATGTAATTTAACTGCAATTATTTGTTAAAAATGGATTTAGCGGAAATTATGGTTTTTCGGTAAAAATATACATACTCGTACATATGTGGATTTCAATTCAATGTGAATTGCATACAAACAGTTATTTATTGCATGCCGAAAAATGCGGAGCCAAATATTAAGGGCTATTTGTTAAGAGCTCCCACGCTAACACGCATGGTGACTAGCTTGATCGTTTATGAGACATGAACAGACGAGGGTTGTTTGTTAAGTCAGTGACTTTTTGAATTTCCCGCGCAGCTTCCGTCAACTGCCATCTATTAATAGGCTACTGTACATTTTGAGCAAAGTACGTCATTTACCAGCGATGGATACTAATATTGCGATTGAGTATGTAGTCGCCATGGCAAAAACCCAAAATTGGGCTACGCCATCCAGCATATTGTCCAGATTTAGCGTCCTGCGACTATTTCCTCTTTCCAAACCTGAACAAATGGCTGAGCGGTAAGAGATTTGGGTCTAAGTAAGAGGTCATCACCGAAACCATTGAAGCCTATTTTGAGCTGTATCGAGCTTAAAGGATACTATGTTAATAAATAAACCGCTTCTTCAAAAAAAGTGATTGAATTATCAAACTAACCACGTTAATAATAATAATATGTGATATATTATTTTTTCACACAAATATAAAATTTAGTTTTATTATTACTGTTTAAAAATGATTTTAACTATCATGTAAGGCTTGCAATATTTCTTTGTTAAATGATTTTAATCATATATAGGAAACCGTGAGCATGCTCCTTTCAACGTGCCCAACATACATACCCGGATTTGAGGGAGGGCAGGCCCCCACAATTGAGATAAAAGCAATACATTTTTGAAAGACTTGACGGAAGAAAATTGTTCCTTTCATTCGGAAAATAATTAGGGGCTTGCGCTCCTTCGTTGCCCCAGGACCTCCATACCTCCAAATTCGGCACTGCCAACATATTAGAGTACCATATGTATGGGACCTTTAAAAGTTCTATTACAGTTCATAATATGTGTACAAAGGCATACGCAGAAGAGGAGAGAGGAGAAAAAAATATCAGGTTCTTTTCTATTCAATGTAAATTTATCACAAACTCTATTCTATCTAGAATCAAACTCAAATGCAGAGGATGGGGCAAGAGCCTTGTTTGCCCCTATCAGCGGACGCCCATGTATACATATATTTCTTTTAAATAAATTCGGAAATGACAAGTTTAAAAGTTCAGAGTACCCTGGTTTACATATTACAAAAAGGAATCTCTCAAACCCGGAAAAAACTTGGGTAAAAATAGTAGTGAATACGGGGCCCTAATGGAAAATTTGTCACTGCGCCTAATTTTGTTAGTAACTTGTATATAGCTCTTGTAACTTGTATATAATGGGTTTGAATCAACAAGTTAAATTTGTTTGGGTCATATACGAGTATTGTAATTAGCTTGCAGCAAGCTAGCAACTCTATTGCGTTACAAGTTTCTATATGAGAGGTAAAAAATGAACCTTGAAACTGGTTTGTAGCAAGCTCACAGGTTTGAAACTATAGTGTAGTAAAATTTTTTATCTAAGACGTAACAAATGTACCTCTGTTGTGTAAGCTAGTAAGTTTGAAACTTGCACTTTGAGACAATTTTCTACCTGGGATCTTTTAAACGTAAAAACATCTATATTCAAAAATATATTACTGGTCCAAGAGTCGAAATAGTATAAAATGCTAGTATAAAATATCGAATTTTGATATAAATGAATTGAAAACTATAATAAATTGTAATTAAAAAAATACAATTTGGCATCAACGCCTGAATGCTATCTATCAATATAAAATTAATTACCTTTTATTTTATTTCATTTAAGGTCAACCCATACTTTCTAGAAGCAGGATTCCCTAACTACAGATAATTTTCCTAATTAATAACACTGTTTAGTAGGGCAATTATGGTTTTAGATCTTTTATTAATTTATTTCATTAGAAATAGTTTTTAGAAAAACACGTGGTGAGAAAAGATCCGCTATATAGAAGTTTTAAAAGTCCGTTATATAGAAATTAAATTCCAAAGCAGTTAAACCTAATCAAAGTGGATTCTTTCAACCCCGCACACCCTTGGAAGGTTACGGAAGGTAAAGTGAAACGTATTAATATAATATTTGAAGATTTCTTTCGAATTTATTTGATTTCCTAACGTGTTGACGTTTCGATGTTTGTTCATTCGCATTTTGGTCATGTTTTCGTACTATTAACCTACTTACAAACACTTTATTCCTCATAATACAAAACTCACATTAAAATCTATTTCATCCGCGAAATAGAATCTCTATCAGATCATGCCTGCAGTCTTATTAGATTCCTCAACACGGGACACTCAAGTGGGATGGACAAGTGGGTCCTGCGCATGCTCCGTAACGTCCAATCACGAAGCCGCAATGGCTGTTCGAGAAACACTAGCCTTGCAGAGTTTCAGTTGTCACTATGTTAAAAAATGTTAGAAATATATAGAACAAATAATAGACTATTTAGAGAAATCGAATTTAATATGATTATTGGATTTATTACGACTATGACTTGAAATGTAGGTAAATAAATACTAAATAAGGAGCGAGGGGAGGAGAAAGGTTAAAGGTTATTGAATTCAATTAAATAAAGGTATTAAAATAAATCGTAGTAACAAACGTAACATTTATGTAATATCTACGTTTAGAAGTAAATGTTCTATGTATGTTAAAGAGTTAAAATATTTGCCCTATTTGTCGACTCACTGTGCATAATGTTAAGTTATTAAAAAAGTTAGATAAAGAGGAATTGACAACTTAAATAATAAACTTTAAATGTCGTTTCTTTTATTTTTGGTAAGATAGTATGATTTAAGTAAAACAATGTAATTATTTTAATCATATATTATAATGTCCCAGGTGTATATTTATATGTTTATATGTTTATATGTTTATATGTTTATATGTTTGTTTGTTGCTGAAATTCGTATGGTAGAATGAAAACGGCTCCGTCAATGTTTTTGAAAGTTTGCTATTTCGTAGAGAAAAAAATTCTAAGACTTTTGGCGTCCCCGGATTTTCCCTTGAATTTCCTGGAAACCCGTAATTTTGGAAAAACTGGAAAAAAAGTGAACCTTTTTTTGCTGTATTACTTTTAATTTTTAAAAGATAGAAAGTTGAAATTTTGCATGTGTATTAAGGTATTCAATGCTGACATTTCTCAAAAATTAGAAATTCAAAAAGTGAAAAAGGGGGGGTTGAAGAAATTCGGGGGCCCACTAGGGAACTTTGGAGAAAGTTCATATTGTGGATTCTAGAATAATTAAGTATATTATTAATAAAAAAAAATTCAAAATTTCAAAATTTTATTTGGGGGCACGGGGGCAGTATTTGCCGAGAGTAAAAATTGTGCTGGAAAGTTGAAATTTTGTATATAGGCTAATCTAGAAAACTTATTTACGAATCGAAAAAAAAATTCCAAATTTTGAAAAAAAGTTGGTCAAATAACGCATAAATTGAAAATATTTTTTATTTTGTTAAAAAAAAATTATTTTTTTAACCAATTTATATGTGTCATGCATATGTGCGCGAGTTTATTTATTATTTCAATTTAAAAATAGAGTTAAATATGAAATGTAATTACGAATTCTTTTATTGGTTTCAAATCATACACGCCAAAAAGTCTTCGCTTTGCGACGGGGGTAAACGTTACTGGAGTTTAAATTTTTACATGAAGTTCAAGCCACACACAAAAGACAGACGTCGCTTGCGACGGGGGTAAAAGCTAGTGTGTATATAAATTATAAAATAAAAGTCTTTGATTTCAGAAGCAACACATAAGTTTGATTAAAAATTTACAATTCCTAAAATATATATAAGGTATAATATATATGTATATATATATCTTCTTATTTCAGTGTGAAAAACATATGTTTCACTATACATTACTCCCCTAAATAATAAATTTTAATGAAATTGGATTAATCTGATGATGCCGTGATATCAAAATGATAGCATGTGTAAATATCATTTATAAGTGGCCACCTAGCGTGCGAATAAAGAATTACAAAAGAATCTTATTAGACTCAAACATGAAAATAATCCAATTTCAAAAATTTACACGCATTACTAAGTGTGAAGTATTTATTAATCAAAATACTATTAATTATATCAAATAAATCGTGCAGTAATAGGATGAATGTTTCTTTAGTTGCATTCTATATATTTGAAGGGGCGAATTATTTATATTGTTAGAAATATGAAATATATGCATGTCAAGTTATGTATTTAGGTTTTATATACTGCATTTGTATATACATGTTTGTGATTAATATTTGTGGTTAGAGCAGTATACATTTTTGATTAAGTACACGTGCACCCACGTGCATAAATGGTTAGAAAGTTACATTTAAAACATGTTGGATTCTCCAACAAAAATTATATAAATATTAGCCTTGAGTAAATAGAATAAAAATTAAGGTTAAGGACATGGGTGTCCTTAGAGGTACGCATGAGATACTCTTTCCCCTTTAAAAAGAAATTTTCACTGGCTAAAATGCAGTCTCAAATTTTGTAAAATGGTTATCATTTTGAGATTATATAAATTCCACTGGATATAATTAAGAATTGGCTTAAACTTTCTGTGTTGGCTAAGTTCAGAACCCAGATAAAAAAAAAATCTTTACCTTAAATAAACCTTGGAATTAGCTAATTAAGAATTAATTTAGTGTTGGAATAGAAGTGTTGTAAATTTACACTGAATAGAATAGAACCATAGCGTAAAATTTACAAAAGTTAAATAAAATGGTTCAACAAAAACCATTGTTGTGTTTTGCCTAAGATCATTTTTACCATTAATCCACGGTAATGGAGCACGGTAGTTCAAATCACCGTGCACATTTTTAACTCTTTTTGTTACAATTTAATTTTGACTAAATATCAACAAAATAGAATCACAAACATGTCTCTAGAAACGCGGGTCGTTGCAATACTATACGCTAATTTGCGTGAGTACCCTATGCATGCACATGCTTCTCTTTATACCTCTTTATACTTTAACATTTGAATAAATGCAAACAGATAATCATAAATAATATGTATTGGACAGTGATGCAGTCTTCATATAACACATACTCAATACACTATAAACTATATACTACTAGAATATTATGTGAATAGGGAGGGGATGATATATATAATAAGAAACTACTGATGAAAGAGAAAGCGATACAATACAATAAGAAAAAATGAGAAGGTGGTATATGTATTGTTTTAACCAATAAAAAAACAAAGGAGATATATATTTAGGGATGTTTAGTAAAGCGTTCGTATTGGTTGAGAGGCGTGACCTTGAAAAATTAAATTACAAGTTTTATAAAACAAATTTTTTTTTTTTTAATATTATAAATAAATAATTATTATAAAATCAGTATTTAAAGAATAAATTGGGTTATAAATATATGTTTAATACAATATGTAAAAATTTTATATTATATATACTTAGCTATTTGAATTAAAATAATAATTTAAAAAAGTTACAATTATATTTGACATGTAAAATTATTATGAAACAGATTCTCGAGGTGTAAATCAATAATCCCCCCTTCTTCTTTTTCTAATTTTCACGAATATAACCGAAATTTCCCGATTTTAACTAAGTCCATGCTCGAAAATTAAACACTACCAAAAACAAAATAATAATAAAATTTTATTTTTTAATGTAATTAATTGATAATAATAAAAACTAATTCTCTAATAATTATTTTAATTAATTTCTTACGACTTATTAAATAAGAAAGGGAATGATAAGTATAAATTAAAATATTTTTAATAAAAGCTGGTTCTTTTGCACATTTTCTTATGATGAATATTTTATGCTAATATATTTATTTATTATTTATCGAAATATACAAAGCGATTGATTTAAGTGTATATTGTGCTGCTCCTATAAAATACGGAGAACGCCCAAACTATTTACTAGTGGTTTGAGTATTTGAAAAATAACCTTCAGTAAAGTTTCAATCCAGAAAAAGGAAATCTGTAGAATGAAAGGTTGCTATCAATGATATTCTAAAATCAAACCAAAAAAATATATTTTAACCTTTTCAGAGAATCAAACCTTTCTGAAAGTTCAACAGTTTTAGTTTCAATGATTCGTAGCTTGAGTATAATTAAACACATTCAAATATTTATATTAATTATTTATTTATTTTGTTTAACTTTGATAAATTTTTCACTTTGCATGTTTAATTTAAACCCAAATAAAGTGCAACATTACTATAAAGAAAAAGGTGAAAATTTATCGTGAAATAGTACAACTCGACAACTCTATATCACGTGAAAAACTCTTTAAAAACGGCGTTTTAAATCCAGATTCGATCTGGTGTTAGAAGCAGTCATACTAACCACTACGCTACCTAAGACACTACAAATGCAAATATAAACAAATTAAACACAACGGGTAAAAATAAAAATGCTATAAAAATTTGCCTTTCTGACAATTTTATTTTTGCCGTAGAAAATAGAGAGGCAGCACTATATCATCACATCGAAGAAACAAAGACAACACTATCAATTTGTCTTAAGACAGACTTGCTAGAACTGTACGCGTCGACACATGTTTCTAAAAAATAATAAATTACTTAAAACTATGAAAAAAGAATTAAAAATTTGTAAATATTATTTTTGGTAAGAATCTTTTTTTAATGTTATTTTTTTAATTCTGTAATTCAATAACATTCTTTTGTTTATAAAACTTCTTTTTAATGAAATATAGAATTTTGTTGTTTCTTTATGTATCTATTATGATATACATTTATTTATTTATTTAGTTTTATTATTTAAAACATAATTATTTTATTTTCAAAATAATTATATTTTTTTCAATATCGCAAGGTTTCAGTAGAGTAAGAATCATTTTGCTACAAAATTACTACTACCATCCAAATAATCATAGGTTAATTTCAAAACGTATAACAGTGGTCGCCAACCTGCGTTTCTTTGTCTACCTGAATACGCCTTTTTTCGCGTGGAAAGCAATTTTGACTAGATACGATTCGTCGAAGTTAAAGAAATGAAATTTCAGATAGGGTGAATGGAAACAGCGTGTGATCTCAGTAGACCAGTAGCGGTCGTGCGTACGCCTTCTTTGCGCTTAAAACTCGTCAAAACAATTTAAAAAATTTCACACCTAAATCATGCTGCTAGTTATTCTGTGTCAATTACTATTAACACCTGGCTTGTCCAGCATGTTACAATATTATGAAAGTTGGAAACATAGAAAAATAAAATCGATTACATATTTAACTGAAATTTAAATTTTAAATAGCCATATCTCTGTTAACTTTTGAATATTTAATGAAGATAATAACGCCACTATGCATATATTAACCTATATTTTAATAAAAATAAAAAGCAACCCCTAGGAAGGAGTTGACAAGCCTAGTACTACTCCTAGAATAAGCTATATTATAATATTTCATTATTCAACTAAAGCACGTGTTCTCTGGGTGGCCGAGGTAGATCATAAACTCTAACACTCAGCTATGCCTAAGTCCGTGTTCGATTCCCTGAGATAGAATAAATGTATTCCACAACTGGCAAAGAATTAACTGAGCAAATGATAAACAATTCAAAAAATTAACAAATATACCAACCATCTAAATTCACAAATCTACAAAACTCACAATTATTATATTACAATTAATGCGAGATATAACCTAGCTGTTGATATCGTAGTAATATAATAAACAGAAATTAAAATATGTGTCCTCATTTTTTAGAGGTCGATTTTTCAATTGTTGATTGAAATTGATGTTAATAAATGTGTATTGACGTGTTTATTTTATTAAATATCTAAATGTTAACGGAGATATAGCAATTAAAAATTTGAATTGTAGTTTTAGCGTAAGGAATGGTCGGCCATATTTGTATGACGTGAAATGCATTTTAACGTCAGTTATTTGTTGAGTAGGTCAGTGCTGTGGTAATGTTCTGTAGCTGTTGGTAGTCAAATAATCAAGTCAAGTCAAAGAATAATACGTTTTTATTTTATTAAACCCTGCTAAGGCAGACATAATAATGGAATTTGACTCCTTGAAATAGCTGTAAATAATATTTGATATTTCGATATAGCTTTATGAGCTGTAAGGTTGGTAACCTTATACAAGGATTGTGATGTTACATGCATTTGGAATGTGTACAACGTTGAATCCCTTTAATAATTAAAGAGACAAAATGACTTTTAATTGTTAATATTTCTTAACATATAAGGAGTTATTAAAAAATAATTGAACATTTGAGGTTCTAGTAACCCACTTTATCAATATATAGTATACTTTTATAGAAATTAAGACATAGGACACAAGCCCATTACCCCACGTAAGACCCACTTGTGTTGCAGTGCAAAATATATAGTTTTGCTATCTTTCCAAAGTTCTTTACCTAATTTTCTTGCAATGCAAGTTTCAGGCAAGCTTATTACTACAAGCTAATTAAAGTGTTACATTGCGTTACCTGAGGGGTCAATCTCAGGAGTTTCAGTTACTAATATCTTTTATAATATAAGGACTATAGTAAATAAAAAAGTAATTTAGAATTAGATGTTGTTATAAGTTTAAAAATTCTACAAATTCGAATTGTTATTAACAGCTTACATGTCTCTGGAAAGGTAATATTATGCAACTGCAAAATATTGCGATTAAAAAAAATATCGGGCACCATTTTCGGCCATTTTAAGTCACTCTTTAAGAGATAGTTATTTTGTGAATCACACAGATAGATAGTGCTATAATAAAAAATTGTAATAATCATTTCTTTCTAATAAATTAAATAGATAAACAATCAATTCAGTTGAAATATCAATAATTGTAATAATAATGTCAAAATTTTAACTCGCAAAAAAATCTAACCAAATTTTTGTTGTCAAATTTAATAAAAGAAAGCAATTTTATTTTGCAAAATTGCTTAATTTTAAGTGATGTTGCTGTTTTAATATTTCTGCCTCCTTTTTTTATTATATATGCTATTACGCGTGTTATTAAATTCATAAATTGTATTTCAATGTTTGGGTTTGAAAAACACACGATTTCGTCATTGTATTTGTCAAAAATTTGTATTTGATTTTTTTAAAAGTATATTACTTATAATTCGCGTCATTGATTATTATTTATAAAGCTTTTATATTTCATCATATCTGCTACAACCAAAATATATCCGTCAATTCGTAATTTTCCTAAACAAGAATCAAAATTGTAGCTTACTACACAGTCTTGCATTGCAAATTATACCTTATTGCATAGTTCAATACGGTATAATTTCTAATGAAGTATTCTGAAATCTTAATCTGACATTTCAATTGTAATAATTCATTTAGCGTTATTCAAAAATTTACATTTACTTCTGTTATTAAATAAAATTGGTATTATTTATAACGGAGGCAGTGAATATTAATAAAAATAAATTTAGATTGTAAATCTTTTATAGCTAAAAACAAAAACATCTGTCAAAAATTCAAGTTGAGACATGTATCCGACAACCACACATCAGCAGGTATTAGATTTTTATTAGAAGTAAACATAAATGTATTTAGAAGGCAATAAATTATATATTTTGTTCAGTGTTGTTAAGTTTTGTTCTATCTAGGATACATATATAGTTACTTTACACTATAAACGGTTTCTTTTGTCAATACTTTAGATACTGTTTTAATTACTTGCAATTAGATACCTCTTACAACATTAATTCATACAAGGTTATTTGGAGAAGAGAATAAAAAAGCAAATATCATAGGACCTATTATATAAAGGCGTTTCGGATTTCATTTTTAACATGACAGAATGAACTGTCCATATTTCAGATCCTCACATTCAGATATTTACGATGTTTACACACATGATAAACGAACTGTTCGCCCGAATCTGAAACAAATCTGAAGATCTGATCTGGGCTCCTAGACCTGCTACAAACCTATTCCTTTTTTGTCCAAATTTCATAAGATTAAGAAAAAAGTTATAGAAGTCTAGATAAAGTCGTTCCACACGTCTTTTACACGATCAGGGGGTCTTGTGTTTGACTTCTATTTTTTTTTGGAAATTATTCGATATAGCTACACCTTATGTTTTGAATCTTATAAAGAAACTACTGCACTTTCGTATATTTTCTGGCGCTTTTAATATAGTAAAAACATGTGCAAATTCTGCGTAATATACATTATACCATTTTTTTATTAAAAAATATACAGCATTCATGCTAAAAGTTGACCAATAAATGTGAAATATGACGCTATTTTCATTTATAAATGGAACATTGTCATATTAGTTCTAACCTCAAATTTGAAATTTTAACTTTAACCATTAATATTGTCTTTTCCCAAATAGAAAATGATATAATGTAAATTACGTAAAATTTGTACATGTTTTTAGTAAACAACAAATGCCATAAAACATACAAAAATGCAGTAGTTTTTTTATAAGATTCTAAACAAAAGGTGAAGCTATATCGAATAATTACCAAAAATAAAGAGAAGTCAAACACAAGGCCCCCTAATCGTGTAAAAGACGTGTGGAACGTCTTTATCTAGACTTCTAGATTAGACTATTAGAACTACTAATGTTGGGTGGAGAAAAAAAGGCTTTAAACAGTGTTGTCTAGCAATATACATTAGAATATTCAAAGAAAACAATTCACCATTGACATGTAACATGTTTTAAAATGACATTCTAATAAAGAATTTCCTAATTAATTATATAATTCTAGATGTCGTTTCATCTGGCACAGCTGAACCTTGATGAAAGTCAATCAAATCATAATCTAAATAATTGGCCAGCATCTCAAGGAAGAAGACCCGAATATTTTACAGCTCGAGCTATCACAGGAGGTACCACCAACATGGGTGACTTAGCGCGTCCAATTATTCCCACAGACCATTTGCTTAGTGAACGCTATCCAATGTTTGTGCGAAACAATACTGATTATTCAACAAGCACACCTTATCCACAAACCAATAACGGATATGTAGGAAACAGTGCCTCTTTCATGAATAGCACAAATCAGTATACAGCGTCAGAAGCATCTTACTCTTCAAAAAGCTCCACTAACTATTTTAACAGAAGTTATGTTAAAGCCAACAATGAGTATGCTACAAACAGAGCTTTTTCTGCCAACAAAAGTGACTATGGATCAAATGGTGGTTTCAATACTTCAAGCGGTGAACATGCTACCACAAATGGATCGTTTACCAGAAGTGATTACTCATCAAGCAGAGCTTATAGTAGAGTTTATAACGAGTATGCAACTTATTCGCCTTTTGGCGGAAATTCAGCCGGGTATACGATGGATAAAGCTACAAGTGGTTATTCGGCAGCTGGTTATTCTCAACCTCTAAATAATGACGTTCAATCTGATTCCCCAGGTGCCCCTGGTGCCCCAGGATTCCCAAGAAACAACAACGTATATCAAACAAGTGGAGATTTGGGAAGAAATAATTTTGACTATCCAAAAACTGCAACTTCTCTTCCATCATTCTCAACTAATACCAATGATGAAGGTTTCTCCTATTACTCAAAAAATACCGGCTTAAATAGCCCATATGGGAATTATACAGTATTTGGAAATGGTCGATCTACTTCGTATGAACCGCAATCTGCAAAACCACAGGCGAAGAAAGTAAGCAGCCAAGGAGGTAATCAGAATAATAAAAGTGCTGTTTACGCGAGCCATAGTCTTTATGGTGCACCCATTTTGCAAGAAGATGAGGATCTTGATACCACAGAGACTTTATCTCCAGCAGAGAGCGAAACTTCTGGAGTGTCTTCTTTCTCTGGATTGAGCTCTCATTGCTCATATTACACCAGACCTGATGATAGCTTCATGAAAGTAAGTATTACTAATTATGAATTGAATGAATGAATATGATAGCTAACCTTAAAACGGGACTGTCTCAATCAAAATTTGCGACTTTAGGTTATGCTAACTAAATTTACAATGACGTTATTTTTCAGCTTCGTTTTAAGAACGAGAAACCTGTGATCATGCACGAAAACCGCAACATTTTGGATCTAGGATCCAACGTTAAACCATTCGGCGGTTTCTTCACCAGTACTCCACTGCCGGAGGCTTCAAAGACAAGCGAATCAGGGCTATCTAATCAAGAGTCCTTTAAGAGCAAACCTCAATACGACCGGACTGAAGAAGTGAGATCCTCCCCAGACCTACCAGTAGCAGAACCTTGTCATAAATGCGGTTATGTCATGGTTCAAAAATAAAAGTGACCAATTCTTAAACATACCACTAGGACACCAATATGCTGACCATTGCTTATGAGACCCGGACTATGAGAGAGATATTTGTAAGATTGATTTTTAAAATACGTTTGGAAGAATCTTCCAATAATTTCTTGTTTTTAAAACTTGGCATTCGGTCAAACTTTTTCAAAAATTATTTTTTCCTCAGTTTTTTTTTCAATATGTGGACCACTATTTATTCTGTAATAATTACAGATGTTTCTTAATAGTTAATTAGTGTTGTAACGTTTTCTCTTAGAAAAATACATTTTTGAATCTTTAGCAATTAAGTATTATAACGTGAATAATAATATTCACAAAAATAATAATTTTAAAATATTATTAATTTTTATTAATATTTAAAATTAATTTATTATCAATTTATTTTAAAAATAAAACTTTTTTACCATGGTATTATTTATTGATTAACGTAAAATAATTAATTGTTAATCTATTAATTAAGATTTTTTCATATATTTAAACTTATATTAGAGTTTATTATTATTGTTATAATAATTTATATTTTTATTTTAAAATTTTATGAATTGTGATATCTTACTATACCTTTCATTTATTAACATTTTGGAATGTTTGCGATAAATTTAAATTACATAAAAATGTATTCACATTTTGTATTTTTGCTGTAATAAAGTTTTAACAACAAATTATGAACACAGTTTTTTTTTATAAATTTACTGATTATTTATTGGAACTACCCAACTCGCATAGACAATTGTGATAATTGATTTGGCATGAGAAATAGAAACAAATTAGAATAATAATATTCAAAAAATAAAAATTCACAACATTCTAAAAAATAAAAAACTAAGCGCAACCGATAATTTTGTTAAATTCAAATAATTCACACATTATTAAGTTTCTAACAATTAAACTAACATAGTATAGTATCACACATATAGCGTTACAACTAGTAATATTATTCCAACACCCTTCCTATTGTTAAAAAATAAATAAAAATATCATCCCCATAGAAATAAAAATACATTAGGTGTAAAAAAAAAATCATCCCCTAATTCTGACAGCTTTACTATACTATATAATATAATCTAATAAAATCCGACACCCTTAAACCATAAAAATATGGTGTAGTGAGCAATGAGAGCACCCTTCATGCCTTAAGCATGCTATCAGTAAATAAATAATCTACTCGCCCCTAAAAGGAAACATAATGCTAAGTTAAAAAGTTAATACATATGTTAAAAGATAAGATTTTAATATACAATACAATTAGACGAAGTCTGGTATATGGAATATCGTGGGGTAGGTTCAAAGCATGTTTAGGTGCTACTGTCATGAAACTAAAGCCTTGTGCGTGGTCCAAACCAATGCGACATTCATATCGTTTAATCAATCTTTAAAACGCTAGGAAGGTATAAGAGTATCATTTCTATTATAGTATGTGCTACCGATTTCCGATCATTAAAAGACAGAATCCTTTGTAGAACTGTAGAACTTTGTTGTAACTAGTAAATATAAAACTACAAATAGAAAATAACCCATGTGGCGAGCTAACAAATATGAATCTTGTATAAGTGTAAGACAATTTTGTACCTGGGATTGTTACTATATATACAATTAAATTTTCCATACGGAGTACGAATTTTTGTACAAGTTGGAGAATACAGAAATATAGAAAAATAAATCCTAAAATGTAATAAATAAAGAAAAAATTATTTTGGTTGAATAAAATATGTGTATTAACAAATTAACACAAATTTAAGAATGTGATATTTTAGAAAAACATGGAGCAAGTTAGACCTGCGCTGTTCTTGCAATATGTGTGTCTATTTACCATTTGAAACTGTATGAAATTTGAAAATTCCCCACTGGAACCCTGTGTATATTATTATTATTATTTTATTTTTAATGCTTTTTCCATTTGGCACTACATTCTTGTGCCTTACCTTATTTATTAACATATCATTGTGCTTAATTCAATTTTGAAACTTATTAAATCTAAACATTCTCACTCCTTCCAAACGAAAAAAATATTTAAAATGGACTTGTGTCCTATGTCTTAATTTCTATAAAAGTGTACTATATATTGATAAAGTTGGTTACTAGAACCTCAAATGTTCAATTATTTTTTAATAACTCCTTATATGTTAAGAGATATTAACAATTAAAAAAGTCATTTTGTCTCTTTAATTATTAAAGGGATTCAAAGTTGTACACATTGCATGTACCAAGTGCATGTGACATCACAATCCTTGTGTAAGGTTACCAACCTTACAGGTCATAAATCTCTGCTGTATGTACTTATATATCAAAATATCAAATATTATTTACTGCTATTACAAGGAACAATCAAATTTCAATATTATGTCTGCCTTAGGAGGGTCAAATAAAATAAAAACTTATTATTCTTTGATTTGACTTGATTATTTGACTACCAATAGCTACAGAACATTACCACAGCACTGACGTACTCAACAAATAACTGACGTTAAAATGCATTTCATGTCATACAAATATGGCAGACCATTTCTAGCGCTAAAACTACAATTCAAACTTTTAATTGCTATATCTCCGCCAACATTTAGATATTTAATAAAATAGACACGCCAATACACATTTATTAACATCAATTTCAATCAACAATTGAAAAATCGACCACTAAAAAATGAGGACACAAGCCTGCTGACTGCTTCGCTTCTGTTGCTACTATCTCTCCTGTTTCTGCTCTGTCATTCTTTCTCTTTCCTCGTTTCTTTTCTCTATCTCCGTCATCCACCTCTTCCCTTCACTGACTCCCTTTAATAACTGGCCAATATTCATTTCGCTTATTACTTTTTTCTCATATAAAAACTACGCACATTCTTTTCTCGCTATTTGCCCAGTATCTGTTTCCTTTCCACCCGTTTCCCAATCTGAATCTGGCAATCCTTCTCATGTTTTTTATGTCTTTTTCTCTTAAGTATCCCTGTCCGCCACACATTCTCCTATAAGAATTTTCCATTAATATTATAAAAGATACTCGTACTCATAGACTTATCTTCCTTAAGATTTGAAACCTGTTTCTTTGGATATACGTTATGATTCCTTTTCAAGAATTGTGTATATGTTTTTTTATAGTGTAAGCATTTTTCTAAGTAACAAAAGGCGTCGTTTTACAAAAAGAATCGCGACGCAAAGCATCGTTCTTGTATTTAAGAATTGTTACAAAAGAAATAAAAAAAAGGAATGAGGTTTTTCTTTGTAAATGAAAATAAGTATATATCTATGTACACAAAGGGAGAGAGGCAAAGAAAAGCAGTGAAAATAAATTGAATATAGATTAGGTTTAGGTAGGCAGTAGGCATTATGTTAGCCTAGGCAATCATAATAATACATGTACTGGAAGTTATGTGAACGGTGCAGAATCAGTAAATAAGGGTAAAAAAGTTATATGTTATCATAAGAGATATTCACACATTTGGAGAGTTAAGCTCAAATGTTTACCTGCATCTAAATTTTGTTTTTTGATAATGTCATATATAATATTAAATAAGCAATGGTGTAACCCATACACAGAGAATGCGGTCTGGGGCATTGCACCCTCGCGCAACAACCAAAGTAGAAAAAGTCATAACTATATTTGTATTTTAATCTATATATAATCTTTTATAAATCTTTCAATATAAAATTTTAAAATCCTGCAGATCCCCGGTAGAAAATTGTCTTGCATTACAAAGTTCACACTACCTCGCTTGCCACAAACTAATTTTATTTTTCAAGGTTTATGCAGTGTAGGATTAACATATGCTAGCTTGCTATAAACCAATTCTAAGGTTCATTTTCTATCTGGGATTTTTTAAATTTATAAGTTTTTTATTTCTCGTCAATCATCATCAAAAATACTTATTTTCAATATACATGAATTGCAGAACAAGAGCCTCGCAAAGATTTGCCGCTCCGGGGCCTCGCAATGGTTAAGGCCGCCAATAACAATAACTAGATACATTTTATTAATTTACATTTTGCAATTAAAATTTCCGTATATAAATATCATGATTTTCTGACCCAGTCTTGAACAAAAGCAATCACATTCAAGTACTAACCAACAACTACTAAACCCCCCCCCCTCCCCCACTTCCCTTTTTATATAGTGACTCCTACTTACCAGTTTTAATATTTTACATTATATGTCATCCATAACAAATATCACGTTACACAAATTTCTTGATTTTTTCTCTGCATGTGACGTAATTTAAATGACTGACACTTGACTGACAAAAAATTCAAAACTTATTTATTATACAGTTTATTAATAAAGATGTCAGGCGCCCTCAAATTAAATTATAAAGATAATTTAACTATTTTCAAGGTTTTTTGATACACAATAGCTTTTCTTTTGATCTCTCATACCAATTTGGTCATTTCTTTAAGATTTTCACACAAATTTATGAAAGGAATGGTTTAGAAATCATAGAAGATGTTAATAATTTCTAAACACAGGGGCGTAAAATGATGTGTCAAGCCAAAGCGACAATTCGACGATTATCTCGTTGATGCATACGTTTACGGATTTGATTTATTGGGTTATTAATTAAACACTATCTATAGTTATTCGTGATATGTGAATATATGAAGGGGGTGGGGGGTTTATAAAGGGTGTTGCTATAGCTATCCACCCTCAGTAAACAATTTGGAGCCACTTTTCCATGGTATTAAAGATGCGTATGATTTCTTTGTCATGAAAGAATTCATGACAAATTCTGAAAAATTTACATGTCAGTTTCTCACAGTCGTTCATATGAAATGTCTATGTTATCAGCTACAAATAGCGAAACCACTTCATCTGTCGGAATACAAATGAAATCGAAATACAATAGTGATAAGGACGTGACAAAACATGACATTTTACCAAATTGTTTACTGGGAAGGAGCATTTGAAACAAACAAAAATTCAGTTTCATCTCCCAAAACAATCTACAGCTGTAGGTTGTAGCGTGTGTGCTTAGAATGGTAGCATGCTTAAATAAAATATAAAACGTGACACATTTCTTAACATTCAATTATATTAACTACAGAACAATTTATTTTTATTTCAATTTTTAGAAAAATTTCAATACACTATGAATCTTTAATCTCCTTAAGCTTTGAAGCTTTCCCCCACCAGTAGCAACCCTCTCACTTTCCCCCTCTCTCACCCCTCTGGAATACCATCACTTAATACGGACGTTGTATAATCTTTATCAGTTTTTTAACACTGCATCTTCTCCTATGTATACATTGTTTAACGAATATAATACATGATATGATTTTAATTTGATTTAGAACAATAGCAATGACGAAAACAATAGATACAATACAAAATGGTATACCCCCTCCCTCAACACTCCTCCTCTCACTCTTCACTAAAAGCCGCCATCTTGTTTCATTTATGACATACAATATATATAAATATATATCTATATATCTAACAATGGGACAATGCACAAATTAATATATGCATCTATCTGTTATAGAAATAATAAAATATAATCTTTCTCTTTTTTTCTTATAGCTGCATCATTGTCACACTTGATTACATATGTATAATCATTTTATTTGTATTGATGAATATGTGTTAATAAATCGAGGTATCCGTTGGGTTCGGGTTTGATCTCCGAGGACAATAGATACTTGTAGGCCTAGGTCAAACTGAAGACACAACTTTCTTAAAAAAAATTGAGACCATAGGAGCATATTGAAGAAACAGTCTTAAGATAAGCTTGTCACTAGCCATATGTTAGCTTGCACAACATAGTTGATTTTATATTTTGTGGCATGTGCAAGTATTTATGCGTTGACGACTACTGTATGCTTGTTATTACCTTAAAAACAAATGAATACTGTAGTAAATAAATTACAAAACTTTAGACGAATGTTATGGTGTTGAATATTTGCCATATATTAAAAACATGTCTACGAACAATCACCCTCAAACATTCGGCAAAAGCACAAATATTCGTAGACGCATGTATAGCAACAGCATTAGAAAATGATATATGGCATTAGAGAAAGAAAAACTGGTTTGCAACATAGTACACTAAATAAAATATCTACAAAATTAATCATTAAATATTATAAAAATTAATAATATTAAAATCTCTTTTTTATTTATACATATAATGAAGATAGTGGAAGTTACACACTGAAATTATTACTAATATGAAATATTTTACAATCTATTCACAAAATATTTGATGCATCTCCCTTTAGCTAAGGTACCATGCCATCCTTTTCCTTACCCCTTCCTTTCTGATCCGATGAGACCCCCTCTACTCCACTCGCGCGACACGCGTGCAACACACGTTCATGCGGTTTGATACCGACACACACACACACACTAGACCGTGGTCCACGGTACGTCGGCACATCTTTTTTATTTATACTTTGATAGCAGATTATCTGCTTGGTAATTTTATTTGCTGTAACTACAATAGTATACGTGGGCTCCTCATTGTAACTACACTGTAACTATACTATGCGACTATACAGAACTAGTGCAATAAAAGACCTTTTGTTTGACTAACTACGAATTATATTTAAGCTTTGAAATTTTCAACTTTTCATATGTAATATTAATATTATATTCGGAAAATTGTATTATGTATGTACTCTTGATATATATGTATATGTATAGGAAAATATATATGAGTTAATTCACTATAATAAAAAGCCTCATTTACACGATACTAATAAAAAGATGTTGCCTTCAATTAAGGTAGTTATCATGCTATCGGTAGAATGTTATAAAGAGTATAATTATAAAGAATATCATTCTCTAATTATCCTGAAAATTTGAAGACGATTAAATGTTTCAAATTCAATCTAAGTTCGAATCATTTGTAATGAGAGTGAATGAGAAGCAAATATATTTGACGTGTAGTTACACCAGTTATTTATTTTTAATAGAAACACAAATCGATATAGAGAAATACTTTTTTGCGTAGGATCTATTGAAAAATTAGTGTCGTATAATAAATTTGGTAGTGTACTCTTGAAAACAAATATTTCTCTGCCAATCTGAGCGTCTAAATAGTTTCAAATATACGATGACAGTTCTACCATGACATTGCGGTATAAGCTAGATAGTCAAAAATGTATACGACGATATTTTATAGATGTTACCGTGTATTTAAGACTTAAAATTAAACGTCCAGATGTCCACATATGTCAAAGCGTAGTAGCGCGTATTCGTCCGGCCAAAAATCACTGAAATACGGTGGCATAGTGCGTTTGATGTGGACACCTACCTTAAATAACACTGTTGTGTATCACGATTATATAACGTAAACAATAATTTTAGAATAATTTTTACCATAATATGTAAAAATTATCTTTTATACAGATTTTTAAAAAGTTATACGTACGTATTTGAAATACTCGTACGTACGTTCTACGACGCTCTGCTACTTAACCCTTTTAAACTTGAGCGACATTTCACCATCGCTAGAGTTCCAACTCCAACTCCAGCTACAGCTACAGCTTTGTATTCTAATATTTTTCGACAGTAACTTAACTCTATTGTTACACATTACAAAAGTAAACATAAAAGTATATTTCTATCCCTTTTCAACAAATATTCTATTATATATAACTATCTCTTTCACTTGCTCTCCATACAAAACATTATATTGTTCAAATTTGAATACAATTTTTTTTTTCTGTTAACATGACAAAGGCGAAAATACTTCATGTGTATGTGAAAATGTATGTGAAATTAACATATTCATGTGATGATGCAAAATTACCAATAAGTCATATTGAAAACAAAAGACTGTTACTTTTTATATACTTTTAGCTTAGTAGATATATACATATACATATACGTATACGGCGTTTTGTTAATTAGTCTATTTCAAAATGCAGTAATTTATATTACTCACTCCTATCAATCAGAATGACAATAATTCTGTTATTATCTTCTCTCTCTCTCTCTGTGTCTTTCACTTTCGCGCTGTCTCTATAAATATAAGACAACAATGAAATACATTATTTTGCTGCTAGAATAATGTTATGCACTTTTGCTTTAACTAATTTCGGTCTAGAGATAAGTGTCCATGGTCCTGCATGGTTCGCGTCAAACGCATTGGATTTATCCTATGAAAAATGGAAGATAACAAGCGAGATCGGCTTCCAACAGCTTAGAAAACGTGTTGCTCTTCGAAGCAAGGTCATTGAACGTTCCGACGGTAACACATTTATACGGTTAACCATACAGATGCCACTATAAACGGCTACCAGCGCATACACCTCCCTTCCGCTTCCCTTTTCTTCCATGTTTGCCACGATCCGTGTTTGATACGTGCTATCTGAATCTACAGGCGATTTATTTGCTATTTGCGTCTCTCTCCTCTTGATCCTCTGTTTCTTGCACAGCGGCATAAGTCTTTGTACGAATGTAATGAAGAGCATTCTTGTTGTCTGGATATAAAGTATTATAAAAATCAGAACATTATTACGGGCAATAAAAGGCTACGTGCCTAGGAAGCCCGAGAAATCATAAACAAAGAAAAATGTTTTCTATTAAAACTGTACTATCGTTATCTCGCTCTGTAGCATGTCGTGACAGAATGTATTATACTTACGGTTATACATTACTTTTGAGAGAAAACTGTGTTTTCTAAGAAAGTCATATAGGATTTTTCTTAAAAAAATATTACAAAAAGTAACTTAAAGTATGAATCTATTTTTGAGTTATTGATCTCTAACGATAAGCTACCTCTCTCTCCAAATTACATCCTATCCAGTGTAAATTTGTCAACGACTCATTCCATATACTGTATTGTTTATTTTTAATGTTTTATGCCCTTTTACATAAATTCTACTATACATATAATGAATGACAATAATAAACCTCGTGCTTTTTTTCCGTTTTCCTTTTTCTTCCTCTTTCTTCTCTGCACCTCTGCAATCTACCTCTTTCCTTTCTTGTCTCTTTCTAGAAGGCATTTTCTTGACCTCCTTAATTTCTTTAGTGCTTCCCTCCTCTGCTACTCTCCTTTATCCTATACTTCTTCCTTTCTTCTCTGTACTTTCGCCATCCACCTCTTTCCTTCGTTGCGTTCTCTCATTACCTCCGCATGTATCTCTAATGTGCTCCAACGTTTCTATTTCTTTCTTGCTCATTCTGTATACCGTTTCCCCTCTAATACCTCTCTTTGGTATTGCATTTACCTGACATTGCACGATTTATTCCCATTACGTTCTCTCAGTCAGTTTCTTCTTTGAACGCGAAACCGTCTGACTTCAGTGACTCCTCCTCTGTCGACACAAACGTTTCACTTCCTCTCGTACCCAACCACTTCCCCTACGTACTACCCCACCCCCGTCGTCCATTATTACTATTTCATAACTCATTTCAATATTATTGCTTATTTATACTATGTTTATAATGCCGCTACATATTATTATTACAAGTGGTTTTTTTTAAATATAAATTTCGTTAAACAATGAAATAAATAATTTTATTTTTATGTTATATTCTAGAAAACAATGGAGCAAAAATATTTAACACAAAAGAAATTCTTAACAATACTTGAAAATTTCTGCTTTTTCATTCAAAAACAAAATGTTTGAAAAGAGACAAAAGATTGAACGAAACAATAGAAAATAGAAAGAGACAAACAATGCATAAATTAAAACAATAGTAACGTAAGATAACGTTCATAAGTTTTACGTAATTATACTTTGTCACATTTATGTTAAGTTCAAAGTTTGCTTTGGTACTCGATTTAAAACGATACGAACACAACGAGAATAATCAAACCTAAAGGATCGTCCACACTAGACACACATTCCCAATCAACAACAAATTTTATATTTTCATGACCCTAGCGTGAAGGGAACAAATGCTTTCTCAACACACGCAATTCAAATTTTTCTATTGTTTTGAAAATTATAAAAGTAGCGTTACTAAAACCGCTATTACTCGTAAAGTAATGGCCGGACTCATAAAATTTTGACACATATCGTTTGAAGGTTGGTACTATCTAAAAATCATATGAATTTGTCAATAGTACCATCTATATGTCATCCTACGAACTAATTCAGTGCTGCGTTAATGAATCTTATGACAGATACACATAAGGCTCACATTATAATTTAGATACTTATGTATTACATGTATAACATTGTTGAAAATTAAAAATGAAAACAAACCACTTAGTCAATCTACGTAAAGAATCGAATGTAATCTAAAACTTATTTAGTTTCGATGTAAATATAGTTGCCTATATAATAGGCGCCTAATAATAAAAACTGCGATAACAAGAGTTAATAAATAAAAATAGATTTTGACATTTCGAAACTAACAATAGCTTTATATAAAATTACAATAACAAAAGATGTATTGCAATATATCAAAAATTATGTACTACAGTAAGGGTGTTAACTACATGTATGGAGGAGTATACTGCCATGAGGCAGGGATATAACCCTATGCGACGGAGATTAGGTGCTTTTACGTTAGGAATGAATTCTGGTTATGACGTCAAGTGCAGCTTTTATTGAATAGTGTATATTACCCTTAGAAATTAATTTATTTTATTAATCAACAAATAATTCGTAAGATTTATCTTCAAGCTGGTAGAATTATGATTGGATAAATATAAATTGACGGAATTTATTAAAATTTATTATTTGTTTATATTATTGTACAACATATTAAGTTTATTGTGTAAAAATTTGAAGTCAATTGGAGTAAAACTGTCGGAGATATAGAGTTTTAAGACTTCACCTCTCTGGTCTACTTTCGTGTTACTAAGAAACTTTTAAATGCGGTTTCTCACACATAGCTTTTTCAGAGTCTCTAGCTCAAAATCTACTAGACCGATGCTTTTGAAATTTTGCACACTTCTTTTACATAAATGCTGAGGTAACGCTGTTGAGTATTTTAAAATAACAAAGTTTCTGATTTTTTTCATGGAAAATCGGTATTTTAACTTTAAAGTGCTGTAAAAAATTGGAAAATCAATAAAAAAAAAAAGACAAACTCGACAGCGTTACCTGCAGAACTTATCAACTTATAAAATCATTTTGGTTTCTCGATTTCAGAAAATCCAGTGATGAGTTATGAGTGGCACCGCAATGTTACTTTTTTTTGTGACGTCAGCGGAGATTTGCTGTCAATGCCTCATTTCTTGATATTTATTTATGAAAATTTCACAAAGTATTCTTCAAATGTTATGTTATCATGTAGTAATTATAGAAATAATTATATATTAACTGTGTCGTCAAAAAACATTATCGAAAATATGCTTCCTTTTATCATTTTGACCTTAATATGGATTGCAACATATATTGACATATTCTTTAATATAACATCTATACATCTTACTTTAACTTTCCAAGGTAAATGCGGTAAAATGGAAGGAGACCTTCAGCAGAAAGTACTCTAGAAAACAGACGACTAACCCTGCAATCTAGAACACATCTCTAAGTCCAAAAGAAGTGTATGCTAAATGAAATAGGAAAGTTATACACTATTTTTTCTTTATTTGGAAAACGTTTTTAAACACATTTTTTTTTGTTGACGATTACAAAAGACATAGAAGTATTGTAAAGCGTTACTATTTGTGAATAATATAAAAGAAAACTCGTGGAAATATATAAAAGAAAATGACAAAAGAAAAAAAAAAGTAAAATTCCTTCTTCTATAGACCAAGTTTATAATGTGGAGATAAAAAAAGTGTTATACAATGCGGGAAAACGAATTGAATACAATCAAAAATATAAAACACACATCTATATAGGTGGGTGCCTTGCCTTGCCTTGCCTATCCTTGTGTAGTTAGTGTTGGGCAGGGGTAACTGGAGGAGGAGGAGGACAGAGGGTGGACCCACCCACCTCTCAACAGAACGGAGGGTGTGACTATTGACGCTTAGATCTTCATTAGGTTGTTTTTGTAACAAATCTGAATTTATTTCATTTTATTCAAATTGTGATGTTAAGTAGAATGAAATAGAGGTCGTCTTTAATTACGGTTTGTAAATATTGATGAATAGAACTGAGGTAATTATTGACATAATTAAAGAAAGTGGTTAAGCATGGAACCTTTTGTTATTTTACTTATGGGCTTATTTTTCATTACGGTTTTTGAATTACCAAAAACATTACAGAAACATGAATATGTATATTAAACATTTAAAGATTACCCGCAGAGTGGGTGGTAGTGGGACAAGACGTGACAAGGGGGGAGGAAAATTCGACTCTAAAGTAAAATCATCTTCAAAGAAAAAATCAAAAACAAAAGAAGAAGAAAATGTTCTCCTTTCAAATGTGTGACGTCATAACAGTGGGAGGAAGGGTCTGTAATGTGTGACATGGCATGTCAAAGACGTGACATAATTTATGGATGACCCCTAATACCAAAATATCATTTAATTCTATGTTTTTGAACGTGTAAAGAGATTACCATCTCCACCTTTCAACGCTTATTTTATTTTGCACTGTAAATTTAGTCTCTCGTCTGTAAAGTGCTAAGTACCATTCCCATTCACTGCTTTAATTTAATTTTGTATTTTGAATTTAATTTAAATTGTTTAGCATATGGCAATACGCGTAATCATTCGAAGTACCATTTTTAATTTAATTTATTTTTTAAGTTTTCTTAGTTTTTTTAGAACCTTACAAGGTCCAATGTATTAAATAAAAAATATTAAATTAAAAAAAACTATATTAAATTATAACCTCTGAAATGTGCAAACTGTCAAAATGCAGTAGAATTTATATTTAAAAGAGGTTTAATGTCAGTTTGTCAAAAATAAAGAAATAAAAACAATTTCTATTACTAATTGTTATTAAAAACAGCAATTTTAATTATTTCACCTTCAATTTTGTCCAACTGTCGAGCTGTCAAAATTTATATTACTAAAGACGCATGCGCACCAACTAAATTAACTAAACTCAAATTAAAACACGAAATCTAGATTAAAATATTAGATGAAAACAGTAAATTAAAAATCGAACCAGTGAGTGGGAATGAGGCTTTAAAAAACGCAATAAATTTTTAAAATATATATTAGAATGAATGTCGACTAGTTAGCATTCATTCCAGAGATTTATTGTATAAACATTAAAGGGAGGACGGAAACGCAACTGAGTTCGACTTCCAATCGGCTACCAGAGGTCTAGTTGCTTCCTGAAACGATTGTTGTAGAAATGCTGGCGATGCTGAAAGGAACACATTTATACGAGTATTCTTACAAGTACCGCTAGTGAGAGGACCTTCACTTAGTGTAAAACCATCTGATACTGCAAACGAAGGGAATTGGTTTAGCTCCGTTATTATTTTTGTTATCAGTGCGGATTATAAAAGAAGTTATTACATAATACTTAATAATATATTTTAGTTATAAACATACAGTCCTTATTTAGTCCTTATATGACATACACTCATAGAGTCACCGAGTAATTTTAGTTCATAGAAGACACATCATTATATATTGTCGCTAAAATACCCGCTAGTTCTTGCTGCATATGCTATTCTCTTTTGCGTTTCATTCCAAACTCCAATACGTTGAACGCACCCGTTGCTTTCCGTGCTGAACAGTGAACGCACGTTCAGACCACTGCAATATCAACATTAATCACTACGTAACACACAATACAGCTTACAGTACAATATAATTCTCTAAACCCATCAATTAATTTAATATAATACGTACACTTTAATAGATTTCCATTAAAACGAAGTTTTTTTTATATATTATTATATTTATATTGTATATGTAATCAATAATTCAAAATACACTTGTTCGGACAATATTTATATTTATATATCTGTCCTATTCCAACACATTATATTATATATATAATGGTCTCATTCTCTTTTCTGTTGGGCAGGCACATCAGACATATAGTCGTCAATATAACTCATTTTCTATTGAAATCTAGAATTGAATGGAATAAACCGAATGACAATGTTCCATAGCCATTGTTATGTGTTCTATGAAACCACAATAGTCACGTGATCAAAAAATATCCCAAGTGATGGTGATGGGTGAAAAAGGGGTTTCCCCTTTATCCTCCAACCCCTTTGATACAGGGTAAGAGAACGAGAGATTAAATCACAGTTATCGAAAGGAGAAGAATTTTCGTTATGTTCATATAATGATCTTAATTATTTACATATTCATTTGGGGGCGTCCATAAATTACGTGAGATGTTTAAGGGGGGGAGGGGGTCGAGTCAAATCTCATCTAATCTTCCGTTGGAGAGAGGGGGGGTCTCGGCAAATATCACGCAATTTTTTTTCTGATTGAAACAAAAAAAAATTATACTATTTTGGTCCATTTAATCTAGATTGTACATGCTTAAGGCCTGTCTCAGTATGGGACCGTATTTAAGCGAATTTCTGCCGGACGTATACGGGCTACTACGCTTTACCTATCCGAACCATGTAAATGTAATGAGATCGCTCTGGAGCTCTCAGACTGCACGCTACAAAGCCGTCCGAATACGGGCGGCACTACCTCGCACAGTAGAACCGAATAAATTGGATTGTCACGGATTGTCACAAGACGAGCTAATGAGTTACTGTGCGCAAGCGCCAACGGCTTAGAGTGGCTAGATCAGAACGAAGTTGAAGGAGCAGATGATTTTACTGAAAATCATATGGACATGTTGGTTCCAATAGTCTCTCTTGAGACCGCGCATGATTCTCCATGGACTGAATTAGAGTAGATATTCTTTTTTTAATCACAGTAATGACGATTTAAGTATTCTATTGTTAAATTTTTATTACACTTATAATTAAACTCTCAGCAAATTTTTTTTTCTTTTTACAATAACAATCCAACGCGTTTACGTAAGAAACCCACATTTTGAAAAATCTCACGTGAGATTGGGGGATGGGGGAGGGGGTTGAATAAAATCTCACGACATCTCACCAGGAGGGGAGGGAGGGACAGAAAATTTAAAAAAACACCTCACGTAATTTATGGACGCCCCCTTTTTGAAATATGTATTAGCTAATTAGGCGACGCTCTGAACTAAACATGAGAAAACAAGTGCTAAAGCCAATGTGAGTGCATCTCTAAGGTTACATCAAGAAATCAAACATTAAAGAAATACAAACGTTCCAAAATAAAGTTCTGCGAGAAATAGTTAATGCACCGTGGTATATCCGCAATGACGACATTCATAGAGACCTGAAGATTAACACAGTCGGAGAAGAAATCAAAACTATAGCAGCGAAGCACGAGTTCAAACTTCGTAACCACGAAAACATTGCCGTGACGCAAATATTGCTTGATAGTAATGATGTTCGAAGAATTCGCAGGACTAAACCCTCGGACCTAGTAACCTAATCATGTAGAATTATTTATTTGAGCAATCTCTACCACACCGTGTAATTATTCAAATGTAAGCTACTAGATAAGTATATCTATACTTAGTTCTTTGTTTAATTTATGTAAATTGTAAGTAAGTATTTTTGATGATAATTGACGAGACATAAAATTTAATATTGGAAGTTTTATAAAAGTTAACAAGCACAAAGATGACAAATATTAATAATGATAAACTAAGGTACATGAATGCCTTAAAAGATATACGCAGTGATTCTAGTGAGATTTCTGAAGAACGAGGCGCGAGATTCAGATACATATGTAGTAATGATTTTTTCTACTTGGGTTGTTGCACAAGAATGCGAAGCCCCGGGCGGTTGCCCTGCTTGCCACCCCCTAAGGCCGCCTCTGACTAAGTTCAGATAATTCAGATAATGTAATTTCTGTATAAATATAAATTCAAACCGCACAATGTCCTTCACTGATAACAGACATCAAATTATATCTGAAATCATTTGCTGTTCAAGTAAAGATACAATAATTACATAACGCAACTTTGAACGTACACTTATTAAAACGAAAACACACACACATACACAGAGCACACTTTTATGGAATTTTGCGTTTTATTTGTGTGGTGGTACTATTGGTTTTCTTTTTATTATTTTTTGATATTCAACTATATATTTTTTACAACCTTAGAAATTTTTAGTTGAAAAGATTTTCATTTTCAAAGAAATGTAAGGCGTTTTTTTAGTTATCTGGTCTTATTCAAAAAAAAAAAAAACGATAAAAGATTTTTAGAAATCTTTAGATTCTTTTTAGCTCTATGCAATTCCAAATATTCCCGCAACTCCTTACTAGAAAAGAGGGAGGAATTAAAAGGGCGTTATCTAAACTACGCTCAGCATCCATTTTGTGAAGCTGATGCAAGATTTATATAAAATGAATCAAATTTAATCTTCATCTGATCGAGATACGACAAGTAAATGTTATATAAAGATTATTTCTATGGTGGGAGGAAATCCGTGAAAGTCAAATCACACGCACTCGACCTTGAACGAAAATTGGAAAACTGGTACAAATTTCAAAAAATTATAAATATTAAAATTATGCTAGAATTTTTTTTTTAATTATCTACGAACAACCTATTTATTTGGGGAAAACAAGTTTTAATAGAAATTCAGCGCTTGTTGAACCTGAACATAGCAAATGATCAGGGTCGGATTTGGAGGTGTGGAGGCCCTGCGGCAACGAAGGAGCGGAGGCCCCTAATTATTTTCCAAATAAAAATAACAATTTTTTTTCGTCAAGTCTTTCAAACATTTATTGCTTTGATCTCGTGGGGGCCCCTTTCTTATGGAGGCCTCGGGGCAATAGCTTTGCCTGCTCTCCCTCAAATTCGGATCTGCAGATGATGTTCAAGAGATTTCAACAGATTGAAAAATGTCGTGTCGAAATATTAAATGAATATTTTAAAGAATTTGTGAATCTTAGAAGACAAAAACAAGTTATTGAGGATGTATACAAGTCACTTAAAAGAGAAACAAGTGAATCAAAAAAAATAATGCAACTGGAAAGATAAAAGTGCTTAACCTGCCTTGCAGTTTCTAACGCAACCACTCTTAACATATATTTATATAAAATAAAACTATCACAAGATGAAACTTATTAGTTAGTTTATTTCTGAATAAATGGGAGGAGTAGAGTTAGGACAAAACTGCAAAAATGAACACGGAGTCATTGAAAAAAATTAAATAAAGAAGAAAGAAATTATTTGTAAAATTCTTCGGTAGCAATAGAATTTTTTTTTTTAAATTTAATTTATTTAACTTTAATTTATTTAAATTTAATTTATTTAACGTCGGTCTATTTCCAATGCTGATCCTATGCTGAATCACCAACGATCTCTTACAATGTTAGCAGTATTTATGCTGTCGTTGTCTCGTGTATATTGACTACTCCGCTGCCTCATAAATTTTTTGATTATGAGAGCACATAATCTAATTAATTTTAACAACAACCAAAGTTAGAAAATTTAACACTGGTCTGGTTTGGTCTGGATTGAACTTGAAGACTCGAATAGAAATTTAGAAATAAGTTTTTTTAAATTAAAATCCGCAAAAATGATGATAAAATGAGACATCATCAAGAAAATATTGTATGATAATATTTCACAATATAAAATATACCTATTGCATCTTTTTTGCATATATTGATTTTTTTTTTCTATATAATACATTTTTTGTTATTAAATTTTTCAAGTAACTTTATTAATAATGGACTTTAAAACAATGGCTGGATCCAATAGAGCTACGGGCTGAGCTGCTACCGTCTTTACTGTTTGTTTTACAGATAATCTTTTGCAGGAACAATATGTTATTGTTTTACGATTATAATACATGAATCCACCGCATAGTAGCGCTGAAATCGCTCTGTTTACGCGGGTTCAATATTTTAAAATTTTATAATTTTTTCTATAATTAATTTAACTAATAAACAAGTAATAACCATAAATACTATGGTAGAAATGTTTTTTGTATTAGAGAACTTTTGAAAATGTTGCCAACTTGATTAAATTTTCGTCTAGATCAACATCTTATACTACATTTTATATTTCGCTCACACTCATTCTATTACAATTAGTGCGAGTGAAACATAACACATGTTACATAGAAATGTTGAACTAGATGTTCATAGAAATGTTCTTCACTAAAGATGAAACGAAAATCGTTTTCTTTTTTCAAAGAATTATATGAATTTTGGTGAAAGGAAGAATGTGATTCGATTCCGGACTACAGCTATAATTTTGGTTTGGATAAAAATTAATTTGTTATGAATTCTCATAATCATACAACTTATAGGAGGACATTACAGAAGGACGTCGGGGATAGGATTCAGCATCAAAAATAGACCGACGGTAAATAAATTAAACTAAAAAAAGAAGACGATGTTTCCGTGACATTATTTGCGAGTTAAAGCCAAAAATAGAGGCCCTGGTCTAGACGGATTATTAGTTTTATACCACATGGTGAGTGGATTCTATTGTATAGATTGGGAATAGACCCTAATCGCTTAAGGAAACAAGAAAAATCAACAGACGCAGGATAGCCAGTGATGCATTATGCCTAAATGGGGCACTGAGCAAATTTGAATTTCGTGGCAAATCAATTCTAACTGTCAACATCTAATCTTCAATTTCCAATTTCTAATTTGAAATGGAATGACCTTATGTATCTCCAAATTAAGATGAGCGTCTAGAAATGTTAGACATTTCCCACAAAAAATACCGATTCAGCAATACCCTGTAGTTAGCCCACCAAACGCTATTTATACGATATAACTAAACACATAGTTCGCGCACATCGCAATAGAACTCGGTGCTTTCTGTATCAACAATCAAGCTTGGAAGACAATATGTCTATTGTTGGGAAGACAATCTATTCACTCAAAGACCATTGTTAAACATCTATACATCTATAACGTACCTCACTAACCCTCTGCACACTACCAACTACCAACCCGACCGACACCATCCTCCTTCTCTTCCTCACTATTCCACCATGCTTCTCGCTTCTCCCCGTAAACTTACATTGACTGCGACGCTGGTTTTGTGCAATATATGGAGCATCGGTATCGGCCCTACACCCACCGACGCGGGCGTCATCCCCGTCCGCTTCCAATAGACGTTCAACACGAGGACACAACACTAAGATGATTCCACTGATTCTACGATCCCACGTTGCTCCAGGAGGCGGTAATAGATGGTGACGCGTAAATCTCTGCACGCTTACTACATTAAATACACATGCACTGTAATAACAATTATATGTAATGTAATTAATGTTTTGTTAATAAGTTAAGTTTACTGGATTTGTTTATTTCATGATTCTGCTGTACACGCTAAACCATTTCTGAACTCTAAAGTTATCCTGCAAGAAAAAATTCGCAACTGAACAGAACTAAATTTTGAATGAAATTTGAATTTTTTCAAAAAGTCGTCAGTGGAAAGAAATAAAATGGTACCGGGCGAAAATTTCTGGGAAATTGTACAGAAACAAATTAGAAAAGAAAGCACAATCCGTTTCAAGATTATCTCTAAATAACGATTAGGTCCAAACGATAAAATAAAGCATATTTTCGATAATGTTTTTTGACGACACAGTTAATATATAATTATTTCTACAATTACTACATGATAAAATGACATTTAAAGAATACTTTGTGAAGTTTTCATAAAAAAATGTCAAGAAATGAGGCTTTGACAGTGAATCTCTGCAGACGTCACAAAAAGAAGTTTCATTGCGGTACGGATTTTCTGAAATCGAAAAACCAAAATGATTTCATTAGTTGATAAGTTTCTGCAGGTAACGCTGTCGAGTTTTTCTTTTTCTTTTTATTTTTTCAATTTTTTACAGTCAAAATACCGATTTTCGTAAAAAAAATCAGAAACTTTGTTATTTTAAAATACGCTAAAATTAAAGAAAACTCGATAGCGTTATCACGGCATTTATGTAAAGAAAGAGTGTGCATAATTTCAAAAGAATCGGTCCAGTAGATTTTGAGCTAGAAAGGGCACCGACTCTGAAAAAGATATGTGTGAGAACCCGCATTTAAAAGTTTCAAAGTAACACGAAAGCAGACCAGACAGGTGAAGACTTAAAACTCTATATCTCCGACAGTTTTACTCCAATCGATTTCAAAATTTTACACAATAAACTTAATATGTTGTACATTAATATAAATAAATAAAAAAAAGTTGTAACCTAATCCTCCCTTTACAGTTCCTAGCCCAAAATATATTTTGACTTTACAAATAGAAAATTCCTGTGGCACCAACAGACCTAGCGGCGGCCCTGTCTTATTACAAACACAAACGCAGAACTAAATTAATTTTGAAAGGCAATTTCAAGCAGTGTAATTGCAATAACTCTAATTAAGTATAATTGAGAACAAAGGAATGGTCATTTTCCTGTCCATATAGATATTATGACTACGAATTTAAGTTCAAAAGGCTGTAATTAGGCTGACCTTTATTATATTAAAATTAAATTTATTTGTCTAATTGACAATTAATTTTAACCATTCATGCATATCCGTATTATGGTTTGTTTCTAGCTACAGCCTCATACCAGAGACCATTTATTGATGCTCTTAAAAATATTGTGTATGAATTGTAATGAATCAACTCAAAAATCCTCATTGATTTTTGTAAATTTATAATCAATAGCGTAAATATTGTGTAACTTTTGATTTCTATGTAAAAAATACGTCAAAATTAGTTCTTAGCTATAACAACGTCATTCACATGCCCATCAGATCCGAATTAAGGTTCGCAAGATTCAGGTTGAAAAATTTGATAGGATTCTGTTGCTAAGCGTTCCAGGGCGCTACACATGAAAAAGGTCACATAAATTACTTTTGGTTTTTTTCTCACAACAAATTTACAAATCATCTTCACCATCCTGGCACTACGACCCGACCATCTTTAAGATATTCATACAATTTTTCTTATTTATTTCCGCCTTCCTCTTCCAATTCACCACACTCATCCCCTTCAGATCTTCCTCCTGATCCTGTTCGTGTCACGTTCTAACGTTTTACCCGACAAATTCAATTGTACCTAGTTACAACTGAACCCAGCTTCGTAGACACAGCAAGTGCGCCCTCCACTTAATCCGCCCCTGATTTTAGTGGTTTTAAGCTTTACATGTATGTAATAATTCCTACACAAATTATTTCGTTGAAATATACATAACAACCACAAATAATAATATTAATCAATATATTTTTAGTATTTTTGAAAAAAAAGGGGGGAAATCTTATGAAATAATAGATTCTAAAGCCAATAAATGTCCCATTGTTAAAGTGACTTGAAGTATGAAAATGATTACTGCTTAAATCAGCCAAAAATAACGTGTGCTGACTTATAAATATCGAATACGACGGAGATTGGATTAAATGGAGTATGATCGCAAAAAAATACACCCTGGGGGTAAGGGGATGACGAGAAGTTAGGAACTAGGGCAACGCTCGATATAGCTGTAGGTTGTTTATTAAAAATCATCAAAATATGTATTTTATCAACTAATTTTCTTAGAAGAATTATTAAAAATACACAAAATGAGTTTGAAATGGAATATTTGGTGGGCAGTTCTTTGTTATTTCAAAGCACATAAGATGCTACAATTACTTTTACAATAAAACTTCATAAAAAATAGAGAGTGAAAACTATATAGAAATAAAATGCAAAACGGGAAAATAGTTTATCTGAAGCACAGCACATTTCGTGACGAAATTAGAATATTTTAGTTACTTAATTTCGTCAAAATGTAACAAAACGTAACATGGGGGAGGAGAGGAGTCATAATCAAAAAAAAACACAAATTGAGATTTAGAAAAATATTTCTTTTTTCCAATATGGGACAACATAGCTAATAAGGAAGCTGGATCCAAAATGTGTGACAAATAAAAAATCATGTAGTTTATAGCATAATTTATAAGCGGGTGTATGGTTTCAACTATTTGTTTCTAATTATTTATAATATTGTACAACATATTTAGTTTATTGTGTAAATGTCGATTCGAGTAAAACTGTCGAAGATATAGAGTTTTAAGTCTTCACCTCTCTGATCTGGATTGGTCTTTCTTTGAAAATTTTAAATACGTTTTTTTCACACAAAGCTTTTTCAGAGTCGGTACCCTTTCTAGCCCAAAATCTACTGGACCGATTCTTTTGAAATTTTGCACACTCTTTCTTTACATTAATGCCGAGGTAACGCTGTCGAGATATTTTTAATTCATTGATTTTAACGTATTTTAGAATAACAATGTTTCTGATTCTTTTCAAGAAAAATCGATATTTTGACTTCTAGGTGCTGTAAGAAATTGTAAAAAAAAATTCTATTTCAAAAAAATCCTGAGTTATGAGTGGCACCGTAATGTTACTTTCTTTTGTGACGTCTGCAGAGATTCGTAAAGTATTCTTCATTTAAATTCGTAAAAAATTTCACAAAGTATTCTTCAAATGATATATTATATTGTAGTAATTATAGAAGTAATTATATATTAACTATATCGTCAAAAAACATTATCAAAAATATTTTAAAAAAAATGTTTTTTATCGATTTGACCTTTCTCCCCCCACCGGCCCTTAAAGACCATCCAAAAACTTCAACAAGCAAAAAAAGCTCCAAATTTTTTAAAATATCACTTATATTGCATTTACAGATTACATTAAAAATAATCTAAGTGTGCAAAAGAACTTTCTGTATCACCCCTCACAATAGACTAAAATATGTTATTAAGCATAGGTAAAACATTAAATTGAGATAAATGAATACATATCTCTCTATATCTGCATCCAATAGCAAGGGCGCGTCACCCTTAACAATCAAAACCTCAACAATTTACTTTGTTGTAGGCAAGGGCACACATGTTTTTTCACACCGTTGCATTATTCGTATGAAGCACAAACCAGAGACCACAGGGTGACAATATCTAAGTGCTAAATTTATGAAAATTAATAGTTTCCCAACAAAAATAAAGATATCACTTTCATACTCGTATCTTTAACAGGTTTGAGAAACCTTGTGCAGTAGCGCTGAAATACAATATTAAATATGTTTGAGTAAAAACGACACAGTTGGTACTACTGCAAGTATAAAAAATATAAAAGTTAGTAATAATTTCAATTTCATATTATATATGGCAGGACTTGTGTGAACAAATGTGCATGTTAAAATAAAAAAAAAATTATTTACTTGAGAATTTACATGTTGAGAATGTATTGGATTTTGTCTACCGCTAATAAAATTAAAAGCATAAATTCAAAAGGTTTAAAAAACAAAAACAGCATTTGAAAAATAATTTATTTTTTATTAACCTCACTTTTATTCCTTTTGTTATCCCGTACCATTCTATAGTGGACATGAAGTGCTGTCAACGAACAAAAATTGACATTTATTTAACGCATTTTAATTAAAACAATCAATAGTTAATTATACAAAATAAAATATAATATATTAAATAATAAAAATAGAATATATTTTTCAAACAATAGCACGGTGGGCATCGCGGGCATCATGGGTATCGGCCATGTTTTTTTTTTGTAATGTCCAGTGGATAATAGAGCTATTGTTATGATATTTTTTTAATTTGATTTTTCGGTGTATATTGTTTTATCAAACAATAGGTTTGACCTGAACAATCCGCGTAATGAGATATTTATGTTTAACACAACTGTGAAAAATATTTATATGTACTATATACACTATATATATATTTATATATATATATATATATATATATATATATATATATATATATATATATCTTAATATATATAAATTACGTGTCACGTTGTTCCTCCGCGATGGACTCCTAAACTACTTAACCGATTTTAATCAAATTTGTACACCGTGTGCAGTTTGATCCAACTTGAAAGATAGGATAGCTTACATCTCAATTTATGATTGCAATATTATCTTATTGCAAATTATTTGTCTATTAATTATCTGTATATGACATATGACATCTGGCGACGATGATGGCGACATCTGTTGACTAGATTGAGTAAATATTCTGTTGACTAGATTGAGTAAATATTCAATAGATGGCGCTATGTAATGTAATATGACAAAAACATTAGACACAGCAACGCGTGGCCGGGACAGCTAGTATATATATATATATATCCATATGTTCTTATACTCTATTGGAAATTCACTGCACTTAAAATTAATCCACTACTTCGGATTACTGTTATTCTAAACGTTAACCGAATAAATCCAATAGACGTTAGTCTGATCCACATAAACACAGAAACAATTGAATGTTGCACGAAGTTATTAAAAAGCGCTATATTTTTACACTCCATATATTTTATCTCTTTCTAACATCACTACATATACATAAGTTTATCTCACCGACATATAAGAGACAGGTCTATTTACAAATTCATTAATAAATATGATTCAATGTTTTCAATACGAGCGCCCGTCTTTACGTAACATGACGTGTTATACTTTAAAAGCAGTTCCATTCTTTACACTACCCATCTCTCTCTAACATCTACGACTGTAGACTATATTTCTATCTAGTTTTTCTATATTTATATATATGCTTTAGAGAAATATTCAATGGTATTATGTCTATACAAAATTGACGCTTTTCAAAATGTTATGAATAACTTCTAATTTTGTCTCTTCACAATAATAAAATACGTCTTTTTATACAAAATGGCGACCATTCTATTATAAAAACTGTTGAATAGCGTTAATTTAGAAAAATAAATATATACAGATGAAAAAAAATATATTATGGAAGGATATAATATAAAATTACAAGAACGCGTGATTATGTAGCTCAATTTAGGTTGAAATTAACAACGGATGATGATTACCTGCGCTTAAGATACTAATTAACACTTCTAGTGTATCCAGTAATGGTTTAATTACTATCCCAGAGTTATAAAGTAATTAACCATTTCATATAATGCATTTCCTCGAAAAATCAAACGTACTTTTCTCGAACATTTATCATGCGAAATGTGAAAATAATTAATTTGGACACGGGCTTATGAACCATGTCCTAATTTCTATAAAACTCTGCAATGTGTTGATAAAGTTGACTACCAGGACCTCAAATGTCCAACTATTTTTTTAATAACTCTATATTTAATTTAATAACTACTTAATAACTTATTTTTTTAATAACTATATTTTAGGAGGTATTGACACTATTAGCAAGTAGATATAACTCTAATACATATAACAAATAACTGACCTATCCCTTAGTAGTACGACATGTTACGTCATAAATATGGCCGACATCTGTAGCGTTAAAACTACAATTCAAATTTGTACTTGCTATATCTCCGTCAACATTTAAATATTTAATAAAATAAAAACGCCAATATACATTTATTAACATCTATTTCAATCACTAATTAAAAAATCGACCACTAAAAAATGAGTTCATTGTTTCTATGGTAAAGATCCTAAATTTAATATTAATATTGATTTATAATTTCTAAATATTTTATAATAACAAGCATATTAGATTGAGTAAGAAAACCCATATGTTTCAAGTCCTTTAGAAATTTTGTCAAATCATTATTTTTAATATTAAATTATTTTTATTTATATAAATATTTAGTATATTTATTTCATTAATTGCTTGCTCCTTCATACGAGTAAGTTTGAAGCATTTTCCAGTTTCCTCAATTAACGCACGTGTTTATTTTAGGGGAGTCGAGTGTTTACCCAAAATATTTATTTTATACAAAATTACTATCATTATAAATACTATTATAATTGAAGTTTATTCAGACAGCTGCTTATTTCCAAATTTGAGCCGTACGCATGTTTGAAATGACATGAGCATACGAAGGATCCAAGTTAAATTGGACATGAATTGATCTCATAGTTGTTGAATCGATTGTAACACTTTTTACGGAATTTATGTGTAAAAAAAATGGTCTTTATTTCTTATTTTTCCTTTAGTTTTATGCTATTTACTTAGTTGCTATGATAAAACTAATGCGTCCGATGCAAGCAGTACGAATATGTGGAGTCTTAGGACTCCATTCCTAAAATAGGTCATACAAATTTCATCTACTGCTGTGACGTCACTAATTTGTTCTTGGTTTATTTTTTTTTATTATCCGAATTTTAGATTAGATGTCAAATCACGAAGGTTATGACTTCTTTTATCTCCTTGTCACGTCTTGTCTCCCTTTGTGGTCTTAGGGTCCGCCCCTGTTGTGTGTATTGCGTATGGATACCCCCTTATTCTAAAGACTTCAATACTAATCTTATGACTATGAAATTAGTGAAATTTTTAAAATTAATCAATTTAAGTAATTCCCTAAAACTTAATAATTTTGTCACCAGTGATATGAAGAAAAAATCGAATAAAGAGAAGAGAGGTTTTGTAAGAATTGAGGGGAAATAAAGAGATGAATTAAAAGGGAGATGAATGTATTAAATACTCCAGCTTCATCTCACCACCCCCAAACCAAAAAAAAAAAAAACATAGAGAACACAACAGAACAAAATCGTGAAGGAACAATTGACAAAATATTGAATAGAAAAAAATGTGTGAACGATTAAAAACCATGGAAATGTGCTGGCATAGTTCAACCCCCTCCCCACCCCTCTCAACCCTCGTATCACAGGACCACAAGGAGAAGCAGAAGCAGGACCAGCTGACATAGCGTCCGTTGGAAAATTAAAAGCAATGGAAAAACAAAACTAAGGGTGGAAAATTGCGTGGTGTTTTGAAGTCATGTGTAAGTTGACGGGTCTGGGGGCTAAATTAAGTGCTCCAGTCTGCAATTAGAAAAGTTGTTGGGAAGTAGAATTAATAGATGAAGTAATAGATATATTTTGTAGTCCATGTTACGTAGATTTATTGAGTTAAGGTTAAGAAATTAGTCATCGGTTCGACGGTACATTTTGGGTAAACAGCAATTTTTGTTTCATCAGGTTAAAGAGTAAACAAAAAATTAATTAAATTGAAAATGCTATTAGTTTTTATTGTTTATCTTGAAACCTATAACCCTCACAAAAATTTTGTAAAGTGCATTTTTGTAGATAATAATATTATCTACAATTTGTATTAATAACTTTCTTTTGTAACTTTTAAAATACAAAAGTTATAAGCAAAAATAAATCTAAAACTAAATGGTGTAAAGAATAGAGTGTATTTCCGAAAATTCAAATTCATTCTAGATTTGACTCTTTTGATGATGAAAGCAAAATTGCTGCCAGAGCAAATGGGTTACCCTTTTGCGAAATTACTTTTACAAAATGTTAATTCTAGCAAAAACACTGACCGTAATTCCATACAAAAATATATTTCATTACGTTTTCTATAAACAAAATATTTAATTTTTTTAAACTAACATTCAAATTATAATAAAGCAATTATGTAACTTTCCCCTATCCCAGCATGAGCGATCAAGTGTCAACACCTGTTCTTTAATTTAACAATAAAGCCATTTAATTTATTTATAGTCAACCAACAAATAAAAGACATTAGCATAAACACCATATTGTTGCAATCCTATTGACCAGACCCGTCCCACTTCTGATGTCTGACCATCCTTTGACACCATAATTCTAAGGTGTCATTTAAGTTAGCGAGGATGGTGTAAACATCAAATTGTTAGTGGTTTCAGGGGAGATAAGTAAGGGGGATGGGTCTACACACTGTTCACTGTTCAATGTTCAATCGAGGGCCAGGGATGCGGGGCGCACGAGAGTGGTACGCGAGTTTTATATAGACAATACATGTTCAGTTTTTTAACAATACTTTTTGACACACAATAGCAATGAAAATAGTTCAGTTGTATTCTCTGTGTTGTATTCAGCGCTATTCTATGTGGCTATTGTTATTTTGCTTTATACAATGTCTTTCTATAGATATCTCTCTATATGTATGCATTATTGTGTCCCGACCTATGAAGTTTACTAGTTTCAAACTTAAGGGTTGATTACAAATTATTAGCGCGGTTTTAATATTCCTCGAAGTTATATAAAATATACTACTGCCCTTTACATGAACGTGAGATAAAATTATAAAAATATCATAAAAAATTTAACGGACAACAACACATCACTCAATAAGTTCGTAGGATGACAAACCCATCTGATTTTTAGATAATTCCAACCTTCAAGCGATATGTGTCAAAATTTCATAACATTCCCATCGTTAGTTTACGGATTACAGTAGTTTTAGTGACTCCCTTTTTGTAATTTTCAAAACAATGAATACTTTTTAATGGGAAAAAATATCGAGTCCGAATCACACTTGTCAAACTATTGTAACTGGATAGAATTATAGGGAGTATACGAAAATAAAATAATTTCTCGAAGTAAAAAAACGAAAACTTGAAATCTATTTCTGATTTAAAGAAAAAGGATCTGTAAACGAAAAATCGTGGGTGAAATTAAACCCGCACATTAAAGACACGACTGTCTTAAAACAAACTGACTAGAACAGCCTGACTTGTCTTAAGACGAAATTATAAGCGTTTTTTCTCTTTGGTCAACGTGATCTTAGAGTTCTCTCTATCTTTATACGGCAAAGAATAAAATTGTTTTAAGACATTGGTGTAACCAGTAAGCGAGCGCACTAAAAATGGATTTACTTACTTTCAAAATTATTAACCCATTTAGACCAACCAACAAATGATAGGTTTTTAACAAACAATAAATTAATTTACAGAAAAAATTTCAAATGATGAGAAATTTCCAAATATGTAGTCAAAAAATAATAAATTAATTAAAAGGAATAAATTATATATTTATTATATAAATAGGAACAAATTGAAAAATGGAAACTAAAGTTTTATTACGTGATTTAATAAGACACAAATTTCGTGCTTAGTGTGTTATCTTTACATTTCTCAAAAACTTCTAAGCACCAATTAAAAACCAATCAATTTTATTTTGTGTTTCAACATGTTCGTAAATTTCCAATCTATACCAAAATATGGAAACCCAATATTTTACTACAGCATTAATATTAAAATCGTAAATTTGTAAAATCTGCAACTTGTGAACTTTTCAAAAACTTTCAGCTTCTCTGACTCAGTTCTATCCAGTGCAACTACATTGCCGTGCGATGCCAACAGGCTAGAATTGATCTTGTAGGAATACGTTATACTTTTAGAGATGAATCATAATAATGTTCAAACCCTGACCAGAAACCTTTTAGAAATATCATCAAACGTATTTACTAAAAAAACCAAATATCCCATCTCTACAATAGAACTACCCACGGCCTCGATGATGATCATTTCTTAGCCCACCAAACTTTTGTGCTGTGTCTATCTTAACATATTCATACATTATTCTCATTTCACCATACTAAATTCATGCTAGCATACTCGTTTTCCATAGTAGCCAGAATATATTGTACAGTCAGTACATATTTAAGTTTCAAGTTCCTTAATAATAATTCTTGATTCCTTTTACTTGTGGTTCTGTATTCAGTTTAGTTCAGCTTCAGAACCAATGTGTACGCTTGGTTCTTGGTTCTTGGTTCGAGATGGAAAAGACCTCGGCAGCCTCGCTAGCTCCGCGTCATTGTTGTAAAGACCACCGCGTTCTGCGGCTCTATTATCCAAAACAACAATGTCCCTCGACAACCAACAATAATATCTATTATATTAAACACACAATAAAAGATTGTATACAATACTTACTGCTATTACTATATGGGTGTATAACTATATCTATATACGAGTAACATACCTATACAATACTAATATAATCAATATCTGGTTAATACAAATCAAAAATATAATAGAACAGAGTTCAAATGTACTGTGTTTCATCAAAAAGTATTTCTATTCTATGAAGAAAATAACTAAGATTCATTCTAAAGAACACTAGTACAGAAAAACAAAATCATCAGGATAGATAGAAAGTTGAAATTTGATTTGTACATACTTCTAAAACATTACGCGGCAAATTTAAAAATAAAAAAGATAGCATAGAAAACAATTTTTAAATATTTTCTAGTAAAGAATGACTAAAAATACTAAAAGAAGAACACAGAAGCAGGTTGGAAGCAGGAAGAAAATGGTTGCGGATGACAGAGTGATTATAGAAGATAAGCCGGACATGATATGAAGTTTTGGGATAAATCTTTGAGAAAAAAATTACAACAAATCTATAATTAAACCATGTAATATTAAAGAAAGGCCATTCGTTTCCATTATGGTACACGAAATCAGAATAATTTCGATGTTGAGTCAATTTTACAAGTTATGATAGAGGTTGCTAATTTTTGGAAAAGGTATTTCTCTTTCAGTAGTAGATAAACAAATCTCCAATACAGATTATATCTAGTCCCAATTCCGTCGTGCTGAAACACTTCTTCTGATACCCAAGACTTACATGAAATTTAGTTTGACACAAATGTCAAGTTTTCGACAAATTTAGTGCTGGACTAAAGAAAAATATTCTTGTTACAAGGATAGCGCAGGACCTCAGATTTACCGCCAATGACATACTAAATTTGAATAAGCATGTTGTAAAAAGTATGAAGAGTTTCCAAAAAAGGTGATCACAAATGTATTTTATCCTATACACTAATTAAATAGGACACACATTCATATATGAAGATAATTGTAATACATTATAAATTTATGTTTTTGCAGTGTGAGATTTTTACAAAATTCTTATTTATTTAAATTAAATTGAAAGTGAAAACTTACCTGTCCCATTTTATTTAAAGAAGAACCAAGTACGTAAATCATATAATCCACCTTAAATGTCAATGTTAGTCAATAAAACACAACACACACAATACAATACACAACAATTAACAACAAAAAGTAAACTAATTCAAAGTTTGAAAGTTTTGTATTTCAAAATTATAACCTAAAAATTTGTTTCGTGACTTAATTTATAAACAAAACCTAAATTAACAGAATATTTAAATAATGACACAACAATACACATTAACGAAAACTGTCAATCACTTAAAATACTTTTATAATTATAAAAAAAGGATTGACAACACATGTAAAGTAATTATTTAAATAAAATATGATGCACTTCAACTAAAATTATATGAATTTAGCGCAATTAATTGTTTTTTAGGTTATTAAATAGATATTTACGAAAATTATAAACCTGGTGTATGGCATATAATACTTAATAACACGCGACGCAAACGATACCATCCAATTGGAAGTCGAAGTCCGACTGACATCAAAAGCGTTTATTCAAAAGAACGTGGCTTGCGCTTGCGTCAACTTTGTATTCTTTTCAATTCATTGTGGTTAAAATGTATTGTTATTTAAATAGAACCTAAAAAATATATTTCTTTTTAAATATAGTTTTGTTGTTATAAATTATTATAATAAATTAATTGTGTATTAATAATTACAAAGCCTATATTTTTTAATATATATCTTCGTTCTTTTCAAATATGTAGTTATAATTTGTAAGTTAGTTAGTCAAGGTAATAACATAATATGGTATTATCAAGTTAACCTAATCAAGATGGCCTTGGAAATAAGATTTTGTTTGACAATGGAATTTCAATGAGATCTTTTGTATTATTACAACAAAATATTGCAAAGGTTGTAACTTGTATTGGATGTACAGTACATGTAAAATAAGTTTATGATACGGCATGGTTTGTAATAAATTTACTCTAGATAGACTTGAATTTGTGACAAACATGCACTGGATAGAACCCATTCTAGAGACTCTAGACTCATTAAATTCATTAGACTCATTAGAGTCTAGACTAATTCCTTCTAATATAAATAGTCCTTCTAATTTTTAATTTAGTTTAGTATAAGTTAGTTTAGATGAAAAAGAATTTGTTAAATGGTTAAAATGTAAAATCAGTGAGTATCAAAAGTGATGTAGTATTTATACATATATGGTGCGATGTCAGCGCCATGTACTTATAGTAAACCTAACCTAAAATATTGTATTGTTATTTAAAATTTCATATAATTTCCATGGAAATATATTTTTTTTGTTCACCTACATAGGTAATATCAAAGTTTTTCACTCTAAAATGTCAATGTATTGTATAAATATATTTTACATAAAAGTTAATACTTTTTCAGTTTATTTATTCAATATATAGAGATTTTTATGTATGACTGTATTTGAATTAAATCTATAGAAAACTTTTTACGTAAAAGTTTGTTTTGATTTTTTTTAATGCCGCTTTCGAAATTAATACTTTATGAACTAAAAAATACTTGAAGAACGAAATGTAAAGACTGTAATGATTTATTTATTTTATTCTAATAATAGAGAAACTATAAAATGATCCTATCTTTATAATTTTTTTTTATTATCTGTAAATGTATATACATATTTAACATTTATTCAATTAAACTATAACACCACTATAACACACCTACATCGAGAAAACTTGGCGCTGGTAGATGTTATGTATTTTTACAAAAATAGTATAATTTAGTGTTATGCTATAAATTGGATATATGCATAACCTTACATACAGATCTAAATAATACAGTTCTTTATGGTTGTGACGATTAAAATAGTGAACATCTTTTTAAAGTTACTTAAAGCATATGTTTGCCTTTTAAAAGCTACATTTATCACTCAATTACCCAAAAAATATACGAAACTAAAGCGACGATTATATATATAAAGTGAATATATTTAGTCCATCTTATTATATTTTCGAATACAACTTCAATTGTTAATAATGTATGCATGATTACGTAATTTATTTGCTTAAAACTTTTTTTGTCCAATTAAATCTTAAAGTATTGTCCATTGTTATCGGAGTAATTTTCAAAAACAAAGTTTTCTTATTATTCTGTATATGACTTAACTATAAATGTTTATATCAAAATTCGTAGTTTATCTCATATTATTTAAGGTATATTTAAAATAAGAGAAGTTATCTGTAACATATACATTGTTACCTAAAATACAACGTGTTGTAACCTATTTCACTGCTTTTTGAAAAATAAATCCACTGTTGTACCCATTAGCATAATTATAAAATTACACAATTGAAAGCCAAGACTAGTGGTAACTGAAAACCTGGAATTCAGCAAACCTGGAATTTTCGTTCGTCATAAATGAAAACTTAAAGAATATGATTGGTTGCAGCTAATAAGGCGTATTTAATATACAAAAAAAATCAACTGATAAATATTTAGAAATTACAATAAAATTAGATCTGATTGTCGTATTCACTGCATTTTTAAAATGGTTTAAACATTAATAAAATTTATATTATTACCCAGTAAACAATTTGGTGAAGTGTCCTATTTGGTGAAGTTCGAGTCACTCGTACAATTCTATTCTAACGCTTTACAAGTTCTCTACCTGTCACAGATTTTGTGTTAGTTTTTCATAATAATATTCTTTCTTTTTCCAACATCATTCATTAAGTATTTCTGTTTCTTTCCCACATGGATATATTTTTTTTAAATTCACATTCATTTCATTTATTCTGTAAATGAAAGTTTATTTATTAAAAGTGAGAGAGAAACGAGATGCGTTAGACAAGTAAAATATATTTTTCACCGTTACACTTGTATACTTGTATAATATTTCGATCTGTACAGATGTTTAAAGTATATGCTATCCTTTTTCAACAAATATTTCTTTAACGGTAATAGACAGACGCTATCTCCCTCAATCCCCGAATAGAATGTATATAAACGAAGATAGTACTTAGCGATGGTAAGACAGAGGTTTTAAACCTAACGCAGACCTGCCGATCGTGGATTTTTGAATCACCAAAACAATGTAAAAAACTAATATAACGAGTATTGTTGAAGATGAATAATATTCATTAAAAAAATCACGATCCGTACTAAAGATTACATCTATTTATTTCTTCATTTAAATATTTATATTTTGCAGAGTCTAAAATGTAGAATTCAATTAAGTTTTATACCCCTGCTAGTTTTAAGTTTATAACTCCGGTCATAAATCATAAACCTACTCCGCTTTTAATTCAGCAGTGAACCGTCGTTGCAATGTCTGTAGCTCATAAAAAGGACCTTTCCTATGAACGACTGAATAGAAAACGAACACGTTCCAGACAAAAAATTGTTTACTTGTAATTGTTTAATTGTAAAATGTTTACTGGGTATGTTCTTTTTAATATAAATAAAATAAATACAGATAAGAAAAGAGTAAAAAGTGAATAAAAGATTGTGCGTTATTAAATGGAGGCAGTGAAGGAAAGTGGTGGATGGCGGAGGTAGAGAGAAAAAACGAGAAAAGAAAAGGAATGGCAGAGTAGAAACAGAGAGAGAGAGAGTAGCAGGAAGAGAGAATCAGATGGACTTAATATTATTTATTGTTTTTTTTTTTTTTGAAGGAGTAAGAATGGACAGATAGATTAAGGAACACAAATGAATTATGAATTAATCACAATGATATGTAATTTAATGATTTAAGACGGAAGAATTTAGTACCTAATAGCAAAAATATTAGAATAAAATAATAATATAAATAAAATAAAAGAATATATTCAGCAATAAAATATTTGTTTTATTTTTTAATACTGTTTCAATAATCACAAGACAACACAACAATAAATTTAGAATAAATAGTAACAAAAATACGAACACAACATAAATATTAGCGCCATTTTCTAATACTATTAGTTTCATTTATTACGCTATACATCGTTACTATAACTAAAATTTAATAAAAGCTAAAACATTTGAATCCTGATGTAATTACATTTATTTCCTGCGCTTCCTGTTTTTTCTGCAACCTTTGCCGAACCAACCTGCTTGAATTGTTTTACTTTTTTCTGAAATTTCACTTTCAGTATTTTCAGAATTCTCATAGTCGTTATGTTTTAAAACTTTTTCGTCATTATCGTCACTGCTTTGTGTTTTCATGTCAACTTCTTCTTTTACCTTTTCATTAACATTTTGTTTAACAACATTTTCTTTCTTGCCATCGGATTCTTCTTCTGAGTCCGTCCAATCGCAACATTCGCAGAATATTTCCTTACTCTGACGCCTTTTTATTACTTTAAACGAATTACTTTGTATTGCATAAAACTGGCATTCATATTTTTCATGCAATTTAAAACAAAATGTACATTCGGGATCGGTCAAAACTTGCACTTCCTCTTTCGCGACAATTACTTCCTGTTCCTTCTTAACAATTATTTTTGTTTTTTCCGGAATGATAGAATGCAACCCAGAATAAATATACTTTGAAAATCCATACTGATAATGATTAACTAATGATTCATAATACTGATTTGCAATATATAAATTCTGACTAGTATACGGATCATTATTTTGAAAAATTATTTCCGAAGGAATTGATGCAATTTCGGGTGATAATTTTGGCTTTTTACATTTAGGAATATTTGCTTTAGGTGCTGTGCCTTTTAAACTGTAATCTATCGCTCCATTTTGAATTGAACTATCGTATGAGTATGGCTTGTCTCTTGAATAATTTAATTTGGCATTGTTAGATGTTTTCGCATCATGATAATAATTAAAACCATTTCCATGTCCCGTGTTCTGCAAATCGAAATAATTTAGGGCTCGGGAAACATTACGTTTATCTTTTTCCTCATTTTTTATTAAATGTTCTATACTAAAGCTCTTAGGAATGCTTTGATTGTTAATGTTTAATTGAAATATATTTGGTGTTAATAAACTCTCATAATTTTCATTTTGTGTGTATCCAGTATTTTGTTTGTAAAAAGGGCCTTTTTGTAAATTAAACATATTGCTGACAACTCCATTACTTATATGATCACTGTTTTTATTGTTTATCAAGTGATTTTGCAGATAATAGTTATTGTCGGTTTTTAATTCACGATTTTGAAAAGAATTGTCAAAGTTACTATAGGTCGTAACATCATGTGATTTTGAATTTATATTAGTGTCGTTATCGTTATCATCTACTGGAATTTTGCTTTTATTTAATGTTGGCAAGTGATCTACATTTGAACTACTTCCCATAACAGTTAAACTATTAATATTTTGACATTTTCTCGGAGCTTTTGCAGTACTGTCATCAATTTCCTCTACTTTATCAACAGTTAAATCTATACATTCTACTTTTACGCCATTGCAATATTTATCTTTTCTAAAATGTCGCAAATTTGATGATTTTTGGTATTTTTTATCCGGGCTTAATAAATTATCTATTGAAAATGCATTATTCTTAATCGAATTACTACAATTATGATTAAATTCGGTTTTAATTTCAAGAGGAAGACTACTAACTTTGTTATCTAAGACATTGGTTACAAGGGTGGGTATTTCTTCATTATCACAGATTTTAAGTTTATGAATTAATTTAACACTATTATGACTATTGGTTTCAATGTTTTTACTGTTTAATACGTTATCCTTTTCTAATTGATCACTATTATGTGATTTAATTATTTCTTCACTTAAATTTAATTTGTTTCCTAAAATAGTATCGTCTTCTTCTTTTACATCAGTCAATAATTCTTGGTCTTTTAAATCTACGTAAGTATCATTTTTGGAAGGTGATTTATTATATTGCACAATATCATTTACATTTAATTTCACTTTCACATCATCGTCACATTTTGTTAATAAGGTTTTAACATTCCCGGTTTCGATTATTAAAACCTCTTCTACTTTCTTTCCTTCTGCAATCAAGTCATCTTCAGTTTTCACATCTTTCATGTTTTTCTCAACATCTTCATCAGTCTTCGGAAGATCGTCTTCCTTAGATTGTACGATTATTTCACTATCTTTTTCAACAAGTTCCAACAAATTAGTATCTTCCTGAGAATTAATGACCCCTTCTTTTATTTCGTTAATCTCGGGTTCAGTCTTATTTTTTATTGCATCGGTATGTTCAAGATTTTCTAATAAACAAGGTTGTGATGATGTATGTTTTTCAACATCAAGCAATTTCGTTGCATGCTTAAATATCGGATCCATGCAACGTTCATACTCTGGAATTTTAATATCTAAAGCATTCATAACATGAGAAATAACTTCATCAACGCGACCATTAATCTTTAAAACAGCGACGTCATCTTTGGGAGTCCATTGAAGGTTCACAATATAAAGAAGTGGACGACGCCGAGCAGGTCGATCCATTGCCCACAACCATGGATAACGTTTCAAAACTTTCAGACTAGATCCTAGGCAAAGTATAACATCGGCTTTTTCTACGTGTTTTGTAGCACCTTTCCAATTTAAAGGCCAAGGCAATGTTCCGCGTTCTCCGAAATGAACAATTGAATCCTGTAAGGCTGCGCCACATTCTCGACATCGTCTTCCTGTCCTATGAGCATAGCGAGCAGTATGTTGCGTGGTATCGAATAAACGCCAATATTCTCGAACAGGTTGACATCGTCTACATACTTCTATATACATGTTACCATGCACCTAAAATAACCACGACTGATTTAAATATAGTCTTTTCATATACAAAGTATATGTTCTTATCTAACTAGATAAAGTTTTACAACTCACCTCAGATATTGCTTGCTTAGGTAATCCAGATCTTAAATGTAATCCGTCACAATTTTGTGAAACTACATGCCTGCAAAAATTAATAAACAATAAAATATGATATTATTCTGTTTTTGTAAACCCTTAAATAACTTCTTTTATATAAGAACCGACAGAAAAATCAAGAAATCACGTATCAATTAATAATCAACAGGTATATTACGATTTTCAGAAAAACTTCATTAAAATTGTCAATACTGCATACTTTATAAATCCTCTCTTGTGCAGCTCCGATAAAGCCATATGGGTGCGTGTTGGTTCTGCTTGTGATAAATCATGATTTCCAATGTCTTGGCCTTTTTGCAAGAGCGTCCATATACCCTGACTTCCACGATAGTCTGGTATTTGTGCAGAAGTACTAATTCCAGCCCCAGTATAAACCTTAAAATTGAAATGTCTCTCTAATTAGAATTAAAAGAATATAATCAGCATGTTACAATTGTAAAGTAAATATTCTTACAATTAAATGTTTAGCATTGACTATGGCTTCATACAGTTGATGACATTTTTGTTTCTGAACATCAGGTAAATCTTCCACTTCCAAACAACGATCTTTATTTCGTTGAGATCGGGCTTGCCGAAAATTTATTTCTGCTACTTCATCACAACATGACAACAAAAGTTCACGTTCTTCTTCTGTACGTACTGATTCAGGCTTTCGTAATATTAAAGAAACCTTAAAGAAAATAGAATATAATTAAAAGTTGATATAATTCAATTATTATTATTACCTTACTATTGTTTACAAATATATGTCAAGTGAATACAATGTAAACAAACATTATTGATTTCTCGTAAAACAGATATTACAAAATTATTTAGTAGCAAAAATCAATGTGATGTAGAAAAACAAACATATTATGTATCTATGTTCTAAAAAAATATATTTTTTTATTACATAATGTCAAAAATATAACATTAACATAATTGTTTACATTTTAAGGTGAATGTACTTATACCAAAAAAATATTTTGTGTCTAAAAATACGTAAGGACTCGTTCCTTTAAACATAGAAAAAATTATTGAATGCATTATTATATACTTACTCTTTTAATTGAAGCTTTTTTTTCTTTTTTTGGACATATTTTAGGTATTTTAATACTTTTTCTTCTGCTAGATAACCTAGATTTTTCCTCCATCTTATAAATTTAACATTATCACTCAGTATTGCCAACCTAACTGCTGCTAAATATTATCTCTGCTGCTCTTAATAACTCTGAACTCTGTCAATACAGAATACAACTTGTGTACAAATTAACTTGTATCTTTAAAATATATGTGTTGTTAAAATAAATGGTTTATTAAATAGAGATATATTTGGATTCGTTATATTATTTTATTTATAATACTTCATTGAATAAATTTATTTAATTAATAATTATTGTTTTTAAATAAGGAGGGAGAGACTTTCTTTGAAACTGTTTGGAACTGATGCTAGTCAAACTTCAAGCGTTTGAAGCCATTGCTTTGAAACTGTTTGAAACCACATGAACCCACATGTGACAGTTGATTTCAGAATTTGTTTTGGTTACAGGTATTTCTAGAAAGAAACTTTGATAAATTAGTACGCTATTTATTTTATTTAAATAATATATATTAATTATAAAAAATATGAAGGTCACTGATATAAATAATGTTAAAATATATAATTTAAGTGCTGGAAAGTCGTTACCAGAAGTAAGTATTTCATAACATAACCTAAAACTATGTGACATTTTAATAAAATAATTTTGTTTTAGTGGCTTTCAGAAAAGAAGCGCCGTTCTCTACTAAAAAATGACTTCAAATTCCAAAGTGGCATTACCTTAATCCAGGATTTTGATATGCCAGGACTTAGTACAACAATTCGTCTTTCTCCTGATGGCCAATATATACTTGCAACTGGGACATATAAGCCTCGTGTTAAATGTTTTGATGTAAATAATCATTCACTTAAATTTGAAAGATGTTTTGATTCTGAAGTCATAACATTTGAAATCCTTAGCGAGGACTATAGCAAATTAGTGTTTTTACAATGTGACAGGTAATTGTGATATTCTCTTAGCAGCAATTTTATAAATGAAATATGAGGAATCTAATTTTTTCTTCTCATTTCAGATATGTAGAAATTCATGCTGGCCATGGAAGACATTATCGCTTAAGAATACCTCGTTTTGGTAGAGATTTATCATATCATAAACCTTCTTGCGACACATTTATAGTAGGAGCATCTTCGGTTTGTTTATTTGTTTTTTTTCTACTTATAAAATATAATTTTTTTATTCAGAAGACAAAATTCACGTATTCAATTAATGTTATAGGATATATACCGTTTAAACCTCGAGAGAGGGCAATTTCTTCAACCATTTGCAACGCAAGCATCCTCTATTAATCGATCAGCTATTAACCCTGAACATCACCTCCTAGTTGTTGGTACAGCAGATGGTACCGTGGAAGCGTGGGACCCTCGTAGTAGAGAACGTGCTGCAACTCTTAATTTACCAATGGGAACGGACAATGCTGGGTAATCATCACAATTATCTGAATGTGTTATGATTTAAATAATGAATGCTTACTAAAGTAAATTGCAATTTGTTTACAGCAAAAAATGCTTACCAACTGTTACCGCATTAACATTTAAAAATGGTCTTACAATGGGAGTGGGCACACAATTTGGCAATGTTTTGTTATATGACGTCCGTTCACCAAACCCAATTCTTGTAAAGGACCACCTCAATTGCTTACCAGTTCGCGATGTTCATTTCCACAGAGATATGGATTACGTGTATAGCATGGATACAAATGCTGTAAAAATTTGGGATAGTACAAATGTAAGTTTTCCACTTTTTGTATCAATTTAATAAAATAAAATAAGTTTTTATATGATTTATTACTTAAATTTTAGGGTTCAACATATGCTACTATAGAATCTACTGCAGATTTAAATAGCTTATGCGTGGTCCCCGGTTCAGGAATGATGTTCATGGCTACGGAAAATACAAAAATGCTAACTTATTATATACCATCACTAGGTAAAGCTTTTTTTTTTAAAACAAGTGCCTCGATTAAGTAATAACATTTGTATATAATGTTACTTAAATAAAAATTTCTATAATTATTTTTTAGGACCTGCGCCACGGTGGTGTGCATGTGTGGATAATACTGTAGATGAGTTGGATTCAGAAAAGCCACAAGTAATTTATGATGATTATAAGTTCGTTACTGTCGAAGAACTAAATAGCTTAGATTTAGACCATTTAGTGGGATCGAACCTTCTTCGCGCTTACATGCATGGGTATGTTTTATTTATAAGCAAGAACTTAGAAAATTATTACTATATTTCTGATCAATATAATATTTTAGGTACTTTATGGATGCGAGACTGTATGCCAAAGCAAAATCTGTTGCAAATCCATTTGAATATAGTGAATATCGCAAAAGAAAAATTAGGGAAAAAATTGAGGAATCTCGGCCAAGCAGGTTACAGATTGATGATAAATTACCTAAAGTTAATAAAGAACTAGCTTTGAAATTAATTGATCGAAAGAACCAAACAAACAAGAAAAACAAAATATCTACAGATTTATTACAAGATAGCAGATTTGCAGCTATATTTGAAAACCCAGATTTCGAGGTTGACAAAAATACTGCAGAATATCGATTATTAAATCCAGTTTTATCTAGCTTAGACAAAACCAAGGCAAAGGCTTTGGAAAAATCAATTAAGAAAGCTCAATTTAAAGCTGTTGACGAAGAAGACAATGGGGAAGAAGACAAAAGTGATGATGATGATGACCTTTTATTAGACTCTTCTGATGATGAGCATCAATGGACAAAAGAAGTTAGACAAGAACACAAGAAACTTAAAGTAGAAGCAGATAAAAAAAGAAGGGACGAAAGATTAGCAGCAGAAGCAGAGGAATCTGCCAAAGATCCCAAATTCTTTGAACTTAAAGAGGGTGAAGAGTATCACGGTCTAAGAAATAAAAGGCGTCAAATTAATAAGTAAGATATTTGTTAAAGAAATTTTTGTGATATACATTTATTTAATATCCTTTACAAATGACACGTTTCTGTTTTAGAACTAGTTTAGGGGATAGAGTGTCTACCATTGAGACACCAGTCATGCTGGGATCTGGACGTCGAGAAATGACTTTTAGCACCAAAAAAGACCCGAGAGACAGAAAAGCTCAGGAATTGATGAAGAAGCATAGAGAAGAACGTAGAAAACTTGTGCGATCTGCTAGTGGTGTCCAACGAAAGATACGAACGAGTCGTTTTGGGAAATAATTTTCTCAATCAATTTCTGTTTTGTATATATATATATAAATTAATAAAATCGGTTAAACTCACTAACAGTTTACAATTGGATTTTGCATTAATAGCTTTTCAGTTATATAGTATATTCTTTTAAATTGAATGTGCAGTTTAAAATTATTTGTATATATATTTATTTCGTTAGCGGAAGGTCACTAGAGTCACAGTTCTAAAATCTTTGGTTTTATAGTTTAAATGTCGTCAGTGATATTGCAGCTTTCTGTTAATTATGGTTTGAAACTACGGAGCTGGAAACCATGAAGTTCGTGTAGTTGACTGTCGTCTTCATCAGTCTTTATCATTTCAATTTATTATCAAGACGCACAGTACCTGTAGTTTGCTATGGCTTCCTGTCTATTTTTTAAGTTACAGTGATATGTGCCATTTAATTAAACAATGCAGTAATAAGTATAATGAACTATGACTTAAATAGTATTAACAAAATAGTGAAGTGTATTTACTCTTTTAAAATAAAAGTTTAATGTGTTATTCGTAACGATAAACTAAGTTGTTTTATAAAATGTGAACTAGAATGATATTACTTCACAACAACATACACGGAGAATTGAATAGAGATATAGAAATATTATTTTCAAGTCAAATAATGTTTTAACAATTGCTAAACTAATAATGTCATTTCTGAAATTATCTATATGGAGATTTCAAATATCTAATGTGATATTTTATTATTGTTTCGTTAATGACAGATTACATGTTGATATAAAATACAATTGTTTAAATACCTTTGTATAATTTATACAACATTAAATTGTTGCAATCAATGACGTTTTCATTTATTCACTATGAATGCATTATTATTTTAATAAAAGCGACCTATCTGAATGGGTCATGATTCTTTTTCAAAGGGTAAAAAATACACGCACAATATTGTAATAAGTGAACTATAATTGTATTCAAAGGAATTGAATGTTTATACAAGTGTTAAAGGTTGTTTACTTATTAAAACCAATTAAAATAAAGCAGATAGTATTGAAGAAAGAAAACAATCGATCATAATCTTTGCTTGAAAATAAAACTAAATATTACTATGGCTACTGTTTTTGACAGTCCCTTTCTACGGCAACGTCTTCATAGATTGCGGCATTCTGATATAGATTACGATGATGAAGATCAACGATTTGGACGATGCGATTGTACTTCTTATAGCTATTTTGCATTATCCATGGTACTTTTTAGTGTTGGAACAGTAATAACGGTTTTAGCTCTAGGGGATATAGATGGATTTATTTTTAATAATCTAGGGCACCTTTGGCTTATAGGACCCTTGTTTATGTGTTCTGGTTTAATGGTAGCCGTCAAATCAATGCTGTACTTAAGGCGAAAAAGTGTAATTCAGATGCTTCTGCAGCAGAGAGCGATATTTAGGGTACGTATTTATATATTTTCATATAACTTGTTTACTTCATAAACGCAGTTTGTCGTTGTGTGAAAAATGAATCTTAGGCATTTCTTTTTGGTCTTATTAAATATTTATTTCTTATTTTAAATAACATCTATTTTAAGGCAAGATAAATAGAATAAATTTCAGCAAAAATATTCCATCTATAATTAATACAAAGAGATATCGTCTACCAATTTGCATCATGTTTATAAATAGACTCATATTGAATTCAAAAAATGTAAAACAAATTAAATTTATCCATATGAATAAACGCAACAATATGTTATAAATCATATTGGTATTATGGTTAACTTATAACTCATTTCAGACTCTCGCCGCTGCCCAAGCTGCTGAAAATGTATACGCAGCTTCCAGCAGCGCTGGCAATCATCGTCTTGTAGACCGTTTATCTTCCACAGCAACGCTTCCTCCTTCATACGATGTCGTAGGCGGTGCCAGTGGTAGTGAAGTCCCTCCACCAAGTTATGAGGAAGCTATGCTGTTTATAGAGCAGTCTGAAGCTATTGGGAAAAGTACTGAAACTGATGCTAAATTGTAAGAAAATAAACAAAACAATGTTTTTATTAAATATATACTATATAATAATGATTTATAAATGTAGCACTGGAGATTGTATTGCCCGTTTTATTTTAAATCAGTGGGTTTTATATTTTATTGCATTTATAGATTAATACAGATTGTTACGTCTTACATATTTGTGCAGATATTAGAATACATATAAAAAATGTTTTTAATTAGGAACTTTAGTACTTCCGAAGATATATCGTCCTAAAAGCAAAGAAAATCTGCAGCTTAGTATTTGAAGTACTAATTGAGTAAAGAAAAATGTATTTGATTAAAAGTAACAATTATTTTAAAAATGTGCTTTTATAAATAATTAAATGCAACTAAACTGAATTCATAAAAGTGATATTTTGCCATCTGAATTTGTTTCTAGCTTTAAATGCGTACGATCTCCGAATATTGCATTTATATAAATTTTGTGTTGTCTTGTATAGTGTTGTTTGTATACAATTTTATAAATCTTTATAGAGAAGAAATGTCCATCATAGCCTAAAGATATCATGTTTGATAAAGTTGATAATAAAGAAATATTTAAACTATTATTTGCTCTCTTCTCTACTGTAGACTGTTTTAATAATATTTTTTAAAGTTTGACATATATATCAAAAACCTAATGTTATATATTATAAAATTAAATAATAATCATTACTAAGGTTAAAGAATATTTAAAAATGTTGAAAATATAATAAAGTATAAGTATTATGCTTGTGTGACTAAAGTAAATAGACATAAAAAGAACATATTTGTGTACTTACTTATATACATATATAAACATCATTATAGCGATTGCTCTATCGTATCTCAAATTAAAATTGCTGATCTGAGCCAATGATATATCATAATGTGCTTGTAGATCTACTAATGCTAGAATATATCTTTCATACTGGGTTTATTAAAATATTGCTAGACTATACCAATTAATTTAGAAAGGTCCACAAAATATAGAAACAAATCTCTTATATATCAAAATTTAATAGAAATTGTTCGAAAAGTGAAGAAATCATTATTAGTTTATTATTCATATTAAAAATATAACATAACAGAGAAGAACTTAATGTTATAAAATGTTTTTCTTAATGATTCAAATTTAAATCTGATTTAAGAATATAAGGGACGAACGATATTGTTTATTCGTTTAATCGAACATTTCAAATTGAACTGTACATTTGTAATGTTTTGGATTGTGATAAAAGCAACTAGAAACTGTTGATTAATTAAAGTATGTTTTTATGTCGAAGTGCCCTTATTTTAAGAAATATATACAAAAAGATAAAACGACAGATTATAAATTTGGGCTTCTATTGATCTGATTTAAGGAAGGTTGTTGTGCTTCAATATTATGGAATATACAAAAACAAGAAAGTTTCCTTTTCTCTAGCCACTTATCTGATACTTAATTGAACATTTAATTATGTTTAAGCAGTACCTGAATCTATTTACGTACTAATTGCTGATATTATACAATAAATTAAATTGTGTTTTTTATTTCGATATATTTTCTTGTTTTTGTGTATTTCTATAAAACAAATCGTGCACAAATCTGAGTAGTGTTGTGGTTTTCCAAAAATCATCTTCATAGGTGAAACATAGCACAAAAATGTGTCAAATATATCAAAGTATATTTAAAAATTGCACACTTAAAGTAATCTTAAAACTGTAAGACTTAAAGAAACTGTTGAAAATATAAAAGTATTATATTGATTGGTGATAAAAATTTATAATTAAATAAAATTTCTGAAAGTTAACATTGTTTTTTTCTTTATTATTCGTTTTTTATAGGTGTATTGATGGCGCATTGTTAATTACATTGTTAAAAATATTACAATTAAATTAAATTTTAAAAATTTGGTGATAATAATTTATTAAGTTCTGGTATAAGTTTTATTTTAAATTGAAGGTAATTATATTAGCTTTTCTTAACGATGAATTTTTAGCGACATCTATTAAGGAGTAGTTTCAATATAGAGTTTATTACTTTCTCAACAGATGGCATATCAATTCTTTTGCGCCAAGATAGTATGCAACTTAATTAACACCTCAAATAATTCCACTTAATATGATTATTTTAGTTTAATTAATTTTATTTATTTTAGGTTGTAAATTAATGTGTAATACATTAATAAACAAATATGAATTAAAATAAACAATTTTAATGACATTTAGTGACATTTATTAAGCAGGTTTATAAGATTCATCTATTTTTTTGCGCCAGGATTATATGCAACCTATTTAACACCTTAAAAATATTTGCTATTAAATTCCATGAAAAATAAATATTTTAGTTCGATTAATTTTACTTATTTCATTTATTTCGTACATTTCTCATTAGCTGCTGTGAATATGTTTTGTTCAAATTACATACAAAAGATCAGTCATTATTTTATAAATTGTTATAAGTTGAACGAACTTTATAAGTTAATTAAAATACTTAATTACAGGTTCAAAAGTGTTTTCCAGTAAACTTTAACGACACTAATATTTCTCAAACTACTAAGCTTTTTCATTTCCCTGCAAGTCAACTGGTGTGAGAAAATATTTTATAAAGTTGTGGACTATTTTTTCAATAATTATTATTTGGAATTTTTCCAAATTCTTAATGGGGTTAAGTTTGTTACACGTTAAATTGATAAAGTGTTTAATTCAATTCGAAGTATCTACGTTTTTCTAATTTTTATGCAATCTTTTTAAAATTCATGGACATTTTTAAAAAAAGATTAAAATCCATTTTCTTAAAAATTGTTGATGCAGTTATGTTCGTTATGCTCTAAAATAAAAAACTGCATCATTAGATTTTAAATACCTACGCGATTCTGGCTTTTATGCGACCTTTTTTATTTTCATGGACATTTTTTTTCTAAAATTTTTTTTTGATTCTTTGAAATAATTTGATGCAGTTATGTTCGTTATGCTCTAAAATAAAAATCTGCATCATTAGATTTTAAATACCTACGGGATTCTGGCTTTTAAGCGATCTTTTTTATTTTCATGGACATTTTTCTTCTAAAATTTTTTTTTGATTCTTTGAAATAATTTGATGCAGTTATGTTCGTTATGCTCTAAAATAAAAATCTGCATCATTAGATTTTAAATACCTACGGGATTCTGGCTTTTATGCGACCTTTTTTATTTTCATGGACATTTTTTTTCTAAAATTCTTTTTTGATTCTTTGAAATAATTTGATGCAGTTATGTTCGTTATGCTCTAAAATAAAAATCTGCATCATTAGATTTTAAATACCTACGGGATTCTGGATTTTATGCGACCTTTTTTATTTTCATGGACATTTTTTTTCTAAAATTTTTTTTTGATTCTTTGAAATAATTTGATGCAGTTATGTTCGTTATGCTCTAAAATAAAAATCTGCATCATTAGATTTTAAATACCTACGGGATTCTGGCTTTTATGCGACCTTTTTTATTTTTATGGACATTTCTTTTCTAAATTTTTTTTTTGATTCTTTGGAATAATTTGATGCAGTTACGTTCGTTATGCTCTAAAGTAAAAAACTGCATCATTAGATTTTTAATACCTACGCGATTTTGGATTTTAAGCGATCTTTTCTATTTTCATGGACATTTTCTTCAAAAAAAAAAATTACATTTTCTTGAATTTTTTTGATGCAGTTATGTTCGCTATGCTTTAAAATAAAAAACTGCATCATTAGATTTTAAATATCTACGCAGAAACTAAAAAAATTGCATTGCTCTTAAAATCATAAAAGTGAACCTTTTCATCATTTTTAACAAGATTATAGTCTTCTTTCTATATGGAGATTTAATATATTGATATATCATAAACTAAAATATTTATTTAAAATTGAATTATAAATTTGAAATCAGCATTCAAAATTAAGTTAAAATCCGTTATAAAATGACATATATTTTTATTAAATTTTTATGAAAAGTAAGAAGGCTATACTCTTGTTACTTTTTATAAAAATGACATATTTTATTTTGACGTGTGATATATGTTTTCTAACGTAGTTTTTTATGCTGATTCCAAAATTGCAAACTATTTTTCATTAGCTCGTATAGTTTCTTAGTAATCGGCGTTTAAAATTTTGTTTTATTTTGACTTTGAAATGCAAATATCTCGTAAACTAAAACTCCTATCTAAAAATTCAATTGCAAATTTGGAATCAGCATAAAAAACTACGTTAGAAAACATACATCACACGTGAAAATAAAATATGTCATTTTTATAAAAAGTAACAAGAGTATAGCCTTCTTACTTTTCATAAAAATTTAAGAAAAATATATGTCATTTTATAACGGATTTTAACTTAATTTTGAATGCTGATTTCAAATTTATAATTCATTTTTAAATAAGTATTTTAGTTTATGATATATCAATATATTAAATCTCCATATAGAAAGAAGACTATAATCTTGTTAAAAATGATGAAAAGGTTCACTTTTATGATTTTAAGAGCAATGCAATTTTTTGAGTTTCTGTGTAGATATTTAAAATCTAATGATGCAGTTTTTTATTTTAAAGCATAGCGAACATAACTGCATCAAAAAAAATTCAAGAAAATGAAAATTTTTCTTTTTGAAAAAAATGTCCATGAAAATAAAAAAAGTCGCATAAAAGCCAAAATCGCGGAGGTATTTAAAATCTAATGATGCAGTTTTTTATATTAGAGCATAACGAACATAACTGCATCAAATTATTCCAAAGAATCAAAAAAAAATTTAGAAAAAAAATGTCCATAAAAATAAAAAAGGTCGCATAAAAGCCAGAATTCCGTAGGTATTTAAAATCTAATGATGCAGTTTTTTATTTTAGAGCATAACGAACATAACTGCATCAAATTATTCCAAAGAATCAAAAAAAAATTTAGAAAAAAAATGTCCATAAAAATAAAAAAGGTCGCATAAAAGCCAGAATTCCGTAGGTATTTAAAATCTAATGATGCAGTTTTTTACTTTAGAGCATAACGAACATAACTGCATCAAATTATTCCAAAGAATCAAAAAAAAAATTTAGAAAAAAAATGTCCATAAAAATAAAAAAGGTCGCATAAAAGCCAGAATCCCGTAGGTATTTAAAATCTAATGATGCGGTTTTTTATTTTAGAGCATAAGGAACATAACTGCATCAAATTATTCCAAAGAATCTAAAAAAAATTTTAGAAAAAAATTTTTCATAAAAATAAGAAAGGTCGCATAAAAGCCAGAATCCCGGAGATATTTAAAATCTAATGAAGCAGTTTTTTATTTTAGAGCATGAGGAACATAACTGCATCAACAATTTTCAAGAAAATGGATTTTAATCTTTTTTTTTAAAATGTCCGTGAAAGTTTTAAACGCCGATTACTAAGAAACCATACGAGCTAATGAAAAATAGTTTGTAATTTTGGGTTCAGCATAAAAAACTACGTTAGAAAACATAAATTATTTTTAAAAAACTTTAAAATTCACTTTTTCGAAAAAAGGTCCATTAATGTAAAGAAAGTTGCATAAATTCCAGAAATGTGTAAATATTTTAAATTAAATTAAACAGTTTATCAATTTAACGTGTAGCGAACATAACCCCATGAAAAAAATTCAGAAATAATAAAATTTATTTTTTTGATAAAAAGGTCCATGAATTTAAAGAATGTTCAAAAGTAATACAAAACAGTATTTGGGGTAGGCCCTTGGGGAAGTCGTAATATTTACAAAACAGTAATGTATTTTTTAATCATTCTAAAATATAGCTGTGGTAATCTCACTAGAGTTGCTGCATATGTCATCAAGTTTCATTTTCAAAATATACAATAAAATTCAGTCTCCACTTCCCGCTTTTAACTTCCCATTTACTATTTCCGTTAAATATATTTTTAAAACTCATACCCGATCAATTAGACCAGCAAATGATGACAGAAAAAAGACTAATTATTTGCGAGAGTATGGCACTGGCAAAACTTCAAGAAGTTAATGTTATAACTAGTGAAAAGCGAAAATATGGACTCCTGGCGCTGTACGTCTGGGCTTAATCGCAGTACGATTAATCAAACTTGTCTGGAGAATTTTGAGACACGGCTCTTGTATTTTCCGGAAGGTAATTAATAGAAACAGATTTTCGTAGAGTTTTCATCACATTTTCATGTCTTTAAAAACACTATTCACAAGACTCAAACCAAATATTTAATGATTTATTTAAGAGATGGCAGTGTGAATGCAGCAAAGATTCGAACAAGTAAGAAAATAGTGGTGTTACTTGTGTTGCTATTGCAAAGGCGTTATAACATAAACACAACGAACCTGAAATCGTATAAAACAGATATAAAGATATACAGTAAAAGACAAACTTATTATAACATAACTTTTATTTTAAAATGAAATACTATTTATTACAGTTTTGCAAATAAAAATACATTTAGAACATTTTGTTTGAAAATAATTAATTTTATTTTGAAGCTATGCATTCAAAATGTTTGAATAAAAAATAATTTTCTGCATATACCAAAAAAACATTTTAGATTTAGCAAATTAAAGATATTGATAACAGACAGTATTATTATTTATTTTGTCTATTAGCAGTATCTGGCAGTCTTATTTTTTCTTATTTTCTTAATCCATTTCCTATCATACTAAACAATAAAACTACACAATTAAATGTTTTTTCTTGTTTTATTTTTAATGTTTATTTTGAGTCATTACTATCACAATATAAATATATTTTCTATTAATAAAAATTGTTGTTAAAAGCAATATGCATTCAGTAAGTATTATTATCTGTTGTTATATATTTGATAAACTGTTCCAGCAATGCTCAACCAAGTTTGGTAATAATAGTAGTAGAAGGAATCTCCTTGAGATAATAATATATCATCAGATTTTGGATCCCAGATTTTGACAAAGAAAACTTTTGCGAATTTATTCACCAAAATTTATTTATGGCCCTCCCTCTATCGTAGATGGCAATGAACTCTACTAAGGAGATAAGAATTTCAATATTACAAATAGTCATAACGCTAAGATTTGAATTTTACAAATAAAATACAATCAACTTATATAATCTTTTCATTTCTAACAAGGAATGCATGTCAGTGACTAAAAAATGTGACTAAATAAATACAATGAAAAATTGCTTAGTATTCTGCTCTCGATTATTTTGTGGAAATAGGAACATAGCTTAAGACAGACACACAAAAATAAGGTGTATAAATTTGTGCGATTTAATATATTTATATTGCGAAAAAAATGAAATAATACGGCGTATACAATATTTTTGATTCTGTTATTTTTTTCTTTAATTTTTAGTATATAATTTTTATATTTAATATGTACAAAATCTATTCATTATAAATTTTATATTAATAATAATAATAATAAGTAGTTTATTTTTTAATATTATTTATTTACTAAAATATTATCCCATTTGTCTTAAAAAATTTAAAAACATAAATACATAATGCAGTACTAGAAAAGAATATGCTACATAATTTGTATATTGAAGAAATAACCAAAAGTGTAATTATTTATATTATTGAAGTATTCTTAAGTCATTTCAATATACATATCATAGCAGCTATATCATATTCTAAGCTAGTGTAATATATTATTGCATAATTATTAAAATTATAAAGATATATGTATATATAATGGAGGCCATGTTTATTACTTATGTAGGAATATTTTTATTTAAGTATGGCATTTATAAAAATAAGACTTAACTCAGTAATGAATCAAAATAAGATACCTAGTACAGAAATATTCTACAAACTATATTTAAGTTAAAACTTGATCACGTGGTTTCATTTTGTAAAAATAAAAAAAGAACAAATGTGTCCATGTGTATTTCTTTTTAAACAAAGAAAGACTTCGTCCTAGATCAAGTCAAGCTTTTTAGTGCTTCTGGAAAAATATTCGACATCGTAGCCCATTGTATAAAACATTATATTTGTTATTTATAAAATGTAAAATAAATAAAAATCGTTAGTTTAAAAATTTAAATTTTTAAATAAGTTGTCTTCATAAATAATTTTGCGACCGATCAAAATTCATAAGACCTATTCTTTATTAAATAAATAGAAAATTTATATTTAAGTAAATTCGCTTTATTTATTACAAATCGTCTATCTTCTTTTATATAACTTTTTTTAGTTTATATGTAGTTTAAGTAAATTTTATGACACTATTTTTTAATTTTATTTTATTAACGCTTTTGCTTAACATTCGAGAATAGGACGACGTTAAGTTCTATTAAAAGAAATTTATTAATTTACCTGCTGATTTAGGGAAGGAGGTTATTGAAAAATAATGAAGAAAAATCTATAATATTTTGTTCAGTCAATACACATAGTTACACGATAATTGTACACAAAACAACTTCATCATATTTGACTTAACAAAAAATGAACACAAAAGAAGACACACAAGTGTTTGACATTGATTGCTTAATTCAGTCTTCATATAATCTGATCATATGTGCAGCACAAAATATTACAGCTTCATCAATCATTGACTTTTTCTTGTAGACATCATTAACAGAGTGGCTTTAAAATTAAAAAGACTAATAAGACATACGTGGCACTAGTGTTCAATAGCCGGAATATTGCATACTCACATATCGAATATATATAATATATATTATAAAATAAAAGAATATCGCCGCGATTTTCTATATACTTATTTATAACGTTCGCGTTCGCCTTCGCGTCTAAATTACATACTCATATATAAACTAAAGTTAAATATTTCTGCTCGTTTTACGTGGTAAAACTTATTTTTATTAATTCTTGCAAAAGCATTGCATTCACGTCCTTCATTTACTCGTATTATTCATATCTACAATTTTATCATGTTTGTTTTTATTAAAAATAATAAAAATTCCTAGTTTACGAATATATTATTCACTGATCTGTCAGTCCTTGCCTCTTTTCTTCTTCTAACATGGCATCCAGTTCATCTGTTAAATTAGCTAACATGTTTCCAATATCACTAAGTACATCTGCAGGCTCTGATCCTGCGGCTGAACCAGCAGCTCCAGCTGATGTGTCGGCATTTTGATTGTTTCCATGCATACTGTAATGGTGTCCATTGTTAGCACGCTGTTTGATTGTGCCGGCGTTTTCGTTCGCAAAAGGCAAACTATCAGATTCCGTACTACTGCTTGACTGTAAATTAGAAAGGGTTTACTTAGTACCTACAAATCTAATCTCTCGTTAACATTGAATTAATCCATTTAATAAATCCAATAAATACCTTAAAACTAGCGTCGGATCCGTTTCTCGCTTGAGATGCAACTAATGTATTTATTAACTGTTGTTCTTCAGAGCTAATGGGCCCCGCTGCCCATCGCTGAGACACGCTAGTGGCTGTTGTTGGAGTACACGGAGCTGGTGGGGGCGGTAATGGAAGATTATCACTTTCCAAAGACACACAACTCAAACTATCACTAGAAGGATAAGCTGGCAAACTAAGTGGCAATGATTTTAAATTTAAATTTCCAGCCTTTTGACTTAAATCGTGTCCTATATTTGATTTTTGTATACTTTCTGTATGTATTTCAACTGTCGTTTGATATTGATTTTCATTATGTGCAGAACTAAGACGTTTTGGAACTTCTGGTGGTATTTTTTTACTTAAATTTGGACTATATAAACTATATTTTGGATTGTATTGTGCATATTCAGCATATTGTTGTTCTTGGAATTTAATTTCTTGGAAGTTTGGTTCTCGCTTTGTGTTTGCAGTAATTTTTGCTATCGGGCGCGGTCTCACTAAACCACGAGGCCGTGGTAAAGTTCCACCTCCTTCATAACCACCTGTAAAATACAAAACACAGTACATATTAGCAAAATACGTTCCCACTGCTGATACAATCACTACATATTAATGTCATTTACCTCCTAGTATGGCGGCTTCATTAGTTGGTGTAATGTCTCCATCATCATAAGATCGTCTCCAGGTTTGTCCTGGAATACCACCAGGGCCTGATGGTACGACGCCACAAGTCTGTGCTCCTGTAGTATACAATCCACCGTGCAAAGATGACATGTTGGGGTCTTGGCCACCACAAAATGTTAAATGCGTCGATCTTTCTGTATCTTCTAATGATTCCAGGCTCTTACCACGACCCTGACGAATCTAATTGACAAGTAATACTTAGATTATAAAATAGATATTCTTTATGACCATTATTGTAATAATTACTAACTTAATTGATCCGCTAGTATAACTAGAATTAATGCCTAATTTATTTATTTTAAATTATGCGTTTGTACTTCTTAATTACGTACTTAATGTGATCTGGTATTTGCACCAGCTTTGGAACTAAATCTAACCACTTGGCATATTGTTTAAATTACTGAAAATATGCGTGTTTTTCGCCATAATTACAAATAAAGAAAAAAAACAAATTTTAAGGTTTTTGTAACTTAAGTAGTTAGTTATTGCTATCAGTTATTACTATAAAATAACATTGCACATTCCTGTTATCTCAAAAAGCCTATTATCTCGCATGGAAGATCGACTGTATTATCGAAAATGAAATGTATTATATTTTTTATACGAGATGATATAAATAATGTAATAATAAAAGCCTATAATTAGGTGCAGACTTGCAAACAATTAGGATCTACTCATGCATATTCACAAAAAACAAACATGCTCTCTCATAAAACTACAAAATTAGTCCATAGAAAATATAAGAAATATTGACCTTTTGATACTAATAGACCTACAACACTATAAAAGTAAATAAAAGTTATTCATTATTACGATCATCTGTTTACCTTTATTGGAACAATGTCATTTGGAATTCCTGGCCCAGCTAGTGACCCCTGACCTGGAACTCCAGCATAGTAACAGCTAGCACTCATTATAGTATTAATATTGTTCATTTGTCGAGACTGTTGCACCTCCCAGGGCTGCTGATAAGCGTGACGTTGAGCATGGACATGTCCAGGATGCATCGGAGGTGTTGCGTATAATGGTTCTATCATGTCACACTGACTATGATCCTTCAGTACGATCAATTTTTATGGTTTTTCGTTATTTTTATATTTATTTGTTGCATTTTATCCAATTAGGTGCGTTCCAAAGATTGGGGTGGAGACATCAAGTTTTGTGTGTGTTGGGAAATGAAAGAAAAGATAAAAACATATACATGCAAAATGCTTCTATAAAATTGAAAATTGAGTTTTTAAAATTACTGCTCTCTTTTACAAATAGATTATAAAGCAATTATTGCAGGATTATTATTATTAATGTTAATATTTTCGACTTAAGGAAAATTTAAACAAAGCACTCATTAAACGATAAAGAGAGGAATAATTTAAATTAGTGATGGAACATTTATAGCAATAAACATACACATTCTAACATTGCATTTCAGAAGCAAAATTAAACAGAGTGAGTTAAAATATATAGACACTACTAATTTTTGTTAATAATGCATTTATTTTAAAATGTCGTGTTATTAGAGAAGTGTGTGTTAAAATTTATTTGTTTTTTGAAAAATAAAAATTAATTTTTGCAATAAATGAAAAGTTTTAAATGTGTAAGTTAGTATTTATAGTTATAGTTATAAACAATTTATAAGCATTTTTAGTGAACACTTATAACTTGTTTAATAACATTACAACAATGTGTTCGAGTGGTCGAATCCAAAAATTATTAAATTAATAATAAAAGATAATATTTTGGATAAGTCCATAATCCTAAATGGTAGGGGTATAATTGCAACATTTATGCATACCTGTCCTGATTGTAACCCTTGTCCACTTAAATGGGGTTGTGATCCTTGCTGAAGCGACGTTTGTGGCGTGAGTCGTTTTCCAGCCCTTATATCTTTAACTCTTTTTATGGCAAGTAAAATTTTCTTCTGATGACCGAGACGAACAATGCCTATATCTTCTAAATCTTCCCATGTTAGTTGCGTAACATCTTCAACAGATTGATAGCCTTGGGACACCAGTGCTGGGGCATATTCTTCGAGACGCAAAAGACGCAACCATTCTTCCATGGAACCCTGGGCGATTTGGAAAATCATTTTTAATGGAACAACAGAAACGAAACAAAATGGAAATGTATAAAACTTTAAACCCATACTGGTATATAATCGGGAAGGTTATCAGGCAGCGCTAATTGTGCAATTTCACTCTTCAGACGCTTTCTGTGATTGGGTTTCTTAATTCCTATTGCTGTGAGATCTTCTGGTGTCATACGAGTTATGGTAGGCAAGTCGTATCCTGCAGCAGCAAATAAAGGTGCGTATTCTTCAAACTGCAAATCTGTTAGCCACGCATGAATAATATCATGATCCTGGAATAAAACATAATTAAAACATATTCACACTAATGTCAAATCAATGTGGATAAAGAAATATGTACCGGTGCCCCCTGATGTAGCAAACGTTCAACTCTGCCGTGCTCAGAACCTAGAGAACATGAACTAAGACTGCATCGCGGACTTCCAGCACTTCCAAGAGCACCACGCGGTGGACCAAGGTATCCAGAAGCTCGACCTGAATCTAATGATGCAGTACTATGTCTAGAACCCGATCCCGCTGAACCAGATGAACTGCCAGGACTATCTCGGCCTGGTGACTACAAGAAGAATGATGACTATTAAGATTATGTTTATACAATAATATACAATATACAATATGTTTACCTGGGTCATATCTATTCCCTGGTCTTCTTGCAGTGCTAGCTGATGGTGGTAGTACACAGCTGCTTTATGTGTAAGCGGCATTCCAGGCGTAGTTCCAGGAGGTGGAAATGTAAATTGTTGTTGGCCATAACTTCCGCTACCAGCAGAAGGTCCAGGGCTTTTTCCCGGACCGGTTGATGATATAGTACTTCCATAATCTGAGTGATCATCTATAGAATATAATAAAAATATTGACAAAACTAGAAATTTTAAAATTCTTATTGTAAATATGATTTTATGGAAAACTAACCTCGAATTGCGTTAGGGGTATCTGGTGCTGTTAAAAAAACACCATCTTCAGAACTGGCATATCCAGCAGATCCAAAAGAGCTACCCGAAAGTCTATAAACATCGGGGACAGCTGGTGGAGCAACCCGCTTTGCTTGAGGTGTTGCTTTTGGTGGGCGGGACATCCCACCAACTGTAAAACAAAGATAAAATATATGTAAATATGAATGAAAAAAGAGTTATGCAATACTAGATATATATGAATGTAAATGCACCCACTCGCAACATTGTTTTATATCGGTGACATACATAAAATTGTAACATAAAATTTAAAGGCCGTTTGAATTGAATTAGCTAAACACTTGTACATGCACATTTGCATATTTAGGGTTCATTAGATAGGCGGGAATGCAATAAACATTATACGACTGTCAGACCAGTTCATTTGCTTGCTTTTATCAATTGAGAAAGTAAATAAATAACAGATAGTGAGAACCTTATTTATTTAGTATTTCGCTTTCTAAATAACAATAAAATAATTTTATATTCCATAGTTGTTTTAGTTTTTTGTTCAAAAAGCTTGATTACTAATTCCACTTGTATGAACCTAACCAAGTAACTAAAAAACTAGTACTGACAACTTGAAAAAAATAATAATCATATCAAAGTCAAGATACTATAGTTGCATACACGCAGGCGTTGCCATAAAAATTATTTTCCATTCGCGATTACTATTGTGACATCATTAAAATTTTAATTTCTGCTGTAAAAATTAATGTACAAAATTATTATTTCTCCCTTTAGTTTCCGCTAAATATAGAGACTGCATCCATTAAACGCCTCTTTGAATCGTGATTCCATTTGAATCACTGAATTGAACACAAATCAATTTCATTTAACACAAAATAAGAGAAAATAATAAAAATAGTATGTGAGTCACAACTACGAGTTTACGAACTATTGTTAAACTACGGGGAATAAATCTGAAAGTCAAAAAGCAGAAAAGCTTTTATGCAATGACTCATTTTATTTTTCTTGGTATTTTCTTCTTATTTTATAGTCTTTTATTTGTACTGTCACACTTCAATTTATATGATTTATTTTCTAGAAATCCTGAAAATATAAATTATCATTTTGGCGGCGATCCACTTTATTTTTTGTTTTGTTGAATAAAATATAATTTTAAAGAGAATGGCTTATAATAAAATAGTGGTTTGCACTATTTAATGGAGAAATCAGAATATTATTCTGACGAATATGTATTTGCGACGATCGCATATTACGATTTTCTTGAGAATTTTAGGACAAGAAATAGTCCCGTATTTAAACTTAGTAGTTTACCAATAGAGTTCAGTGATATCAAAGATACACAACTGGTTGTAAACCTTGCTTTGTCATTTTTGGTTTGAAAACATGGTACCAGTATAAAAATTATGTTTGTCGCTCTGTTTAAAAATGCCATTGACTGTGCTTGTATGTTCATTAGATATTGAAATAAATTTCAAGTTTTTATCATTTGTTGTATTGTAATTATACGTATGTATACTAGTATAATATTTAAAGATATTTGTGCTATAGTTTTTTAAATACTTTTCTCAGAAATAACCACATAGAAAAAAGGTTAAATTCTTTCTATCTACTGCATATCCGGTCATTATGTCATTATAACACCAGGTACGCAATCAAACACGCACGAAAGAACGCCTTTATATCTCACGATACGTGGACATAGCACAGCAGATAATAGCACTGTGAAGATGCCCGGCGTCGAAGTGCAACTTCGAAGTGCTCGTCACAGATGTCATGCACTATTCAAAAAAATGTATTATTTGTTAATGTAAGAAAAACCCATTAAATTTTATTATATACATGGATAATAATATTTAGATTATTCAGATATTCTAAAACTGTTAGTTTATTTTGCCTCGACATGTCAATTTTATCCACGTAAGTGTACTACATTGATAAAGTGGGTTACTAGAACCTCAAATGTTCAATTATTTTTTTAATAACTCTTTATATTTCAAGAGATATTAACAATTAAAAAAGTCATTTTGTCTCTTTAATTATTAAAGGGATTCAACGTTGTACAACATTCCAAATGCATGTGATATCACAACCGCTAGTTGCTATCCCTTTTATTCAACAGAGCGTAAAAGAGATATATTCTTGACAGAACTCTGACAAGTTTACAGGTTACCAACCTTACAGCTCATAAATCTCTGCTATATGTATTTATATATCAAAATATCAAATATTATTTACAGCTATTTCAAGGAACAATAAAATTTCAATATTATGTCTGCCGTGACAGGGTTAAATAAAATAAAAACTTATTATTCTTTGACTTGACTTGATTATTTCGACTACCAACAGGTGCAAAACATTACCACAGCACTGACCTAGTCAACAATTAACTGACGTTAAAATGCATTTCACGTCATACAAATATGGCCGACCATTTCTAGCGCTAAAACTACAATTCAAACTTTTAATTGCTATATCTCCGTCAACATTTAGATATTTAATAAAATAGACACGCCAATACACATTTATTAACATCAATTTCAATCAACAATTGAAAAATCGACCTCTAAAAAATGAGGACACAAGCCCATTACGGATCCTTGGATGACTTTGGACGAGTGAAGTTTGAGGTACCCAGGTTAGAGATTAGCATTTAATAAGCTTGATTAGAGAAGGTGTTTCATGTATTATATATACAAATACATAAAATAAAAAGTATATAATAATATATGTATATTAGCTAGAAGTGACTGGATCTCGATAAATGTATATATGTATCATAGATTAGTGGGCGTATTTTATAAATGCGAGCCCGACCTTATTGCTTGCAACATTAGAATAGAATTTATTACGAAAAAACTATGATTTCATTCATAAATATGAGAAGCTGATTTTATTACGAAATATCTGTTAATCAAATGACGTAATTCATTCATTAAATTTCTTCATTTCATTCGAAAACGTAAAATATTCATTTTAGATACTATAAAAAACTTAGCATGGGTATTTTTAACCGGTAGTATGTTTAACATGTTTACAAACATGGATGTACTGTTATCAAAATATGTATTTGCATAAAAACGCATACATTAAAATTTTAATTAAGGTTCGTGAAATTCTACAGAGGTTAAATCGTGTAGCACAAATATTTTTTAACTTTGTTTTTTTTTAGGTAGGGACAACATTTTACCATTATATAAAAACATGCTGAATGTCATGTGGATAGCTTTTTGCATCATTTTAGTATATAATAAATAATGTTTTGTTTATTGTTATATAACTTACGCTGTAGCAAATTTTTCCAACTGCCACTCAATGCTTTCAAACATTTGTCCAATTTTCCAGAGGGTGAAGGAAGGGAAGAATTTTCATTTCCTTTAAGTTGCGTTAAATTTCCTTCAGATCGCCATTTCGATAAACTCAATTTCGGAGAATTTCTAAAACTCCGTCTTAAAGAATTTGTATTCGAAAATTTTCGTTCAACATCTGAGTAATTAGAAGTAAATTTTCGTGAATTTCTCAAATTTTTATTATTGTCTAAAATATTATTTGTATTATAACAATTAAAATTAGAATTCCTAAAATCGTCATCTTCATTTTTGAAATCACAAATATCCATTTTTGGAGCTAATATTGATTTTTGAAATTGTTCATCACTTAAATATTTATTTTCACCACCAAAATTTGATGTTTTCTTGTTGTAAATTAAATTATCGATATTTTCGAACTCGAAATTTGGTGTATAACGGTAAATATTTGCATTTTCAAATAGCGATATGCTTTTTTTGCGCGGGAGACTGTTATTATTTGAATTTGAAAATGTCTGTAACGTATTTTCGGCAGTTTCGTTGAATTCGTAGATACTTATGTTTTGTTTTTGAGCGTGTTTACAGCAAATCTCCATTGTCTCTCCACTAAGTGACTTTGTGTGGCGACATTTTGATAGCTTCTTCGTTTTTTTGCTCTCTCCACCTCTCTTAGCGTTATCTGCTTTTAACGTCAACATAGCGGATTCAAATGTTGGTATCTCATCAGCAGGATCTCGGAAACTTAAATAAGTTGATGACAGTTTGGAGGAAGATGACATCCGCTTGTTATTTGGAAAGGTCGGAGGTTTGAAACACGTGGAATTCATTGTCACTTTGTTTTATCACTTTATTTTACATAACACAGAAATATTTAGTTCAATTCATTTCTAGAAAACTGTGAGAAAATTTGCACCGACTTTTTTCTGTTTATTAAAATTAATTATCATAAATTTTTAAATATCCTGGGACTACTAATTAAAACCGACAAATTAATATGAATAAAATAAACATATCCGCTGTATATATCAGATGTGGCAAATAGAAGGGTCATTGTTTAATATTAAAATCTTCAATAAACAAAGCGATGAGAAAATAGAATTGTTTAAAGTAAGATATCATTTAATGGTTCAAGCGAGTAAGATCAGTGACTTCGGCATAAATAACCAAAAATGTTTATTTAATAATCACCTACATTTCCTGTTATATAACTTAAACATTTGCATATTTTCGCTTTTATTATTCAAACAAAAAATCTAAATTGCAATTATGTACAACCATTTTTTATTAGAATAGGATGGAAAAAGTGGGCAATAATTCTATACCCCCATTTTTCCCGTATTAAACTAAATGTCCTACAACTAACCTACGAACCCTGTTCTAAATTTGTTTACAAATAAGAATTTAATTGCCGTTTACTTCCGCATTAAAATTCATATGGAAGAAAGTAAGAAGAACCCATAGAACTAGTTTAACTACAAAAATATTTATTTCTAATAATTAAATATCACTTTCAATCAAACAAAATATTTAAATTGAATTTAGTTAGATCCAAAACCAGAATTAATTAATACAAAAGTATAAATTAATAAAAGCTAATTAAAAATTAAATTTGAATGATTTTTGTTAATTGAATCGCAATAAAATTCAATATAAACTGGTTGTTTTTTTAATTTTTGTTGTTCAGGAGGTTTTATAGGTGTTTGGAATTATCAAAAAATCTGTAGCTTTGTCTTAATGGTAAGTCCTTTAAATTTTTATGTCAAAATTCCAAAAATTACAAAGTTATGAGAGTTTGAAAGAATTGAAACATAATATAGAATGAATAACTGAAACGGTTTGGAAATGAGAAGAGATAGAGATATATAATTAAGTTTAAATTTAAGGGTCATATTTTGTAAGTTTTTCGTTGACGTCACGCGTCATGAATTAGACTAATGTGATATTCATTTGATTATTAATAATGGAAAATAAAAGCTTAAACTAAGTTGCATTTTCACTAGAATATTACAAAAGTTACTATTGAAAATGTTACAAAGTAAAGCCAATAAAAACATTGTTTTCAATCCCACACATGAATCACAAAACTACCACCTCATCGTGGGCCTTCTTAAGCCTCCCACAAACTGGTTAATTACTTTGTTAATTAACGCAGTAAACAAACAAATGAAACGTAATCAACATGAATGAAATTGTTGGAGTTTCGAAGAAATAAACTCAACAAAGCGCTTATTATTGAAAGCAACTCAACAATTGACATCTTTGTCCATTTGTTGTTAAGAAATTCTTCAAACTGTGAGAGTCTGTAACAAAACTATTGAAAGTTGTTAACTTTTACTGTAATTTAAGTTTTACTTGTTTATGTAGTAGGTAATTATTATGAGTTAGATTGTATAATTAGAAAATAGATGTAGTAATAGAAACATTATATGTGAATGTAATAATAAAATTAGATGTAATAGAAACATTTATGGCGTGTTTATTTTAGGATATGTAAATAACAAAATAGATTAGAGTTGAACATACATATATATTATGTGATTAGAATCTAAACAATGTAAAATAATTTATGGTTTCAATTTGAATTTTAAATTTATTAAAAATCAATGCGAGATGACTTTATTTTGATCGAATGTTGAAATATTGTCAACAAGTTTTGATCGTAAAAATACTTTTAGTGCCAATCAATTATTCTGTTCAATAACTCAAAATGAGGGAAAAATTGGGTAGATTATATTAACCCAAATCAAACTTAAATGCTTCCACTATTTTTAATACTAGTGCTACGAGTTTTACAGATAGTTTTTTTTATTTAACATTCATTAAGCCCCATTCTCACTCACTGTTTTAATTTAAGGTTTTAATCTTAAATGTAATTTTGAGCTTGCGAAATCATGCGTCATTAATATATATTATTTTGTAATAATTAATAATTTAATATAAATTATTGTATTTAATATAATTAATTTTATTTCTTTATATTCCATAAGCTGAAACTTACATTTTAGGTTAAAACCTTAAATTAAAACTAAAACTCAGTGAGTGTGAATGGGGCGTTAGCGACAATTTTTAAAGTTTTATTGTTTTTGCGTGGAATAAATGTCATTTGCTTCATAAATATTACTGCATGAGAAACAAAATATAGCAGATGCCATCTTAGATTGAGCTATTCAAAATGGCCGCTATTTAAAGATGGCGGTGGAATATTGTACTTTCATTTTATCATAATTTTGTTTTAGTAAATTAGAATTTGATTATTGTTTCTTTGAATAATAGCTTAGATAACACGTGAGGTGCTTCCTCAGTTTTCATAGGAAAAAAAGTAGAGGCAACTGAATTGATTGATAAGGTGTTGAACCAAATACAAATTTTATTTCTTCATATTTTTCTGTGTATTTCCTTTCATGATAGGGGGTGTAAGTGCAACCCCCTTACATCTCTCTCACGGCGCCAATAATTACAACACTATTAACAATTTTTAGTATATTAGCGCCATCTCTATTTGAACCCCGGATATACTTGGAAACGTATACAATTTAATTTAAAATATTTTTTCTAATTCTAAGTTAAGCATGCATGCATGATGTAACATAACACATATTTCTCTCTAATAAAACTGGAGGAGCCATTAATAGTCAGGATCTAAATTTAGGTAGTTGTAAGTCATGCACAAGTATAACATTTAAAAAAAAGTTCAATATCCTTGATCTCCTATCTCCTAGAAATGTAAACAATTGACACAAATATTATTGTACTAGTACTAGGCGTTCTGTAGTAGAGCCTGACTTTAACAATGCACCATTCGACTCATGTTAAGATGGGGAATGTTATGTTTGTTTTGTTAACAAGACTGTACAAATAAATTAACATGAATTGAAATAAATTAAAACAAATTTAATGTAAAGAAGATCTTGTTCTCTACTGTCTTGATATTTAAATAAATAAAAAAAATGTTGAATAAAAACATTTCAATTATTTTGTCCTATATTTGATGATAAATATTTACTCAACTTGATGCTGTACAAAACGAGAAGAACTATAACACGTGACGTACGTGACAGTGTGACGTCATTAAGTAATTAAAGTTTCTTAATAATGATATGATGTTAATTAATGATACAGGTGTTCCCTAACCTTCAAATTATATGGATGTAACCTATTACAATAATTATAGTTATGTTCCTGCAGAAAATACCATCTTTAGGGGATTAGGGCAGGTTAGAACTAGTTAGAAGGGTACCATATTCTAAAAATATGCTTAAAACGCGATTTTAGATTTAGACTACTTTCTAATTCCAGAATTGAGACTGAATGCAACAACTTAGCTTTAAACGCTTCCATTTTGAAAAAATGGCGACTAAAAATGGTTTTCTTTTTGTAATATCTCTTTACCAGTGAATCTTAATATAAAGTAAGTTATGATTAAGTTATCAATCTGGTAGATGACTCAATTTCTAATAATTTGAGTATAGTCTAAATCACGAGAGTTCGGCGGCGACTTATACTTAAAAGAGGTTATAAGAGTGGTATAAATCTATAATACGATAATGGTTTTATCTTATTCGTTTCTATATATATTATAGAAAAATAAGTGAGTCAGTGCTTTTTAGTTATATCGGCAGTTTATACCTGTTTGTTTATATGGTTGTGTGTATGGTTATACCATACTTGTTTTAAGTATGAGTCTCTCGTAAATTGAACTTTATACAACATTTTTTTGTAAACCTGGTAAATAATTAGGTGTCAATAATAGTAAATAGTTTATGTGTAATAAAAAAAAAACGTATTTTGTTTACTTAAAAAAAATTAAAACAAGAAAATACCAACGTTTTTGAATCTTTTATTGTGTTCTAAGCCCTAAGACAAAATTAAAATAAATCTTTCAAATTTTTGCTATTTAAACTCTTGAGCAATACAGACAGCAGTGACAATTAAGTGTTGTAATTGGTATTGCCTATAAAGTATTATGCAGGCGTTTAAAATTAGCAATCAATCTTGACAAGTTATGCGGGTTAGAATTATCATCTATATCATCTATATAAATAAAAGTTAAATGCTGTTGGTTGGTAAGTGCATCACTTGAGAACGGCTGGGCCGATTTGGCCAATTTTTTGTTAAAATGTTCGTAATAGTCTGAATAAGGTTTTAAGGGAAAGAAAATTTGGCAAATTTGCCCACAAACTTGAAAAATTCTGGAAAAACTGAAAGCTTTTTTCTATGAAATTTTTGATACTATGTGCGCAAATTTCGTTTGACGACTGATTGTCAAATTGTGAATCAAGCTAATAGTAACGAAAATTTGATTCAGTAGAATTGTGAAAAATTGATTGAAATTTAGCTAGTTTTAAATAAAAAGAACTTATTCATCAAATTACTTCGAGTAGCAGTAATAGTACCTAAAACAAGATTTAAAACAGGATATTGAGGAAATTATTATATAAAATTTATAATTAGTTTCTGTTTAATTAGATTTCATGTAAAAAGGTTTCCAGAGCATATAACGTAACGTTTATTACCTATTCAGTTAATAGAGGAAGTGATGTTAAAGGAAACCGGAAGTTACATTAAATGATAGCTTTTTGCAACTTGTAAACTTTGTGCTTTATCATATTTCTATATACAAACATTTTTTTTATGATAAACTTTATAAATAATTTAGGAAAAAGTTAAAAAAATAAATTAAGGGTTGCTAAATGTTCGGGTAAGATTTCAGTCCCAGAAAGAGGGGGGAGGGGGTATTATTGACGCTCATTTTACAGATACGATTTTTTTACTATAGCGTTGTTTAATTGACATAGAAAGCTCAAAATCAATAATTTTGTAGTTACAATAGTTTACCCCTTTGTCACAAATATAGACTCAGTGATTCCATTCTATTAAAGCCACATCTACATATATGTATATAGTCTGCAATTTAACGACAGACATTTAAAAACAATTAAAACAATTATTACCACATGAATGAGGTCATATCTCTCATTCCTATAACAAATTATTTAATTATTAACAGCAACATACGATAAAATAATATCCTTGTGCTTAAATTAATAAACAGTTACGATATTAATAAAATTTATAATATTTTAAACACAACAACAAAGTAGAAAAATCCCAGGAACTTTAAGCCATAAAATGTCACTGTATATTTTTAAAATAATGTATAATTTTTTTTACTTATAAATAAATAAACTTTTTTTTATATATTCACGGTTTTCTTTAGAAATTTATAACACATGTTTTATTTTTTTAGAGTAAACAATATATTTTTAAAAATAAATAACTTTTTTTCTTTATAATTTTATATAAATCACCTCGGTGAACCTTACTCTCTTGACGCTTCTGTAAAACTAAGCCAACACTAGCTTAGGTAAGGTGAACCAAGCCTCTTTATTACCCCCTCTCCTCACTCCTCTTAAGTTAATTCTAGTCAAAACTTAATACCTTCGTGCATCATGTGTTTTTAATGTATTTATAAAAAAATATGTGTAAAATATTGCAGATAAAGAAGATAGTGGTTTAATAATGTGTTAAATAAAAAAATAGTTTCAAGATTATAGTCCAAGATGCCTGCGAGCTTTCTTGTAAGGACGTTAGGTTAATATGCAAACGAGAGCAAAATATGAACGCAGAATTATATGAATATTCTTTATTGCTTCATAAAAGATATTTTTTTAGTCTATATCTTCATTCGTTTAGTATTTTAATTTTTAATATATAGTAATTTATAATCTTGATATCAACAATTATTGATGATCAGTAATCTTATGGGGGATCTTCACTGGTGTAATATTTATTTTGATGAAAAGAGAAATATAAAGCGATGTTGGATTAGTGAAGGCGCTCCTTTATATCATAGCATCGTAGCAGATATAGGAATGGTTTAATGTATAAATATTAAGTAAATAGAAAAACAGGTATCGTTTGAAAATATCGACATCCCAAACAATCATAGAGATAAATGGACATTGTGACGGAAATTAGAAGGAAAAACTCCAATGGTTATGATATTTAGTAAGAATAGATCAAAATAGAAATGTAATAGTTAATAGTGGTATTCGATTTCATTCTTCATTAGCTTAATATTGATGTTTCAAATTAACACGCGGATCGACTGCAACGTTTCGGCCATAAACAAGGAAACATTTAAGATGGTTGCACACTGGAGACACAATTATCTTAACTTAGTTTAAGAAAGTTTTGTTTTTGTCGTAAAGCTAAAATTTTATCCACTTCTATAAAATGTAGATCTTCTGGTGCCAATGCTTTTGTTTCGTTTTCAACGCGCGATTTATACGCGATTAGCGTAGGAAAACGCATTACGAGGACGCAAAACCGTTCGCTTGTACTGATGCGCCGAACGCTTGTAAATCGCGTGTTGTGAAGACGAAGCAAGATACATATTAGTTGTCCTAAACGCGCGATTGTAAACAACGCGTACAAATTAATCTAGACTACTGTTTTATTAAGTTCCCAGTGTTATTAAAATAGCTTATAGACAGATACTCTTTTCTTAATGAAGAAAGAACACAAATTGGATGTAAACCGGAAGCCTTGCACAATACACTAAAAATCAGATATAAATTCAAAATAGAATTTGAAATTTCATCATTACGAATTAAGTTGTTCAACAAAAAAAAATAAGAAAAACCGCATGAAAGAACAGAACAAATAAAATCCACTTAAAATCAAAGCAAATCATTTTGTGAGAAACATTAACGCGATATTTACATTGGCACGGCGTGTAGACACTAGGTCCTAGAGTCTTAAGACTGTATTCTGCGTATGTCTGGGAGTCTGCACTAGCTACCAGTAGTTACGTAATCTCTGTAGATGTTGTCGATGTCGATGCAGCCGAACTGCATGTCAAGACACTGTACAAACACATCAGATCTATTTTTAAACACACGTCTAAAGTCCACCTGTTTCCAAAATATATTTAGGTCGCTTTGAGTGAAATACAAGAAAAATATTGAATTTTTTTTTTTTTTTTTAAATTTATGATTTTGTAAATTATCATGATAAATGTTCAGGTATTTTATTTATGTATTATTTAGCATGGGCCAGTGGGAAAACAGTGTGGGTCTCGTCCTAATATTGTTTTTCCAAAGAAAACTGTTTTTGGCTGATATTCAGTTCAGGGTTGAAAGTTTATCTTTCAAGGTACTTTATCTTTCCATCTCGCAATGGGTTTTCCTCTCACTGTAAGGCCCTCAGCACACGACGCGATTGATTGCAAACCTTAGCCCCGAATCTACCCGAACCGAATGTGATTGTTATAGTAAAATAACGAACGCGTTTACAAGTGAGATAAAACACAAAGCACGAACATAACTAAACTGATTTGAAACTAGTTTTGAGCATATATTCAGCGACTATATTTCTCGGTCGCAGTGCATTGCTGGTTTCATGCTTTTGATGATGACATCATCAACAGAGATGTTTAAGAGTACTATTGAACAGTATTTAAATACATACATACAATCAAATATAACACAAAAGAATCCCCTGTTTTGCTAATGTTAAACATTTTATAGAGTCACGATACACACGATATTTTTAGTTGAAAACTTCGTTTCTCGTTTAGTTTGCAATCAGTCGACTCGTGTGCCTTTCCTCGTGTTTTATCTCACTCGCATACACGTTCGATCTCTCACTAACAACACAGTTGTAATCACATTCGCTTCGGGTAGATTCGGGGCTAAGGTTTGCAGTCTGGGTTTCCCTTCAACGTCCTGGTTCAGTCAATTCTTTCTACATGTCGTTACCATTTCTTAACCAATACCGATTTCTTGATATCTGTAGATATTTCTTATTCTCTACTACCTGTTTTCACAACTGCTCCATAAATTTTTCGTTCTCCAATTCTTTTTTATATCCCACAATCGCGAAGTAGGCTCCCAAATCATCGGGTGTTAGAGCGCCTGTTCCATCTATTCCATTGATACGCCAAATTACTTATAACAAAATGTACAATAATATTAGAAATAAATTCCCTATAAAAAATCAATTAAAAACAATAAATGTGTTAAAGAAATCTGTAGAAGGTTATAAGCAATTTAATTAATTTCTCCCATTAAAAACACATTCAAAACTAACATTAAACTTCTTCTAGAGAAACATGATCATAAAATAGACTTTAAATTTAAAATAACATTAAAGTGAAGTATAAAATATTATAAACATTTATTTAATTATAAAGATAAGCAGACACGTTATCGGTCAAAAATACGATTATGTAGTAAAACCCGTAGATAAACGTAAATATTGGTTTATTTGCTTTATTAAATTTCTTAAGGTAAATAAAAGTAAAATATGATGATTCAAAGGAACGGCTGCTTTTTGGATCACCAAGGTGTGCTCACAGCTCAGACTAGGATGAGTTTGTTTGACTCATATAATCAGTAAGGCGAACGACACGATGCTGTACTGCATTTTAGTTTTTATAAATGAAGAATTTAAAATTCAAAATACTAAAATGAGGCGTCCAGAAGCCAAGGGATGTAAATGAGAAATTTTAAAAATTTGAGATAACCAGCGCAAACGATAGAAGCACAAATCCTACTGGGCGCTGGGGAAGTAATCTCAACATTCAATATTTGAAGATGTTTCACTAATGAATTGGAAAAACGATATATGCTACATATAGTTGTTACATATTATGCATTCATATTTATTACTCTAACAACGCAATATTTTGAACGTTTTGTAATTGTAAATACACATATAAACTTGTTTTGTAAATAACATAAAAAATAATGAATACTCGTACTTTTAAAACTCAGTATTTTTTATGAAAACCTACGTATTTTCGCCTACGTTTGAATATACAAGAAATAATATTCAGGAGACTTGCAAAATATATTTAAGACATAACTTTGTATACGCCAGAGATTTGATATGGATACAAGGTATAGTAACTGTACAGCATACAGTGTACAGCGTAGTGTACAAGGACAATAAGGTAATAAAGAACTTCTTAAAAAGTTTCTTGGTTAAAAAGATTGTCACCAATTGGTTATTTATTACAATTTTTAAAATCTTGTTTATAGTTAAATTTTATATAAATCATAGTTAAAACATTACAAAAAGAATTTAAAAGAAAAAACAAAACAAAGATTCTTTTTCCGGTGTAAACGTTTGGTTTGATAAATGAAAAATGTTGTTTATCTTTCTATTCTTTTTAATTTAATTTGTCTAATGTTGCTCTCTTTCCTATACTGAGATTTATCATCGACGACCTCTTACTATGGTTGAATTCTGCTCCAAGGATAGAACTCAAGGACATAGCAGACAGTGTTAAGAACTAATACTCTCGCCGCTTGTGATTGTGATAAAAAAATAAGACAAAAGAAATATAAATTTCAAATTTGAGATGTCACAGTAGAAGGGGTCGACTTTCACAATGTGTGACAAAATGTGACAATAACGTCGGATTGCTTTCCAAATTTTTATATTTATAATTTATTTTATCAATATCTATATAGATGAAAAGAAGCACAATAAGTAAAAGCAGCTTTTTTGGAAAATTCTTATATACTTCTCTCTTTCTATTAGTCGTAGTTGCATATATGCTTGTCTCAACATTGGACTAATGCTCTAAATATTATTAAAAATTATCTATATGAATATGATTACCATCGATTGATAACTTACAATCTAGAGTAGTGATCGATGTTTTACATGAGATGAACACCTTAAGGCTGATCCCACATCCTTGCATGTTATCCAGAAGGTAATTAATGCCTGGTAATGGTTATTAACGGGTAATCCGGTTTGGTTTGCATCTTCATCGAGTTCTCATAGTGAACTGTCAATTTTTGTTGTAAATCTTATCAAATGTGCATAAATTATTGAACAAATGTCATCTTTACAGACAAAATCCTTTATTGCAAACTTTTACATGTGGGGAAACTTGATTTTTATTTCGTCACTTTAGTAAATTCTTATGCAAATATTAATTAAGTATTATTAAGCAATTAATTATATTAGGTAGATTTACTTTTATAAATAGTATTCACAATCTCGCACAACACATAAAGTTTTGATATTATGAAGTTGATAAACCATATAAATAAACCGTCAATAATCAAATATCACTTTTTTTTAAAATAATTCTTTTAGTTATTTCAAAACGTATTAAGTCTTTGTCAAATATTTAAGCATTAAATAATCGCACTAAAATTATAAAAACGTGACAAGTAATTTGGAACAGAGCAAGTATAACTTTATATGCACATGTACACATTATTAATCACTCGTATTGAACAGTCATCTGGCAACACAAGTGATATTAAAAAAGCACGGACAAAAAATTATACAGATGTTTTAAAATAAAAACAAATCGTTACAAAAATGGCTTTGTTTAAAAAAAACAGCACGAAGAAAGTGTCCTGTATCAAATAAAAAATATAAATTGTCCAAGGACAAAGTTTATTGTCCAGAAAACCGCAATCTCTGTGTTTAAGAGGCAGTCGTATGGGCAGTAACACATGTATGCACTTAAAACCTAACTAATAATCGTATTTACAACGATTTGAATGTTTAAAAAATGTATAACCAAAAAATTTGAAGGTGAAACGACTTTAAAGTTGATAAACTTTATTTATTTTATTTAAGGTATTGAAAATATGTAGAAATTTGGGTGTTACAATTGCATTTTTAAAGTGTATAATGCTTTAAAGCAGCGATTCACAAACTACGGCCCGGTAAACAAATCCGTAAAGATAATAAAAACGTGGGGCTTCGATTATTTGATTCGTTATTTATCACGCTCCACGCTTTTTTTATTTGTAAACTATAAGACAAATAATTTTTGTCTTTATAATGCTATATAAAGATTTATTTATTATTTATTTGAAGTTTTAATAACGTAACAGTAAGCAAGCAAGTGTGACACTGCACTGCAAGACAGTAGCGTATATAAGAACTAAGAACTTAAACCTAGAATTAGTTCGTGGCAAGCTAGCAAGTGTGTAAGACAATTTTCTACATGGTTACATTAATTATTTTATGAATTTTAAATAAATAGAAGCTTATTTAAAAAGTACATTACGTTTTTCGAGCCATAAATTGTACCACATTGCTTTATGAACCATGATGAGTATATGGTTGGATAATTTGCTAAAAAATGGTTAAAAAATCGACTGCAAAGTTTAAACATAGCAACAGACAAGCACCATGAGCCAGTAAAATAACCCATATCTCTAAAATAGTATGTTTTTGAAGTACTTTAATAATAAAAGCGTGGGGCACCCAAATTATCTTTATATATCGACACTTAAAAAATGCTCTGTAATAAATACCTATTTTATCATTACCATAATCAAACCATTTTCGAATTAATGAAATCATAAACACTCATGAAGAAGATCTTTCAAAAATTTAAGTGATTATAAAGTATCCGCTTAAACAAATGTTGTGTTTAGCAGTATTTTTTAAATTCTACACATCATTTTAATGATGTTAAAAATGATAATTCTAAATTATACCCTGTTAAGTTTTTATATATGTAATTAGTTATATTACAGAGTGTACTTTTTCTCTCTCTCACCAAAAATCGTGGGCATTTGAACAGGTCTCGTAGATCTGGTGCTGGTACAGTGCCTTGGCTTCACCTATCTTAAGCAGCAAGAGAGTAACCTGGTGGAGAACAGCACTTTGCTGATTCAGAGGCGGACGAGTTCCACCTACTGATGAATACTGAGCACGGACCATTGCAGAGTTGCTAAATATTTTCAAAGTAACATTTTATGAGAGCTTGTTACTAATCAATCTGCCAATACTCGCTCTCTTACAAGTCGTATTAAAGATGGAGTGAGGGAGCCAAGGAAACCGTGAAAACAACTTCTGCGAAATAACAAAGTACTGAGAGCTGTGCCAACAGCCAAGTGTTTACGACGAAGAAACTGGAGACAGATTTCTAAAAAAATATGATTCTTTACATAGAATGGCACTTAATAATGAGAAATCAATATCAATAAGCTAGATACAAGGCTGAATGTCATTGGTGTGGGTGACAATAGAAAACAAACAACTTGAAAACTAAAATATTGTTGATATTTACAAAGACTTTGACTTGTCAAATGGAATTCTTATTTGAAACGTTTATAATATGTTAAATCGAATTATATTTATCGTATGTTTCAAATGATCCTCTCCACTCATCATCATCTGATCATTTCTCTATAAAATTAGACCTTTAACTTTAAATCAGTAACCGCTATATACAAAACATTGATATTACCTTAAATACAAGTAATATTTTACTGAAGGGGGTTCTCCCGTGTGATGAGTTCAAAAAATCGATTTTTCTTTTGCATAAATTTATTCCTTAACATTTGTAGAATATGATTAGTGTGATTATGATTATAAAGTGATTTTTTAAAATTCGAAGTTGTTATAAAGACACAGCAGTTAGAAGAAGCAGATGTTCGGAGTGCGTAGTTGACTGGTAGGAACTTTAAACGCGTTTTTCTGAAGACTGTGTTTTTCAAAGTTTCCTCCTTCATATCTTGAGAACGGTTTGACCGATTCACTTAAAATTTATAGGATATATTCAGCACATGCAAACGCACGGAATGAACTTAAGTCTTCCAAAAATTCCGACTATTTCTAATTATTTCGAAATGAAAAAAAGTCATGAAATTTAAAACTTTTTTTTCAGAAGTCTGCCAAGTTCTATCTTTTCATTGAACGTCAAAAAATATTTTCAAAAATTGGTTAAAAAACAGGCTGTCACATAGGTTGTCCCCCTTAAACTACATACGATAATTTTTAATTTACTAAAAAGGTTTCAAAAGGTTTCATTTCGAGACCCGAACCGGCGCTATATCTTCTAAGTTTGGATGATTACAAGAAGTGGAGAAGGGGGGGGGGGGGTCGTAAGCTTCATAACATTGATCGCATACTCCCATGCTTTTGATGCGAGTCATATGGACGTTTACCTTAAAGAAACAACTAATTTCAAAGAGCGTCGTTAAATGTTACAAAATAGGGGGCCTAGACTTTGCGTGTAAACTAAAAAACCCTCCCTACATACAACAATAGGCTATAATTTGTGGTGATTAATGTACCCGTACTTCATTTCTTATCTGTTCCGTCCAATTCCAAGCTGACCAGTTTCCCTAATCACCCTAAGCTATTATATCCTTCTCTTAAACTTATTAAATGGTTTATCTACAAGCGAGACCAATAATTACCATGAGATATATTTTAATGATTATCCATATTAATAATAATAATTTAATAACAAATTAAATTCAATTACGCCAAAACAATTTACATAATAAAAAATCTAGTAAATTATCTATTTAAATAACGTTACAACTTTCTCAAATGTTGATGCAGTAACAAATATGATCTATGTTTAGTAATGCTTATATTTTATCTAATTGTGGTATAAATCTTAATATATAATTAATAAACAAATACATAACGTGACTCTAAGGATGTTTGCATAGCCGTCGTTACGTGTAGGCGAGTGGAGATATTGCATTGCATACAAAGGTATATCGATTTGTTGTAACAAAGATTGCAAGGCTAAATTGGGGAAGAGATGGAAAGAAAATGCAAGAAAAGGAATACGAAGGATAAAATAAGTAATGCGGAAGTGAGAAAATGATGGGGAATGTGAAACGAAACAGAAATGTGAGAGGAAATAGACAGAGAAATGGAGATAGTAGCATGGGCTTGTGTCCTCATTTTTTAGTGGTCGATTTTTCAATTTTTGAGTGAAATTGATGTTAATAAATGTGTATTGGCGTGTTTATTTTATTAAATATCTAAATGTTGACAGAGGTATAGCAATTAAAAGTTTGAATTGTAGTTTCAGCGCTAAAAATGGTTGGCCATATTTGTATGACGTGAAATACATTTTAACGTCAGTAAATTGTTGAGTAGGTCAGTGCTGTGGTAATCTTCTGTAGCTGTTGGTAGTCAAATAATCAAGTCAAATCAAAGAATAATAAATTTATATTTTATTTAACCCTGCTAAGGCAGACATAATATTGGAATTTGAGTGTTCCTTGAAATAGCTATAAATAATATTTGATATTTTGATATATATATATATATATATATATATATATATTCATACCAGCTGTCCCGGCCACGCGTTGCTGTGTCTAACGTTTTTGTCATATTACATTACATAGCGCCATCTATTGAATATTTACTCAATCTAGTCAACAGATCAACTCAACAGATGTCGCCATCATCGTCGCCAGATGTCATATGTCATATACAGATAATTAATAGACAAATAATTTGCAATAAGATAATATTGCAATCATAAATTGAGATGTAAGCTATCCTATCTTTCAAGTTGGATCAAACTGCACACGGTGTACAAATTTGATTAAAATCGGTTAAGTAGTTTAGGAGTCCATCGCGGACATACAACGTTAAGATAGCAGGACATTAAGATAGCAGAGATTTATGAGCTGTAAGGTTGGCAGCGGTTGTGATGTCACATGCATTTGGAATGTGTTCAACGTTGAATCCCTTTATTAATTAAAGAGACAAAATGACTTTTTAAATTGTTAATATATCTTAACATATAAGGAGTTATTAAAAAATAATTGATCATTTGAGGTTCTAGTATCTTACTTTATCAATATATAGTACACTTTTGTAGAAATTAAGACATAGGACACAAGCCCATTGATGGCGGAACTAAAGTAAAGAAGGAAAAAGGCAGAGATGGAGCAGTAACAAAACAAGTAAACAATAGAAGACAAGAATATATAACTGCTAACTAGAAGATTGTAACGCCGAAAAACAAAACCAAAAATATACCAGAGGAAGAGTGAAAGAGGGGAGGAAATGGATGGGCATTTAGAGAAATAAAGGAGAGTTAGACATTGTAATCAATAAGTCATTTTCTGAAATGTAATGCATAGCAACGTGAAGTATGAAATAAAGAAAGAAGAAGAAAAGCAGCATGACAGAAGGGAGGATAGACAAAATATTAAAGTAATTTATGTTTTTACTGTTAACAGTAAGTTCTAACTCAGCAGTAGAAGGCACTTTTGGTTCACATCGGATTTGGTAGATCTACTTTTCGAATATGTTTTAAAATTTGAGGTCCTAATATGATTTCCTGTACATTGTCTAAGCTAAACATGTTACAGTGTCAGAAATGAACCTGTGAAGAAGAAGGAACCGCCTCGATGAGCTACAAGACATTATAATCCCTTGCAATGCAACAGAGATTGATAACTTTACTTGTTAATTATTCCAAGATAAGGAAAACAAAAATTTGAGTGTGTTTTATTTTGTACGATGTATTTTTTTAATTAGTCGGTGATCTAACTTTGAACTATATTCTTATAAAGATAAGTACCTAATAATTAGAAAGGAATAAAATGATATGTTATATAAGCTAATCTTAATTTTATTAAGAGCTAATTTTCTACATGTAGTTAATTTTCTTTAATAATAGAACTACCGCAGTGTTTAGAATTGCTGTGAAATAAACACATCGTGTAAGTTATTATTAGGCTGTATGTTAATTTGAACGTTGTCTCAGTACTTTATTGATCGTACTTGCATTATATTAAAATAAAGGATTGTCTTATAAAATACATTACGCCACTCCTTAGGAAATTAAAATGGTTTAAAACACGCTATATGTATAACTACAGAACACCACTAGCACTAAAACTAAAAACAATACTACCATTATCTGAATATTCGAAAAATGAGTTCTCATTAGTCTAGAAAAACTAGGGCTACGTTCGAATAAGCTCGTAAAAGTAATTTATATGCTGTATAGCTCGTAATATTTGTAATACAATAAATGTTACTTATATGTGATTAATTGTTAATTATTAACCAGATGCTTTAGTAAAGAAGATCGCAGTGTTTTTTAAACTTTTTGGGAGCTACAATCTTTGTATTAAAAATCAAAAAGAAAGGATTTAAAAGTTGATCACATTATATCAGTTTTATTTTGCGTTTATTATTTTATGTAAAAACAAAACAAAATCTTTATTAATTTGAATAGATTTAATTAATTAATTAAGTCATAATCTTTAGAGCTTCCATTGACCAAAGACCATTGAATTATTTTAACTGCGTATACTAAGGAGGTACAGGACGTACTGTCAATACCAAAAGTTTATCTCTCGGTAATACGAAATGCAAAATACGAAGTACATAAGGGACGAGCAAATATTGGGACTGTACCTTTGAAAATGAATTTTTCAATTCCTTATTAAACTGCTTTTTGCTTGTTAAAATGATTTTTTTATGCATATAATAGTTTAATAAATGAAAAATTACCTATAATTAATATCAAATTTATATTAATTCAATTTAAATTCAAATTAAATATTTTGAAAAAAGAATAATAAATTTGGCAACGCTGTAAATTTACGTGTGTTGACGCATGCGTGATTTAGTTTTTTGACAAATAAATTGTTATATTTTATATAATATTTATTCCGATTTTGAATTTCCCGCTCAAATTGGCATTTGCAACGTTGCCGGCTCATAACCCACAATTATTGTTTCATACTGGTTTTATTTAAATATTTTCGTAAATAGGTATCCTTTTGATAATTTTCTTTTTGCAATAGTTACAGAAAGATTCTTTTATATACACCTAGTTTTTGAAAGCCGTGTCATCATTTTTTTATAGTTAAAAGTTATATTATGTGGTGAAATTGAGCTAAAAATTATGATTTGTATGGAAAATGACTATTTAATAATCATGTATAAAAAGAAAACTATGAACCCTAGCATGTATTTTAACTATTTGTATCGACCCTCCAAATTTCACAACGTTTTCATCATTTACGTTAACGTCCTATACCTCCTTAATAAGGGTATACGAATTGAAAAAAGTAGTTTCGCCCAACTTTGACTGGACTATACGAGCCAGAATGCTCTACTTCATATTTCAAAAAACCTATTAATCATTTAAGTTTTTAATACTATAATGTTCAGAGATTCTTTAGATTAATATTTCGACTAGATAATTAAAGGTATCTTAATTGTTTTTTAATTATTTTTGACTAAATTATAAAATATATAATTTATATAAATAGTTTTAACAGATTTCATTATAACCCACCCGTATGTACCCCACTAATACTATGTACAGTGTAATTAATATTTAGTATTTACAAACCAAGTAACTAACAAACAACAAATTAAACCGTTTTATTTGAACTGTCTGTAATTAATTATTTTTAGATAAATCATTTTAAACCACGTTATAAATAATAACTGGTAGTACCGTAAGATGTCGCTACTGATTGTATAATGAATTAAACAATTACTTTCAGTGATTATATAATTTGTATACATTTACTATGAGTAGTTTAAAATAGTCGTACATACGCATAAATAAACTTATGTTTATATAAATACATAATATGCCACAAATATTAGTTCTAGAATTATAATTTGTTTGAAAAAATTATGTTTAAAAAAATATATAGATTTTAAGACGATGTACAAAATTGATTTCTTCGAAATTAAATTCTTGATTCATTTTCTGAAAGTGTATCTATTACTATAAATTATAAGTTCTCAAAGTTATTTGCGAAAGGAATTTTTTGAGAAACCTGGAAGAATTTGACCATATTCAGATATATGTATTGTAGAAAAGATTATTGTTGGTAATGATACAAAAAAAAACAAAATCAAGTTCTTTTAACGTTTACTTATTAACTAATATAGATAATATTGTTACGATTTCTTACACTTTTGCTTTTATCGTAAAAAGTAGAGACAACACCATATGAACACATTCAACAGAGACAACAATTTTGACAATTTTGTCTTAACCAGAGGATTGAGGAAATCAGTAATAGAAAATAAATTAAAAGAAGCCATCGCTTTACAAACAAGATGTTCCAATCCCGCTAAACACTAAACAAAAGTAGATTGTATTGCGCCGATTTATAATAAGTCACAAAAAGAACCTGTACCAATTTGATAACGATATAATAACCCATCAACATTAAAACACATAATTCTTCAATGTTCCAAGTATTCATTACAGAACGACAAAGTTGCAAAATTCTTGAAGATTGCTTTAAATCATCTGCTTTAAAAGCAGAGAAAGTCGGAAAAACCTAATTGACTTCATCAATTAATAAAATTTAATGTCTTTACTTTAAATATGCCATATTTGTAAATGTTAATTATAATGTTATGTTAATTACAAGCCAAAGTTAATGCATTCAAATAAATTTAAAAAATTATTGACTTAAGACAGACTTATTGGAAGTGTGCGCCTTTGTATAATCGGTATTGTCTTAAGATAGTTGCGTTTTCAGTTAGTTCAACTCTTAAGCTTCATTCACACTGACGATTGTTTTGATATTTAATTATGTTTTTATTTAATATTTTAATCTAGATTTCAAGTTTTTAAAATATATATTCCTTGTTACCCAGATAGAAAATTGTCTTGCACTGCTGCTCACACATGATAGCTTGCCACAAGCTAATTTCATTCCACTCTCATTTTCATTTCACCTCGGTTCATTTTACACTTCTCACATAGGAATTGTCTAGATGTACAGGATTCAAACTTGCTAGCTTATTAGAAGCTAAATAAAGCATTATACTTTCCACCTGGGATATTACATGTGTGTTTTAATTTGAGTTGTAGTTAATTTAGTTGATGAGCATGCGTCGTTAGTACTTCTTTATTTTTTGACAAACTGAAAAAAAAAAATTACTGCATTTTGACAGATTGTCACATTTTGGAGGTTATAATATAATATAGTTTTTTTAATTTTTTTTTTTATAATACTTCACGGGCTTCTTAGGGCCACAGTCCTTCCTTACTTCATTTTATTAACAATATAGTCTATTTTTAATATACAAACTTTGGATCTTGTAAGGTTCTAAGAAAACAAAGAAAACTTAAACTAAAAATGGTACAGAGATTAATATAAAATTAAAACAGTGAGTGGGAATGATACTTCAGTTTCTTAGTAATATCTTGAAATGCATTCCTTTACCTTAACATTTAGAAGACGGTTTATGCAAATACCATTTTTATTACTCTCAAATAAATAATTGCGTTCAGCTAAATACGCTGTTTTAGTTACGACAGTTTATCTCTCACCCACAGCATATTTAAACTCATCCATCACCTTTTCAAAGTATCAATTACTTACACAATCATTGGTTTTCATCATTAGTAATTGTTTCAATTTAAAATAGTTACATCTTTAGCATTAAACTTAGTCATTTACAATAATGTTGCAATGACGTTATAGCTAGCAGTCAGTCCTTGTATTATTGGCAAAGTGCAGTTAGTAGTTGCACTGCACGACTTGTCCACTTGGCAAGCAAGGAGGGAGCAGTAATCTGGTCTGGCGGAACTTCTTATACCGAGTTTACCTATAATTCTAATAAACGGGTCCATGGCGCCGGCACTCCGCAAGGCGCAGAGTTCTTTGTATCAGAAAACTTGATTTAAACATAATTTAAATCAACCATAATATACATAAGACAATTAAGAAATAACGTTAAACCTTGTCTCGTTAATTATGGTTAGGTATATACATAAATATATAAGTAAAAGAGAGCGAGGGAGAGGGATAGATATATTTATATTAAGTATATGAGTGGGTGCCGCAAATTGCAAATATTTAAAAAGTATAATACAACAAGTAAAATAAATAAAAACATGATCGTAAATTATTTTGTACGTGTAATAATACAGGTACATACCTAATGTAGCGAGCGGTATGCATTCAATTTTAGAGATCGGATAGTTGCATGGTGTAAACAATTACATTGCATATGTCATACGTGTAATATTTCATTAGATTAACCCAACCTTTAATTCGCATGTTAGAATGGTGGCCTGAATACAGGCGTCTTGTAAGAAAAAATAAATTTACATCACAAATTTCTCATTATATTATGATCTCACTGTGGCTGTTATGTAGGGTATGTCCTATATTACTATTTGTCCTGTTTTCTCTGGTATGGCAGAGAACTGTAGTACTGTTTTTGGTTTCAAATGAAAAGTGTTTATGTCATACTATCAGAAAATACTCGATGACACCTTGAGAATTTTGAAATATTCAAGATGGCGTCAAAAATATCATTAAAATGCTAATATTATCTTTAAATAGTTTTGTTTGGTACTAAAAATAATTAGAATATATGTTAACGATGGTGCTGAATATTAAAATATGTTTAAAACAAGTGCTATCATTGTTTTATATTATATTATCAATAAATGTTGCAAATGACGTAATGTGCGTGTTCGTGTATTAATGTTCCGTTTAGTTCAGTGCACAGAGCAATCATTCGGTTATCATACACGAACACGAACGTTTATAGTAGCGATAAATAGCACGTATCAAAGAGTACGAATATTTGCTTTAGCCAAGCTGTGCTTTAGAAAGAAACATGTGTAGCCAAGTAGCTTGCAAAATATATTTATGCACGCCTATTCGAGCACGAACAATCAGCAAAGGGCACGAATAAATTCATAGAGAAAGGACCTGTCCTTTCAAGCGTCCTCCTAAGTTAAAGGGACTCCAACTCAATAAAGCATGACTAGATAAAACTGAGTTTTTGATTTTGAGGTTACTCAAAAATATCACCTGTCTTAAGCATCATATTTTCTTTGAAAATCACTGCACGTATGGTAAAGCCTATCGGAACATTAAATGGAACGGAACAATTAACTATTATAGTTTCACGAACGCCTGGTTCATATGCAATACCTTTTACACTAAATATAATTTGCACTTTAAAACATTGAACGAATGAATAAATCCATAGACACCTGTTGATTAATATTCTAATTATAACAATAATGTTATCAATAGTATTGTTAACCTATCAATAAATCTACAATACAATACAATGTCCATTTATAAAATTAAAGTGCAAATTTGATGACAGCATATTGAAACGAACCTATGTACTTTGTGAACGCCAGGCACTCACGTTGACATTTCTACGTCCTACGTTTTACTGAACATTTGTCATTTTTAATGGTGTTACACACGTCATCGTGATGTCGACAGATCACATATTATTTTATATATAATAATGTTATGTTATTGTAGTATATGGTATACTATTTAATATTATTATATGATAATATATCACATTATAGTCGTAGCTTGTGATAGATGGAAGCAGACGAGACGCAAATATTGACTTTATGTAAAATACAGTATATAGTAAACCCTCCTACAACACGAGTTCCAACAACTAAAATTATTTCACGCGAAAATACACGTTATACTAAAACGCGATTCCAGTAGTACTTTAATAAAAAATAACTTAAGATATCAACACTAAAGTATCATTCCCACGCACTGCTTTAATTTAATTTTGTATTTAATTTAAATTGTTTAGCATATGGCAATACGCGTAGTCATTCACAGTACCATTTTTAATTTAATTTATTTTTTAAGTTTTATTTAGAACCTTACAAAGTCCAATGTTTTAAGTTAAAAATATTAAATTAAGAAAAACTATATTATATTATAACCTCCAAAATGTGACAATCTGTCAAAATGCATTAGAATTTATTTTTAAAAGAAATTTAATGTCAGTTTGTCAAAAATAAAGAAATAAAAACAATTTCAATTACTAATTGTTATTAAAAACAACAATTTTAATTATTTCACCTTTAATTTCGTCCAACTGTTGAAATTTATATTACCAAAGACGCTTGCGCACCAACTAAATTAACTAAACTCAAATTAAAACACGAATGTGACTAAGAATGCCTATTCTGAAAACCTGAAATCTAGATTAAAACAGTAAATTAAATATCAAAACAGTGAGTGGGCATGAGGCTTTAGAACGACTTTGTCTTAAAACAGACTTGTCAATTGTTTTTAAAATAAAACTAAAAATTAATTGAATTTGACATTTTTATTTTAGAAGTATTTTTGTTTGCAAATAATCTTGGCACTTGAAATTTTCTGTGTTAAAATAAAAGAAAAATACTCGAAAATACTGTTATTTAATTTACGTAATTTCGTTACGTGTTTGTGTTTTTCTAATAATAATAATAAATAACCTTAGAATATTTTACACATTTTTAAAAACCCAATCACTATTATATAAAATTCAAATATTCTATAGTAAAAAATGAAAGTTATTGAAAGAAAAAAATGTCATTTATAATATTATTCAAAGTAACAAAAAGTCATTTTTAGAAAAAAAAATATGCTTAACAATTTCAATGTCTTGCGTTATGGTAAAACGAAATGGTAATATTTGGGCAATAGCGCGGCAGAAAACAGATATCACAAGCCTCCAAATGATACAAATGACGTCTCATTATTCATAGATGTACGGCAATGGGAATATAGGAGCGTTCTTTACGCATAATAACTCTTTATTAGGAACATCAAATCTTCATAGCTTATTCTATATTATTCTGTTAAAATTCTATTTTTAAAAAGTTGTTACTTCATATTTTATGATAGAATCGTTTTTATGTTATACCATACAGCTAGCTATAGACGCATATTTTCTATTTCTATTTTTATTTTTATGTTAGAAAATTTTACAAAGGTGTGAATGCATTATTAGTTATAATGCGAAGATTTAAAAGAATATATATAAATTACGTGTCACTGTGTTGTCCGCGATGGACTCCTAAACTACTTAACCGATTTTAATCAAATTTGTACACCGTGTGCAGTTTGATCCAACTTGAAAGATAGGATAGCTTACATCTCAATTTATGATTGCAATATTATCTTATTGCAAATTATTTGTCTATTAATTATCTGTATATGACATCTGGCGACGATGATGGCGACATCTGTTGACTAGATTGAGTAAATATTCTGTTGACTAGATTGAGTAAATATTCAATAGATGGCGCTATGTAACGTTAGACACAGCAACGCGTGGCCGGGACAGCTAGTAATATATATTATTACAATCTGTTATATTAGCCCAGACGCACACTGGATGTAAAACTGTATTTAAATAGGCTTGTGTTGTCATAGAAAGATTGTAGTTTCAATAGAGCACCTTCTAAACACAGTTACGTCTATTTAAGGTTTATCTTACATAACAAGAGTTACCTGTTACGTCAACAATGTTCCATAAAATAGAACTTCTTAAGAACACCTTTTTATAGATTATTTAGTCCCTATTGGATTAAGAATATTTAAATATAATACAGGGCTAAATTAAGGATCACAGAATTTGTGATCACAGAACATTCGCTCGAAAAGTAGGCCTCAAATACACGTTCTTCACTGTTTTAACGCATGATAGCTACAAAACTTTATTGTCTCGCCTCTCGAACAAGACCACTAGCGCTTCGCTACGACATCAACCGACTGAATGGCTTTTTAAAAAAGGAAGTTATGCTGCCGCACCCTGTATAACATAATATAGATAAAGCAAATCCTAGTAATAAGTTATTACTAGTTTTACTTTAGTAAAATACTACATGAATAAATAGAAATAGCTGTCAAAATAATATTTATCCACTATGTTGACAGCAAAATTTAGTTAATTCCATTCAACTTTTTTACACGGAAGAGTAACAAAATTTTAACTGTTTTTTAAATCAAATTTCTCTACATACCTGATAGTAGTAAATTTATTGTAAACGACCCCGTAACATGTTTTGGTAAGCGTACGTTTTTAACACGTGTGCTCAACCCTTGGTATCACCAAAGTCATTGAATATTTTTAACGAATCGTTTAATAGCAGCCGCATTAGGTATAATCATTTAAAAAAGCAAATCGTTAGAATATGTCTGCTCCTGGACTCGTTAGCCTGCTCTAAATCCTGCTCTCATTAAAAAGTATTAACCTAAATAATTATATGGTAAAAAAGAAAGAAAAAAACAACTCAATATTCTTACATACGAGTCGTTTCTAAATATACAAAATTTTGGCATTAAACATGTGTCCCCTAAATTAAATTTGTTTACATTTTGATTAACTGGCGCTTTACGCTCTGATTGTGTTTCTCTAGTGAATAGTACGTTTATAGTAAACACATATCTAAATACATAAATAATTTATATACATGTCACGTCATTGTTGTATAATAAACATCTTGGCAAAGTCTCTTTGAGTCTGCGTTGTCGTTGTACGAGTATGTCGTCGTTCTATTCATGATGTTTATTATAGAGCAACTCAACTATCTCTTTGAGTCTACATATGTTAAAAGTATTGCATATATTTCAGGCGAGCGAATAATTCATATGCAAAGTTAATATCTAGATATCTTGTACCCTTTCATGTTTGGTAATGGTATTATCGATGTACATTTCATTTATTACCTTATTTTTATACGCCTTTATATAGAAAAATATTATTATAGAGATATGTAGGATAATTGAAAGAAGTGATAGGAAACTAAAACTATTTTATTTTCAATAAAAAAAGAATTGTTTTGCAAAAAGTTAAAAATATGTAAATGAGAAAGGAAAGTGACATGTTTGTCAGTGGTTTCTTTGAGTTTTTGAATGGCATCTTTAATTTTAAATTGTACATGCGACAACAACGGCACATTAGTACCAAATGAAGGACTTTGGTTGTTATGAAAATTAATTTGTGCAGACCGACGTTAAATTAAATATTTATTCCAATATAATATAGGAAATAGGAAAATGACGTCAAAGAGTGTTGAAGAACTATATCTCCGTCAATTTATTGTTTAAAAACATATACAAGGTTATCAAATATGACCTAGCAGTTTATATAGCCAAAAACAATAACGAAAAAAGAGGCACAACCCAATTAATGATGATATGTTTAAAAAAATTCAGAATCTAAAAAATATTTTGTTTCATTTTCAATTTTGGGTTATATGTAACTCACAAAACGTATAGATAACTCTCAGAACATAGGATCAAATCAATCATTACGCTTTAAATTACATGTGTATGAGTTATATCGTATATGAGTTATATTTAACTCGTATAATATGTTGACTAAACATGTGTGAGTTAAATAAAGCTTACATGGTGTTCAAGGAATTAATAGCACGACAGTATTAGTGTTACAGTTTTGAGTTATATGTAACTCACAGCATGTATAATCAAATCCATCCTAGTGTTTCAAATTACCTGAGTATGAGTTACATCGTATATGAGTTGTATTTAACTCGTGAACCAAACATGTGTGAGTTAAATATAAAATTTATACTATGTCAGTTCAACGAATTAATAAAACATTATCAAATAATACGAGCGTTGTCTTCGTTATTAAATTATATGTAGCGATAAAAGGGGAAATAATGGAAATACATGAAATGTCAAAAGAAAGTAGGAGTATGATTTTAGAGACGAATTGCCTTTAAACACGAAGCTTGCCAATGATTACATATTTACAGTATGTTAAATACCAGCTTGCATGAAAGATAGATAGAAAGAAAGAAAGTTCATTTCATGTTCTTTTGAAGTTTTAAAGTTTTTCTTTTTTACAAAATTTATATATATATATATATATATATGCATAGATTATTTATATTTACAAGTTTTTGTAATTTTTTTTTCTTTATGAGACATTTATATTTTACGCCTTTAGTTTAAATGGGGTTTGAAATACAGCCAAAGTTAAAAAATAAATAATCCAATTTATAGTTCAGTTTAAGACGCATGCGCACGTCCCCATTTTTAACACAAAGCACCCTTAAAATAATACAAGTTTCAAAAGAGTTGTTTTACTAATTATCAAAGCAATATAAGTACCTCCGCGCTACTGACAAGAGTCTATATCATATCCTTAACCGTTATGTTATCATATAACCCAGTATATCTTCTTTTTCTTAGTTATTTTAGAGTGCAGTGAACTTTCCTTTATTTGAAAAATATATATCTTTTTTAAACAAACAAACAAAAAATAGTGTTACTTTGAAAAATATTATGTTACTTTTATTTTATACGTACAAGATATTTAATATGTAAAGCTCTATTGTCTTCATTCAAAAAAAAATACACGTGTTAATTTTTTAAAAGAATAAAATAAAATAATAAAAACGTTTGACAGTACTGCCATCTCTGTAATAAATCACAGTACTATATTTATAAATATGTATACAATACACTTAGGTGTAAAAATAACCTGGAATATTTTATATTATAAGGTTAGGACAGATCGACAAGAGAGTAATAGAGCCCTATTCGTCCCCTATTTGTCGATTATTTAGACTACTTTTTCGTCATTTTCCATAAATATATATATCCTCACAATTTAAAGGGAACAGTATTTAAATTAGTTTATTTAATCTATTGTTAGAGAATTTAGTTATAAATATGAAAAGTATGTATTATATTCGAATTTTAAATGAAATATAATGTACTATTTATGTAATAGTTGCCGTCGAATCAAATTTCTTGATATTTTTGAAATTTCCTAAAATTCCCTGATATTTATTGAAATTTCCTAAAATTCTCTGATATTTCTAGGTTGCATTAAACTCCCTGATAATTCCCGGATTTACAGGTGGCGCCAAGGCCACAAATATAGGGCGCCATTTAACATAATTCCGCCCCTGAGTATGGTGTTGCATGAAAAAACACTTTTAAAAAAATAACCGCATTGTACGAATTCGCATTTGAAGGACTCGCGTTATATGAGGGATACGGGATACTTGTCATAACATTCATAGTGTATCAGCGCTATCGTTTCACTTTTTACTAATTATAAAATCTACAAGATATTCAAGTAAATCACTAACTATTGAAAAATTAATTAAAAAATGTGTGTTTGTTTGTTTTGCATTATGAGAAATCCACACGTCTTTAAATTCGCTCCAAATAATAAAAAAAGTGGAAAGTATGAACAAAAAAACATAAGTATAATTTATGAGCAACATATGTAGAATTATTACATAGTATCACCACACCATACATCTTAAATACAACATATAATACGTACTCATACATACAAAGGTACATATCAACAAAGTTTCTTGCCAATTATATAATTTCATGTATGTTACTAAAAATAAATTACTATGCAGTACTTCTGGCATGTATTTGTAATGAAGTAGGCTTAACGTTTTACGAGCTCCTCGTGTTGCATACTAATGTCCTTGACCTGTAAACTTTGGCCAAGCGTACTGCATATTAAATTATTTGTTTACTATTGTCAGTTGTGTTAACTTCACTCTATACGAGTATGTATAGGATATAGACATGGGCGTCCGCAGAATGTTTGATAGGAGGCGTGAAAAATTTGAGACTGCTTTGTACTTACTAATGTAAATTGTCGTAGACTCTATTATGGCTTGTGAAAAACTTATTATTACCTCAGTTTACCCCTATTTGCCGACGCCCATGGATTAGCTATAGCTAACACACTCTCACAGTATTTTGGAGAAATTTGAAACAGTTTCAGATGTTATTTATTTTTACGATTCATGTATTTTAATTAAAAACATAATTACCGTTCCTGTTCTACTAAATAACTCAAAACTCTTTATTTTTATTTTATGCAATTGGTTTGTGAACTTATTTTTGAGGGGCCGATTTTATAATTTTTAATAATTTGTAAATGTTAATACATTTTTTCAAACATTTAAAAGTTGACCATTGTAAAATATTATACAACCCACTTCAAGATCATTTCATAATAAAATGTGTTATTAGAATTGCGTAACATAAATTGCAGGCGCTATGAGTAAAATGATTTCACAATTATCTGCATCTGTAAAATATTAAATTTATAGTTATTTTAATAGCTGTCGAATGAACATTTATACGATAGGTGGTTTGATCACGTGGTCGTAATGCAGCATTATCTTAAAATTTTATGTTTCTGGTTAACAATATAATCAATGTTCTTTTTATTATTAATAATTTATTATCCTATCCTTTAATTTTCTATGTAATTAAATAAATAAAACATTAACGCGATTATTACTATTACGAATATTGATTTACTCGTATATGAAATGATATGAACGTGAATTGAACTTTAACCCCTGCCGTTTAATGGGTTTTAGGTTATTACGACTTAAGATTAAATTAAGATGTTGGCAGTACATTAATTTATCTTTAGATTACAGCAAAAAATACGTTGCATTACGCAGAAGATAGATTCAAATTTAAAAACATAAGTCAAACTGGGAATATCAGAAATAATGTTAAGGCGAAGGTATTCTTGAAATTGATAATTATTTTCTTAAAAAAATTGTATGTAAAATTAAGTGATTAATTTATTAAATGAATAATTTTTCACTTTTTGATAAATAGTATAAGAGCGAAGAAGATAACTATATGCAATCTCTATCAAGTTAGACACGTTCAATTTATATTTTAATTGTACCACTGCGATTGCAAAGATTCAATTCTCACTTTCATTTTCTGGTGTTTTTGCAAATTTTAAAACGTTTAGAAAATAAGATAGGACTAGGAGCCATTCATGAATTAGGTCACAGTACCTTCAAGAGTTTTAAAAACCACTCTTGTCCTTCTCAGGTCTTGTCACACATTGTAACTGTTTTCTTTTAGAAATCAAATTTTAGGCACGAAACTTATATTCATTTACTTCCCACCTGCGTGTAAGTAAATTATTATGTTAGTTTTTGTGATGACCGAAAAACAAAATTTCTTTTGTTTTTGTCATTCATTTAAAAAAAAACGTGATTAAAAATCTATGTTTGATTATTACTGTAGTAATCGTATTGAAATGACGATGTCTATCAGAAAAAATATTTAAAAATAATAAAATCTATAGTTCTCAGTGATACCTTCGCCTTAAAAAATTCTCTTTAAATTTATGCTGAAAGTTAATAAAGCTCAAGTCAATATTAACATAACAGTATTTTGTTCTTGTAAATTTTATGCAGTAAAATTATCCCTTCGTTTCTTTTCGTTGAATATACGAAGTATTACGAAAGCAGACAAAAAGATTAAAGTCTTCAGCATCTATACGTGGTTAACATATATGCAAGTACAGTCCAACCAATAAAAACAAAGTTATTATGAACAAAAAGGTATTTGATATTAAAAAAAATATACATCCGTGTAAAAGGTTTGGATTAAAATCAAATGTCATAGAAAGTAAGAAGAATCGCTAATGACTCTTTTGAATTGAAGGTTCGTGAACAAAAAACATTCAGAAATGGAGGGAAATCACCGTGCCACCCTCCAGCCAAACATGCGTGCAGGACTTTCAAGAGGACGAACGTGAGTCTTGTACATATAACAAAGAATAGGAATGTTTCTAACAGTACTTTGAAGGGTTTGTATTTATGCTTAGCATATGTATCTATACAAATTTAGGGAAAACATCAAACAAGGTTGATTTGTTGATTATGTAAGGGTTTAATTACTTTCGTGGAAAACATAGCTACATACGAGTAGATTTCGATTTGACATTTTTCTGACGTAAAAAAAACTGTAATGCAAAATTTCGTAAACTGCAGTATTTAAATTTAAAAAAAGCTTTGAGCTCGGATTTTTGTTGCATTTATTAATAAAATCTTAACATCATATTTAATTATTCTGTTTTAATTAACGATATTAGTTTAAGATTAATATATTATGAATCGGATACATATTACGCGGAAAATTTAAAAATTCTGGTAAGTCCCACCAAGCTCCGTGCTCTTATGATAGTATCTATAAAATGTACGTTTTTTACCTGTATGGTTTTAGGACTTCTGTTAGAGCCATTGTTGTATTCGGTATAGAAAAAGAATAATAGAACGTCAGAACAGCAACTTACCTGAAAAAATAGAAATAGAAAATTAATACAATACAAAAAATAAATACATTTATGCTAAATATTAGGGAGCGGTTATAAAAATAAAAGTTTAGGGTATATTTCAATAATTCATGACAAAAGTAACATATCGATCACCCAGTTCATTAGTCAGATATATTGAAGCAATATTAGACAAGTTTATCTACTTTTGCAAATAATGGGCTTGTATCTTATGTCTTAATTTCTATAAAAGTGTACTATACGAGTATATTGATAAAGTGGGTTACTAGAACCTCGAATATTCAATTAGTTTCTAGTAACTCCTTATATGTTAGGAGATATTACCAATTAAAAAAGTTATTTTGTTTCTTTAATTATTAAAGGGATCAACGTTGTCCACATTCAAAATGCATGTGACATCACAACCGCTGCCAACCTTACAGTTCATAAACCTCTGCTATATGTATTTATATTTCAAAATATCAAATATTGTTTACAGATATTTTAAGGAACAATAAAATTTCAATATTATGTCTGCCTTAGCAGGATTAAATAAAATAAAAACTTATTATTCTTTGACTTGACTTGATTGTTTCGACTACTAACAGCTACAGAACATTACCACAGCACTGACCAACTCAACAAATAACTGACGTTAAAATGCATTTCACGTAATACAAATATGGTCGACCATTTCTAGCGCTAAAACTACAATTCAAACTTTTAATTGCTTTATCTCCGTCAATATTTAGATATTTAATAAAATAGACACGCCAATATATATTTATTAACATCAATTTCAATCAACAATTGAAAAATCGACCACTAAAAAATGAGGATACAATCCCATTGCATATACTACTCGGAGATATCTTTTATAAAATATATATTTTACATACATGAGGCCACGACACCATAAACACTGCCAACATAGTAAGACGCAGACATTAAATAAATTAAATTTATAAAAAATGTGGTTTACTTTATTAGTGTCATCAAAAGTCTTTGTAATACTTAGAAACCAGGAAAATACATTTCAAGATATAAACAACTCTGAAAAAACGAGTGCATATATATACATATGTCAGAATCAGATGAATGTTTAAAATTCACAAATACTGACATCCGGAAGTAGTTAAAATGAGATATACCCTACCTTAGCAAAATAATACATAACACTTAAATAAACATAACCTCAAAATAACCAATTAAAATAATAATAATTCTTAATTAACTACGTAAATAAATAAATAAATAGAAAACTAAAAACATCGATTGATACATTAAGTATGAAACATAAACTATCGATATATTTTAAAAACAATTATGTTTTGTACAAGCGTCTCCTTCATAGATAGAAGAGACTGTTTCTTTTATACATAAATGTTCATTTGTAAACTCGCAGAGTTGGGACGTGCAAATAGCCTCGTCGAAGTCTACATACATGTCTTATCATCCAGGAGGTCAGAGGGCACGGTGTATGCGTTTATTGCCACCGTCCTACTCAGTTTACGACCATCTTGAGAACTTACGCTCAGTAAAAAAACAAAAGAGTACTCGACATGAGGTGAATTCTTTGTTAATATTTAATTAAAACAACTAAACTTTATTTTTTAATTTGTATAGTTATGGTAGTACTTAATATAAACTTAAGTTAAACTGGAGTTGGAAAAAAGTTTTTAATTTAATTATGTATGCACAAAATGATATACTAAGAACAGTATGAGAATTTTGTTTTATAAAGTTTTGTAACTACCTAATAAATTTTTGTGATATATGAAGATACGTTTTATAAATAACACTGCACTCAATAAGTTCGTAGGATGACATATGAGTGGCGCCACTATTGACAAATCTGTATGATTGTGTCTGTGTCAAAATTTCAAGACATTCTGACCATTAATTTACGGATCACAGTGGTTTTAGTGACGTCACTTTTGTAATTTTTAAAACAATGGAAAATTCTAAATTTCGTTTGTTGATAAAGAACTGTTTTTTAATTGGAAAAAATATCGTAGTCCGAATATTACTTTTCAAGTCATTGCTTTGCTTGAACGATTTTTTTTTCTATTAAAAAATGATGTAAAGAGTACGTCCCTGAAATATTCTCCAGCGAAAGATCCATTGTATAAAAAGTAATGGAAATGAAAATTTAGACGACATTATGAAATAAGTTAATGAAGTTTAAGAAAAGTAATTACTTCTGTATTTTAATGAAAACGATATTTTAATTACAATCTTCTTTATATTAGAATCAAAATAGAACCTAACCATGATTGCGTACGCTGTGTATTTCAATATTAAAATGTGGTGTGGTCACCATGATTAAATTATTAATTTAGTAGACCTATAATTTATAACAAATACAATTTATACGCATTTTACCGTATAATAAATATTATAATGATAGTTTTTCATGGTTGGTGATTTTATGCGCTTGGATAATATCAAGAAATTATGAATGGATGCGGTTTAATAGACTTATTCAAATAATTTCATTATAATAACTAAATGTTTCACATGCATTGTTTTGTTATGTCATTAGATTATTTAATTGTAATTATTTTACACACTGCATAACACACAGTACCCCGTTGGAACTAATATTCTATGTAAATAAAAATTTCAAGTTTTTTGCAGCGTTCTATCTCTTTCCTTGCTTGAATAATTCCAATTCCGTTTAGCTGCAATCTCAGTTGTATTCTGTTCTGTCTTTACGCTTTCATATCTACCTAATCAATTCCTTATTTAGTATTTATTTGCCTCTGATATCATAAATGTATCATGACTAAAATTTCTCTGCAATTGCTGAGTCTCCGAAAATTAGTGTATATTTTTATTAGTTTTCATTGTCTCACATGACGCGTTATTAAACTGACTGTACAATCATGTATAAACAAATGTATATATGTATTTGTGATTTACTTTATAAAGCAAGGAACAACATTGCTTTAAAACTAGACTTAAGAATATGGTCAACGGAGAAGACGACAACTCTAAGGTCAAATACATTAGGGCCCTTCGATACGTCCGAAGAAGTAAGAACCTAGAGGCCACAGTTAAGTGCATGTGTCCGTAAAACAAACGTCCTTCGAGCCGGATACATCACAAGCACAACTCAACGCAGTCTCAGAAAAGAGAGAGAGATAGAGAGAGGACGTTCACACATGAGTGCTTATGTACTAAATAGAATATGTATTTGCTGCATTCAAAGATTTAAAACGCTAAAAAGACTTATGGTACAGGTGATAGGTATTCTCAAAATTAGTACCATAAAGAAGGGAAAAGGTTTTATACAATGTTATTTTGTTGGTTATTTTTAACACATGTTAAATTTGAAATTATCATGATGATGGGAACTGACTTGCAAGAACTTCATTCTTATTAAAAAATATTCTGGTCATTCGAATCCAATTTAAAGACATTCTTTTATTTCATCATGATTTCATTATTTAAAAATGTATTTCGGTTCTGCGAATATATTTTGGTGAATTGACATCATCATGATTTAGATGGAAGAAATCATGGAAATAGATGGAAGCTTGTGTCCTATGTCTTAATTTCTATAAAACTGTATATATTGGTAAACTAGAACATGTCCAATAATTTTTTAATAACTCCTTATATTTCAGCAGATATTAACAATTAAAAAAGTCATTTTTTCCTTTTAATTATTTAAGGGATTCAACGTTGCACACATTCCAAGTGCATGTAACATCACAATTACTAGTTCCTATCTCTTTTATACAACAGAGCGTAAAAAAGATAACATATTCAAGATAGAACTCTGGCAAGTTTACAGGTTACCAACCTTACAGTACATACTATACGTATACGTACTATATGTATTTATATATCAAAATATCAAATATTATTTACAGCTATTTCAAGGAACAATAAAATTCCAATGTTATGTCTGCCGGAACAGGGTTAAATAAAAAAAAAACTTATTATTCTTTGACTTAACTTGATTATTTCGACTACCAACAACTACAAACCAATACGACAGCACTGACCTACTCAACAAATAACTGATGCTAAAATGCATTTCACGTCATAGAAATATGATCGACCATTTCTAGCGCTAAAACTACAGTTCAAATTTTTAATTGCTATATCTCCGTCAACATTTAGATATTTAATAAAATAGACACGCTAATACACATTTATTAATATTAATTTCAATTAACAATTGAAAAATCGTCCACTAAAAAATGAGGACACAAGCCCATTGGCTTGTGAAACTTGATAAAGTTGGATAACTATAATACCGACCATAAAAATGTTTCTCTGTATTATTCAACATACAGTATTGCATATGCTTAACAATACTGGCCAACATTGTTCGGATCGCCTGATGCCTTTCTACGGGAGTTACGGGAACTGAAACAACTTTAGCGCGACATCATTTGTCTGCGATCGCTAATCAAACATTGATCGACCATCGACTGCTTTCGACGCCATATTGAAATTATATACGAGTATGATTCTATATTAGTAGTAGATACTAGATAATGCACAAGATCCTATTTATAATAATTGTAGAGAATGTAGAAATCTTGTATTAACATATAAAAAAAACTAGACCAAAAGAAAATGTACTCGTAGGTATAATATTTAAGCTAAACGGAACAAAAATTAGAAAACAATAAATATATTTACAGAATGGTTTTCGTTGTGAATGGTGTAATTATTTTAATATTAAAAATAGATTTTAGATGTTATTAGTGTAGTGTATTATGTTATGCAGGCGCTAATAATGTAAAATGTTGCAGCAGTTTCTAGTACTACACCTGTTAGTAATTACAACATTCGTTGCATTCTTGAAGCAATTTTAATAATAGCAAATAGATGTTTAGTCAGTAACGTAGCATGCCTTAGACGGGCCCTGTATCAAAATTTGTTTGGGGGGCCCCAAGTGATGGGTAAAGATTTTTTACAAAGGAACAAAAGCGCTCGCATTGAATTAAAATAATTATATATTGATTACACCTTATTACTTACAATTAATAGTCCTTGGAACTAAGCTAAGTGCAGCCTAAGAGTTTAAGTGAGATTGTGAATAATATTGTACGAATTTTTGCTTACACACGTTTGGGGTACTTACTTACTTACCTTTTTACTTTAGTACTTTAGTAATTTAGTGGCTTGTGTCCTATGTTTTAATTTCTATAAAAGTGTACTATATATTCAATTATTTTTTAATAACTCATTATATATTAGGAGATATTAACAATTAAATAAGTCATTTTGTCTCTTTAATTATTAAATGGATTCAACGTTGTACACATTCCAAGTGCACGTGACATCACAATCCTTGTGTAAGGTTACCAACCTTACAGATCATAAATCTCTGCTATATGTATTTATATATCAAAATATCAAATATTATTTACAGCTATTTCCAGGAACAATCAAATTTCAATATTATGTCTGCCTTAGCAGGGTTAAATAAAAACTTATTATTCTTTGATTTGACTTGATTATTTGACTACCAACAGCTACAAAACATTATCACAGCACTGACCTACTCAACAAATAACTGACGTTAAAATGCATTTCACGTCTTACAAATATAGCCGACCATTTCTATCGCTAAAACTACAATTCAAACTTTTAATTGCTATATCTCCGTCAATATTTAGATATTTAATAAAATAGACACGCCAATACACATTTATTAACATCAATTTCAATCAACAACTGAAGAATTGACCACTAAAAAATGAGGACACAAGCCCATTTAGTGTTTAGTGTAAATGAATTGTTTGCGCTACACTTTAAGTAAGCTACTAATTTATGAACTTGGTATTGAAATTTAGTGCAGAAAAGTAATTCATAGGTATTGCAATATTTAATTAACTTGGCCAGTCAAAATTGATTATAAACATAATCGATGTTGTTTGTTAAATTAAAAATCTATTCAGGCAAAAATTAACTGTAGCTACAAAAGAAAACATGAATTTAGAATAAAATAAACTAAAAAATAAAAATATAGTTTACTGATATTTACTTAATCTTAGGACGCCCCAAATTGTAGTATATCAAGTAAGAACTAGACATAAAGTTTTAAAAAAGTTCAAAGGCGGTCATTTACATGAAATTATTTTCAAATCATTGAATCGATATCTCTATATACCGTTAATTTTTTAATATAATTGAAATATGTATATAGGTGGCTTAGTACAGTTTTCATTTAATGACCGTCTATTAGCATGATTAGATCGATCCCTTTGTACATAATGCAAAACAAAATTATAATGAATAAATTAAAAATGTTAATCATCTATGAATTATACAAAAGTAATATTTATTTGTACAAGAAACGGTAATTACTCCTATTCTCATAATTTCTGGCTAACTAACGTTCATTTCCAGTCTTTAATTAATTAAATAATTAGAAACAGTCCGTGTCGTTTATCACGAACACATTTTACTCCTGGGTAACGTATTTTTATGTTATCACCAGTCTTTTTTGTATGTGTGTATACTTAAAACCCGTATGTTTGCGTTGTATTAGCGATAAAACCTTGATAACAACACTACTGATAAGAGATAAGGGTAATCTATTCTCAGGTACGTTGGTTATCATAAAATAAGGTCACGAATGTAATTTAACAGAAGTTTTGGCGTCTCCATTGACTGATAGCCTCAAAATATTTAATTTAATATTTTATCGATGTAATACTCGTACTACGACTACAAGGTGTGAGTGTGATTAATTTGCACCTTGTGGCAAAATATGATGATGTACATCTGTAAATATACTATGACTTGAGATATAGACATCCTGGCCGGAAGTATAGGCAGTGGTGGAAGTGGATAAAGGCAAATAATAAATAGTTGATAGAATAAGCATGAAATTTATTGTAACAAAACTATTTGGACAAGACTTCTTTCAGAAATTTTATTATGAGTTTACAATTTATGAGTCATCTATTAATTACGTCACACAATTTTCATTGTTTTTTAACCTTCCCATTGCAACGTCTTGTCACATATTACAGACCCCTCCCTTCTCCCTCTCTGATTGTGAATCACATAAATATATTAGTATTTTAGATAGCTCCTTAATATCGCTGTTTTGTGTCTGTTATCTATAAGATTACCACAAATGTTGTCTTCAATAGCATTTTGTATCTATCCTTAGTAAATATATCTATGTAACATGTTACTTAAGGTAGTTGGTCCGAGATAGTCATGCTCAAAAGTATAACTCAGCAACCTAAAATTATAATGTAGCTGAAACGTTAGTGTCAAATAGTCTCGTTAAAAACTTTTGTGAAAGTACAGTCTCACTGTTCTCACTACATGTAAATAGTATCTACACATACATACACGTATACACGTATATACATTCACGTATTCTCACTGTTCTCACTACATCTAAATAGTATCTACACGTATATTCACATACATACACGTATATACACGTATTTTCAATGTTTACAAAATTTTATTTCTGTAATGGCGTGGACAATAATTTCCATTTTTTTTTATGTGATTAATAACTACTGTTTCTATAATATATTAAATTTTTATTGAATTCCTTTGAATCGTTTTTATTTTATTCGATAAAAATAACATTGAAATTACTATTTCCCATAAGAGCCTGTGTTAAAATAACAAAACTTTAATATCGTTTTTCTCAATAATGGAGTGGTAAATTTTAATCGACCTGAGGTCAATATGTCTTATAATTAATTAAAGAGCAATTAAATGAAGTTTTATTAAAATCCTTTGAAAAGTCATTCCACGATACAACTACCTTAAGCAAAACGTAGTAACATATAATCTAAATCTAAAAACGTCTTATATTTTACTAAAATCGTTTTATTTCACAATTCTAAAGATACTGTATAATCCTTAAAAGGGTTTTTTAAACATTTTAGTTAGCCAAAGGTCATAACAGATATTTTGCGATGCTAAATAATAAAAAAAAAAGGTTATTTTATGATTATAATAGCAATAAAAAAGATTATTGTTTATATTTAGCGGGATGTTACATAAATATTAAGTTTGTGTTTATAAATAAATTTCTATTTCATACTAGATATATTGAAACTTTATTAAGAGTTATCTACATTGCTTATTGAATGTATTCTTCAAATATATATATACACTTCAATCAATAATTATAGTAGGTAGGTATATTAAATATCAAAAAATAACACTAAACAATATATTTCATTGTCTCTAGTTTTCTTGGAGTTTTTTTTACAATAAAACAACAAATGCTTCGTAAGTGATATTGTTTATTTAAAAATACATATTGAATGAGTAAAAAGGCGTCACTTTCTGGAATACTGGGAATTACACAGGTGTTGTTAATTGTTTTAATTAGTTGAGAAATACAACCTTGACTACACAGAATATTTATACAAAAATTTAAATTATTTTTCGTTTTATGAAGTACGAGAAACTCTGGAGGAGAATCTCAAAGCTAATATATTAAAACGTACTAAATGTTAATTACAATTTCAATGCTTAAACAAAATAACTTAACTGTTTAATAAATAAGATTTCAGCCAGCGTATGTTTGTGCTCGCAAAACTCGAAAAGTAGTCGGTCGATTGTCTTGAAATTTTGACACAACGTTGCAGTCCAATACGCGCGTATTTCTTTCCAGTTAACCGTCGTTTGTGCATGTGTGTGCCTTTTATTTACTTTCCCAATCATTTCAAATCAGACTAAGCCAAAGTGTAGCGTGGCGTCTCTCATCATTTTTAAATACACACTGGAGCAATTAACAAAACTTGTTAAGAAATTAAAACTAGTAAATAGAAATGTTGTAAGTTATAAAAAATATAAATAAAAGTGAAATTAAACCAAAAATAACCAGTATTTAATAATTAAACAACCTCTTCATCGACTGAAACTTGAATCTACAACAAAATAAACAACACACTCTAATATATTGTTGAAATAAAATTAATTAAAGTAAGTATGGTAAAATTCTGTACCCTTTTTATAAAACCCTTTTAATTTTGATTACAAAATCAATGTTTATGCTTGTAGTACTACGCGGCGACTAATTGTAACTAAGTATAATGTAACTAACATACACAAGCGCCGTACGTACATTCTTGTACAAGATTTAATGACATATTAACATTTAGGACAAGCATGCTGGCATCTGAACAACGGGTTGGGTACGCAGCTGTCAGTTAGTAGTTGGCAGTAGTTGGTAGCTGCTGGTGCTGGTGGTGGTATTCCATCGTAATGTTTTTTAATTACTGGAGATCAATCAGTATCGTTTTAGAACAAAGGTCGTTTAATTAAATATAGTACGAGGGCATTTCTTATTAGTATGCATAGGGAGTTTTATACGTAGAGTTGCAACATTTTGTATCGTCTAGATACAGGTTCAGAGTTCAGATAATGATACAGCCTGCAAAATACAAAACATACTTAGATGTTACCGCAAAATATAATATAGCTACTCTGCCAGTAACCATTTTTTTTTTAATTTATTTATATTATTGAACAACATATTAAGTTTATTGTGTAAAAATTTGAAGTCAATTGGAGTAAAACTGTCGGAGATATAGAGTTTTAAGTCTTCACCTCTCTGGTCTGCTTTCGTGTTACTTTGAAACTTTTAAATACGGTTTCTCACACTTAGCTCTTTTGAAATTTTGCACACTCTTTTTTACATAAATGCTGAGGTAACGCTGTCTATTTTTTTAATTTTTTTATTTTGAACGTATTTTAAAATATCGTATTTTGAATAACGTATTTAAGTTTCTGATTTCTTTCATGAAAAATCGGTATTTTGACTTTTAAGTGCTGTAAAAAATTTAAAAAGCAATAAAAAAAAAATAAAAACTCGACAGCTTTACCTGCAGAAACTAATCAACTAATGAAATCATTTTCGTTTTTCGATTTCTGAAAATCCAGTGATGAATTATGAGTGGCACCGCAATGTTACTTTTTTTTGTGACGTAAAAAATGACTATTTTAATTTCTAATGTCTCCTAAAATGGGCATTTCAAATCCTGGTAGCCAACTTGATCAATATATTGCACAGTTTTATAGAAATTAAGAAAACATGCTCCACAAGCCCATTATATAAATTATGTATATATATATATATATACATATTAATAATTTTATAAAAAAAAGTATGACTCAAACGCATAATCAGTTAATATGACAAGTAAAAATTATGATATTGATATAAATTTTTATTGTGCCATATAAAATTTATTAAGTCATACTTTTTTATAGTAGAACAACAACAAAACAGTTTTTTTTTTATTAACAATCATTTTTTTAAATTAATTTATTAAATAGTTTTTTACAAACATTCTTTGTCATCTTTTTGATATCTTTTGATCTTTAAACTTCGACTTTTGATATATAATTTAGTAGAAACAAATACAATTAAATTGCAATTCGATCGGATATTATCGGTTATATTCGTAAATAAATAAATTAAACGAAGTATTATACGATCTATGTGTATAGTTGTAGGACCAGTATATATTTCATATTTCAGGCTAAAGCTTGAGAGATGTGCTCGAACGCAAGCAATAATTTCTAAGGGAACGCTATACAGTATAATAAATTAATTGTTAAAATACTATCACTGTTTCTTCTCGATTAATTCTTGTCAACCACATTTTCTGTTTACCGAGATAAATTCCGTAGAAGTTATATACAAAAATCATGGAAATTATGTTCCAAAAATATGGTTGTTTACCTCACTGAATAATTTTATAATCTATAAATAATTTCCATGTATTAGTTAAACGATAAATAAAGAAAATCAGAAATATTCCCGTTATTTTTCATTTTATTAGAAAAACAAAACAGTCAACTCTTATTGATACATCACATTGACAACGCTGAAAGATATATGCAATCAAATAATCACCCTTGAGCGTTATAACTGCAGATACACTTACTTGTCTTTTAGTTTGTTTATAAATAACTTGTTCATACCAAACTAGGAACTGGGAAGAATATTGGATTAGCATAAATTAAAAAAAACAATAAAATGCTAATAAAAAAATAATGCTGGTCGTGAAACGGTATATTGTATGCACACGTAACAAAACCACGATGTCTTTCTGTCTGTCTGCAAATTCATAATATTTATGAGGAATTGGATATTAAATAATAATAATCGATTTTTATTACAAATGAAATCATAACCCCCATAACAGATACCTAACGTAAGAAACTTTCTGACAATTGTTATAATTTAAGTAAAGTTTCAAACCATACTTTGAAAAGGTTGTGTTCTTCAAATTTGCTTAAAAAATTCAAGACAGGAAAGATTTGTTCATTGTTTTATTGGAATGAAGTAATTCACGTATAATTTAAAAATTTCAGGTGAATTTAGGTGTAAGTAACGCTCCTATTTTTGTAACCGACCACTCCAATTTCATTTTGAAACTTCCTAATTATTCTAACATGAAAAACTCGACGTTTTAGATCGTGTTCGAACCCGCTAAGGGGGCGTCCATAAATTACGTGAGATGTTTAAGGGGGGGAGGGGGTCGAGTCAAATCTCATCTAATCTTCCGTTGGAGAGAGGGGGGGTCTCGGCAAATATCACGCAATTTTTTTTCTGATTGAAACAAAAAAAAAATTATACTATTTTGGTCCATTTAATCTAAATTGTACATGCTTAAGGCCTGTCTCAGTATGGGACCGTATTTAAGCGAATTTCTGCCGGACGTATACGGGAAAAATCTCACGTGAGATTGGGGGATGGGGGAGGGGGTTGAATAAAATCTCACGACATCTCACCAGGGGGGAGGGAGGGATAGAAAATTTAAAAAAACACCTCACGTAATTTATGGACGCCCCCTAACTACATTATGTCACCCACACTAAAACAACTTTCGTTCAAAGTTTTTTTTTAATTTTATTACAGCAAAATAAATATATAATAAACTAACTATATATTCAGAAAATTTCCATATTTATCGCACAAAATATGTATGTATCTTTAACTTATGATAATATTTCTTTATTATTTCATTCAAACTAAATGTTTTACTTAATATTTTGTTGACGTCAGAAACTGTATATTTTAACTAGAAACTGTAATTTTTTTAATAAGAAAAAATTAACAATTTTATGTGAATAAAAACATTTATGCAAATACGGTTTAAATGCAAACGTCATTGCAGGATAATATAAGAGAAATACGTAAGGAGATATGCTTTAGTCTGCACATGGGTCGACTGATTGCAAACGCGAGCCCCGAATCGGTCCGAACCGTATGAAAACGCAACTGTGTGAGAGAACACGCACGGCACGAACGAAACTAAACTGATTTCAAATAGGTTTTGACCACGTTTTGAGCGACTATGTTTCTTGGTCGCAGGGCAATTACGTTGCATATTTTTGATGGTGACGTCATGAGCAGAGATGTACACAAATATTTTTAAGTATTTACATACAAATATCTCATAATGCGACACAATAAAATTCAGTATTATGCTATTGTTAAAAATTCTATAAAGTCACGAAACACAGCTCGACATGGCTCGTTTTTCGTTTTCATTAGTTTGCAATCAGTCGACCCGTGTGCAGACGGCCTAAAACAATCACAGGTTCGTCACAATTGAGTAAAATGTCGAAGAGAAGGAAAGCGAGAGGGAAGGCGAATGCAGCGACAGCTACAGTTTTTCTATTATCTAAGTGATTTCGGCATACACACATGTATACCTGCTTAAACTTGAGCAGTGAACCTTTGCCACCTGAGATGGTCCTTTTCGGATGCATAAGATCAGAAAGGCACAGATATAGTTGTGTGTATACGGTTCCAATGTGAGTCCAGCATAACCCTTGTAAAGCATGCCTATCTCTGTTGTTGTGAACAACACATTCACAGTAAACCCACAGCTGTCTCCTTCCCTCCCGTTTTGAACTATTATAAACTCCTTGTATCATTGTTTTTAAGATTACAATAAAAATTAATGTATATAAAATGTGTTTATATGTTTACTATATATAGAACACAATAGACCCGTCTTTCATTGATGTTTGAGACAAACTTATGTACGTACAATAGTGTTAGAAAAAGACAAAATCATTTAGTTTTTTCAATTTATTTTTGTGACGTTATATTTTTAAGTGAGACGAAATCAATTAAATATTTAAGTAATTAACCCGTTCTTTTAGAACACAATTACAATCAGCTTTTAGTTTTATTTCGTTAGAAACAATAAAATGTATGTTTATTTATTGAATTTATTACAAATTCTATAGATGAAAGGATTTTACTATTGGATTTAAAAGGCGTGAAATCAATAATGGCCTCCCACGCAAAACTTCAACAAGATGTTGAAACTACGTGCATTTCCATAGAAAAATATGTGATTTGAAGAAAGCCAAAGAAAGCTCTCGTACACTGAGTATGTCGACCGTACTTTGGCCGATAAGGAACCCCAAATCATTGCCAGTGAAACGGTGTAATAAGGTATCTATTCAACAGAGATGGTATCACAAAAAAACATGATCAAAACAGTTGTCGATAAAAAAGGTTTTTTCATAGAAAGGTTAGAAAAAAAGGTTCCGGGTACTATACTATTTATTATATATTATTAATACACAACATATGAATTAATAAATTTTCTCTAAAAAAATGTTGTATCTTGTAATTCTGCGTAACTTAAAAAATTGCTAAAGTAATTAGATAAGTGCGAGGTATTTAAAGACCGCACAATTATACGACCTTGTCAGCAGAAAATTGCAGGCATTGATTAATTGAACTATCTAAGAATAATAAAAATGACACCGAATTCTTTGTATGCAAGACATTAATTCAAATGCTACGTCTTTAGTCATTCTTTGTCTGCAGAATACAGATCTTTAGAATAACATTATAGAAGAAATCAAAAATAATGGTTATGTCATCAATGTCATATCAATGTTACATTGTAATGTTACAGTCATATATCTAAATCTTAGTTTGCTTCAAGACATGTGGCATGTCACATTACTTTGCTCACTTAGCTCAGATCACGCCGTGGTGCAGGCAGCTATGTCAGTCCACATTCTAACCATATGAAATAATGTCATGCCTTATTAACAACCATTATGTCTAATTTATTTTGCAATTGTTCTCACAATATTAATATCGTATATTAAAGAATTAAAATAACTTCCATGTACGATCAATCTAATATGACGTAGAGATGAATATCTAACACAAGACTTTAACGATAGATTAAAGGCTTGTTCACGATATAGAACTATAAGAAGAATTCGAATATTATATTTTAGTTTCTACAGTAAAATCTAATTGAATAAGGAATTTGTTGTACTTTAATATAAGTGTTTCTTAATTTTGTTTTTAATAACACTGAGACTTCAAGATTTTAGGGCGGATTTTAGACTAGCAGTGAAGAAATAGGGAAAATTAACAGTACTATTAAATTAATGCTTGGACGCTTCTTTCTTAGGCTAAGGCTGCACTGCAAAAAAAAATAACGCGAAAATAAATCCATAATTCCGTAATACATTGACTCTGCTGATTCAAAAGTCGCACAGAAATTATTAGTTATATTTTTATTATTATTAGTTTTGTGCTAATCTTTTTAGTTTATAAATTTGTAGTTCGTGTCAACTTTTTCGTCGTTTGGATTTTCAAAGGTGAAGTGCTTTTGCTATTTGTACTATTGTATTTATTTGTACTTATTAAATTGTGAGCAAACTCTTTCTTCGCAAATATTAATAACTTTTAAGAAATATAATGTCGAATAAAGTCCAAGTTGTTTACTTGGAAGAATACAGCTTCCACTTCTGCGCATATAAAATCTAAAACGTATTACAATTTCAATATTGTTTTGTACAATCTCTTCGACTTTGAAATGTTAAAGATATTCAAATTTATCACTGTAAATACTAATTATCTTTCTTTGGTTCAAATATATTGGCAGTTTCTTTTTCAATTCGATAGCTTCTGACCCCAATTTAACCTTTTAAACATTAGCCAATATCCACCACATGATATATTATACCCGTGAGTGAATGGTTGGTCGGTTTACCGAACCGTGGTTTTATTTAATGGCTTGATTAAGACAACGGACTGTTAGTATTGCATACTCATATTATATGTACGAGTATTAGAACAATCGTGGTCTATTATTCTGCCAACTGTTGTAAATATTGCATTTCATAAAACTTGCACGATTAATTATATCTATTGAGATCTTTATTGGGAATTGATACCGCGTTACTCACCTATTGCATTATGGTTCTAATATAATATTGTTATTAATTGAATATAGGTAGTAGGACAGTAAGAAATATGTTGTATTTGTATTCTGATTTTACCAATACTGCAGATGATGTACAAACTTTTTCTGATTCTTGTTTGATTACTTCTTTTTACCTTATTCAAAGTTTCTTATCGATTTTACAAGTTATTGTTATGCTTTATAAACAGATGTTGCTAGTTAACATCTCGAAACGTTGCCTACAGTGCTTGTGGTGGAATACTCATTCCTCGTTCGCTTTTACGTGTTCTCTTTTCTTTTTCTAATTGACACTCTTTTATGGCAGTCACAATATGATGGTCGTGGTGATCACAGCTCAAATTAACGACTTATGTAGTTGGCTAACTTGTAATACATTCTTAACTTTACCAAGTTTTTTGAGTGCATATTGAAGTTAAGAAATAAAATATATACAATTCATAAATTAAAATTAATTTAATCGGGGGAAAGACCATTACCACAAATGAAATACATAATTCCACTAAGCGATATCTTTCGTTGGGAATTAACAAATCTTAATTTATAATCATCAGCTGATTAGTAAAGACACTGATAATAAATAAACTGGGCATTAATTAATCACTGAACTAAATAACATTTGATAATTATTAATCTCTAGTTTTTCCTTTTTGTAACGATGTGAAGGTTGCACAGTGCGACCAATCGCGGCATAATTATTAGCACATACAACTTTATTTGCATGGTACGTCACAGACATTATGTCTCTTCTATTTTGCGCGTCATTATCAGTAATTTAGTTCAAATATCATAAAGAAAATCCTTGATAACAGTATCTGTTTACATATGTAATAAATAACATACATAGAACTTAAATGGTATATACATAACAAGTGCTAATAATATCTATGTGTACATATAAAGTTATATCAATATAGTCGTATATATGGTGATTTAGCAATAATGAAATCGTATACTATATTTTGTAAAAATGTAGAACAATGCTAATGATTACTTAGGATGCCAGCACACTAAAGATACGACTATCTTACATAAATACATATGTATTATTTATTATCATTAAATATTATATAGCAGTTATGAATACATTTACATAAAAATTATTTAAATATATTTCAATAGTTTGAAATTTAAGTTGTTCCGCGAAACACGTTTATCAGGAGGCTCGCCCGATAGTCGTCACCGTAGCGTCCTTAGGAATCGTCAAAAATAAGCAAAATTGGATATTTTCTTATAACCAAATGTATTATTTATAACACGTTTTTCAAGAACGGTCGTTCACTCATTCGTGTGCGCCGTCTATTTCGACTTCACTATCGATTATGCGGAATATTGGTGAGGCGCCAAGTAATGCAAAAATATTCTCGTGGATCCAGAGCTTTACCTGTTTATTTGGAATTACCTTCGCTACACAAAATTTAGCGGAGTTCAGGACCAAGTCGATTTACAGACCTAATTTTCAGGAAGTTTTTAGAAAGCTACATCTGAGATTCGACGAACTCAACATCGGATAAAGCCCGACATTAAATAAACTAAATTATAAATTATAGTTTCTAATTCCAAAAAAGGTAGAACTATTATCAAGAATGCCGAAAAAATAGACCACTCAGAACATTGTACATAAGAAAACACTTTTTACGTAATTTCTTTTAATGTCTTAGCCACTATATTACGGTTCTGAATTAAAATAACGCTAATTATTATATCAGACTTTAGACATTTTGTGCTATTATGTAAATAATATAACATATTTGCATTACAATCAACATTCATTACGAGAATTGCATTGCCACGTAAGCATTACTGCTAATATGGCAAGGCAGCAAACCAGCAACAGGTATTTGAGATGCTGCAAAAATGATACTAACTTTAAAGAATTCTGTTTTGTTTATATAATCTACAATTAACAATTAAAGAATGCATCCTACAATTATGTTTAGAAGATATTAAAATTCCAAAATGAAACAAAAAATATCTAGAAATATAAATATAGATTTTTGTGTCAGTATGAATACTGGTTTATCTAAAGTGTGTGCCTAGGTTTAGTGTATACTGGGTAAAATGAAACCTATGACTTTTGACATTATGAGGGGAACCCCAAATTTATATAAATTAGAATTGAGCTTAAATTTGACAAAGCTCCGTGAAACTACAACGCTATTACGAATTTGAAAACTAAATCATAATTTCTTTTGGTCAATAATTGCCGTTTTGACGTTCAAAGCAATCACCACGCCCATATATTTTTCTAAAGACTGTAATTTCCTTATTACTTTCAGACTGTGAATTAAAAACGCCATATATAATTATTAATATAAATCGCACCCTAAAAATAAATTAACAACAATGAAGTAACAATTGCGAACCAATTATTTTAATTTTTCATTGTTATTTCATAATTTTCTACCCCAACAAATAACAGTTTCATGTATTATATTTCTACAACATAATTCAAACAGACGTTAGTTTTTAAATTTAACTAAGTTAACACTACATACATTTTGTACATAGTATTTTTCTAGTATCAGTTATTTTTAGATTATTTTTTTAAATATATATAATTAAGGCAAGTTAGTTCACCCTAATTGTTTAATGGAACCAATTTAAAATAAACACGACGTTCAAAAACTTAATGGACCGTTTAAAACAGTTATTTAGTCTATTGGAAACTATGAAGCTTACTGGTTTGGTGAGACCAGTGGTTCCTAACTGATGTTTCGCGGAACGTCACAAATATGGATTAGCGAAAGTATAGAAATGAACCGTAAGTGAAAAAGCAATGCTTTATCAACACACGAAATTCACATTGCCGATTTGTTTTGAAAATTACAAAAATAGCGTTAAACTTTCGTTATTTTGAAAAGATTGAGCTTACCTTATATTACCATGCAGACACTTTAAAGCTTACAAAAACATTACTTAAACATACTTATTTTCTGATGATCCATTTTTATATATGTTAGCGAGACAACTGTTTTAAAACGTTTTACAAGAGGACATGCCGATTCAAGGGGCCAAACATCCCCTAGACCCAATTTTAATTCCGCTATGAGTAAGAGCGAGAGGGCATTATCCGTGCGCATGAGAGTGAGTGAAACATAAACCTTGATTACCTGATACCTGGAAAATGGCCGCCTGGTCAAGTTAGCAGGTAGGCAGACGATCATTATACATACTAACACAACTCAATCTTACACATTTTGTTCATCAGAAAATAAGTGATGTCTGCCGGTCCTGGGATCTCACTCTATCACTAAACTAGAAGCAACTAAAGAACGCTTCTTTGAAATTCGGTGGCTTATTGTGAACGGGCTTTATTAACTGAGTTAGTTACTTGTGTTATGCGTAACAATAATAAACAAACTTTGTTTATTTTCCCATATATCAAATTATTTAATAACACTATTTCAAATACATGAGAAAATAACTGACACAAGTTTTACGCTTTATCTGTACAGTGCATTGGATTCAATATTGATAGAGAACGTAACAATAAATAAAAAACATTACATAAACAATACAGTATTTTACCTTTTGTTAAGGTTCTCTCAATTAAAAGTTAATAATTATATCAGTTATGGATAATGTCACGTATCCTGACCCATCTGTATGTGTCGAAGTTCCAATGCCGAAACCCTAAGGGCGTCCGCACAGGGGGCAACTAGTTGCAAAACCCTAGCCCCGAATCTGCCCGAACCGAATGAGAATAGAACTGTGTTGTTAGTGAGAGAACGTTCGAACGTGTATACGGGTAAAAGAAAACACACGGTACGAACGAAACTAAACTGGTTTTGAGCACGTTTTCAGCGACTCTGTTACTCAATCGCAGGGCAAGCTTGGTTTCATGTGGTTGCATGCTTTTGATGTTGACATAATGAGCAAAAATGCGCACAAATACTATTCAAAAGTATTTAAATACAAATACGACACAACAAAATCAAAAGTTTGCAAACAGTCGAATGTTCTCGTGTCCAGCAGTTGCTCTCAGGCACTCCTCGAGTGGTCCATAAGTCCCTGTATCACCATTCTGAGAATAGGCACCTCTGTTCCTCTGTATGATGCCAGGGCTAATCGACAGTCTTATATTTAGCAGAAAGTATGACAATATTTTTTTCTGATACAAATTACTATTTTTCTGACAACTTAGGGCGGAAGAGTTAAACCACGGGCAAGATAAGAAAAGAATTTAGACTCTCGGCAAGAAACCAGCAATGTTGGCGTCAACCAAACAACAATGACCCTCCCTCAAAATATTGACGTAAATATTATTTTGTATTTCAAAAAAATGATAGATCTTTATCGAATGACAATGTTTTTTTTAACAAGGTTAACGTAAATTTGTAAGGTTCTTCCAAAAGATGTTGTAAATATTTTAAAATACCTGGAGATTTATATCTAAGACACAGTGACGGCTAAACGTCATGCTATTATGTCATGCAATTTAAGGCATATTTCTTAATATCGAAAGGAATATTAAGTAAACTATACAAAAAAGTAAAGTAAAAATTACTAGGTATAAGTTTCTAGTTTAAATGCAGAAGCGTATTAAGTTTGAAGGCGATCGCAAGCTAAATGTAATGGGGGACACTACAATCAAGTTTTTCGAAGTTATACTCTTTCTTCTTTCAATAAATTATAAGTTTCAGTAGCGATTTTTGTAAGTTTCATGTGTAATTTCACAACAATTTGTTGCTCTATTGTTACACTTAACATTTTTCCCCGATGGCACTGCATACTAAAGAGAAGGCTTTTGGCATTTGGCGCACACACACTTCTTCTGTAGCTGCGTTATTTAATAGCCACATCTCTCACATCTTCTTTGAAATAACATTTTCTTTCCGTCAGTCAAAATCAATTCTATCTACGTAGAATATGACAATATAATTAGCCAAACCATATGTCAAGAACTTATTGAAAAATCAAACATAGAAATCAGTAAGTATTATAATTTATTTTTTTATAAATATTAAATCTAAGAACACTGCGCAATTGGCCTTACTATTAATATCTTGTACATATTCCCAAGGCTGCTAAGTTGACAACAATATGCTTGTTGCAATCTATCGTAAATAATGACTTAAGAATTGATGCACATGAAAATATTATCACGTGACATTGAAATAAATATCTAATTAAAAGTTTTGTAATAGTAATATTAATTAGTTCCGTCATTGTTAATGAATATTTATATACTGATAATTGTTGGCCGATAAAGCTAACCGTACTAATTTAAATAATATGCACTTTAATATATTCCCTTAAAACAACTGGTATCTGTATGGTCTCTTTAATGATGAAACTAATTATTTTTATATTTTAATTTCAATATTTTGTTATGGAAGTGATACTACCATTGTTTTCTTGCCAATTGAGATTGAAATAAATAATTATATTAATGATTTGCCATATGGTGGGGGTAATGTTGTATCTAGATACAACATTTTATAATATTTTGTATCTAAATACAGATACGCAGTATTAGTTACATTTTTATATATTGCAAAAGTATCTAAATGCTATCTAAGATATATGTGAGAACATAATCGATTAAACAATTTTGGTTTTTCTGATTTAAATAACATATTAAACTAATATAACATAAATAAAAATCAAATGCTGTTTTTTGTTCATCGCATTTCTTGAGAACGGGTGGACTGATTTGGTTAATTTTTTTTAATAAGAAAAATTGGCAAATTCTGGAAAAATTGAAAATGCTTTCTATGAGATTTTTGCTATTATGTGCGCAAATATCGTTTAACAGATGATTGTCAAATTACGAATCAAATATATTTTCAGTTGAATTGTGAAAAAAATTATTAAAATTTGGAAAGTCAGCATTTGTCGGTTCAGTTAGTTTTATATATATTTAATGATATATTCTATAAGAAAAATTATGTAAAAATATGTCATGTTTCGGTAAATAATGAAACAAAAAACGTATCATGTTTATAAATATTATAACGAATGAAATTTCAGTAGAAATATATATCAACTAAAACATAGTAAATATTTTAATATTTTTATTCCCTATTTTCATTATTATTTTTAGATATCCGGTTTGACTATTAAGGTCTGTCCTTATTTATTTTTGTCGTAGATATTTCCGGTGACCTTTGTTGCAGTGCCTTAATTTCCAATAAGTTCCAAACCAGGTGTTCCAAAATAGTTTTAAAACTTTCGTTGTTCGAACGGTACCTATTATTATATACACATATTTTTGAATATTAAATTTAACATCATCCATCTCTTTTCTTTATTTATACTTGATATATACAACTCTCTCTTTCTGTCTCATGGACTCGTATATATTGTTATTAAAAAGAAATGAGAACTCAACTATTGTTGTCCTATAATAAGAAATCGTTGAAGATCGGATTAAAACCTAACTTAAAAAATAACAAAATATAGTACAAATTTACAAAATTTGAGACTAACCAATTTTAAAATACATCTACAGAAAAGTTAATTTATGTATTATCATATAATTCTCACTTATTACAATAATTAGTATATTATTGATAATTTTTAGGTAAAATGAAAGCTAATTAAAACAGTATTGTTCTAAGAAAAAAACATTAAAACTAAATACTTTTTAGTTGATGCATTGTTTAGTTATATTTGCATTTCTAACCTAATACATTATTTGTTTTCTTTACGGTTAGGTTTTACCAGGTATTTTTTCTCAGTATTTTCGTGGTTAAGGTGGTATGATACGAACGGACAGTCAATGTGAATGTCACGTTGCCTTTTACAAAAGATATGTCCCACTCCCTCTTAATTATTTTTAACCAAAATATAATATAAACTATACCGTTCAACAATCTTGAGGATAACTTAAAGAATATCTAAGATTAAAATAAATATCCTTGACAAATTTGTAAACACCTTGTGACAATTATACATCTACCACGAAATAGTAAAATCGGGAACTCTAAGAAAATTAGACAGTTAGATTAATTTCCTAGAGATAGCTCTAGTTAAATATTTATACATACTCCTACAAACATTTTATAATTCATTAGGTTTTATTTATGTAATACAGCAGAAGATTTAGATCAAGTAAAAAATGTTAAGTTGGACACCACTGCTTAACTGCTAACCCTCTTAATATTTAATTATCATGAAACATGTTTAAAATAATTCATATTACATCATAATCACAAATAAATATACCTGCTATAACAAGATTCATGACGTCATTGGCAATAAGCTTTATGACGTCATTTTATACAGGAAATTGTTATTTTAAAATATTTGAAATCTAATTATTTATTATTAACAGAGCCGTACTTATGAACTGTAGCTACAATTACGCTATAAGATAGGGCATCCCAAATTAAAAGTAGATCGCATTCACGCTCAGAAAGATATTTAAGATTTAAGTTTAAATGCGCCCGATCTATAGCGACGGCCCTGACTCTGGACCTGGATTATTGTGCTTGAATACAATGCATTTGGCATTTTATATCAATTACATATTAAACTTTTTGCGGGAGCCGGACAAATTACAGACTATTCTTTGTTTTAGTCACTATTTTGTATTTAACACTTGGAGACTTCATCTCTTCGGTGGTCAGGGCCGCATTGGGCGCAGTCAAAAACTAACAATAACAATACAAATAATAAAAACAGCGACAAAAGATTATATAACCACATTATACATACTTATACACCTTCAAATATAAAGAGAAAACAGAAAAACGTGGTAGTTATATTAAAATCAGAGATAAAAAAGTCACAATCAAATTTCGAAGCACTCTAACATCATAATGCGGGACTGGTTAGAACAAAATCTAAATTTGTACGATATCCAAGTGATCAGAATCCATATTCTATTAAATATTCAATCTATCTATGTATATCTATAAATAAAAATCTAAAAAATTTCAAAGACCACTACAATTTAATGTTAAGTACGCCACTGCTAACTATTACATATTAATACACTCATGTAATTACCGTAATAGTACCATTTTCTTCTTTAATTTGTTATTATAAATAATTGACTTTAATAATAATTACGTCATTTTAAAAACTAATCAAAATTATTGTTCAAGATATTGAATAATTAAATTCAAACATATCAAATCTATTAATAATTCAGTTTTAATATGATGGTACCATACATTTCATACATGTGCGCCTGCAGGTGTATAGGTAAATAGAGCTCTAGCTACAAACAAAATACAACTAAGAAGAATAAAATCAATGACAAATTTAAAACCGAAATAATTTGTAAGAAATATACACCCATAAATAATGATTTAAAAATATATATGATATATTGATATTAATGGCAAGCATTGGAGACAAGACTGTTTTGGGTAAAATTGTTGTATCTTTGACGTTCAAATTTGGGTTCTCGGCTATGAGGGATTTTCTAACAATGCTAGAGATTCAAAAATTGCAAAAATTGTGACGCTTATCACTGAATGATAACAAAATGATTAGATATTGTGTTGGACAGAAGGTGTATGTTCACGTGGTTGGTTAGTAGTAGTACACAATCCTCACATACTACATAAAAAAATAATATTGACTTCAAAGTATCTGACACCCTGTATATATATATATATATATATATATATATATATATATATATATATATATATATATATATATATATTAATTACCGGGGAATTTACTACAGGTATATTAATTAATCGATTTATGATTTTGTGTTAAATTAATTTGAGTGGGTGCCTAAGGCAGTTATCAAAATTCACATAAACCATACGATTTACAATTTAATAAATTCATTTGCCTTACAGCAGCGTAATTTGGAATATTATTTCATTAAAAACTAATATTTTAAATAAATTATATCACTGGCATCATATATGTTATATGTACAATATGGCAAACAATTTCTTGAAATACAATGCATATTTTAAATGGAGAACAAAGGTTGTTAGTTGATGTGTTAATATAAACAATAAGAAAAAGAACTGTAATATTAAACATTATTAATAATATGTATGTCATCATATGTATACAATGCAAGCAAAATATCAAATCGTAAATGAAGTACATATGTTCACAACGACCTGTGTACTTGCTGCATCGGCTGACACCTCCCCTCTCTCCCCACTTTATTCTCTTGGTCGTTACAAAAACTCAACAAGGTACGTAGCAATCCAACACCTCACCAAAACCTTCAAATGCAAATGCAAAGAAATTTATGTATTTTTTCATTTTTCATAGCGACTGTACAAAAATGATTATTAACGGTGGTATTTATAGATATTATTTCACATTATTAACACAACTAAATTATTTATTTATTTATTATTTCTTAAGGTCGGTATTCTTCTACTTTTTCTACTAATTAATAATAACTATTCTTCTACTAATCAATATTTGTCTTTTTAGTAGAAATCTTGTGAGAAATGCAGTAAATGAAAAGCATATAAGAGCACTATTGGCAAATTCATATGATTTTTAGATAGTACCAACCTTCAAACGATATGTGCCAAAATTTCATGACATTTCAAGCATTAGTTTACGAGTTACAGTGATTTTAGCGAAAAACCTTAATTTCTTGTCTTGATAAAGCATTGCATTTTAATGGGAAACAATGGATTGACATGTATTACGCGACCTCGGTAGTGGAGAAGAACAAATATGTAAATATATGGTACCGAAGAGAAAAGGGAAGATGGAATGACCAAGTAAAGTAAGAATCGAAGGAGATGGGTATTGCGAATCCGATGAGGAAGGCAGTCAATAGGAAAGAGACGGATTATATAGTTAAAAAAAGATATTTTCCAAAATGGATGCTCTAATATAATAGATATTAGAACGCCAAAAGCTGTTTGTAGGCTACAGTTGAATAATATTATTGAATAATAATTCCATGAACAAACTGATTCGAAGCGATAATAATTAATTGACAGTTGACTCAAATTTGCATATGTGAAGTTTATTAATTATACATACATACAAACAAACAAACACAAATAAACTCATGATTTAAGTACCGTTACCAAACACAAGCATCTGGACCATTTCGTAATGTGTATCCTACTCGCATTTTACGGCTGATTGTGGTACAGTGTAAAGTTTAATAGTCGAAAACACCAAATTATTTTGGACCAAAATAACTCAATTAAATTTATTATAGTACTGATGTTTTTCTTCTAATTAAATAACATGAAATTATCTTATAATTCATATTAATAGCGTTATCTATTTTTAAAAAATGTTGCACTTGTTTTGCACTTTTTTAAAGTTTCGGTACAGTGCAGTTATTTTTGTGCTCTATTGTAACTTAGTAAATAAATGTTCTTATTCTTAAGTGGAGTTATCCACGTTTTCGTGTAATTACAAGTCATTTTATTTTATCTTAAAAGTGGTACATCTGATTCAATATCTGACAACCATTTCCTTAATTCGGTTCATAATTTGATGTATAAAATGCCAATAACCCAAAACCCGGCTGTCCAAAGAAAATGTAAAATGTAGATTTTAAATCAGCGTTGAATTTTACTATAGGATCCGTTTGAATTTTCTAAATCGGTGTCTTGTTTAATTTTTGACAAAAAAAATTAAGTTTTTTAATGTGGTTAAGGTAGAATTTCCCGCTAATTCCAAATCTTGCAGCCATTTTCAAATCGGTCAAAAAAATAAATTGCAGATTTTAGCAGAATTTTACTATAGAATTCGTTTGAATTTGAGTATAATATTTTTGAAAATTATACTTTAAAATAATGTTTTTTTCCGCGGCGAAAATTATACTTTTTTCAGCGACGAAAATTATACTTTTTTGCGGCGAATATATTATTTATATTATTATTTTTATTATAAAAATAACATAAAAATTCCAAATATGGCAGCCATTTTCAAATCGATCAATCCGTTTATTATTTAGCCTTTAACCGTTGCAACGTTGTAATCCGCACAGTAAGTGTAGCACCTACCTTACAATGTATATTATTGTCAGTGAGGATTGTTATCGTATATATAATTGCTCAATATCATCCCCTTAAGGCTTTGCACCTTGCTACCAAACACCCTATATAATTTTTTTTTAAGATGAAGAAAACTATAATTAAAAGATTAAATAAGAATAATTCTACCATTATTACTGTAATTTAATCAATTTTCATTACAATAACATTTAGGTTTATTTTCAATGTTGATTTTATTTTATTTCTTGCTTCATTTGTCGCCCACCTTTTGGTCGTAATGCTACTGAAATTTAATTAAGCAAACACATAGAAAAGAAGTATAATCCTTTGCTAGAATATTTCAAGTACCACACAGATGTTTCACCAGTCATTTATACTCGTATATAAAACTCTGTATCTCAAAATGAAAAAATGGTTGTACCACTATTGAAATAAGGCCTTCATATATTGTTACATAATTCCATCCTTCAGCCGGCTACGCAATATATATACACAACCAATCTGTTGACAAAAAGTGAACCATACGAATGTTAAAGTTATATAATACTTCCGTTTAATTACTTAATAACGCAATAAAGTTTTTAACAAAAAGTTTTGAAGGGTTTCGAAGTTGTACAAGTGTCTATAGTTTTTATTATAATCTTTTATATTATTTAAAATTTAATAGGGTGCTATACTCTTGAAATTAACAGCTTAATTAATATATTATTAGAAAAATGCACTCACACATAAACTATTATAAACATTTATGATTTAATTAAAATTTCCTTCTAAATATGGATGTGGCAAATAATATATTCGGTAAGATAAAACCGGAAATAAATTGGTTTCCCTGATCACTGTTGCATCATAAATTAAATCCATAAAATTATCATTTCATATCCAGAACTCGCATAAAGTTTTTTCGAGAAGTACGATTTTCTACGGTAAGCAGAATAGCGAAGGAAACATATCTGTTATTAATATCGAAATACATAAAAGAAATTATTTGCTAATATACCCTCTTGTGTAGTTACAACTATCCATTCAACTACGTTGCAGACCGTTTATAATGCAAAATGTTTATTGAAATTATCAGCTATGTGTTTGTTAACATAATTGCGTTATTTTTATTTATATGAAAATAATGATTCTTAACCTTCAACAAGTAATATTTGATAAGCACTGGTTTCTCCCTCTATTTTGTAAATGGTTAAAAATGTTAGTGTGAAAGAGACAAAAAATAAATTCACACATTCGTAATTATTGATAGTTATTAAAAACACGTTCGCAAATTAAATGGAGCGGATAAACAAATATTTTGAATTTTTATTTTAATTTTAATGTAAATACATGATAATAACATATAAACATAAGAAAAAAGTTTAAAAAATAAAACTTACTAATATGTACTACTCAATTTGTTGTAAAATATATTTCAGACACGTTTTTAACTGTAAAGTTAAAACTTCTCACAGTGAGAAAATGAAATACATCAAATTAAATAATATATATGTATAATGAATATAAATTAGATATTTACGAAGGCATAATAAGTCGGAATGAGTTAGACACTTAATAATACTATGAAAGGAACTCAGATGGACACTTAAAAACAATATAGTAAACTATAAATAAAAATAATAATTGTGGACACTTTTTTGAATGTTGATTTGAATATTAATAATCTCTCGGCACTATATGCTAATTAATTGCAATCAGATATATGTATAAAAACAACTAGATTGTATATATTATATAGATGTTTGCTAATATTAACTGTAAATAATTTATAATATTGATAAAACAAAATAACTCGGATTCTGACAGTGATTCACAACCTTTTGGAAGTCAGGGAACGAGCACCTGGCCAAGAAAATCAACTTTATCTACATCGATCTCAAGAATGGGGTAGCATAGCTACTAGTCAGAGATTTTAACGCAAACAAGAATCGTTGACGTAACGATCTCTGCTATACACCAATCGACTGTCACATGACGTATTCGAATCGTTTAAAGAAACATATGTATCTTTAATACACAAATTACATTTCTACAGCCCAACTAGTGCTATATATAATTTTTTAAATTTGTGAATGAAATCTATAAAAAAAAGTTGAACATCTGTCATGAAAACTGATATTTTAAAAACACTTTTTTGTTATAAATGAACAAAGAAGGGATTCTTAAAAATGAACAAAACTAAACACCTCCGGTTAAAGAATAACATAGCTAGGGAGACAGTATTTTTCGTACATTACGTGAGCCAGATATCACATTATAATTCCGTGTATAAAAATAATATTTTTTAAATTTCATCTGGATCTGTTTTTGTGAGATATAAAATCAAACACTTTATCAGGTTGATAATTTTTCAGTTTACGTAAATAGTATAGTTCTAGGGTGTATCAATTCACACATTCACACGTTCTAATTACATTTACCTATAAATCTAGTTAAGTTTAAGTCAGAATTGTCAGCATAAACTTCACTTTAAGGAAAACCCAAAAAAAAATAAGAATCGCAAATGTCAGATTTGACGTTTCTATATAAAACAGTAATGGCGGCATATTTAGCCTTCTATTTCTAAATTAAGTTCCTGCTTCCTCAAATATGTCTATATAAACGTTAAAAATAAATTCATATTATCATAAAACATATCATATTACTTACGTAGTCTCTATAAATTCATATCCTCTAAAAACCAGTTTTAAAATATAGCTTGTAACTTCGCTTTGTTCTTTAATTTAGCTCTAGTTATTTAGCATAATTTTTACATTAAAATAATAAAGAAGACTGCACCCAAATTAGTATATATCAAAACAATACAGGAAGCACGCAATATATTTAAAAAGCTTGCTAAATAATTAATACAGCACTCACGATAATATCATGCCACAATTTCACTTTTAACCAGTGTTATTACACTCATATATATTTTTCATTATGTAAATGTTAAAACCAAGACTAGCTCGTTCATATTTTTTGAAGAATGGAACAAAAACTAATATACTACAATATGATTGAAAGAATAGAATTCAGTATTCGTTGCGCAGTCATTGAAATTGTTATAAAATAAGAAATGGCATCATAAATAAGGGTGTAAATGCACTTTAGTTAAGTTTTGAAAGAGAACTGATTATTTTTTATGAGAACTTTTTCATAAGTGCGCTATTTTAGTTGTATGCAATTTTGACAGATCATATTTAACAAAAGTGAAGAATAAACAGTAATTACTGAAAAAATTATGGGGTGGTTTGAAGGAGATGAGCTAAACAACTATATTTTTCGCCTCTCCGCCAAATGTAGACAATTATACTAGCGTAATATTTCATACATTTTATTTTCAATGAAAACTACGAAATATTCTTGTTAGCTTATTCCCAAATATTAATCTAAGGCCTCCAGCATACGTCTCATTCATCCGTAAATAATAAATAAAATTTAATAAAAAATATATAAAACTTTGACGTGATTTTTTTTGAATTTACTAAATATTCGTATTTATAATTTGCTGTATCCTGCTTATATTTTTAAAAGTTCTTATCCACAAAACTTGCTTCTAATTAAACAATTTTTATACCGGATATTATTACAATATATTTTCACAATAAGTTTACAGTTTTAATCAGGCTACTTAGCTGAATAAATTTATACAGGCAAATCAAGACAATTGAAAGATTGGATTGAAGCTATAATAATAACTCGGAAAATACTAAACTGTAACTCAGTAAAAAATTTTACGTAAATATAACAAACTTTAAAGATAAATTCTACATAAATGGTTTTAGTGGGAATATACTTAGTGTAACTATTTTTAACTTTAATATTGGGTTATAAGCAACCAATATCAAGAAATTAATCAAATCAAATAAGATATAACCAACGAAAAGCAAATAAAAATAATATTTGTTCAACTATCTTTAATACATGCAATCTTAAATAATCTGAAGATATTGGCATTAGTTTGTTTGTATTTAACTTTTTATTATAGAAGACTATTAACACCTGGCTATATCTCTTATTTCTCGTAAGCATAATTGCATTTGCATCTTACTTTGTACATTATACTTTAAGAAGAATACATTATGATATGTAATTCAAAATGTATATGTAAAATTATTATGGCTTTCTTATTTAAAAGTCTATTTCTGACGTATTCATATTTTAGTGTCAATAAAAGAACGAATTTTTAAGAGTTGTTTAATAGTATTTTATTGCGAAAAACGATTGAGACATTAACATTATTGAAGTAGAATTGAATTACAAATTTAAAAAGCGATTCTCAGTTCACAAGGTTTTTAAAATTTAAATATGTAAATATTATTTCTAACCTAAAACAAAAAGTGTTGAATCTTTGCTCTTAGTTAACTGACACTACATAAAAAAGAGATACAAAAATCTATACCGAGAAGATAAAATGAGCCGTATATATGGAGAATAGCACCATATAAACCACAGATATAAGCAAAAAAACCCATAAAATGTATAATATATGACGTAGCGAAAACTCAAGTCATCATTTTACAAACCAAAGAACTTGTGTTTTATAAAAATTTAAATATATAACTTTAAGAAACAAAATAAAATACTTAATTAAAAAATATAAATAATAATAAACAATTTCTTACCACTAATTCTTCTCATTTTGTATAATATATAATATAAAACATAACACTAAAACATAACACAAATGCAATACAACCACTTGAGATTTCACAAATGCATACAATAAATGTTTTAAATAATAAAACCTCTTATAAAATTATAAAATACATTGTGTATTTTTATAATTAATAATATATTGTTTACGTTTTATTATATTTATAATACAACTGCACTATATTAACTAATTAATTAAATACAACAATTAATAAGAACAGATGTCTAAAAATGCTTTCCTCACAGACGTCAACAATCTATTACAGCTAAAGCCATGACTTTGATGTTAGTTTACAAGTTTGTCCGCTATGGCGCGCATGTACTTTGGACGAATTTATTTTACACGTAGGGGGAGTTCCATGATATATTACAGTGAAATGAAATTTCAGTGCTTGAAGTGGAAAAATATTATATTTAAAATTATTTTAACAAATACGATTGTCTTATAGATTCATTTTATTGTACTTGACATTATCGGCATCATGTTTAAAATATTGAAATATCCACAGGTTGTTGCTAACATGATCAAAAAAGAGAAACATTTACAGAACTGTCTTTAAACAGATTTCCTTCGTAGGAAGATTGAGACAACAATTGGAAACATTGAACAAGCAGAGGCGATGCTAACAATTTTGTCTAAAGACAGTCTTCTAGTAAGAATGTGCGATTCCATGGTTCCTACTGAATACGCAGACTGTCCAATATAAAGTTTGTAGACCTTTAAGTTTTCTTTATATAAAACCCGGGCAACACCACTCATTTCAGCTAATACTTTAAAGTCATTTAAAGAAATTTAATATACTATAGTAATTATCAATATCTGTTAGAAAGAGATAGCATGTAACTTACGTTTTAAAGAAAGAGACAACGGTAATACTAAATGAAAATGATTTACTTAAAATCCAATTAGAATAGTATATGAAAAGGATCAGATTACATAAAATTAGTAACAGTCTGATGCGTTTAGCTAATATAGCTGAAATAAAATTACTGACAATGTAACGAATTGAAAACTATTATACTCTTATATTGAATCACGAATAATTGAATTGATATATTGAATTGAAACTTTACTATATAAATACGCCTGAGAAAATGAAATAGGCAACTTAAGTAACAGATATTTATTACAGGAAATATAAAAAGTGATATAATTAATATTTTAAATACATTTTCGTTAACAGCTTATTAAACTATCTTCCTTTAATTAAAATAAAGAATATCTTATTTGCATTTTATTAATTACAACATTGTATACTGTCAAATTTTACTTTGAAATATGACTCATAAAAAAATCAAATATATTTTGTAATAATTCTAGTAGAGTTTGTTCTAAATTAATCAACAAGTATATTTTTGCAACATTGAATTTCCTGTTGAATGAAGTTTTTTTACAACTATTAAAATCCTGTTGCGTAAAAAAGTAAACAAAAAACACCCAGATGTTATTTGATATTATAAGAAAATAATATGTTATGATGTATGACCTTTAAATGGTGAATTGCTATTGTTAAGAGAAGAACATTTTATTGTCTTCTATAATATTCTAAATTAATTTTAAAAAAAGGCATCTCAGGTCCTGATATATACAACTTCATACATGGTAAAAAAAATTGATCGAGGCGTTTAAAACATTTTTTCGACCATTTTTTTGCAGTGTAGCTTAATTTTATCTAAAACAGTGTTTCCAAAAAGCATGTAATATTAAAAACCGTCAAGTTTAATCTTTTTTGAAAATATCTTATAATGGAAATGGAAATATACCCAATTTTATTTATAATAAGTAATTTCAACAGCAACATTTCCGTCAAGGCCATACATCATGATATTTTCCGTTATTAAAAATATATCAGTAATATTCTCAGCACAGCATCTTGCTCATATCTTTAATAAATAAATAAATAGCTGTGATGTTCATAAACGCATGTGGTGGACATATTTAAGACGGTACTCAATTAAGGAGACTGCTGGTAAAAACTAGATAGTCCGCGGGCCGTAGTTTGGGAACCATGCATTTAGAACAATCTGCGACTATTGACAAGAGCGTTTTTTTTATATTATTAATAATATTGATAGCAAAAGCTGTACATAGCATACAATGCGTTGCGTTTACCACTGATAAAATAAAAAGTAATATTCTAGTAGTATATCCATCCGAGTACCGACCGGTATATGGTATATATGTATACCACAGAAAGCTGAAACCTGTTGCTTTTGTTTTTAAATGTGAAGGAAAAATTCTATTAAATTAAACTAGAATACCTCTCTGGGGAAGTAAGTACAGCTTGTCGGATAGAGTCGAAGAATATCTACTATGTCGAGGAGGCTCTTTACTTGTGTACTACACCGCTGCATAATAAGTTTATGATTATTTATTACAAGTAATCGAGTAATCGTATTAGAGCATATATATATATGGAGAGAGAATGCTGTACCTGAAAGTGTGTCCAAAATGTGTGCGAGAGAGAAAAGTATATGTTCCTAACTGTTCTCTATGCGCATGCGTCGAAAGTAACAGTTGTCAAGTCAGAGCTGTCTAGATGTAATACGTGACAGTTGTTAAATATGACATTATATTGATGTAGAATAATGTAGATATGTATAAATATAAACTATATATCCCAGTAAACATTTTGGAGTAACTTTGACATCATATTGAAGATGCGTCATGATTTTTTTGTCATAAAAGAGTTTATTTATAGTTCAGTTTCTCACATTTTTTCATATAAAATATCTACCTTATCGGCTACAAATGGCGAAATTACTCCACCTGTCGGAATACAAATGAAGATAAAGTTGTTGCGAACTATAATTGAAGTGAAATAGTGATAGAAACGTCACTAAATAGGGCACTTCACCAAATTGTTTACTGTGATATATAACTAAAAACGTGAGTTCTGTCCACTCCAAATATGAACTGTGTGTCCGTTATCTCGACATCTATAGCGTTCATGAGTATATGTTTTCACTGAACGGTCACTGTTTTACCGACAGACGATCTTTGTACCAAATAAAGAAATATAATTTCTTTACATATTTAATATTTATTATATCTTAATAGAATATGAATATTTATTATATCTAGACAGTTGTCTCTTTTGACGCATGCGTATAGAGAACAAATAGAAACATATACCTTTCTCTCTCGCACATATTTTGGACACACTTTTAATCTATAGGAAATATAGACTATTCAAGTAATCCAAGAAATGAAACAACCAAACCTTGCTCTGATTTAGAAATCAAAGCCAACGATATTACATCTTGTCACGTCTTGTCACACTTTAGGACCCTGTTGCAGAGGCGTAATTAATAGATGTCCCCTAAACGATGTCAACACAAACTACGTGACATATTAAACGAACAACCCTTCACAAAAAGAAAATACATTTTTCCCGAGCAGCTTATATATTTCCTTTACAATAGAAAATTGAAATGTGACATGTGACAGATATGTATAACAATAAGAACAAACAATATGTATTTGGAAAATGAAATTAAATATTTTCTTATATTAAATAGTTTTAGCGGACAATAAATTTATGATTTCATTGTTTTCAATTTGCTTTTCATGCTCCCTTTGTGCTAGAAATTTTTCCGTGCTGATTCTTTGCTCGTCTTCTTCTATATTCAACAATTTTAGAATATCCTTCTTAGTCTCATCATTTATTTTCCTCATCTTCGTAATCCTTTCGTTAAATTCCGCTGTTTTAAGAACTTCATCCTTTCGAAGCTCCGCTGCGTATCTGCGAGCCTCCCCCGCTAAATCTACAACAGGCGGTGTTTCCTTCATCTTCGGTTTGAGTTTCTGTTTTGGTTTTGGGAGTGGAGTAAATTTTGGAGTAGGTTTTTCTAACGCAGTTGCTGATTCTGTTTTCAAAGGCCTCTTCCCTGAATGGAGTCTTTCAGAAATTGATTGAATCTTAGAATGTAAAGATGTTTTTGATCCACTTTGGATAACACCACCTGGTCCATCCGTCGTTGAAGATTTGATGATTATTTTTGAGTTGTTCCCCGATTTATTCACACCACTTACAGAAGCCACCCGAGCGGATTTTGACGTTAAAGGTTTTACAACTTTGGATCCTTGACCAGGAGATTTCTTAGTCACTTGCTTTCCATAGAAGGAAGCTAAAGTCTTCTCGGGATACTTCTTCTTATCTGCATCTTGTGATTTATCCACCTGTTTAACTGTTTTCAAAGATTTTGTTTTCTTTAACGGTAATTTAAAGGTTGATCTTCGTAGAAAGTTTGGTTTTTTGGAACCCCCTGCAACTGCCAACATTTGCATTTCAGTTACTTTATTTAACTCTTCTAAAGATTGGTAGGCACTTAGGGTTGGTGTGTGGCTTAGGATATGTCTCTTATGTGCAGCCGTGACATAAGAATTCATCTTCTTGATAACTTCCGTCAGGAATTGTTTCCCGGGACCCACAATTGTATCTATCGTTGTTTTTAGACTACCGGAGTGGTGGGCATTGGCATTGGAAGCAGCTTTCTCTTTGGCTATGGATGATTGTCCAAGACGATGGTTAATGGAATGTGCTAGAGATGGTTTGTATGAATAGGAATGTATATTGTCCCTTCCCGCTAAAAACAAATCAGACTTTACTAATACGTTATCATTTCAATTTGATCCATTTTCGGCATACGATATTTTGTATATTAGTGACCCAGTAAACATTTTGGAGCCATTTGAAGATACGTATGACTTTTTTATCATGAAAGAGTTCAGTTTCTCACAGTCTTTCATATGAAATGTCTATTTTATCGGCTGCAAATAGGAAAACTACTTCACCTGTCGGAATACCAATGAATATAAAGTTGTTGCGAACTATAATTGAAGTGCAATAGTGATAGAAACGTCACAAAACGAGACACTTCACCAAATTTTACTGGGTATGAAAGATGGTTTGAGAAGACACGTGCCTAATGTGGATCATTTTGTGAGAAACCCCCACGAGCGTTAATAACAAGGTAAGATGAGAAGTTAAAAGTAGTTCATATGTCAGGAAGCCAAACAAACAAAACTCACCAATATTTACCGGGTGTTTCACATTGGAAGTTACGGCATCCAACTTTTTCATTGTGGTATATATCGAATTAGCACACTTTATCATGATGGAAATTTGCTATTTTAATGTTTATTAGTAAACCATTGGATTTCGACGTCACTATATGTACTGTGATCTACATACGTCGGATACTTGCGTTTTTGGGAGCAAAACAATGAGAGGAAGGAAGGCAGTATATGTACAGTGGAGTATTATTAAACAGTTGAAAGTTCAACTCATGATTAAGTATAATAATGAGAAACAACTCGATTACACCCTACTGAAAATGTCGGCATCGAAAGTCGTCGGTTACCGTATGAGACAGACTTTGGCGTCGAAAAAATGTGTGACCACTCATAGAGCCACTCTGAAATCGTGTGGAAAAAATTTGTATCAACCTGTAGATTTCAGCGCGACTTTCAAATCGACAGAGTGCGTGTGAATTTATATGATGCACTGTAGCTTGAAGTAGTTGTTCACTAGATGCATTTAACGCAAGATTTTTATAAAACTTTGCTTAATTATTCTTTGATTAAACATATATCATTTTAAAATTGACCAGGCCTTTTTATAAGAACAAATTCTAAATTTAATAATTTTAACACGGGCTCTTATGGAGAAAACAAATTTTGATGAGAATTTTTTGTTTAATGAAATTTGATATGTTATTAATATCGTAATCACACATCATATAAAAAAAGAAAATTATTGACCATGTCGTTATCGAGATATTATTAATTAAAATGGTAATTTTTCTATTAGCGCTAGAGATAAAATGAACAATAGTGGTGATGTGGCAACAGCGCTTTCATATTGCTACCAAATAAGCGCGGTATTTGGTTATGTCTGCAATGTATTACAACTATTAACTATCGGCGTAGTTGCCACTATTATTTCTGTATTACTATGGATGAGTTTAATTTCGCTTTGGCTTTCTTATATTTTAAGTGTACTCAGCTATTGAACAACTACCTTATCGATCTCGGCAACCCTACGGTGTTTGCATTATTGGTGTATAAATAGGCTTTATTAAGGTATATTTACCATAAGGTTTAGTATTGCTAGACCCGGATGAAGTGCTAGACACATCTGATGAGTCACTAGAGGATTGTAATTCATTAAGTTTATAAATTTTATTATCTTGTCTTTCAACGTTTGAAATATTGGAGTTTTGCATTTTCCTAAACTTATAAAATAAAAACTAATAAAAACAGTACTAATAATATAAATAAAAATCTAATAATTTTAAACAATTCTTTTGTTTTATGAATATGTGGGCTTGCTAAGTTGCTGAAATAAAAGCAAATTTTCACATCAGGGCCGCAGATAGATTGGGGCGACAGCATAAAGGGGTAATGCCCTAATGTAAATATTTAAAACTAATACAGCTCTAGCTAAATCCGATTCTGGTTACAACCTAACACCAATTTTATTCTAATCTATGTGAATAAAAATTAAATGCTGATCGGTGGTAAGCGCATCACTTGAGAACGGCCGAACCAATTTGGCAATTTTGTTTTTAAATATTCGTAATAGTCTGAATAAAGTTTTAAGGAAAGAAAAATTAGAAAATTTGCCCGCAAACTTAAAAATTTTTGGAAAAATTGACAGTGTTTTTTCTATGGAATTTTTGATAATATGTACGCAAGTGTAGTTTGGTGACTAATTGGCAAATTGTGAATCAAGGTAATAGTGACGACTGACGAAGAATTGATTCAGTTGAATTGTGAAAAAAATTATTGAAATTTGGACAGAACAACGCCTGTCGGGTCGACTAGTCTATAATATTATTAAAATATTTACTAATTTTTATTTCTAATCTCCATAATGTTGCCATAGAAGTGTCCCAGTCGCTGATTTTAAATTTAATGCTTACACATATCGACCATCCAGTTCATTAATAAGACATCTCTAAATGTTGAGGTTTTGAGATAACGACAAAAACAATATTTGAGTTATATGAATTCCAGCGGTATTCGATAACTATATCTGCTTTGTAACTATGTTTGCTTGCATTTATGAGCTATCTATAAGTTTTCTTATGTATTTCCGACATAAAATTAATCTCAAAAATATAGAATCTAAAACGTTAAATATTTTATGTTAAATAAACGTAACTGTATAGTGTTTAACCTTAAATGTAAGTTTCAGATTGTGAAATCATATGTTGTGCGTCAGTAATATACTTTATTTAATATAAATTATTATATTTAAAATAGTTAATTTTATTTTTATATATTTAACAAGATAAAGCTTAATTTTCACAGGTTAAAACTTTAAATTAACAGTAAGGATCAGTGAATCGGAATGGGATTTAATAATTTGTATCAAATATATGCTTTTTCGCTATAGAATTATGTATGATTGTGTTTTACCGGGCATCACCGGCTGTCTTTGGTGGAACTCTTATGTATAGAGCATAGTAACATAGTAAGACATTTTTCTAGATATAAATATAATGGTCTTTAATGTTAAATAATTTATTATTTGTGTAATTCAAGTCCCGAAACGTAAATATTACATAACATATGATAACGAAAGGAAACCTAATAATTTATGTAACAATACACAATATATTTTATTGTAAAATATACGTAACTATGTTACTTGTACATAATTATACTTTGCCTACAATTTGAGGTTAATGAGACAAATAATTTAAATCAAATTACAGAAATCGCAAATTAATTAGAATCACTGTTCCGGCGAAATCTTAAAATTATAATTAAAAACTAATCAGTTGAATTCAAAAGTGGTATATATTTAATTATTGGTTTATAATTATCAAAACTTTATTAATTGATAATCAATTATTAATGCCTCATTAAAATAAAGGAAACGAGTAACTATTAATGATGAAAGTGTATCAATGAAATGAAAAAAACTTACCTTAATTGTAAACCAGTTTACGATATTCCAAAATTCAAGTGATCGAAGTTGTGTTAACACTTTCAAACAATAAATTTCACATATAAAACATTTAATATCCACCACTTTAATACTTTAAATGAATATCTTTATAAATTAATCGATATAACCCAAATGTCAAAAAAATATATATATATATAACCTATAGTATAACTATATTTAATAAACACTTTTAAAATACATATTTCACGTATAATTTATATTACTAATTAATATTTTATAAATTAACAACATAATTATTATATTATTGTAATATTAATTGCTATAAATTTCATTTAAAAATAATATATTTTTTAAATTATTATTTCAAAGTTTTTTTAAACATAGTTCTACAATTGTAGACAGTATCGATTGGTTCATGAAATAGTAGGGGAAATGTAGTAAAAGTAGTAGTAGTAGGGATAGAAAATAGTTTAGGTTTTCTCTACTAGAGGCGCCACTTATTACAACAAAATTAAATACCCTAATACTAAAAATAAAATATTTACTGAGTTTAAGTAACTGATATATTACCACTTTTCTTTGTCACATTCCAAATTAAATAAATTAATCTTAGATAAATATTTAACATTTTTTTACTTACTTTTTTTTTTAATAATATTTCACTGTGTTAAGAAAGCTAAAATCAAATCTTTCATATTCCTACTTGACACAATAGTTTTATAAAATAACAGCAGTATACCCGTCCAACTTTGGAAAGTAATAAGCTAAAAAAAATTACCACCGGAAATAAGTTAAGTGGGTTGTGAACCATAACTGAATCTATAAAACAGTTGTCCTTCAGAACTCAGTGAACATCATATTGAAAATGCGTATGACTTTTTTGTCATAAAGGAGTTCATTTACAGTTCAGTTTCGCATATGAAATGTCTATTTTATCGGCTACAAATGACGAAACCACTCGATCTGTCGGAATATAAATGGAGATAAAGTTGTTGCGAACTATAATTGAAGTGAAATAGTGGTAGAAACGTCACAAAAAGGAACACTTTACCAAATTGTTGATATAGGTAAAACTTCGTTCACTTTTAGATATTTCCCAGTAAACAATTTGGTGAAGTGCCCTATTTAGTGACGTTTCTATCACTATTTCACTTCAATTATAGTTCGCATCAACTTTATCTTCATTTGTATTCCGATAGATGGAGTAATTTCGCCATCTGTAGCCGATAAAGTAGACATTTTATATGAAAAAAATGTGAGAAACTGAACTATAAATGAACTCTTTCATGACAAAAAAATCATACACATCTTCAATATGATGTCAAAGTGACTCCAAAATGTTTACTGGGTTGAAACGATAAAAACGTCAATATACATATTAAAACCTTTATTACAATTAAAAAACGACCCCTAATAAATGAGTTCACAGGCCCATTGAAACAATGGCAAATATTGGATTGCACAACTGTTAAAATAAACGCTATAATTAATGACATAGAAGACACAAACCCTCATGAGGTCATCTCCAATTAACCTTAAATAAAATATCTGAAAGTCAACTATACCGATGTCAGTTTCAATACATAATTACTAAAGATAGATTCTAACCTAATTCAATTATTACTGGCAGTGTTCAATATCTATACTCGTTCTAAACAAGAACACGTGTGTACGATATTAAATTACACGTTTATAAAAAAAACCTCATTGAAAAGTATCACGTTAAGATTAGACTTTAGAGACTGCATAGTGATCCTGGTCCTTTCCCGCAAGCCGCGGTGGAGCACGAAACATTTATTAGTCAGCTCAACAAATCCATCTTGTGTTGGTATGCCGTCTGTTCTTGAAATGAATGTTTTAAGTGCATGTTACACGATCAGACATGATCCAGATTCAGACTCGATTTATTTTCAATTTTTTATTACACTTCAGTTTTATTCACCTTTCTAAGATTAAATGCGAGATCAGCGGACGATCATATGTGGCCGCAACACTTGCAAAAAGTCTGCCTTAAGACAAAATTATTATTATGTGCGGCAGAAAATATTCATGCAAATAACTACTTGTAAAAATGCTAAGATCTGTTTTGGTATTCGATACGATCCTGGCCCAAATTTATCAGCAGCTATTAAACAAAAAATCACTAACAACATTTTTCAAATTAGTAAAAGAAACACATCATCATAAACTTTTATTTTAAACTAATTACAAACAAAATAAAAATACTTTCAAAATTTATGTCTATTTTTATTTTTAAAAATCTAAAGTACTTATCCTATTACAACAAAACACTTGAAAAAAAGAACTTAATTTTTTTCTTAAATCTTTTAAAAGTTTATTTTAAGCAACTAAAACTAAATATTATAAAAATAGATTTTAAAATATAAATGCATGCTTTCAATTATAGTTACTATAAATACGTTTTAAATATTATTTTGTATTTTGTTGATGGAAATGATATTTGTCATTTGAAATGTAGTAGCATTTATGTCATATTGATTTAAAGTTAAACATCCTATCGTCTATCGTTGACAAGAATAGCCGAAACCGAACACCCAACCGCAGGTTTCAATAACAATTAAAAATTTGTTCAGCATTTACTTTTATAAGTTAAAGAGAAACCTAAAGAGTTGCCTAACGTGTAACTAAAGAAAGCGAGAGAAATATTACCCGCCTGAAAGAATTAGTATAATATTTGTGGTAAGAGCAACACATGTGTCACTCAAGTAAATATATTTTATTTAAACCAAATATTACTTTGAAATTATATTTTTAATTCTCTAGTAGCGCAAGTCATGTAATAATAGTTGCATAATTTGCAGGCGTCGCGTTTTAATAATTCTCTTTAAATATTAATCCATAGCAGAATCTGTATGTTTACTCGTATACAAGTGTTATTGCCAGCCGCCGACTACATTTTAGCGATTTGGCTTGCCTTCACTCCCACGTTTCATTCAAAAATCCTATGCGTTACGGCTTTTCGTGCTGAATAATCGACGCTTACCTTAAGAATGCACCTTAAACTCAAGACAGTCATAAAAACGACCATAAGATTTCTATTTATCTATATCATGTACACATTTATGAATAATAAATGTCTTATAATTAATTATTACACAGGTATTATTGATAACACAATGGATCAAAGCATTCTTTGGGTTCGATCCCCAAACAAGAGTTAAGTTTTCTATATATATATATTTATATATATATATATAATCATAATCTTATTAGGCAGCGAGGCCACAACACCATAAATACTGCCAACATTTGAAATTTGTTTAGTAATTTATTTGTAAATAAAATCTTGAAAATTGAAATTAAACGCAGTTTTATTAGTAAATAAGATATTGTTTCCTTTGTTCGAAATTTAAATTAACAAAAAACTGGTAATTTATTAAATTTATAGAAGTGACGACGCAGTGGTTGAATGCAATGATACTTGACGCCAGATATAACTGACTCGGGTTCGAAACCTGAACCAGATATAGTTATAATCAAATGAAATTAACCACGTATGTACATAATCCATAACTTATTAGGCAGCGGTGTCATTTATGAGGGAACAACACCATAAATACTACAAACACAGTAAGAGGTCGTTGGTGATAGGACTAAGCAGTCGTTAAATAAAGTAATAAAATTATAGAAGTACACATAATATATTTAAATAAATATAAGGGGCTTAAAAAATAAGTTATACAAAAAATGACTAGTTTTTAGAAATACATACGCAATAATATAAATAGAAAATAATTTTAAAATTTTCAACAACAAAAAACAATTTTTAATTTAGAAATTCATAGTGTTTCGGAATTTGCGAATATCTTGGTGGAGTCTTCCAAATAGCGCTTGATTTTCTTTTTAATTTACTAGGATCAATTCCAGGGAATATACGTGCCAAATTTGGAGTAGATGCTTGCATCAAAAAAAAATCTTCATTCATTTCTGAAGGCACATGAATTTGGAAATCCAAATATCTTAGTCGATCTTTTCCTTAAAATTAAATTAAAATTTATGATATTTCAATAATGTTTCCAATACATAATATTTATGTAAATATGTCTTACTTTCAGACCAAGCTGGTCTGGGAACTTTAGCGGGTTTGTCCTCTTCATCTGTCGAATCTCCTGAATCTAGATTCTCAAACCCATTAACCATTGCTACAGGGGGCACCTTGAATGGTGAATCCGGAGCAGTAGTCTTCATTTGCATTTTCTAAAATATTAAAATTGTATTATAACCTCGCCTGCTGCACACACATAAGTGTGTATGGATAAGCATCAGCTTGTCAACATGTAAAGAAGTCAACGCATTGGATTTATTGAATGAAACATAGAATAGAGGGAAAGCGTTACGAAAGCGTATGCAGCGATATCTTGTATGAATAAATTTGCTGATGGCATAAAGATAATGCCTCTCTTACATGTTTCATTCCATAAATTCAATGCGTTGACTGCTTCTATGCTGACAAAGTGTCGTCGCTTATATTTTACCTTGTGCATCATTTGACTCTGCATCCGGTTAAATTGTTCCTGTTTGGCCATCTTTTGTCTGTTCGCCTCAGCCAAATCCTCAGCTGCACGACGTTGTTTCAACCGTTCAGCTTCTTCTTGCTCACGTTTCTTTTGTGCCTTAAAATCATAATACAAGTTAACGTAAATCACTTTTTACTTAAACAAAAACTAAATAAAACGAGAAGATTTCATATTTTTTTACATCTAATTTTCTTTGCTCTTCTTCAATTTCTTTTAATCTCATAATCCTGGCTTGTTCTTCTTGTTTTCTTCTTCTCTCATTCTCTGTAGTTTTTTGTGAAGCTAATTGCTTTTTCTGTAACATAAGCTATTAATAAATTATCTATATAAATATTCAATCATCCGATCGAGTAATTACCAGTCTATTTTCTTCTTTTGTTTTCTCTTCTCGTTCTAGTAATATTTGTTTGTGCTTTTCTTCTTTTTCGGCTTGTTGTTGTTGAAGGAGTTCACGGTCGCGTTCTTTAGCAAGTTTGGCTATCTTAACCTGACGAGCCTTTTCTTTACGTTTACTGAAATTGTGAAAGTTGAAAATATATTTATTATATACAACTATTATATAGTGTCTCAATAGGGACACCCTTTAGATAGATTGAAAAACAGGACGGAATCGATATCCTTACGCAGCCTTCTCTTCTAATTTTGCTTGAAAAAGGGCATCCTTTTTTTTAAGTGCTTCATCCTCTTTTTGTATTTGTTTCCTATGGGCTTCGTCTCTATTAACTGTAGCTTTCATGGCAGAGCTTGGCTTTGTGCTAAAAGTTGATATGTCCGTAACTATATTCGATAAATTTCCACAACTTCCTAGATTTTTATAAGAGGAAGTTTTCTTTAACTATAAAAAAAATATTCTACTTTTAAAAAAATCATTTACAAACCGTTACTAATAAAAATACGTCAAAAATGAATTCTTACTACTCGAAGAGCCGACTGAGGAGTTGCATACAATTTAGTGCGAGGTGGTTTTAAAGCAGAACCAATATTTTTGTTGGGCTAGAAAAAAAGAATTATCAACGTTATTTATTTAGCAAAATATTCAAACTTATAATAAAACATACTTACAATAGTATCACTATTTTCTTTAATAGAATCAGATGAGCCTTCTTTCTTTTTCATTGCTCTGGTTTTAGTTCTTGTAATTCTTACAGGAGGAGTTTCCGTATTTAGAACTTTCTCAAAAGCCTGCACTCTGCTTTTGACCGGACTTGAAGAACTATTGATAAAATAAATATTTATATAACCTGTTTCTTATTTTATTTCTTTTATCTTTCAATATTTATAAATAGACTGAAAACCTGAATAGTGCTTGATTTCTGGATCTGGTCGTATGAGTAATTTGTGGTTTTTCAACGAACTGTGGCGATATATCTTCATCTACTGATTCATCGTCTGTAATTAAAGATGAAGCACTGGGAGCTATAACAAGAAGGCAAAATGTTTGTTTAGTATTATTCTAAGATATTTATAAATCATTGCATCTTAATTTACCTTCACAATTATTACTAATAACCATAGTCGGCATAGTAACTGTTTCATTTAAAATAGTTTTCGGTGGAATATCTACAGTTTCATTTAACGGAGCTGCTTGCTTTTGCGTCGTTACTGTTACAGTTTCATTTAATCCTGGTACTGATATAATGTCAAATGTTTGATCACATAGCGGAATCTCATCGTTTGTTTCTTCAATCTATAATTCGTATTTTAGATAGTAACATCCTGTAAAAACTGATTAAAATACATAATAATAATTACCAGCTCTTTCTCAGTATTTTCAGAAGGAACTGTTTCATCACTAAGACTTATTTTTAGTCCTAAATTTACAGTAAGTGTCATGCTCAATTTCTTATCTAAAATAAGATTATTTTTCAGATTTTCATGTAAAGGCTCAACTGAATCTTCATCTATTTGTTTTGTAGCGATAGCATCCTCATATACTGATTCCAATGTCTCATCAGTAGGTTTCTCTGAAAATATGTATTTACATAAGATAGATAGATTGAAATGTTAAGGACATAATTTCACAAACCTTTTTCTGAGACGGTTTTCTTATTTCTGTCTGATCTACGAGGTTCTGCTATGTAAGTTTCATTCTGTACATCAATTATTATAGATAATTTTTCCTTTTTAATTTCAAAAGGAGGTTTGATGTTTTCTGTTGTATCTGATGTAGATTTGGGATCAGCATTTGATCCTTTAGGCATGTTTCTGGTTGTACGTCTAGATGATTGTTCCTCTGCTATCTCTACGATACTATCCAATGGTACCTTAAACAATCAATGGTAAATTAAGACATATATTTCCATATAAAATTAAAAAATTTCAATTTTAAAATTATACGTATAAAATGTTTTATTCGTCAATTATTTTGAAATTAAAGCAAACAGGTATAACTTAATTTTTTTAACCTGATTATTTTCAATCTCAACGCTATGATTTGATAACTGTACATCAAGTGAAAGGGACTCCTTTTCTTTTTTAATTTTATGTACTTCAGATGTTGATACTATACGACTACTTCGAGTTATACGTCTAGTTGACTGTTCTTCAACTTCCTGTACGGAATTATCCACCGGTAACTGTAACAGTCAATGATAAATAAGATAATTTTCATACAATTCTTTAAACTTATTTGTGTATCATGTTTGCATATAATGATTAATTGTTTAAAACTAAAAGAGATATAAATAATTAACACTCTTTTATCTTAAACGTGATTATTTTCAATCGCAACATCATGAATTGATAATTGTACATCAAGTGTAGGAAAATCCTTTACTTTGTTAATTATATGTACCTCAGATGTTGAGACTGTACGAGTATTTCTAGTTGTACGCCTGGTCGATTGTTCTTGAACTAACTCTAAGGGAATATCCATCGGTACCTTTAACATTTTATCATAGGTAAGACAAATTTTCATACAAATGTATAATTAATTTTCTAAACATGCTTATCAAGTGCTATATTTAATATATGTTTAAAACTGAAAATGGTAGAAATAACTAAATGTATATTGTTTTAAATTTAACCTGATTATTTTCATTCCCTACACCACGATTTCGTAATTGTAAATAAAGTGAAAGTGATTAATTCTCTTTTTTAATTTTATGTACCTCAGAGGCTTTATTCTTTCGGACAGGTTTCTTTTTCTTAGATAGATCTTCCTCAATTTCTGAATTTTCTGATTCTGGAATCTAAAACAATTTACTAAGTTAATATAAATAGGTTTTATACAGATGTTAGCTTCCATTATTAATATTACCGAATCAGTCTGCATAGTAGTTCGGTGGCTTCTGGTTTCACGAGTGATTGGCTTTTTGTTAAGGGTTGACCGTAATTTCGTACCTACATTTTCAAGTATTCATAATTATGGTATTCCTTATGGCATACTACATAAAATTGTTTTGAATTACACACCTTTTAACGGTATTGCAGGGGGTGGCATCTTTTCGTTATCATCATCGGATATCTGTATGTGATGATGTTGCTTCTCCGGGATTACAGCACAATCACTTGATGTCGCAGAATTATTAGAATTATTATCAATCTCATCATTTTGCAATTCTACTTTAACAGAGTTCTGTGTTGCAGATTTCTTCAAAAGATTTTTAATCTCATTTTCCTCTTCCTTTAAATCGTCGTCTGTCGGCCTCCTCAACTTTCCTTTGAACTTATTCTAAAATATCGTATTATTAGATATTTGAAGTTATGTAGAATTAAGCTAATTATGTTCTCTTACCTTTTGTTTTGTCATCTTTACTTGAGCTTTTATCTGTGCTGTTCTTTTGGGTCTACCACCTTCCTCAACCACTGTAGTATTTTGAATGCTACTTGTGTCATTTTCAACATCTTGATCTTCAACATCTTTCTGTTGTTGACGTATTGCAGCAATAATTTGTTTTACTTTATCTTCCCGCCAAGCTGCTTGCTCCTAATATTTATTGAAAAAAAATTAGGAATTCTGTGACATGCTACAAAAATGTTATTAGATGATAGACTGAAGAAAATGGAGAACCTATGTAATGTTGCATAAATATTATTAACGGATTTTATTAACTTGAAAATGTACAAAACTATATAAATCTTACTTCAAATAATTTGTTTAGCTGAATTGCGCTATTATGATACGCTTGTGAAATGACCTGCAAATCCGTCCTTAGTCGCTCCATATTTTATATTGTTTTATATCACAAATTGTTCCTAATTAAACATAAGAAAAGTAACAACAAACGACTTTACCGAAATTAAAACGACGAATGACAGTGAATGACAGTTATAAAATTCGTTATGTTATTATCACATTGCCATACATTGCGGGATTGTGGCATTTGATAAAACACTTCTTCTTATTCAGACATGTTTGAAATTAACCGCCTATTTAATTTAGATATATTTTATAATTAATTGATAGATATTATATTTAATTATTTTATTTAAAATGCAATATTTATGTTCTATTTTTATTCTATTTAACGTAACTATGTAAACATAGCAAAGTTATATTGTAATTCTGAAGTTAGTATACAAATTAAGAAAATATATATGTTGTCATATTTTTTTATTCATATTAATAATCAATTACAAATTGTATAATTATATTCTACATTAATAACGATTTAATTTCATTATTTGAACATAAATCAATAACTTTAGTACCGTCCGAATCTAACAAATTGACATCAGCCCCATGTTGAATTAATATTTTACAAATTTCTAAATAGTCACAACCTACAGCATAATGTAAAGCGGTTTGACCATCCTTATCTTGTAAATTAACATCAAAACCATGTTTCATTAAAAAAGCCATCATATCGACCAGACCTCTGTCAGCTGCCCAATGTATTAAACCCAAACCTTCAGAGTCTAAAGAGTTTTTATCGAATCCATCTAACATTTGTTCAACTGATACAATATCTGATTCTTTAACGTAGTCGTAAATAGTTTTTTCAGTATTAGTAGTACAATCCACACTACCTAACGTAGAGACACTGACCCAAGTTTCTTTTTTTGATGGTTTTTCATCTATTTTAAAATCAGAATCTAAACTTTTAACAATTTCAATGTACTTCTCCATAGCTGTTATTTTGGAAATGCCTTTAACTTCGTTCCAGGCATTCCATTTCATTTTTTCTTGCATTTTATACCAACTGGGGCGTTCTATATCAATGTCTCCAACAGTCGCCTGTTTGTAGTACGAATAAAGCTGCAAAAGATTTTGCTGCTCTAAATTAGAAACGAGTTTCTGAACATGCTTTGATGCTGACGCAAAATTAATAGACAATTCATCATCATCTTCGATGTCAGAGAAATCATTATCTTTTTCAGCCATGTTCCAAATAATAAACAATATGTAAATAAAGTTATAATCGGAGAAAACCTTATTTCAAAGTTGCTCAAATAATGTCATCAAATTTTAGACTAGATATAATATTAATTTGAAAAGATTTGGACTACTAGTATTTTGGAAATATTTAATGCAGAAAGAAATAGTAAATACAATAAAAAGGAGTAAATTGTATTTTGTTTTAGACTGTAGCTGGTTCTATGTTTAGAACATGTCCTTCTAATGAATGCTTTGGTTTATTTCGAACGTTATCATAAGAATTACGTCCACTGAAAACCACGAATCCGTACCCTTTAGAAATTCCAACTCCACGATCGTACACTACATTAGCAGATGTAACATGTCCAAACTGTGCAAAATATTGACGCAGTTCTTTGTTACCTACTGTCCAAGGCAAATTGCCGACAAATAGTTTATGTAATGATCGAGTGACGGAAGACATGGAGAAGAATGCTGTAATACAAGAAAAATTAAATGAAAATTCGAACAGAAACAAATGTAATGTAGTCAAACTGCAATATTTTACATAATATATCCATACATTTAAGACGCAGTTATTTCCAATAAATGAATTGTGTGATCCCCACAGATATCTTCTACTGTCAGTTCTGATTCTTCACCTCCACAAATAAGATTCTCGAGATCTACAACGCGACACTGTAATTGCCACTTTTTCAATAATGATTCAATAGACCAATCACTAGACCGTTCCTAAAATATTGTATAATACCCTTTAATACGAAACAAATATCAGTAGCTATAATACGGATTTCTAAGAGTTTCAAAACTTACTTGATAAGTGCAAAAGAATTTACACTGCGGATTATTTTCCAATATATATGATACTGTGACTAATATATCTTCAAATACAGTTGGTTCATAGAAACAATCTGATGATAATATGTAATCTAAATTTCTTGTGTTAATTATATTATTGTCTTGTAGAAACAAGCCCCAGGTCAAACCCTGTACCCTTATATTTTGTTCAACTTGAAAATTATTTATCTGAACACAACGACGAAGGTGTTCCAAAGATTTTGGAAGAAGGCTGCTATCAGTAAGAGTAACGTTAGCTCCACACTTAGCAGCTAGTATTCCTGAAAGTAAATTTTAAGAATCAGAAATGATAATGCCAAAACTTTCTGGATACAAAATATTATCCAAAAAATTTACAATATTATAATACCACACACAACATTAGACATTACAACAACAAGTATAAATTACCAGGTAAAGCAGTCCCAGATCCAAGTTCAATTATGTTTTTATTAATTAATTCGTTCCGTTTATCCCACAAAAACCAAGCAAGAACAGGTGCAGAAGGCCAGGTATAGTACGAATATCCAGCCTGCAAAAGCTTAATAAACACAAAAGAAACGAAATGGTTAGTAAGTGAAAAATACTGCCAAATACGTATACCGAATGATATAAAAGAGAACAAGAATTTTGACCGAAACATAAATTTATCAGGCTAGATTGTAAATGCATACAACGTTATCTCTTTTACATAAATTTGTGTTATGATAGTTTGTTAATCTAGTTGTGGAAAAAAGTAACAAAACACAAAATGTTATATAAAACAAATACAACCTCGCCTAAAAGGGCTAGACATTGATAAGAATTGTACACATACTATTTTAGTTTCATGCTATAACCTCACAATTAACAGTACATGATTAAAAAATAAGTACAGAACATAATTAATATATAAGTAGTACCTCAGGAATATAAATTTCTAGTTTTTCACAATGATTTCCACCATTAACACGATTATTTGAAGAAAATATATATTTCTTAATTTGTTCTGTCGCACAATCAGACATTGGAAATGTGAGGAAAAAGTTATTTCTTCTTCTTTATTCATAAAAAATAGATTCTGGTACATTCTCACATCCCATTTCAAATCAACTATTTATTAAACTATATTTTCCACATTAGTATTAATTGCGTTAAATAGAATAAAAATAGAACAAAAGTATAGCATTTTAAATACTATAATCTAAATATAATATCTATCAATTATAAAATATATCCAAATAAATAAAATTGGCGGTTTATTTCAAACTTGTCTAAAGAAGTAGAATAATAAGAAGAAGTGTTTGATAAAATTGGATAAAATGCCACAATCCCGCAATGTAATAATAACGTAACGAATTTTATAACTGCCATTCGTCCACATTCGTCGTTTTAATTTCGGTAAAGTCGTTTGTTAGTGAGTTGTTATTTTTTTAATATTTAATTAGGAACAATTTCTGATATAAAATATGGAGCGACTAAAGACGGATTTGCAGGTCATTTCACAAGCGTATCATAATAGCGCAATCCAGCTAAACAAATTATTTGAAGTAAGATTTATATAGTTTTTTTTACATTTTCAAGTTAATAAAATTCGATTCCATGAAATATTTCACTTCTTTCAGTTAAATAATAAATTCCCCATTTCCTTCAGCCTATCATCTTTTTTTGATTACAAAAGATTATTACAATCTGTCCTGCTTATAAGACATTCAGTCATAGGTATGTCAGAATAAAATGTCTTGCGCGGGATGTGCCCATCGACTCATCCCTCAATTTTAATAGATCCTAGATTCTGTTTATTTGGCTAGTAGGTCCTGAGGTACCTTCTTTTTCAGTCTGCGTACTGTGGAAATATTGGACATTAGACAGCTGGCCAAATTGTTTGGATGTTCTATTATTTTCTCCTTGTATACTTTGGTTCTAAGCACTATTTCTTCTTTTACTGTAGGTATATCCAGGTCCCGATGTATTATGTGATTAGGTATAAACCATGGTGCATTCGTGACAATCCTTAGCATTTTGGACTGAAATCTTTGGATTATCTCAATATTTGAGGTAGATGCAGTACCCCATAGTTGTATACTATATGATCGTACCGGTTTAAGAATGGTTTTGTAGAGCAGGAGTTTGTTTTCTGTGCTAAGTTGTGACTTCCGTCCTATCAGCCAGTACATCTTCCGCAGTTGTAGACCTAGTTGCTTTCTTTTAGCAGTCTATCATCTAGTAAAATTTTTATTGCATGCCACAGAGTTTTTAAATTTATGGGTTTTCTTTCAACGAATATTAGGAGCAAGCAGCTTGGCGGGAAGATAGAGTTAAACAAATTATTGCTGCAATACGCCAACAAAAGGAAGATCAAGAAGTTGAAAATGACACAAGTAGCATTCAAAATACTACAGTGGTTGAGGAAGGTGGCAGACCCAAAAGAACAGCACAGATAAAAGCTCAAGTAAAGATGACAAAACAAAAGGTAGGAGAACATAATTGACCTTATATTATACTATATAACTTCAAATATCTAATAATACGATATTTTAGAATAAGTTCAAAGGAAAGCTGAGGAGGCCGACAGACGACGATTTAAAGGAAGAGGAAAATGAGATTAAAAATCTTTTGAAGAAATCTGCAACACAGAACTCTGTTAAAGTAGAATTGCAAAATGATGAGACTGATGCATCTTCTAATAATTCTGCGACATCAAGTGATTGTGCTGTAATGCCTGAGAAGCAACATCATCACATACAGATATCCGATGATGATAACGAAAAGATGCCACCCCCTGCAATACCGTTAAAAGGTGTGTAATTTAAAACAATTTTATGTAGTATGCCATAAGGAATACCATAATTATGAATACTTGAAAATGTAGGTACGAAATTACGGTCAACCCTTAACAAAAAGCCAATCACTCGTGAAACCAGAAGCCACCGAACTACTATGCAGACTGATTCGGTAATATTAATAATGGAAGCTAATATCTGTATAAAACCTATTTATATTAACTTAGTAAATTGTTTTAGATTCCAGAATCAGAAAATTCAGAAATTGAGGAAGATCTATCTAAGAAAAAGAAACCTGTCCGAAAGAATAAAGCCTCTGAGGTACATAAAATTAAAAAAGAGAATTAATCACTTTCACTTTATTTACAATTACGAAATCGTGGTGTAGGGAATGAAAATAATCAGGTTAAATTTAAAACAATATACATTTAGTTATTTCTACCATTTTCAGTTTTAAACATATATTAAATATAGCACTTGATAAGCATGTTTAGAAAATTAATTATACATTTGTATGAAAATTTGTCTTACCTATGATAAAATGTTAAAGGTACCGATGGATATTCCCTTAGAGTTAGTTCAAGAACAATCGACCAGGCGTACAACTAGAAATACTCGTACAGTCTCAACATCTGAGGTACATATAATTAACAAAGTAAAGGATTCTCCTACACTTGATGTACAATTATCAATTCATGATGTTGCGATTGAAAATAATCACGTTTAAGATAAAAGAGTGTTAATTATTTATATCTCTTTTAGTTTTAAACAATTAATCATTATATGCAAACATGATACACAAATAAGTTTAAAGAATTGTATGAAAATTATCTTATTTATCATTGACTGTTACAGTTACCGGTGGATAATTCCGTACAGGAAGTTGAAGAACAGTCAACTAGACGTATAACTCGAAGTAGTCGTATAGTATCAACATCTGAAGTACAAAAAATTAAAAAAGAAAAGGAGTCCCTTTCACTTGATGTACAGTTATCAAATCATAGCGTTGAGATTGAAAATAATCAGGTTAAAAAAATTAAGTTATACCTGTTTGCTTTAATTTCAAAATAATTGACGAATAAAACATTTTATACGTATAATTTTAAAATTGAAATTTTTTAATTGTATATGGAGATATATGTCTTAATTTACCATTGATTGTTTAAGGTACCATTGGATAGTATCGTAGAGATAGCAGAGGAACAATCATCTAGACGTACAACCAGAAACATGCCTAAAGGATCAAATGCTGATCCCAAATCTACATCAGATACAACAGAAAACATCAAACCTCCTTTTGAAATTAAAAAGGAAAAATTATCTATAATAATTGATGTACAGAATGAAACATACATAGCAGAACCTCGTAGATCAGATAGAAATAAGAAAACCGTCTCAGATACACAAAAGGAAAAAGGTTTGTGAAATTATGTCCTTAACATTTCAAGTTATATTATTTAAAGCTATTTTTTTATGACTATCTTATGTAAATACATATTTTCAGAGAAACCTACTGATGAGACATTAGAATCAGTATATGAGGACGCTATTGCTACAAAACAAATCGATGAAGATTCAGTGGAGCCTATACATGAAAATCTGGAAAATAATCCTATTTCGGATAAGAAACTGAGCATGACACTTACTGTAAATTTAGGACCAAAAATAAGTCTGAGTGGTGAAACAGTTCCTTCTGAAAATACAGCATCTGCATCAGTTCAAATAAAGAAAGAGCTGGTAATTATTAATATATATTTTAATCAGTTCTTACAGGATGTTACTATCTAAAATACGAATTATAGATTGAAGAAACAAACGAGGAGATTCCGTCATGTGATCAAACATTTGACATTATATCAGTGCCAGGATTAAATGAAACTGTAACAGTAACGACGCAAAAACCAGCAGCTCCGTTAAATGAAACAGTAGTTATTGACAGTAATGCTGCTAAACATATGTTAAACGAAACAGTTACTATGCCGACTATGGTTATTAGTAATAATTGTGAAGGTAAATTAGGATGCAATGATTTATAAATATCTTAGAATAAAACTAAACAAACATTTTGCCTTCTTACTATAGTTCCCAGTGCTTCATCTTTAATTACAGACGATGAATCAGTAGATGAAGATATATCGCCACAGTCCGTTGAAAAACCACAAATTACTCATACGACCAGGTCCAGAAATCAAGCACTATTCAGGTTTTCAGTCTATTTATAAATATTGAAAGATAAAAGAAAATAAAATTAAGAAACAGATTATATAAATATTTATTTTATCAATAGTTCTTCAAGTCCGGTCAAAAGCAGAGTGCAGGCTTTTGAGAAAGTTCTAAATACGGAAACTCCTCCTGTAAGAATTACAAGAACTAAAACCAGAGCAATGAAAAATAAAGAAGGCTCATCTGATTCGATTAAAGAAAATAGTGATACTATTGTAAGTATATTTTATTATATGTTTGAATATTTTGCTTAATAAATATAGTTGATAATTCTTTTTTTCTAGCCCAACAAAAATATTGGTTCTGCTTTAAAACCACCTCGCACTAAATTGTATGCAACTCCTCAGTCGGCTCTTCGAGTAGTAAGAATTCATTTTTGACGTATTTTTATTAGTAACGGTTTGTAAATGATTTTTTTAAAAGTAGAATATTTTTTTTATAGTTAAAGAAAACTTCCTCTTATAAAAATCTAGGAAGTTGTGGAAATTTATCGAATATAGTTACGGACATATCAACTTTTGGCACAAAGCCAAGCTCTGCCATGAAACCTACAGTTAACAGAGATGAAGCCCATAGGAAACAAATACAAAAAGAGGATGAAGCACTTAAAAAAAAGGATGCTCTTTTTCAAGCAAAATTAGAAGAGAAGGCTGCGTAAGGATATCGATTCCGTCTTGTTTATCAATTCATTTAAAGGGTGTCGAGGGTGTTTTTTTTATAATTTTCAACTTTCACAATTTCAGTAAACGTGAAGAAAAGGCTCGTCAGGTTTATAAAGCCAGACTTGCTAAAGAACGTGAGCGTGAACTCATTCAACAACAAGCCCGTGAAAAAGAAGAAAAACACAAACAATTATTACTAGAACGAGAAGAGAAAGCAAAAGAAGAAAATAGACTGGTAATTACTCAATCGGATGATTGAATATTTCTATAAATAATTTATTAATAGCTTATATTAATCTAAAAATCATCATATGTTATAGAAAAAGCAGTTAGCTTCACAAAAAGCTACAGAAATGGAGAAGAGAAGAAAACAAGAAGAACAAGCCAGGATTATGAGATTAAAAGAAATTGAAGAAGAACAAAGAAAATTAGATGTAAAAAAATATGAAATCTACTCGTTTTATTTAGTTTTTGTTTAAGTAAAAAGTGATTTACGTTAACTTGTATTATGATTTTAAGGCACAAAAGAAACGTGAGCAAGAAGAAGCTGAACGGTTGAAACAACGTCGTGCAGCTGAGGATTTGGCTGAGGCGAATAGACAAAAGATGGCCAAACAGGAACAATTTAACCGGATGCAGATTCAAATGATGCACAAGGTAAATTACCTTTTATGTTAAGCGAAGCATTTATTGAATGAAACGTGGAAGAGAGGCATTAGCTTTATGTTCAATCGTATAAATGCGATCTGCCAGCCAGCAAGCATTTGAGTGTGCGTTGGTTAAAGAAGCAACTATTATCGTTGCATACGCTTTCGTCACGCTTCCTATTCTTTGTTTCATTCAATAAATCTAATGCGTTGACTTCTTTCCGTGTGTCAAGTAGATGTTTATCCATACACATTTAATTGTGTGCAGTAGGCAAGGTTATAATATAATTTTTACATTATAGAAAATGCAAATGAAGACTACTGCTCCGGATTCACCATTCAAGGTGCCCCCTGTAGCAATGGTTAATGGGTTTGAGAATCTAGATTCAGGAGATTCGACAGATGAAGAGGACAAACCCGCTAAAGTTCCCAGACCAGCTTGGTCTGAAAGTAAGACATATTTACATAAATATTATGTATTGGAAACATTATTGAAATATCATAAATTTTAATTTAATTTTAAGGAAAACATCGACTAAGACAACTCATTTTCCAAATTCATGTGCCTTCAGAAATGCATGATAGATTTTTTTCAATGCAAGCATCTACTCCAAATTTGGCACATATATTCCCTGGAATTGATCCTAGAAAATTAAGAAGAAAATCAAGCGCTATTTGGAAGACTCCACCAAGGTATTCTCAAATGCCGAAACACTTATGATTTTCTAAATTAAGCAATTATTTTTATAAGATATATTTCTTTGTTATTTTAAGAACTGTTTACTATTAATGTTATTGTATACGTTTTTCTAAATACTATTTGTAATTTCGTAAAACTTGTTTTCTTTAAATTTAGTTTATTTAACGTCTGCCCAGTCCTATCACGATTCACGAATGACTCCTACTATGTTGGCAGAATTTATGGTGTTGCGATCTTATACAAGACATCACTGCCTAATAAGTTAACGATTATGTATATACATGATCAATTTAATTTGACGAGAACTAAACCTATATAACTGGTCCGGAGTTCGAACCCAAAAGACAACGGTCTGAGGTCAACGCTTTCGCCCTCTATACATTTAAGAAATTATCTATTTTATGTTAACTTAAATTTAGAACGCAGGAAACGATATCTTTATTTAATAATAAAACTGCATTTACTTGTCTTTCAAGTTTTTATTTACAAATAAAGAATTAAACAAATTTCAGTAAGAGAACATTGCATAATGTTTGCACTAAATAATTAAACTATTAGAAAAGCCTAAAATTAACAAATTATTTGTTTAAACTATTTCAATTTCAGCACCAACTTTTGATAAAGCTTCTTTTAGCTTTTCTGCTTCGTCCTTAGCGATATCTGCCTTCACAATAGTTGGAGCACTTTCAACGAATTTCTTTGCTTGCACCAAGTTCATTCCATCCAAAAGTGACTTACATTCTTTAATTAATGCTACTTTTTGTTTATCATCAAATTTCAGTAGTTTAACCTGTAATAGAATAATAAGTGTTTTAACATCAATTTTATAAAATGTAATAGTTTGATATGTATCTATAAAATTATATACCGTAAATGATGTTTGAACTTTTTTGGGAGCAGCTTCCTCGTCATCCTCAGCTGCAATTGCAGCTGGTGCGGCTGCAAAACCACCAATAGGCATTATTGGTGCATCCGGGAGATTAAGTTTTTTCTTGAGATGATCGCACAATTCAGATACCTAACAAAAATTATATTAGTAATTGATAAATCGCATATAAACAAATGTTGTTAGAAGGATACCTCGATTAAATTTAAACTAGATATTTCCGAGACAATTTTCTCTATTTTTGGGGAGACAAACTTAGGTGCTCCTTCTGGAGTTGGAATTGTGAGTGGTTCTCTGGGTGCATTTGCAGTTTCTACACTTTGCATAACCGCGCTGTAAATATTATTTATGTTACTTTATATACCTAAAAAAACGTAACATAATAATTAATAATAACTCGTATTTTACCATCTTGAAATGCTCCTAATTTGACTTATATTCCTGGAAACTAATATACGAACACTCTGCATAATTGTTGGTTTCTGTATCTAAACAATACTTAATAATTTAAAATTATATTATTGATATTCGGCTATATACCGCAAAGACTAGTAATAAAAATTAGGTTATGTTTTACAAATGTGAATAAATTATATATAACATAACCTATAAAGATTCTTCCAACAGCTGGCAAGACCTCCAAAAAAAGATGTGAACACAATGGCTTGTTGTGATGCAACCAGATGCAGCACTAACTTCGTTTAGGTGTAATCGGTGTAATATCATGTAATACGGCTTAATAAATTTGTAGGTTATCAGAAATACCGGAATAGAAATAATTATTAAGTATTTAAATATTATAATAATTTAAATCAGTAAAATGACAATCTACCAGTTACTACGTTCTACCAGGACGTTAAATTCATTTTACAAATTAAAACAATTTGTTACTGAGGTTTGTGTTAAATAAATTACTCTTAATAACTACATTCGTAACACTAGATATAATATACTAAATAAATATAATATTTTTAGCAAAAGTTTTGTATGTCTACTCATCAGAAATTTTCAGAACACAAAGCTTTAGATAAAATTAGAAACATAGGAATTTCAGCACATATAGATTCTGGAAAAACAACTTTAACTGAACGTATTTTATTTTACACTGGAAGGATTTCGTCCATGCATGAAGTTAAAGGTAACTATTACTATCCTCTAGTGTTTTATTATAATTGCAACATGTTTTATGAATTATGTTTATTCAGGAAAAGATAATGTCGGTGCTACAATGGATTCTATGGAATTGGAGCGCCAACGTGGTATAACAATTCAATCAGCAGCAACTTATACTCTTTGGAAGGATCATAATATTAATATTATTGATACTCCGGGACATGTGGATTTTACTGTGGAAGTAGAAAGAGCTCTCCGGGTTTTAGATGGTGCAATACTAGTTCTATGTTCAGTTGGTTAGTTGAATTTTACATTTATAGGATACTAAACAATTGATCTTTTTTGAAATTATTTAAAATTGTTAATTTGTTATAGGTGGTGTACAAAGTCAAACTCTTACGGTTAACAGACAAATGCGACGGTATAATGTACCGTGTCTTGCTTTTATTAACAAATTAGATCGACAAGGAGCGAATCCATACAGAGTTTTAAGTCAACTGAGAGCTAAGCTTAATCATAATGCAGCATTTATTCAATTACCTATTGGATTAGAAAGTGATTGTAAAGGACTAGTGGATTTGGTAAAAAATATTATATTTTTGCAAATATAACGAAAGAAATAATTGTCTTGGTACTATCATAGAACTTTCAATTTTTCGTAGGTAACTCAAAAGGCATTATATTTTGAAGGAATATATGGAGAGAAAATTCGTATTGATGAGATACCTGAAGATTTAAGAACAGAATCATCAGAAAAACGTCAAGAATTAATTGAACATCTTTCTAATGTGGATGAAAAACTAGGTGAGCTGTTTTTAGAAGAAAAACCGGTTACTGATGCAGACATTGCAGCTGCCATTAGAAGAAGTTGCCTAAAGCGAACTTTTACACCAGTGCTGGTTAGAACACACATTTTTAATTATAAAATAATACGAGCTATATCAGTACTTTAACTTTGAAATACATGTAGGTTGGTACTGCATTAAAAAATCGAGGCATACAGCCGTTGCTCGATGCTGTCCTTAATTATTTACCAAATCCTGGGGAAGTTGAGAATATCGCTATGCGTGAAAAGGAAGGTCAGGAGAGTCAAACTTTTGCACTAGATCCAGCTAGAGATGGCACCAAACCATTTGTGGGTCTGGCTTTTAAATTGGAAGCAGGAAGATTTGGGCAGTTAACATATTTGAGATGTTATCAGGGTTAGTACTGTTTTGAACATTCCACATTCTTGCACTTCTAAGAAACGTTAGATAAAAATAATTTCATATCATTTTTAGGAACTCTAAAGAAAGGGGATACAATCTTTAATGCCCGGACACATAAGAAAGTGCGCATTGCGCGTTTAGTACGTCTACATTCCAATAATATGGAAGATGTGAATGAAGTTTTCGCTGGTGATATATTTGCATTATTTGGCGTTGATTGTGCAAGTGGTGATACTTTTGTTACTGATCCTAAATTACAAATTTCTATGGAGTCTATATTTGTTCCGGAACCTGTGGTTTCAATGTCAATCCAACCCAGCAATTCCAAAGATCGAGATAACTTTTCTAAAGCTGTTGCACGATTTACGAAAGAAGATCCTACTTTCCAATTTCATTACGATCCAGACAATAAAGAGACTATTGTTAGTGGCATGGGTGAATTACATTTGGAAATTTATGCACAAAGAATGGAACGTGAATATTCTTGCCCTGTTACTCTAGGTATTGTTTTATTTACTATATACAATAATTTAAATTTCGATTGATATATACATTATAATTAAAACTTTGAATCCATAGGTAAACCTAAGGTTGCCTTCCGTGAAACTTTAGTAGGCCCATGCTCATTTGATTATTTGCATAAGAAACAGTCTGGTGGTTCCGGTCAATACGCTAGAGTTATTGGTATCATGGAACCTCTACCACCAGGCCAAAACACAACTTTAGAATTTGCAGATGAAACTACAGGTACAAATGTACCGAAACAGTTTGTTCCAGGGGTAGAGAAAGGATTTAATTCAATGTGTGACAAAGGATTGCTCTCTGGCCATAAACTTAGCGGTATTAAATTTAGATTACAAGACGGTGGCCATCATGTTGTTGATTCAAGTGAATTAGCTTTTATGTTAGCTACACATGGAGCTGTTAAAGAAGTTTTTGAAAATGGGGCCTGGCAGATTTTAGAACCAATTATGTCTGTGGAAGTCACCGCTCCTGAAGAATTCCAAGGTTCTATAATTGGGCAACTTAATAAGCGCCAAGGTATTGTTACTGGTACTGACGGTAATGAAGGATGGTTTACTTTGTACGCTGAAGTTCCCTTGAATAATATGTTCGGATATGCGGGTGAATTAAGGTATATTTTTTAAATGTACATCACTAAAAACTCTTCAAATGTATTTTTAAAACTCGTATATCTTTCAGGTCAAGTACACAAGGCAAAGGTGAATTTTCAATGGAATATAGTAGGTATTCCCCATGCCTACCGGATGTACAAGAATCACTTATTCATGCATATCAAGTAGCACAAGGAACTGCGCCTATTCAAAAGAAAAAGAAAAATTGATTAGGCTAACTCCTTTTAATTTCCATAATTTAATAGTTTAAATTTTAAATATTTAACTCATTGTAAATATATACAATACATATTTATACATAATAAAATAGAATAAATATAGTAGTATAACTGAAACTTTTTTTCGGAGGCCTATCTTGTATAATAGACTTCTCGAAACTTTTAGTAAAAAGTTACTATATTATGTTTCATAGAGCAACTATTTATTCAGTCGAGTTTGACGAAATTTAGAGGCCAATATTCATTTTAAAATAGAGTACAAGACATAAAAATTGCAATATATATATTGTTGCGCCGATTACTGTGATCGCAACAATGTATATAGATGATTACATTTTTTTAGTGTAAATAAAACTCATTTCTTTTATACAAAAAATTAACTATAATCTACTTTAATCAAATATATATTTTCCATTTTGTTCGATGACCTTTTGCCATCTTTCTGGCAGCTTCATGATTCCACACTCGTAGAACGGATGGTCCTTATCAGCAAAAAACTGAACCATGTGCGATTTCAGGTCTCCATCATTAGTGAAAGATTTGCCATTCAAAGAATTTTGCAAACATGGAAATAAATGGTAATTCGATAGTGCAAGATCGGGGCTATATGGAGGATGCGACATCACTTCCCAGCCAAGCTCCAATAATTTTACACGAATTGCAAGAGATGTGTGAGGCATTGGATCGTCTTGGTGGAACATGATTCCTTTGCGATCTGCCCATTCTGGTCGTTTTTCTTTGATTGCTTCCTTTAATTTCAAGAGTTGTTGACAGTAAACATCTGAATTTATCGTCCGGTCTCTTGGAAGCAGCTCAAAATACACAACGCCTTTATAATCCCACCAAATTGATAGCAGGACCTTTTTCTGATGCGATTCAGTATTCGACGTGGATTGTACTGGTTCATCACGCTCGGAACATGATCGTTTACGATTGATATTATCGTACCCGATCCATTTTGTACCACCAGTAATGATTCGTTTCAAAAAATGATCGATTTCATTGCATTTGAGATACATATCGCACATATTGATTCGTTGTGTTATGTAACTCTCTTTCAAATCTTCCGGAACCCAAATATCGAGCTTATTAACGATTCCTATGTATTTTAAGAGTTCTTCAATTGTTGCGCGTGATAAATTCAAACTCTGTGCAATCTCTTTCACAGTTATATGACGATCCGATTCAATTATACCTTTAATTTGGTTACCATCAACTTGAGTAGGACGACCGTTCTGGTTGTCTTTGAGTGAAAAATCTCCTGAACGAAATTTTTGAAACCAATTCTTACACGTGCGTTTTGTTAAACAATCAACACCGTAAATTTGACATATTTCTTTGTGAACCTCGGAGGCTTTTTTGCCTTTACGGAAATAAAATAGTAAAATTTGCTTAAAATGTTCGTTCTTGTACTCCATGTTTACATTGACCATAATCTACGACAGCTCCAAATAAAATTACGCGAAACTTGGCTTCTAAAACAAAGATAATGTGAAATGAAAGTCATAACATTAACAAAAGTGCTTCAAAACAAAGAGTAGTCTGCTACACACAGCTACACATATCAACTTAATTGAATCAATAATTTACTTGTTTAAGGTAATATCATTTTCTGTAAAATACTGTTAAAATCTTTGCTAAAATTAGTTTAATTAATTAATTAACCATAATATTCTAATACCCCAAGATACATAACAGCCTCCTTTAATGTTCGATTTAACCGCAGGCATACTGTCATCTGTTTTATTCCCCAACTACTCACTACACACGGTCCAAATAAAAAAAAATGTAATTGATTATGCAAACTTTAGTATATATAACTATAAATGATACATCTAGAAAAACAACACTAACATTTTATTTAGATAACATAATTATTAAAATACATATGTTTATTTTTATTTATACGAATATATATAATATTTACAAGTTAAAAATACATAATTTTGTGTATATAATATTATTTCAAAAATAAAAAATTAAATTATGATATGATATCCTAATATTAAAATTAATAATTCATATACAAAAATATAATATAAATTTTTATCTAATTCATATTTAAACAAAAAATATCAGACATATATAATTTTTAGATAAAACATAAAAATTACGTACAGCTTACACATTTGTTAAAAATTCTTAATAATTAAAGTAAATAAAATTAAAGAATCACAAATGTTTTAAATAAATATAATAAATTTTGGATCATATTAATTGATTAACTTAATCAATTATTAAATTACAAATATAATTATTTTGAAAATTGATCGCAATACTCTTTTGAAAAAGAAAACAGAAAACTTAAAAAGAAAAACGCCTGATATACTAGTGTTCTTTCTTACACAGAATTGTTTGCGTTATTTGCATAATTTGTTAAAAACATATTTGATCGGTTATTTCGGTAAGTAATTGTTTAAATGTATGACAAATACTTTTATATATTATTTAAGTAGTCTAGTAATGCTAAATGAAATTAATTAGGTTAAATATAAAAGAGTTTTCATTTTTACACTGATGTCAACCAACAATTTTGAATATACTATATTTTGTTTTGTACAATTTTGCCAGATTATATTACATTATTATAATATCAGTAAAGAAGAAATGCTATAAATAAGAATTCAATTTTTAGAAAATAGAGATACATTTTATAGTAAAAAGTGAGAAATAAGTTTAAGAAGGAAAATAGAAAATACATTTCATGATATGAAACTAGTTTGTACCTTAGATGAATAAGTTTTCTTTTAATTTTTTCTGCCGTTACGACAGGTAGTGGATGGAATAATTATGTTTAACATCATTAGATACAAAATTTGCAGCCAAAAGAAAACATACCACAAGTGGAAATTGTTTACTAAAAGGCCTAAAAATCAATATAAACAAACCAATTAATAGGTTTGAATATTGAATAAGAATAGTAGGAAAACAAAAAAAAAAGATCAAAGAAAACAGAAATAGGAAACAATGTAACAAAAATAAGAAACGTATTACAAATTAAAATGAAAATAGTATATTTAATAAATAAGAAATAGAGATTTCAGAATTAAAAATAAATATAAATGGAAATATGAAAAAGTAGTTCAAGTTTTGTGATGTGGTTCGGTTCTTTAATAAATCAATTTTGAAATGTCTATTGAAATAACCGTTTGTTGTGGAGAATATAGAAAGTATATCCAAACGTATTCAAAATATAACATACGATTCATTTAAATAAAAAATACTGCTTAACTTTCGATAAAAGAAATAAACAATTAAAAGATTTTTGTCTTATTTTATAAAATATATTATTATCTAAAACTATTTTGAAGGTGGTGGGACAGGTGTGTGGTGTTGACAACCCTCTACATTTTCTGGCCAATCACAGACATTTTCATTTGGATTGAACACTAATTGCTGAGGACAAGGCATGTGATGTTTTCTTTCTCCTTCACACATGTAATACATAGTGCAATCTGCTTTATCTTTATGATAACTAATGTGGCCATCTTCTTCTTCGCAGGTTACTTGATTAGCTGTTAAAATAAGTTACACTAATAAGTTACACTATAACGCTAGGAACGCAGTAATACCACTAACTACTTCATGGTACATTTCTATATATGACAAAAAGATTTTCATGCAACTATGGTTGCCACAAAGTAGGCGCAAGGAGAACTTTTATTATAAATACGAATATGACTAGATAATAGGATTATCATAAAAATAGTAAATAAATTATACTTACGATCTTTTGTAGTATATACGCTAGACCCAGATCTGGAGTTTTCATAAGGTCCATCATATTCCAAATTTACAGTGTAATCCTTTAATTCATTGTTTAATGATTTTAGTAGAGGATATTTTCCATTACCACATTGGCCACGGAAATCATCCATATCGACTGACCAAACCATAATTCCTCCAAATCCTTCTTCTTTTAACCAATTCATCTAATATAATATAAAAAATAAAGTTATACATATTTAAGACCCAAACCAAAAACAAGATGGGTGGTAATCTTAACTTACTTTGGTTTTTAAACTTCTTTCATCGTCAAATCCAACCCATTGGTCTTTTCTGTAGGCAAATGGTACTTGTTGCTCTGAGTCCCAAACTAATGTAGTATTTTCTACGCTGAGGAAGCTACAAACTTCGTAGTAACTTAAAAAGCCAGCTTCTGCTGTATATTTGCCGGGTGACCCTATAAATATATCTCAGTGAGTAAAAAGCTGTGGACCGGGTCTAACTAGCCTAATTTAGTAAATATAGACCTTTCAAAAATCGTTGAAAGATAACGGGCGCTCTTAAAAAATTACAAATGGTTTAAGAAATGATTCTACTACAATAAATGTATAGTTCAACTTACCACCACCAGATGCTGGTGCTCCTATGTCGAATTGCGTATTATTAACAAGTTCAAATGATCGACCATAAGTTGGCATTCCTATAAGAAGTTTCTCTGGAGGTGCTCCTTGTTTAACCCATTCACGAGCGCTAAAATCCTATAAAAATTGAGGTAAATATCAAATATATTTCAACAACTGATGTCTTCATGATTAAACGTATTGTCAACTTACAACTGTTAATTTCTTCTGATAACCAGTGGCGCTTTCAAGCGGATATAGAGGTGAATTATGTCCTACTTGTCTCTCCCATTGACCGTGAAAATCGTAAGTCATAACATTAATAAAATCAAGATATTTTGATATTTCCGGTACATCGTATCCTGCAGCAATTGCTTCGAAAGATGCTGGCACAGCTGCTGTTAAAAGTAGGCGAGGGAGACCTGATGTTTTAGCTTCACCTTCAAAAGCTGAACGAAGCTCCTTTAGTAAGGATACGTATGCAACGCGGTCATCAGCGCCTCTATTGATAAATAGAAAAAACATGTTAAAAGTGGTTTTAATATTAGCTAGATAAATGAAAATATGATAAATACCTTGGATATTCCCAATCGACGTCTAATCCGTTAAATTGGTAATCTCTGAGGAATTCAATAGCTTCATAGACGAATTGGTTCATTCTGAAGACGTTAGATGTCAGCTCTTTGAAAGGTGTTGATCCAAAAGCCCATCCTCCAATAGCTAACAACACCTGTAGTTGAGGATTCTTTTCTCTAAGTGCAACAACTTCATCATATAGTTCGCCATCTTTATCTCCAGCTTCTGAGAGTTTATGGTCCTTTAATGTAGCGAAAGCGTAGACAATGTGTGTACACAGGGCAGGATCTACGTCTGCAGGACTGAATTTACCAGCGCCTGGTCGCTTGGCAGACCAGGAAGTGATGTAGCAGAAAACTTGAGCTTTACGTACTGTTTAAAATTAAAATGATATAAATGCTTTATCAGTTATAATGGTAGTGTAAAAGCAGGCGTTGATTATAGAATTGTATACATATGTAAAACGGTTGTACGTTATAAAGGTTGCGTAAGCACAGGCGTTTTGTAATCAAGAAAAATGATTATCTGATGTAGTTCAGAATGCAGATAATATAGGTGTGCCCGTAGATAGAGATGGACGAGACGCATTATATATTCAGTAAAAATTCAAAATATGGTAGAAAATAAGAAAGCAAATAAATTAGAAGGAACAAAGTTTAAGTTTTGATGTTTACATTTTTTAAATAATACCGGTCATTTCTATCAACGTAAGAACAAATCGTCTCTCTAAAAGTAAACCTAAAAATACTAATTTCAAACAATTATTACATTTAACATATTTTTGTTAATTACAATAAAATTCTCGTATAACATAAATAAAATCACTTAAACTTTTATCTACGAAAGCGAAATTAGTCAAAATTGTTTAAAAATTAACACCATTCAAAAAAGTTCAATGGAGTTCAAAATAATTAAATCCATAGCTTCAGGAAATGATTGAGTGGATTGCAGAACAGATTGCATAATGTAAAATCAGCTGTGTAAGAAAATAAACTAGGTCATACTAAAATGAATACTTAGTGTAATACAAAGTCATTTACAGATTGATAACAATTAGAAAGGGATATGTATATACTATATACAAAGAGATGCATATATCTATCACGCTCTATCAATCAGCCTTTATATATATTTGTTTAGTGGCAATATGTCATAGTACAATTGAATAAAAAGTGTGTTTCTTTTTTGTGTTCAGTTTCTTTGTTATTGTCTGTGGTCTTTACGACTGAAATAACGGTACTTGTTGGTAAATATATAATCAAAATAATGGTGTTAATTACATATGCAAACATATTGCACATACGAATCGAGACATTGGTCCCTAAATTTCTCGTTGAAGTGTTATAGTGTGTGGGACGGAGTTTAAAAAACGTTTTAAAATATATAATAAGAGAACTGAATACGATTATTAAAGCAATGATTTCTGGAACACCCTATATATCACTCCGGCTCACGGACTACACTGCAGACCGTTCAGTCGCGCAGCTGCAACGCGTATGCCCATGCTATAATAATTGACAAGAGCCTCTTTACCGCTACCTTGTATTTGCAGCTTTCTAAAACGTGCGCTAAAAGATTTGTGTTTTTTATTTTAATTATAAAAATCATTTCACGATCGATTTATAATGCAGTGTTTGAATTTCACACAGACTGCTGTGTTTCACGGTTCGAATCATTTACTGGCAGCGTAGTTTCAATATTTGCTAAGATAGTTTCTTACTCACCATTTTTGTCAACAATAGAATTCTTAGTTCCAATTCGCTTAGTAGGTCTTCGCACTTTATTCAATAATTCTGAAACAGGGATTTTGATTGGTGCAGGTTTTGCTCCTTTTGGTAGTTCCTCTTCAACATCGTCTTCCTCTTCTTCGATTATTGTTCCAGCTACTTTCTCCCAATCAACATCTTTAGCATCTTTACCGCGAGAGACTCCTCGGAGTTCCTCTCTAAAAACAAATTTCAAAAATTAGTTTTTAATTTCCTCTCTTTGGGAAATAATACACTCATTTATTATTACAAACCTCATAGCTCCAATAAGTGGATATTTAACGTTGTTCCCGCAGACCGTTCCACTGAAATCATCCATATCAACGGTCCAAACCATAGCTCCCCCGAAGCCGCCATCTTTGATCCACTTCATTTTGTTACGAATTGCTCTAAAATGTAAATGTAAATGTGATAATCATAATTTCATGGAATTGCTTTGAGGTTGTTGTTATTCTCACTTTTCGTCATCGAAGCCGACCCATTGGTCGCCATCAACTGCGTAGGGCACCTTCATCTCGTCATCCCAGACGTAGCTGGCTCCATTTAGTAGCATCTCACAAATCTATTGCATTTAAGAATGTTTGAACTAATATCTTTCAACATAAAGGAACGAGCGAATGGGAAGGAGTTTGTTCCAAAATCAAGCGAGAGCACGTTTTCCTACCAAGTGCTTTTAGCATGGATTTATGATAAGGAGTAGAACAACTAAGTAGGAGAGTGTAGAGAAGATGTAAGAAGGAAGAATGCAAAGCTGCAGAAACAAGTATGAGCGTACAAGATATGGGAGGAATGAAAATCAAAGTATCTCGAGAACTTGACTTATTGATATGCTGCACATTATGAGAAGATGAAGAATATTGAAGGGGAAATGGAATAGAGACACAATGGAGGATATGGATGAATCTTTTCAATAAAATACCTCATAGTAAGCCAAAAATCCAGCCTCCTTTGTGTATTCCCCTGCTTTTCCACCTCCAGTAGCTGGTGAATTTACAGAATACTTATCTGTATTTGCTAAAGTGAAGGTTCTTCCGTAGGTTGGCATACCTGTAGGGCAATATTTAAATGAAGTAATGAAATATATGTAAATATATACCCAAAAATAAAGTTTCTATTATAATTTTAATAAACGACATTTTGGTTTATTTAGCCAAGAAGAAACTGTGTCAAATTTGTTAACAAACTTCATTATTCAATATCTTCAGATGGCATGGATATCCAAAATGGAATTATATAAATAATTGCCACATGTTTTAAAGTAGATATTAATAAGACATGATTCAAGTTTTGATCAAGTAAGAGATAAAATGAAAGTGTCCATTGAATGACATCAGATAAATGATTACAGACGGATGCCATTGACAGTGACACTGTCACTGACCTATAATGAGTTTCTCTCTTGGTGCCCCCATTTTGACCCAAAGATTAGTGGCATGGTCCACGCTGAGTTGTTTACGCCAGGCGCTATCAGTACTGGGAGCATACAGAGGAGCATTGTGACCAGTTTCACGTTCCCATTTTCCGTGGAAATCGTATGCCATGAGGTTGATGAAGTCCAAATAACTGTAAGGGAAATATTGGTGAAAATTTAAGGTTATGTCTATAGAATATATTTATTTTGGAGGGATAGCTACCTGGCAACAGCTGGAACATCGTATCCTGCTTTGATGTTATCGGGACCTACAGGAACAGCGGCACTGAGCAACAAACGCTTCTTGCGAACTTCTTGAGCTTCAGCTTCAAAAGCTTCACGAAGTTCTAGAAATAAAACAAGAAATTAAGAATAAGAAAAATCTGTAAATAATATTGAATTGAATTTACAGGAGGGCAATTAGGAAAAAGATGTCTTATTTAGGCCAGCAACAATGTTCACTGACTTCAAAATAAATCATAAAAATTTGTCACAATATTTGAGATTAAGTCTAAGAACAATTTGAGATTGTCTTACTTAATGTAATAACTTATAAGTTACACGTAACAATAGTTAATACTGGTTTGTTCATATCTGGAGATCACTCAGGTTTAAGCACTGGTCAGAAACGCCCACGCTCAACTTCAATCCATGTCCGGATATTTTGCTCTGAAAATCGGTGAACCAGTTCATTACAACTTACATAACAATCATATTCGATTGTAGTAGTCAATGACTGCCAGGGAAGAGCAACCTTTAACTGGCGAGCGATATCTTACATTATTTTCATCACACATTTTTTAGCGATATTTCACCCTATCCTAAGAACATGATCCTCAAGTCTGTAACCGTTTTCACACCAGAGAGACAGTTTTGTTGTGAACAAATAAAACAAAATCATGTTTTGTTTGTCAAACCAAGCAGACTAAAAAACAGCAACAAACGTGTTTTCCTTTGATCTTACAGACTCCAGATGGGAATGTCTTTTGTTTTCTAAAACAGCAACAAAAGACAAAAATGTTTTAAGAACTGTCTCTTTGGTGTAAACATTGGTGTTTTTGTCTCTCTGGAGTGAAACCGGCATTACGGTGTTATCTGAACCTAAACAAAATAGGCCTCTTAGTTAGGAGTGGTTTGCGTCCATTTCAAAGGTTCGTCTTTCCTAAAATCCAGTCGAAGTTGCTTTGTTAATATATTGATTTGCTTTCGCTATTGAAATCGATCGATAAGCTCTCCTGTGACATTTGTAATCTCGAAGGATATAATAAAGACATTGATAAGTATCAAAATGAAAATCGCAAAATCCGTAGTCTATTCTTTATTTGTCGTTCGATTTGACTCTAAATTTGTATGTGTTTACAAAACAGTGGCTCAAACATAAGAAAATTTAATAGAATGTAGAATTGAAGACTAATAAATTTAGACAATTCAACTTTTATAAAAAAAAACAATGTTTACAGCAGTTGAAGGCCAGCTTTCTCGAAGATTTGACAAATAAGAAAAAAGACAATACTTTCATTCATTTATTCCATGCTATCGTGATCTTATCTCTGAGTATTACCATTGACATATATCTATGAGTATACTGACACCTGAGTCTTCACATATCGTAAAACAACAGCAGATAAGATTGACGTTTTAAATTTCTAATTAATTAACATTTCATCAAATAAGCAAGCAGCCAATCAACTTGGACAATAGAGTGTACGATATTACTGTTTGTATCTCATTAAGAAAATAAATAAACATTTGTGCGTGAAATTATTTTTATTGAGTTAAACAAATATGGAAAATTGATAGATTAAGTAACTCAGTATGGTTAAATGATCACTTTCACATTGGTGGGCCTGCCGCAGAGTTCGAATTGTACTCTCGTAAATATTACGTTGGTATACCTTATTCTACCAATCGGAAACAGCAATCTCAATTAGTTTGTTGCATGATTCTGTTTGTATAAACAAAGTCAAAACACTTGTTAAATTGTTAGCCATGTACACGTGTGAAATTTTATAACAAATTAACGAAAACTTTCAAATCTCTGTTGTAAACTCGTTAATCAAATAGAAGCCGAGAGGCACACTAAGGTAATTCTAAATATACGTCCACCGACGTTTATTAGTTTTATCATTAGACGTAATTAGCAGGTTGAGATAGGCCACGTGAATACATAAATAAATGTTTATCTATGTTGAAAAGATTGAAGATACAACAGAAAATTTTACCTTTCAAGAGAAGTACAAAGTTTTTCTTGTCATCAGTTCCTTTAGGATATTCCCAATCAAGATCCAGACCATCGAAGTTCCTGTTCCTAAGATATGGAATTGCGGAATAGATGAACGTTTGACGGGTATATCTTGTTGCAGACATGTCCTTGAACTTCTGCGTTCCGAAAGACCAGCCCCCTGAAATAATAGTAGTTTATGAACCAGTCCATGTAGCTATATTCTTACTTTATCATAGCGGAGATTCCAATCAGTAAAAAATTACTTTATTCATTACATAGAGTCTTTCAACATATAAGAGGTAAATATAATTATGTTAAATAAACTTAATAAAATTAATTTTAATTGATAACTTAATAAATAAACAATATTCATTATCATTTAGAACATATTTCTTTTATGAACAATTTATTTTGTTTGTAGAGATAGCTTTGCTACAGAGCTATGTGATCAACTATCGCAATCCTTACTTTTTTAACGCTCAAAACCATTCAACACGCTCCATAATCCATTCCACTTGAGTGTATGCTTGCAACGGTCACAAGCAAGAGGAACGGGAAACACTACGGTCGTGAGGCACCCATAGAATCATCCTTGCGATGATATTTGGCAGATACTGTATTCTATCACTAACCTCAGACTTTGTACTTTGGATTAAAGTAAAGCTAGCACCACTTTTTACGAAAATACTGCGTTTTTCCGTTAATTTAAAATGACACCTCTTGTTGAAAGATCCTATATTATATTTTTCATTCATTTGGTTTTATCATCTAGTGATGGTGCTTTGGTAAGCTAATTTTATAATTAAGTTAATAATTGTAAAAGATCCAAAACTAATAAATAGATTCAGAGTAATTTAGGCACGCGCAAACCAGGAAATGATAAGATGTTGATTATTCTTTTATAATAATGTTACAGGAAAAAATTGTATGAATAATAGGGAATCTCAATGGTTAGAATTGTGTAATATTTAGTTTGTGGTAATGTCAATTGGTTAGATAATCGATTGCGAAAGTTTATAATGATAACTACATATTATTTTAAATAAAAAGATGTCAATGAAAAAAACGTTTTCATTAAAAAAACTTTTGCTTATTTAAAATGCATATAATAATTAATGCACTATTAAGAGGTAAGTCATTTATCATGTATATTAATAATAAAAGCGTGGAGTACTTTTGATAACAATATAAAAAACTTATGAAAATAATTATGCGTTCCTTGCTTTTATTCTTAATCTAAATAATAAATAATTATTACCTTTTTAATGCATTAATTATTTTATTAAATTGTTATCTACAAACAGTGAGGAATAATTAATCAGGAAATTCGTCAGGTCGTCACCACAAGCGAAATAAATGAAAGCCTTATAACAGATCTAAAATAATATGTAATAAGATCTCACCAATAGCTAAAAGAACCTTCAATTTTGGATTCGTTTTCTTGAGTTTATTAATCCGTTCATATAAACCAGCTTTTCCATCTTTAGTTTCATCGTTGGATTCGAAGGAACTCAATTTTCCTTTCTTCAACCATCCGAAAGCGAAGATGATATGTGTACATAAATCAGCAGGGATATCTTCGGGCACAAATTTGCCAACTTTTGTTCTGTATTGTGACCAATTGGTGTAATAGCATACCACCTGAAAATGACAAATTTGTTCAAGGATCAATTTATTGAATTGGCAACTAAAATACACAACAGAGAAATAACCGTCCTGTCGATCTCTTGATAGATATAGAAAAAGTTGAAAAATAGCTTTTTCATTGATCATTTTATCTACCCACCTAGCAAAAGTATCTCTAATTTTTTAATACCTTGTATCCATCCTTATCTTCATCCTGAGTGATCTTCTTCTTCGTGGAAGCAGCAGTAGCTAGTAGACCCCCAGCACCCGCAGCTGCTGCAACTTTCGTCCTTGTTCGCACTCTGAATCTATTTGTGCTAGCAGCTGGTTTCGAATCACTTGAGCTTACAGTTTTCACCACAGATGTGACAGGTCGCCTCAGTCGACGACGAGCTGCAAAATAAGTTAGATTATATTATTCAAAAGACCAAAGTCCACCTCTATTGAAATTTTATTTGTATTTTATATAATAGGCATCACTAATTAGTGATAGTCTTCTTTGATTAAAATATGGTTTTGTTGAACTATGAGAGAGTGAAGAGGCGTTAACCTTACTCTTTTAAGTCATAAAAGAAAGTTTAATGGTGATTTACATATGGTAATTTAATGTTGACCTTGACATGACCTTGTGACTCCAATTTACACACAAAATGAAGGAAAACAACAGTAGACGTATTATAAACCGTTTAATATAGTTACGTTTATTTGACATAAAGTCGTTTACCTTTTACGTAACATTTTTTAGATTAATGTAATGTAAGAATACATAACAACAGTTATTTTTTGGCATAAATTTATACTTTCTGGTGTTATTAAAGCTTTTTATGCAAGATTATGTAATGTTACATATCAAATTAATATATTTTTATGTATTATTATAGATGATGTATTATATGCTATTAAATTAAATTGGTTATATATATATACATAGTCATAAACTTATTAGGGAATGAATCTGCCAACATTTTGAAGAAATGGCGGATAAAAATGATTTATTTTTTTAAAAATTTTATTTGTATATCTAAAACACATAACAACTTAAAACACAGGAATATGTATTGGCTAATTAGGCGACGCTCTGAACTGAACATTAAAAACAAGCTGCTTATATATAAACATGTGCTAAACCCAGTGAGGACGTATGGAGTGCAACTCTGGGGTTGCACCAAGAAATCTAACGTTAAAGAAATACAACCGTTCCAAAATAAAGTTCTGCGAGGAGTAGTTAATGCACCGTGGTATATCCGCAATGACGACATACATAGAGACCTGAAGATTAACACAGTCGGAGAAGAAATCAAATCTATAGCAGCGAAGCACGAGTTGAGACTTCGTAACCACGAAAACATTGCCGTGACGCAAATGTTGCTTGATAGTAATGATGTTCGAACACTTCGCAGGACTAAACCCTCGGACCTAGTAACCTAATCATGTAGAATTGTTCATTGGAGCAATCTCTACTACACCGTGTAATTATTGAAATGTAAGCTACTAGATAAGTAACTATACTTATTGTAGTATTATAAAAAAAAAGAGTGCATGCGCTTAGAATATTACTCATATTTCTTAAACCCATTGTAGGAACCCATTATGTTAAACTTCGGTAAAAAGTATTATATTTCAATAATGTAAATGAGTTTTTGTTTTTTGAAATGCATCAAGTACAAATCATTAATGCACTAAGCAGAGAAACATAATTGATCATATTGTGGGATTCTATTGGATAATTATCTTTATAAATATTATATAGTATTACCAAGAGCACCTTACGCTTTTATTATTAACAATTAAACAATAATTCGTTATTGTGTTTGCAGAATTAATGAATATTTCCGCAGACATGTTTGTCATAAAACATATTCGTGAGAAACATGCATCATTCATTCATGCAGATAGATTATTAATGGATAATAAATTTTAAAAGAAATTATTTTGTATTGTCAACGATGTATTATAATAATGAAGAAAAAAAAAATAGAAGAAAGTTGGAGAAAGCATTTTTATTTTAAAGTATAATTATTATAACATTAATTCATATTGTTGAATATTAATTTCTATACAAATTACATGTCCATAAAGATCTGCCTCTCTCTACAGTACGAGTACGAGTGGTACATCGACCGTTAAATATACACAATGCTGACATCTTGTGAAGACTGAAGACATGTTTACAGAGAGAATTGGGTACAATTACTCTCGTTTATGCAAATCACCGAAAATATTGTAGCCGCGATGAATGCTGGGAACTTTGTGCGTCACGTCTGGTTTACTACTAATAAATATATACAATGGAATTGTTTAGTAGCAAAGAAACATTCATTGTCTACGTAATAGTTATGATTTTTAAGGATCACTTTTACTATCTATGTCCAGTGGTGCAACTGATGTAGAAACATTAATTTGAATTGAAGTCAGAACAGAAATTAATACGACGGTAGTGTGATAATTCAGTGCCCCTCTGCCATCTATTAATAGACTACTGACAAATTTTGAGGAAGCAGCATCATTTAGACTCCTATTTTGTAACTGCTTACCTGACGTCTGTTAACTCCTGACGATTTGGATGGGGAGCTATGTAAGTTTACACAAAACTATCAGGAGACCTTAAATAAAGAGCAAAATGGATCCCATACCTTGGAACTGGCATAAGTAGCCTAATTTGTAAATTATAGGGCTTTGAAAAATCGTCAGGAGTTAACAGACGTCAGGAAAGCAGATACAAAATAGACCCCTTAGTTTCGCATCTGCGCGATGGAAGCCGCGAGTTTGATTGAGTGTGTAGTCATCATGAGAAAAAACTATAAATTGGGCGACGAACTGCTTCCCATGTAGCATATTTTCCAGGTTTAGTCCCCTGAGACTATTTCCTGTTTTCAAACCTGAAGAAATAGGAGATTTGGATCTCTGAAATCACTGAAACAATCGCCTATTTTGAAGGCCTTGAGAAAACCTATTATTTGGAAGGAAAATTAAATACTGAAACGTAACGTTGCGTAAACTACACTGGCTAATAAACAAGGAATTTAAGTTATCGATAGAAACCAATATGAACTTCCCAGTAAACATGTGGTGAAATAGAATGGCTAGGTGAAGTTCTAGTCACTCGTACATTTCAATTCTAACGTTTTACAAGTTGGAGCAACACACAGAAAATCAATTTTAGTTCAAATTGATTCCCTACCTGTCACAGGAATCGCTTTTATTCAACAGTGAGCAGTCGTTGTGCCGTCTGTAGCTCATAAAAGAGGCATTCCCTATGAACGACTGACAAGAAAACTAACGCGTTCATGACAAAAAACTCATGAAAAGTAATAGAAATGAAATGTAATTTACTCCAAAATGTTTACTGGGTTATAGCTTATAAATAAGAGGTACATCAGCTTCCTCAAACATTTAGATCTTACAAAGATTCCAATCTAAATCATTACGCATGATTGTAGATGCACTTATTGAAACGTAAATTTTATATAAAAACTACATAAATGTGTTAATTCTTCAGTATCTTGTTTAATCAAATAACTTGCAAGTAAATAAATGAAATTACAAAAAAATATAAAAGTACTCATCACGTGAATTCATCTCTTAATTAAAATCTTGAGCTCGAGTCACACTCTAATTACTATTCTATTAAATGTAGGTAATTAGTGTTGTAAGTACTTACTTTGTGCACTATTTGATATTTGTATAAAAACAATCGCAACTATGCAGAACACTAAGGCAAGCCTTAGTAACCGCGGGGGTAACTGAAAATAAAAAAAAAACATTTATTAGATTAATAGAAATAAATAAACACAAAGTTCCAAAAAACATACGTTTCACTTAGATTACATTTTTAGATACATATTTATTTGAGTGTATCAATTGTGTATTATTGTAACATCTTCACTCCATAAATTGACAGATACATAACCTCAAAGTTTAGTTAACATATAATGCATGTACTCGTATATAAAAAACCGTTGTGAATATATGTGCAACAAAGTGTGCAAAATGTGCAAACCGGTGTGAATTAATTTCTAACATTTCTATTACGGTAAACAAATGAACAGTAACAAGTATGCACTTGATTGCGCAATCTTGCATAAACGATGATTATAAAAACGAAGTCATCAACATAATTAATCCCTGAAATAAATCAACTGAGTCATGAATAAAATGATGATGATGATGCAAGAACACGACTAGCATCATTATTTATCATTGATTAACCTGTTTTCTTCCTTCTTTCTTTATACTAATGAGTTAGTCTTCTTCTTTATCTATTTATATGTCTTCTTTTTATCCTTGATCTTTCTTTTTCTTCATGACTCAATCTTATACAATACTACAAGTATTTTATATAAGGCAACACTTTTTTTTTGGTTTGAAGCTTAGCTTTTATATAAATAACACCGGATATTTTAAACAGGAATTTAACTCTGAAATTATTATGTTTTTAGTTGAATTTTGATATTATATAGAGTAGACTATCTTTTTTAGGTAAGCGTTCACAGATCCGATGACCTGTACCAAATGCATTGGATATATCGGATTAAAGTGTACCCTCTATCTGATTCAATACTCCGATAACTCATAAATACAACCAAACAAAATTATAATGAATTTAAACTTGTCGAACACCGCTAGAATGTTTGTAACTCAAATATTGTTTTCGTCGTTTCGTTCGAGATATCTCATTAATGAACTGGAGGATCGATAGACTTCCGTCTCCTAATGCCAAACAATGTTCGCTTCAAGCGCCGGCCCTGGCGCCAGTTCTCACGATTAGCATACATTGGGTCTAACAATGGTCGGCCATACAATAATAGAGCTACCGATAAATTCCAACACCGATCCAAATTATGTTGCTTGCCAGGCGGCACTCATGTGAATAGCCGTATGAATATTTAGAAATTGAAAGTTGAAATAGTTCAAGGTCACACACACACTCATACACTCGTATACTAGACGGAATGCAAACAATACCTGAGCTGATTTAATATTTTATTGTTAAAAAAACTTTTCCGCTTATTAATTTAATAAATTATTATTATTAAAAATGACCTTACATCTTAATAATATTAATTTGGTCTTGTTAGCAGTGGTAGATTTTTATAAAGGCGAAAAAGGCGTCCGCCTCTGAATTTTTATCTCTTTTACACAACAGAGTCTAAACAAAATTAATTAAATTTATTGCAATTATTTATCTTTAAATATTTTGATCGTGCAACATTGTAAATTGTTGAAAACATTACTTTATTTTTAATTACGTAAATATGGCAACAACGCATTGGTATTTTGTTTATGTTTAGACACCTGCGATAACAATGTTTAACATCAAGTTCTATTAATAACTTTGCAATGTTTCATTTTAGAGAAAAATGATTATAATGTGTTAGAGCAGTGCATAATTTCATATAAGTTTTTTAATACGTAAAAGAAAGAGACAGCAATATTATTTTAAAAATATTTATAAAGTAAACAATTGAATTAGTGTTAGGGTTATGTCGATGGATGTGTAATAGTTAAAGACGAGATTGAGACATTTCGTGTTGAAGTTGACTGTTGAAGAAAAGAGATGAGTATAGTTTCCAGATCAATTTAACAAAATAACTAGCTATTTTATTTGTTTGCAAGTTCAAACTTGAACGTTAAATACTTGTTGGAAGTTGTGGGGGTGTGGGTCGATGCTGATAGTGGAAAGGGCAAAATTTGAATTGCATCATATATTTAACTAGAAGATCGAACATTGCACGAATGAAGATGGGACAGAGCGAGAGAGAGAGAGAGCACTGCGTATGAATTTTTTTTTTTACTGTACACATGTTATAAACATACCAGTTTACAAAATTGGATCTTTCTGTAGGTTAAACACGATTGCTTTTTGGCACAAATTCATCAAGAAAATAAATATCAGCATATATAAATTAAATCACAACGTTCTAAAATGTAAAGATGTTACTATTTCTTCGTGATCAGAAGATGTTTTCCAATATTTAAAAACATGTACATCGTAGGTACATGCATGTATGTATGTAAAATCATGAAAATATATCGTGAGATTACAATTTTAGAAAGAACAGTTGCTTCATTCTAATAATTCGTGTTTTAAAGGTCTCCTCACCTTACAGAAGCAAAATTACGGTAATTGTTTTCGGATAATAACATATGCTAAGAAACAGTACTTCCTGTCTTGTGATAATGGTAATTCATACAATAGTCCAATTTAGTCCAAATTTCATCATAGTCTCACGGCCATCTGTCGGTTTCATAAAGAACTAACATTCCGCCATGATTCACAATATATATTTCAAGATTTATGATCAAATAAATCGAGTGTTATTTTTTATAACCTCAAATATTTAAATATTATATTGCGAAGGCGAATTACAAGTATAGCTTAATAGGTAAGAAACAACAGGCAGTCTCCGGTAATAACGATATGTTTTTTTAAGAACCCAAGGTAAACTTGATAATAGATATATATTGAAAACTGGTAAGATAATAAAAAAAATTGATATAGAAGTTGTCCATAGCAAAGAAATATGCGTCATGGTAAACAAAACCGGAAATTTATGCAGACTTGTTATATAAATGTTACCGTTATTGATTTGAAACAGAGCAAACATAGGCTGCAGCTATTAAAGGTATTTCTAACAGCGTTAGAAGTAATGCTAAAAAGAGGTGAGACAATTATAAGTTGTTTTTGTAATGATGTAAAAGTATTTTTATAGGTTAGAAAGATATAGGTTATGTAATTTGCAATACTTATGTGGATTGCATTAGAATGTTGTGTAATAAGGATATAGAAACGGAAAACAGCGTGACAAAGTGCGACAATGGACTCCTACTGTTATATTTGTTATAATCTTACATATAAAATCTTTGCTTCGATATATTTGATTACTTTGTATTTGAAATGATGTAAAGGAAATATTTGCCTACATAAAAATCCGTCAATTAGAACAAATGGCACTCCTCGTGCCAACGGTGAACAGTGTTTAGTTCACTGTTTTCCTTCACCTTCAGTGATATGTATTAGTTTGGGATGAAACTCCCCTTTCTAAATACCTAAAATTCCGCCTTCCATGTACACATGCAGATGAAATTTCTGCACAAAACTTCGCGCGTTTATTGGCCAGTACAGGCTGGCATTGCAAACCTCTAGGAGTGGAGGAAAATCAACTAAGATTTACTCCAGATAGTGTAGTGTATAAGTAATTTTCTAAATAATTTACCAATTGATAAATAAACTTATTTTTAGCTACATTCCTCATTGATATTTTGTTCACACCGATTCGAACTATTCCAACAACGCATTTTGTTTTTATCGTCATTTACATAAATTTGTAATACAGTAGGGCCTCGGTAATCCGGACTCTCGCTTGTTCGGTGATCGCTGTAATCCGGCCGGGATGTAATCCAATGGGATTAGCGGGGGAGGCCCGGCGGCGTGTAGGTGCGGGGGCTGTCATGAGCCAATGCGCCGTCAGTCTTTTGTTTATCGCCTTTCGTGTAATACGTAGTGTCAATTAAGTGTGCTCGCTAACATCATGGCGCCGCCACGTAAACATTCGACATTAACAATAAAAGACAAATTACGGATTATAGAAATGTTAGATAAGGGTGACAGCTACCCTGTCATTGCTCGGAAGTTTGGTATAGGCAGGTCAACTGTAGGCGACATAAAGAAAAACAAAGACAAACTCTTGAAGTTTGTTAGCCTAACAGAACGTGGTCCCGGTGTACGAAAACTGAGGAAATCGGAAAATCCTGTTTTAGAAGATGCTTTGTTTACGTGGTTTTTGCAACAAAGGCGATTTGCATGTTCCTGTAAGTGGTGATATGATTTGTGAGAAAGCTCGAATTTTTCATCGCCAGATTACAAACTCCAATATCGGATTTAATGCAAGCCGGGGATGGTTAGACAAATTTAAAAAACGCCACGGAATAAGACGTTTAAAAATGGCCGGTGAAAAACTGTCAAATGATGAAGCCGCTGTAAATGATGGTGCCGAAAGCGAGTTACAAAGATATGAAGTGTTAACTGATGAGGAGATTGTGCGAGCGGCTATGTGTGAGGACGATGAGGAAGATGAGGACAATAGCGTTGAAATTCTAAAAATCACAAAAGTTGGTAATTCAGAGGCAGTAGGAGCTTTAAACACTGCTTTAAAATGGGCTGAAGATAACGAATTTGATAGCCACGAAGTTATGTTTCTCCGTCGACTTAGAGACCGGGCTTTCGAAATGAAGTGCGAAAATTATAAACAGAAGAGTATTACAGACTTTTTCAAGAAGAATTAACTAATGTTTTATTTTAACTTACTGATTTTCTTACATAGTTGTAATTTTGAACATGTACATTTTGTCTATATGCTATAATTTAAAAATTGATTAAAGAAACTAAGGTTAAACATGTGTTTTATTAACATTTAATATGGCATACTATAATCCGGACGCCTCGATAATCCGAAAAGGGTCTTGTTTTTGCCTCTCCGGATTAACGAGGCCCTACTGTAATTTTAAATTGTTTTATAAACAAATATTAAACAAATAGGTGTATTATTTATACATATTTAATAATGTCAAAGTTCATTGCGATTTTTTAACTGTGCAAGGTGCTGTTATGTAAATGAGGCGGTTTAACAGCAGGCTTTTTAAATTTTATTCAAAAAGTAACCGCCTACTATTATTAAACACAATACGCTTACTACGCTGCCACACAAGCGACCGAACCGATACATACACTCTGCATGTGGTATTGTCATTGTTCAGAGTGATACAGTTTAAATTGATGGTAATTCAAAACTTGAAGGTAGATGGCAGCACCACAGGGCATTATTGTTTTATTATATGTTAATATATGCAATAAAATTGTGCAAATTGTTAGTAGAATTATTATTTGCAATCATTTCCATTTTACATTTCACTAGTTGCATGGTAAGTAATATGTAAACGCACTTTCCATTTGCTATAACGAAGAGGCGGTGGGAGGGGAGATGAGAAGTGGGTTCCTTTAAGGTATCAGAATAATATTAATTGTGATATAGAAGACATTGAGTCCCGGGACAATTAATATTTCTACGGCATTTTACAATCTAAGGGGTCTATTTTGTAACTGTTTATCTGACGTCTGTTAACTCCTGACGATTTTTCAAAGCCCTATAATTTACAAATTACGCTACTTATGCCAGTTTCAAGGTATGGGATCTATTTTGCTCTTTATTTAAGGTCTCCTGATAGTTTTGTGTAAACTTACATAGCTTAATTTAGAAAATATAGGCCTTTGAAAAATCGTTGATTTAAAATCAACACTCACTAGAAATTGTGTAGTTTTTTATATGTTGAGAAAACTGATGAAATGGATTTGATAATCAGCAGTAGTGGATTAAACTACAGGCACAGTGGATCCAGAGTTCTGAGGGCCCCCGCAAATTTAATTTGTAGGGACCTACTACCTTGGAAGCAATCGTTATTGAATTCAACCGATAAAACAAGAACATGGTTCTTCTATTCTGCCTATAATTTACAAAAGTGAACCAATACTTTGCTTTGCGTCTGATAATCAGGTAATTGAATACATATAATACACTTTATAGAAAATAAGACATGGTTCTCAAGCCAAAATTATTGATAAATCCTACTTCTAGTAAGTAAAATCTCTAATCGCTGGCCATGTTCTAATAAAATGGCAGACAAGGCGAGGTAATATATCAAGCACAACAGTTCTGTTAATTTTTTTAAGGCTCTCTGTTCACGGTCGTCGCTATTTTTCTAATTACACAAGCGAATGTGGCGGTGTGTTGGATTGTGCTGTAGCCGCAGACATCGCTAGCTGTCAACATCGACTACAACACTTGTCCACTTTCAAGGTTTGTAATTTTGTAACAGCTTTACAACTTGGAACAATTTGTTAACAAATGCGTAAATATTTACGATTTGCTAAATGGATTTAAATGAACAAAGAATATGATTGTTACTTTGAAGATTATTGTATAAAATTAATAAATAGTATAAAATCGTGCTATTCTTTAGTGATTGATCTTTAAATAGCATGTATATTGTACACCTTTAAGAGGTAAACTTCTTTACCTAGTTTTACTTTAAAACTGTAAAATGTAGAAACTCAGTTAAAGTTTTAATTTAAATAATTTTTTAAGTTTTCTTAGTTTTTTTTAGAACCTTACAAGGTCCAATGTTTTGTATTAAAAATATTAAATTAAGAAACACTATATTATATTATAACCGCAGTATAATAGCAGTAGGATTTACTTTTAAAATAAGTTTAAAGTGAGTTTTTGAAAAATATAGAAGAGAAAACAATTTCTATTACTAATTGTTATTAAAAAATAGATATTTAAATTATTTCAGATACAATTTTGTCAAACTGTTAAAATTTATATTACTAACGATGCATACGCACCAACGAAATTAACTGAACTTAAATTAACACAAATGTGAAAAGGAATGTTTAAACGAAAACCTGAAATCTAGATTTCAATATTAAATAAAAACAGTAAATTAACAAAACAGTGAGTGGGAATGAGGCTTTATAGAATAATCTTATTCATAGATGGTATAACCTAAAAAAAGGAACGTTAATTATTATCCTCACCAACTGTTTCAGTTTTTAGTTTTTACTTAAAGATTAGTAAAGCTATGGTAACATACGTAATCGTTTCTTGCAAGTGTTTTACGCGTTCTCCAAACTTTCTAAGACTCAAAACATAAAACATGACAGTGTTTCCTGATCATACGAATTTATAACCTAAAATCTAATACATTTGCCGATGTGCCGAGAATAACCATGGCTATTGGTCTCACCTCTCGTTTCCAAGTCTCATTAACCAAGCGAAGCCAACGCGAGGCGAGAGCTACAGTACCCACTCGGTCTCGCCTGTCTCGGCGAGAGTGAACTGTTGGCATCAAAGTAAAACTACTTTTTGGATTATGAAAAGTGTATATTAATTTATATTAAACTAGCTGTCCCGGCCACGCGTTGCTGTGTCTAACGTTACATAGCGCCATCTATTGAATATTTACTCAATCTAGTCAACAGAATATTTACTCAATCTAGTCAACAGAATATTTACTCAATCTAGTCAACAGATGTCGCCATCATCGTCGCCAGATGTCATATGTCATATACAGATAATTAATAGACAAATAATTTGCAATAAGATAATATTGCAATCATAAATTGAGATGTAAGCTATCCTATCTTCCAAGTTGGATCAAACTGCACACGGTGTATAAATTTGATTAAAATCGGTTAAGTAGTTTAGGAGTCCATCGCGGAGGAACAACGTGACACGTAATTTATATATATTAAGATAAAGATAATAATTATTAGTGAATATATACCTTAGACTATCATAACAAACTAAAACATTGCAAGAAATGCATAGATATGTTCTTTCACTAAAACGTTCAATGTGAGGTTAAAACATAAAATTAAAATAGTATGTTGCTATGGACTTTTACGCACTCGCACTTTAATTTGTATGGTTTTTAAGTATTTGATTCTCAATTACTTTTTAGAAAGTAACATTACTGCAACAAAATTTACTTATACGAACTGAAGTAATGAGTTTACAATATTTCACACTTATTTACCGAGGCGGGCTTAGGTTCAAGCCCAGTCCCGGACAAATAATTCCTTTCATTTCTTGTGTATGTATAATTATATCTCACTAATGGTGTAATACTTTTACCCGCCCTGTACAGGTAATTATATATTTGTTAATAATAAAAATATGAATTCACATTACTAGCGTTTAATGAACGTTAAAGCATGTTAGCTAAATAGATATACGAATGGGCGTACGTTGAAGAAAGAAAATGAAATTTAGGACCAATTTTCCTTTCTAACAGAAAAATTAAATAACACTATGATTCTTTCATACCCTCTTTCCTTCTAAGGGTTGTCACCTCTTTTACACAACAGAGTGTAAACAAAAATAATTCATTATTATTTAAATTAAAAAATATTTTTCTTAAATATTTCGATCGTGCAACATTGTAAATTTATTAAAATGTTACTTTAATTTTTATTATGTAAATATGGCAACAACGCATTGATGTTTTGTTTATGTTTGAACACGTGCGCTATCAATGATCAACCTCAAGTTCTGTTAATTATTTTGCAATGTTTCATCTTAGAGAAAAAATATTATAACGTGTTAGAGCAGTGCATAGTTTTAGTTAAAAAATTTATATGTAAAAGAAAGAGACACCAATATTATTATAAAAATATATATAAAGTAAATAATTGAATTTAATGTTAGGGTTATGTCGGTGGCTGTGTTACAGTTAAAGACGAGATTGAGACATTTCGTTCGATTGCGACTGTTAAAGAAAAGAGATGAATATAGTTTCTAGATGAACTTAACAAAATAACTAACACCTACATATATATTTCGATTTAAGAAAATATTTGATTCGTTTGCAAGTTGAACGTCAAAGATTTGTTGGAACTTGATAGATTATAGGTAATATAAATTATATTATCGGACGCCCATGTATGCAAGTACATACTGTATATAGTTAACAAGAGAGTTAGGTCTTTAAATAATTGTAATTATTAGTTATGTATCGGATTGTACATTTCTAGGCCAGTAAAAGGCAAATTCCTGTAATGCACAAATACTCTTGTACATGTCTATAACCAGGCATAACTAATGAGTAGTTTGCGCATGCGCCATTCTTGCATTTTTAAATAAAATGTTAATATATTGTTTCCTATTCTATTAGAATATTACTGCTAATATTTACTTTGATTTGACATTAAGAGTTTGAATGTTTTTCGAAGTTGTTAATGAATGTGCGGCCACTTCAATATTTATGAAGGTTATGTTAGTGTACTTCGAATAGAAAGAGTGCTTAGAAATATTCAGCACATGAAGATATGAATAACAATAACATTATTACGATAACGGATTCTTTTGGCATTTTTAGGGCAATATGGACTAGTAGAAAACGAAATAGGTTTGAGATTATGTCTCACATATATACATGTAACGTCACGTGTAAAAGAGATAGCATACTTAACACAGCACTCTTATAGATATAACAAATAATTGACGTATCACTTAATAGTGCGACATGTTACGTCATAAATATGGCCGCCATCTGTAGCACTAAAACTACAATTCAAATGTTTAATTGTTATACCTCCGTCAACATTTAGATATTTAATTAAATAAAAACGCCAATATACATTTATTATCATCAATTTCAATCAACAATTAAAAAATCGACCCCCAAAAAATGAGTTCACAAGGGCATTGCAGACAAATTGAGATTAATTTGCAACTTTTTGTTTATGAAATTTATAGTATAATTAAAAAAATTACTTTCAATTTGAGGAGAAAAGATTATATTAACAAAAGTAAGCTGAGAAGAAATTTAAGTAAGAAAATATGGTTTCAAGACGGACTCCGCAACATTACACCAACTATAATTAAAATTACAAGTAATCATATAATAAAAATAATAAAATACACTTCTATACTCATTCCTTCTTTAACCTTCTTATAATAATTAAGTACACTGTAAAAAAACAGTTTCTTGTCTCCCACGACATTAACAACATATAGTACTCGTATATTTTTATCTTCCTCAAGATCTTTCTTTTCTTGGTTCTGCATTCAAGGTCATCGGACGTAGTTATGAGTATGTTATAGTCTGTTCTGTTACAAAATTAGACCGGAAATGATCTTAATCCATAAATTACTATCAAATTTATAGTTTGTCTCTATAATACTGGCGTATAACTCATTCTACAAATACATTTGAGTCAATCTGAGTATGTATTAGCTATTGACTTCACTGCCTACGTCACGATTAACTAGTTGTAGTGTCCTTTTAAATTGCTAGCCAATTGCACACTTATTGTTCGACGACAAATCAATATGGTAATCACGTGAAGATAAGTCTGAACTGTAGCCGTATAGGATTCGTATTAGATTGGAACGGATTGAACCGAATCGCATTAGAATCGTATCAGATTCAGACGAGATTTAGGGAAATTGTTTGTAGGGAAGGTGAGTGTTCAAGAGAGAATAACTATGTTTGATTGCATTTATGAGTTATCTGAGTCTTGAAACAGATAGACCGTAAAGTGTTACATATTCAACTCTAATTTCAACGATTTATAAGTATATTCGGTAGCGCTTGCTGCTGCTATACATTTATAACATCCTGTTAGCAATACGTTTTTTGTTACAAACTATAAATGCATTTTAAATGAAAGCTTATAACCTTAAAACATGAAAACGATTTGTCTGTGCTTGTATATTAACGGAACCGTTATCTTTAAAACCAGAAGTGGAGTCCATTTGTTAATTTCACACAACGCTGAAGTAATAATCCTATTAAAGGATTACACGCTCTGAATTTAAGCTACGAACTAGTTCAAATGTAATTAGCATACATTTATGTGAATCAATTTATAATACTATGAAATAATATTCATATTTCCCGCCATTTTGTTTAACTGTCACGTATATAAGTATGTGACACCTCATCACATTTTGTAACCTCAAATATCTAATTGAATATTAGTTTGTTATTGCATGGAACTTTCACTATATTATATGAGAAGGTACTGAAATGAAATATGAAGCTAAATTGTAATTCTAGACAGGTGCTAAAACAATTTGCAACATATTAGTAATAATATTTTCAAAGGCCGCCATGTTGCGAATATAGTTAGTGTATTTCTATGCTTTTTGATGACAAAAATTAACCTGTATTTAAGCGTTTTTAATCATAAATTGACAATACAATAGTGATTATATATTATCCTATTATCATAATCCTATAAAATATATACTTAGTTAACCAACAAAGGTTTAAAACAGCTATTATAAATAATCGCTGATTAAATCTGGTTCTAAACAAGTTTTAATAAGTATGCATATTGTTACACAGGTTTTCTATTTATTAAATCAACTTTTAAAATGATTATTAATAACCTGAATTATATCAAATATCTTACAACTTGTTAAATGCGCAAAAACTATATACTTTGTAGATTATTTTGAGGTTAGGAACAGAGACAAGAAAGTTCGAGGTTCTGAGCTCTGCTATGTGTTGTGGTTTGTGTTTATTATTATTATTAATAAAGACTCTTTATTTGATATTAAGTTTTGTATCAAAAAAAGTGTTCTACTTATAAGGAAATTTTGTAATTTATTTAAGGTCAAACCACGGAAACGGATCTAACGGTAATTTGGAATACAGCGTTTCTAACACGTATGAATATTTTAAGGTTATCATTTTATGTTGTACATTTAAAGTTTAAGAGGTAGGCTATAATTAGAAGGCTGCTAAGGCAACTAATGTGTTATGTTTATACATAGTTGAAACGCATTCAAGAAAAATCTAATTATCTAACATAACCTTTAAATGTGAGGAAGAAATGCTGAAAGAACAAGTCCTTGACGCAATGCTACTAATCCATTAATAATAGTTAATGATATGCACATGTAAGTTGCTTTTTATTGAATTATATAACACAAACAGCGTACCAATTTGGAGCTAACAACTTTAAACATCGTAACAATACGTTGGTGTTGCTAAAGTTCAAAGTTTAGTCATCAAAATATTGTATGATTCAGAAAGAATTAAAGTGAGGTTATATCATAAAGAATAAGGTAGTTAATGGGCTTGTGTCCTATGTTAAGAGATATTAACAATTAAAAAAGTCATTTTGTCTCTTTAATTATTAAAGGGATTCAACGTTGTACACATTCCAAGTGCATGTGACATCACAATCCATGTGTAAGGTTACCAACCTTACAGCTCATAAATCTCTGCTATATGTATTTATATATCAAAATATCAAATATTATTTACAGCTATTTCAAGGAACAATCAAATTTCAATATTATGTCTGCCTTAGCAGGGTTAAATAAAATAAAAACTTATTATTCTTTGACTTGGCTTGATTATTACAGCAACAAAACATTACCACAGCACTGACCTACTCAACAAATAACTGACGTTAAAATGCATTTCACGTCATACAAATATAGCCGACCATCTCTAGCTCTAAAACTACAATTCAAACTTTTAATTGCTATATCTCCGTCAATATTTCGATTTTTAATAAAATAGACACGCCAATACACGTTTATTAACATCAATTTCAATCAACAATTGAAAAATCGACCACTTAAAAATGAGGACACAAGCCCATTAAATATGTCTATATTTTATTTCTACGTTTTGTGTATATAATAGTAAATAAACAATTGACCACACATTGGCCGCAGCATTCTAGTTCGATAAAGTTATTAGGCAGTAATGTGTACAATTATATTGCGCACCAATTAAAAGAAATAACACTGAAACTAAAACTAATTATAGAGATAGATCAGGAATCGAATTCGAAAGCTTATTAATACCTCAACGTTCTCGGCTAATGTCTTATCTAACCGCTAGTTTAATTCAACATTTTTCGACAAAATCACTTTCATTTTTTGTTGTGAAAAATATTTGAACAATCTATTAGCATCTAATAATTTTACTTTTATTTGATTGATATAAATCTTTCTAACAAAAGCTATTAATATATTTGAAGGTTATATTTCGTAGTATTCTAAGAAAATTAGATTAACATCAAATTTATTAGTCACTTATTTTGATTGAACAGGTTTGACGATCATAATTTTATTTGTTGTGTTGTGTTGTTATCCAGTTACTGATCTCTAAAATATGTAATCCTAAAGATCAAGAAAGGTCTCCGGCTGTAAATTAATCAGCTTGTGATTATCGGCGAGATGAACAATCGCGGATGTCGCTGGATGAGAAATTGATGCACAGAATGTCGCAGTGTTTAAGAAAACATGATTCCAGACATGGTTCATGACGTGTCATGGTGACATTTCAACTGATCATGTTTGTGCAGTTTTTACAGACTGTTAATTCTTAATTAGTGCATCATTTGCATAATTAAATCAAAAGGCCAACCACTTGACGAAACCTATGTGTTAATAGTACTTCTATAACATGTAATTAATTGCAGTTATGTGCATTGGATAATACTTTAACACCGCCTAACATAATTACGTTTAATAAAGGTTTAATAAATATAACAAAAGTTACAAGTAAATAAATTGTACGAGTATTTACACAAAATGCAACTTCACTTTTAAGTTTCAAATGTCAAAACTGTTCACAAACATAACCTCAAAAATACTAACTCTTCAGTAACACTCAAAACAAATGTTCTTACCCTCTTTAATAGTCAGTTGATATATTATTAGCAACACGGCATTACATTTCTAATAGCGCCAACAATTTGTTTGCATTTCTATAAATAATTCTGTCTTCCAATCGTTCTTTTCGTTATGAATTCAGCCTAACGAATCGTTATTCGATAGAAACGTCAAACGTGGGATATTATTGAACATTTCCCAACATTACAATGTTACGCTACAATGAATATGAATGTAATTCCTAATTTTAATTCCATTTTATTATTTATTTTTAAATTGTGCTTAAAGTTATGCTCCAAAAATTACAACTTACTCGTATAAATAAAAACCATTAGAATATTTGAAATTATCAGACAATTCTTACGACACAAAATATTCGCGAGAGTTAATACGATTGTTTGACTTGTATATATTGAAACTGTAATAAAATATTTAACTTTATATGTTCAAACAGTGGAATTATTAAAATAAATTACTATAATTAGTTAAATAATAAAAAAAACTCTGTATAAAATTGTTGTAATTATGTATCTCATTATTAACTCATTGAGGTTAATGAAATTACGAGTTTGCTGATGAATTGGAGAATTTAATTATTATTTTATAAGAATTTTTATCTATAATGTTTACGTATTGTTAAATATCCTAATTATGACAAATACTCTTAATTAATTTCATATATAACAAAAGAATTCAACACTCCAATTTTGTAACTTTTTATAGGTTAACTTTACTCAATGCTATCAGCCGACCTTAAATATATAAAGTCCAAAATAAGTTCTGTACCTTAAAACAGGGATAAGAAGTCTATTTTAGAAAATATAGGTCTTTGAATAACCGCATAAAGGTAACGTCTAGAAAATAGGAGGGTTCAACTAAATCTTTAACAAATTTATTCTGGACTATAACATATTTACACTGACTTGAATGTGGTTTGATATAATTTGCACAGGACAGAATGAAATCTGTCGTAGACTTATAACGATTTACTGTTATTTCTTTTTAACTGGCTGTGTTAACTAACTACTGCGATACCTATGAGCTCAGAAACCGGCCCATTGTGTCCCATTACTAACCTCAGAATTTGTTCTTTGGATAAAAATAAAAACATCATCGTTTTCACGGAAATATTGCGTTTTTCTGTTGATTTAAAATAACGGACTTTCTTGAGGATAAATATCCTTTTTTATTTGTTACGTACAATTTAAACTTTTTAGTATTAAATTTGGTTAAAGTCAATTCCGGAATCGGATGTTTCTTTACTGACTCCGCAGCTCTGCTATCAAGACCTTGAATGTCCAATTATTTTTTAATTAGTCTAAATATTATAGAAGATATTAACAATAAAACAAAACAAGAAATACACAACCTGGTTATATAGACTAATTATTCCAGAAGTTTATTTAGTCTATTTGTTTAATAAATTGCAAATGTTGAAAGGAAAATAAAAGTTACAAATATTTCCAGCTAGAAAATGTTTTAAACCTCCAACAGATACTATCTATTAGACAGCGAGACAAGAAATCACAGAATCCCTTCTAATTTGGCTTACATTGTAAATAACTCACCAAACATGCATAAATACAAATAAATAAACAAGGAAATTGTAAAATAAATGATAATTAAATATAAGCACATCAAATAAAATTATTAATATATTAAATTAAATTGTCAGTTAATCACTTTCAAACATTATCATAAGTTGATAGGATCGTTGTACGAAAACAACATGCAGTGGGAATCATTAGAATCATTAGACACATATCAGAATCTTCTACGATTCTAGATGCAAAATATTTGCTATTTTATTACGCATGTTTGGTAAATGTCAAATTTGTAACAAACCAGTTTTTTTTATTTGTTTACATAAAACGTAGAAGCTAGTAGATACATGACTCAACTACTGATGATGCGATTAGAATATTCTAGATGGAAGATAACAAATTATGGAGGACTTTACGAAGATTTTCAGGTTATATGTTAATAAACGCATTAAAAAAAGTTGTGTAACACTCGTAAAATTGTTTACAGATAAGAACTTTAAAGATGAAAGAAGAAGATTTCAAATGTTTAACAGAAATATGTCTTTGGATTTGCTTCTTGTGACGAACAAAAGAAGGACAATCTTTCTAGATAAACTAGGAAAACTACTGTCCACCGGTTATAACGATTAAGACGATTATAACCTCAAATATTATATAAAACCCAACAAGTAGCGACATGTTTCACTGAATTTTAGGTTAGGAATTCTACAAAACATGTTGTAAATCCGTCGATTCAATCCTAGAAAGCCGACGTTGGTTAATAACTATAATATCGTCTGTGAATAGAGGTATATACTCGTACGTCTTAGGTATTCCACTTAATTTCATGCCGCGTAATAATATCTATCGAATCATAAGCACAAAGTTACGCTCGGTGATTTAGATATTTTGCGAAACAGTTCAACTAAGAACATTGTTAGTAGAATATTGCACTAGTAATATACTTTTAAATGAAAATAAATATTTATATATTGTGAGAGTTGCCTTCTTGTGTTACATTTACCTAAATTATTTCCCACTCGCTGTGAAATAAACTTTAATGGTTTTACTGCATACAGAGTTGAACTAGATCAGACGAAAGTCTTATTATACCACTGATATTATAGCTAACAATTTAACTCATTGAGAAAGTCTCATTCTCAAGAAGTTTATTAGATGAACTCTTTTGGATCTTTTGTAAAAAAAGATTTTTCATCTAGTAATGCGATTTTTGGTACAAATATTTGAAAAGTAATGGAAAATTTAATTTTTAATGTAAATGTAAATTTTTAATTTAATGAAAACATATACCCTAGTTTAATTTTGCTTTCCTGGTTCATTCAGGTGGGTCTCCTCCCAGTAAACATTTTGGAGTAATTTCGCCATCATATTGAAGATGTGTATGATTATTTGTTATGAAAGAGTTCATTTATAGTTTAGTTTCTCACAGTCGTTCATATGATATGTCTATTTTATTGGCTACAAATGGCGGAACCACTCCACTTGTCGAAATACAAATGAAGGTAAAGTTGATGCGAACTATAATTGAAGTGAAATAGTGATAAAAACGTCACAAAAAGAGCCATGTAATAAAATACGTAGAAAAATATACAAATAAATAATACAATTTTCATTATTAAAGTCACTGTTTGAAAACTGAAGGCGTCCAAATTTGTTCAACACCATGCTAATGATCTCAGTGTCCTCTTCAACCCTTTTCGTATGAACACCGAGCATGCACCTCCTTGAAAATAATTCCGCTGACGCCCATGAACGTGTACAACCTAATTTAACTGTTTCACATATATTGCGGTTTCTTGGCTTTGATTATATTTATGTATTGTGTCTATACCTGGTAATTTATTCAATACGGAACCACATCAATATAAGTACAGGGTGCCTCAAAAGAAAGTTTCTTATTAAGGTCGTTATAAAACATTAACACAATAAACAATCAGTTTCTTATAACATTTATTGATTATTAAAATACCGACATGTCAAAACATTCCAATAAAATGTATGTTATAGCTATAAATAATCTAACCGCTTAGCTACAATTCTTTTGAGAAAGTTAATCTCGTAAATAATAATAAATCGGATGATTGAAAAGATCAGAAACTCTGACAAAAAAACCCGAGAAAGGAAGGCTCCCGGAAATAGAATTTCTGAAAACCATACTACCCTGCGGTTCTCAGCGTTCTCGGAATGAACCAACCAAATCGAATTTCTTTCTGGATACCCTGTATTTATCGCCATTTGTTTTCAGCTTTCGCCTCATTTTACAAAACAGCTCACGGCGTTAATGCCATAAATACAAAACTTGATATATAGTAAAAATGAAGTACTTGGTACGTATTTTGAACTATGCGAAACTGTCGTATCTAAATATGATTGATTTGCAACGATATCCGTTTATAAACGTAAATGCGTAATGCGTCTTATTCATTTGTATTAGAATGTTGATGCATACCTATAGAATGAAACCATAACTGAATTTATATAAAATTGCATTATATATTGATCAAGTTTGCAATCATAAATAACCTCAAATATCCAATTATTTGTATTCAATTCGCAATGTTATAGATTTTATTAGCGATTAAAATAGTCATTTTTGTCCCTAAGTGGTACAAATGTATAAAAACATTGAGTTGACATCATTCCTTTCTTACCTTCTTCCACACTACCATTTGCTACCATTGCTATTGCTGAGACATGTAGAAAAGTGTAAAAGAGTAAAAAGAGATGCAGAATCAAACGTCACAGCGCTAGAAACTGTCAATGAAAAATAAATATGATTACTTATTATATTCCGCTGACTTCAAGCAATAGAAGGCAATACTTTCGTGAAAAGTGGTCATATTTTTATTATCATTTATTATTTATTATATTAATTGTGTGCCTTTCGACTTTACAATCTACAGTATTATATTTTCTAATACATTTCACTCTTATATATATTCAAACTTAAAACTAAACTTAAACTATTCTAGACTCCCAGTAAATATTTTGGAGTCACTTTGACATCATATTGAAGATGCGTATGATTTTTTTGTCACGAAAGAGTTCATTTACAGTTCAGTTTCTCAAAATCGTTCATATGAAATGTCTGTTTTATCGGCTACAGATGACGGAACCACTCTATCTGTCGGAACACAAATGAAGATAAAGTGAAATAGTGATAGAAACGTCACAAAATAGGGTACTTCACTAAATGTTTACTGGGCTATTACTACTTCCAAAAGTACTTTCTGCTTCTTCTTCTCTTAACCCTCTCTCTTTATGTTTTCTACTCATTCTCACCGTTTCCTGCTTCTCCTTCCTTCTTGCCTGTAACTCCGTTTCTCACATCTTGTCTTCCTCGTCTCCTCTCGACAAACACGCTATTATCTTTTCACTATCCTTCATCCGTTGTGTCTTTATTTCCAATTCTGCCACCTTTTGCCTCTATCTCTCTTTTACAGACATAAACCCTCTATCCAACAAATCTTAAATCATTAGATTAAATCATTAAATTTAAATCATTAGATTAGCACGTACAATTTACGAGATATAGACAGACAAATCTTGCTATTTTTCCGGTTTGAATTTTGATATGGTTCTAGGTAAAATAATATTATTTTAATCAATGCTATAAATTTTGAGGTTAGTAATGGAATACAATGGCGCAACAGTTCTTGTTGAAATGTATAAAACATCTTTTAAAACAAGTCGTTTGATAATTTTATGAAGAACCTTTTAAACGCAACGCAAGACAACAATCTAGTCGAACAAATGTATTACATACATTTAAAATGATGTACAACTCTTTTAACGACATAATTATTTAAATGCATAAAACTCTCTCTTACGAAGAGAGATATCAATGAGTGAAAGAACGGGAAATCCATACTAAGAGTTTTGCAGAAGCCAGAAATAAGAAAGAACTAACTATGTATAAGAACGCAGGAAAAAGTTGAATGAACTAAAATAAATAAAAATATTATACATAAAATAGTTAGTCATAAATTGTGAGAATCCAAGTTTACACATAATTATCGTTGGCCAAATTAATCGTAAGACTCATAATTAACATTTCTCTATTCATGTAACGTAATTAACAAATAGCAAATTAGAAATTAGTTCCTGAAACAACCACGTGTGTTTTTCTTAGTATGCTATATATGTAGTATAGTATACAAGTTGATATAGCTTCTTAATTAAGATAATTAACTTCGGTATGAGTACTTATTCAATTAAGTTCTAACAGGCGGACCTGTTTGGTAATTACGTTTATTAGAAATTAGTGTGGTTCAATGGCTAAGACAGTCTCGTCGTTTTTTAGGTTATATCACAACACTCAATAAGTCCGTAGGATGACATTTGATTTTTAAATAGCACCAGCCTTCAAACGATATGTGCCAAAATTTCATGCAATTCCGACCACTAGTTTAACAATTACAGTGGTTTTAGTGACGTCACTTTTGTAATTTTCAAAACTATGTAAAAATCTGTATTTCGTGTGTTGATAAAGCATTGCTTTTTAATGGAGAAAAGTACCTACTCCAAATAACACATAAATGCTAAATTATGTCCTTGAGTTTTATTAGGAATTGTTTTACAAATGGTTGACATAAAATATATATTTTTTTATGTAAGGTTAACCACTTTTTTAATATTCAATTAAATTTGTGATTAAAAAATAATTCTGACATTTAGGTAATTAAGAACTATACAGGATGTTTAAAATGATTACATTTAGGTTATGAAATCTTTACCTTAATTAATACTTTTTAATTATTATTTTTAGTATCTAATAACAATAATTCTTCTTACAAAAAAGTTTACAAATGTTTAAATATGTAAACAGTGAATTTCAAAACACTATTTTATTATCTTGTGCGCAAATTACATGTAAACATGGATGTAAATCGTAATGGCAGATTTTAATGACGTGACCAGCGGGAAGTGTTGCAACTATCAAAGATTAGCGATAGTATTGCCATACTTTAAAAATATATAAACACTTCATTGTATCAATAAGTACTGACTATTTTGTTTCGTGAATAAAACACAAAATAACAAGAATATTTATGATTTTTTAAAGTAATTATGAAACCAATGCATGGGAATTTTTTATGGCATATTATATTGTTCAAATGTTTGCCTTGAATTTTTTGACAGACAACTTTTCTTTTTAAGTTCACGTTTCACATGTCTTTCGCGCATAAATTCGCTTCTAAACCACCGGTGAAACTGCATTTAAAGTCAGGAATTGTTGCAGAGTTATCAGCGTGGACCAGTGGTTGCGAAACTATGGCACACTAATGGGTTGAGGGCTTTCGTGGGCCAGTGTTTCTCCAAGTTTGCCAAATACCGACTACTTACATTTCACCAATTTATAAATTTATTAATAAAGTGTTTCTATATACGGATCTATATGTAACAATGAACCAGTTATACCAGAAACCTCTCAAGACTCCTAAGGGTACTTACACATTTTCCCACACTCATATTTCTTTTATTGTGAAGTATATTTGGTCTATATTAAAGCTGCCTCAAGGCGTGACGTCATTTAGTAAACATGCGCGAACTTGTTTCTTCATTTCTTGTATTTCTCAATATGTAGTTAATACTTAGAATCTACCTGTCAGAATATTTGGTTTTTTAAATGAATGTCGTATACTATTTGGTGACACAAATTGGAGTAAATGTATTTAAGAATTAGGTAACAAAATAGCTATCTATTACGTAAAAATGTTACTTAATTTAAAAAATTCTGCATAGCCATAAATAGATCATTCTTGTTGTCGGGATATAAAGTATAAGAAGAAGCAGAACATTATTAGGGGCGATAAAAGGCTACGTGCCTAGGAAGCCCAAAAATTATATAAAAAAAAACATTCTGTAATTTTATTGTTATTGGCATCAAAAGACTTTTTCTTCGGAATAATAGAATCGTAAATATTCGTTTTCCGAATTACTAAAATTTTAAGAAACCCTTTACTATAGAATCATAAAATAATCCAACGTGAAAGGATTGGGAAGAGGAAGCGAAGGTGTATGCAGCGACCGCTAAGGTTTTAGTATTATTTCTATGGTTAGTCATACAGATGCGTATCGTTGATAAGGAACTTTTGAAATGCCGATCTCAGTGAGTACATCTTCTCCCCCGCTTTACTTCCTTCACTTGTTTAATACGATAAATCCAATACGTGCCTATGTCCTTTCAGATTCAGAAGTCAGAAAAGGACAGATATAGTGGTATAGTATACGGTTCCAATGAGAGTTCAGCTTTATCCTGAATTGACTATATTTGATTTATTAAATAAAACATCCATTGTATTCTACTCCTATATTTGCTATATTTCCTTCATCGTATTTATTATTATTACGTGATCCAATTCGTTTTATTTTAATCACACAACTCTGAATTACTATTACCTTGCTTCTTTTTTTAAATTGAACTTATTTTCAACTTTTTGCAGGTAGCGTAATAATAAATTGAATAGTTTTTGCAAATCGCCTTTAGCAATATCTGATGAGGTAATTCTCAAGTCTTTATTACGATTATTACATGTAGATTATATTACTGTAGCTGTGGGCTCAGACAAAAATAGTCAAAATAAATAATATTTATTCTTTTGTGACTTTAAATTTTTTTAAATTTTTATATAACATTTATATTAAAGGCGCGATGCGAGTATAGCCTAAGGTGAAACATTTCTTTTACCAAATTTAGATGTTTAAAAATAAAACAAATAATAAAACACGTTGTTATATAGTCTAAAACACGTGTATCTTAATTCCGCAAGAGTTGAGGCCAGTGGCGTAACAATTTAAAGTGAAGGGACAATAAACGAAGACACAAATTAAATACATTTTTAAAATTAATCACGTTTAAAAATAATCTACTACGTCTAAGAAATCAATATTAAATATGCTGTGAGATGCGGATACCTGGGCATTGTCTAATATCGGGGAACGAGGCAGCAGATGAAGCCGCCAAGTTGACTACTATAGAAGAAAATATAGTCTCTGACATATTTAAGACACTTAGATTTAATAGACTGGCATAAAAAGAGTATAGGCAAATTCTAAACCAGTGTTGGACGCAAATAAGTAGCAACAAATTGAGATTGACTAAGAAAAATACAAAAAAGTGGGAAACTTCTTACCAGAGTAACAGAAAATTTGAAAAAGTCATTTTCAGCCTGCGAACTGGACATATAAGGTTAACGCATCAACATTTAATGAACTGTCAGACGCAAATAACTACTTGGACTACTGGAAGGAGATATTGATTTGGCAAAGGATTATTGAAAGAAGATATTTATATAATGCCGTTTTCATCCGTATGCCTAAATCATCAAAATTAAGGTTGGTAAACAATACATTTGGAATCAACACACCGCAATTATCCAGACAAGATTTTTTACTAGTTCCTTCCGCCAATTTTCCGCGCCATTCCTGTGATGAACACAAATATTTTTGGATAGTTGTGTCTACACTCTTAAAACAGCAGCATAATGAAATTCAATTGAACGGCACGAGGCGCTACTGTACATATACTTGATCAAACGATTTGAATAAATAAAATTGAGAACGAAAAAAAAAAATTATGTATATTACGACTTTCACAAAGTTATAAAAAAACAGCGAAATATAGAGTATAGGTTAACAAGTTATACAACTTAAAAAGTGAATTAAATTGATAAAGAAATCGTATGCGGTGCGTAGTAGCATGGCCAACCTCAAAATAATAAAATATCTAGAAATAAGTCATTTTATGGTGAGATAGTTCCGTTCAAATTGGGCAATATGATGCCCTGGGAGCATATATGTTAATTTCATTTTATGAAACAGGAAAAATAAATTTAATTGGCTGATTAAACGTTTAATTAATGTTAAATCACTAAATGAGAGTGTTATAAATTAAAGAATTTTGAAAGAGTATGCTATAAATGTGTGTGTGAGAGAGAGGACAGAGAGAGATCTTGTAGTTTAATGTTTATCAATACATCACTGTACTGAAAGTAATAAAAATGCATATTATATATCTGTTTCTATATTCTTCTCTGAACAAGTCGCTATCCATAACTAGTATGAATTCCAAAACAGTGATAATTATGAAATGTATGAAGAAAAACCAATTTAGAAGATTTATGCATGTGATTAATTTTGTGTACAGATGGAGGGAGTCAGACATCCGCAAAACCTTATATATAATATGTAAAATTGTATTCTCTATCTGATTCAATACTTAGATAACTCACTTATACACCCAAACAAAATTAACACGAAGATGCTCGAATTGCTGTAGTCGTTCTTTCAAAACTCAAAATTTGGAGATATCTCACTAATGAACAGGACGATCAATATTTTGTGTGCGTATAATAAATTTTATAGTTTAGACGTTAAATAAAAGAAACTAATTAAACCCCTGTTTTCATGATGACGGCCGAATGAGGTACGGTTTGACGCCGGATTTAACGTATTACCTTTCAGTATGATTTCGAGACATGTACGATATTTAACAACTCTCTTAATTAATTTTTGAGCAAGACAAGCGATGTATAAGTAACAAAATTATCTTAAGTCCTAAGTTTATTAAACAACGTACTGGCCATTAACATATGTTTTCAATTTAAAAATGGCGGTTATATTCAAAATACTAAATCTTATAAAACCTTAAAAAACTTACATTTAAAAGTTTCTATAATCAAAAATAATTCTTAACAATGAATACTAATAAATTTAATTAAAAAAAAATTAAAAAATTAAAACTCACCATTTTTTAGTTTAAATCGATTAAATTCGTCCAAAAATAATAATTAAACAAATAATTAAATAAAATAAAAAAAAACAACCCACTTAATTTATAAAAATTTGCACAATATTTTTTAATTAAAAAAAAAAAATTCGTCAATAATTAATAAATAATAACGATTTGATTTGACTGTTTGTTAGACGACGGTTCGAATTAAACTGACTTTAATTTTTAAATATTTGTCTCTCACTGTTAATAAATTTGCTGTTGCCTTTTACTTTAGATTTAACTCAGTTGTCCTTCTTTTAGAATATGAAAACCAAGTACAATCCAACGAGGAAGTATGTCACGTTCGATAATACACCGCGGTGATAGTAAATAAATTGATTGTATTCTATTTGATTAACTAATAAGCGTCTTGTAATTAAACCTATTACGGAAGTGGCGTTACTTTCTTTGTAGTAGAAGATTTGAATTTGGAAGCCCATCATTGACGATTTCGAAATTCTTATTATAGTAATGTCGAGACCATTTTTGGTTTAAGTCAGACAGCTGTATTTTCTGGTTCAATCCCCGGACCAGCGCTATATTCTGGGTTTACTTGTTATTAATTTTTTTAAATTTAATGTATTTATCGTCGGTTTATTTCCGAAGTTTTGTTCTATCACCGACGACCTCTTACTATATTGGCAATTTTTGTGTCGTCGCGGTGTCTAAGTCATAAGTTTATGATTCATAATCAATTTAAGTTAATAACGAGCAAGCCCAGAACATATCCAAGGAAAGAATTCGAAGATACAGCAGTTAGCGTAAGGCATCTGTGTTGCCTAGTTGTTCTTAAAATTAATTTGATATCCAGGTAGCTTGCTAGAGTGCTACAAGCTAATACCAGCGTTACATTTGTACCAGGATAACCATAAAACTTATAAGGCAGTATAGTAGTTCACGTATATCAGGCAATGCTACCATTATGGTGATAGAACACAGCATCAAAAAGTTGTGGTTCCGTCATCTGTAGCCGATAAAACAGACATTTCATATGAACGATTGTGAGAAACTGAACTGAAAATGAACTCTTTCATGACAAAAAAATCATACGCATCTTCAATATGATGTCAAAGTGACTCCAAAATGCTCCAAAATATTTACTGGGTGAGAGATTGACAGCCCTTTGGTATAACTAACGGATGAACCAACGTTGTCGATGCCATGGTAAAACTTAGGCTGTATCTGACCTGCTCAGACTGTAACTCCGGTATATCTGAGTATCTGACAACGGTATACCAGCTGCGATAAACCTGTCAGATATACCGACACGTGTATACCCGACACAAAATCAACCTGCGTTATTCGATTTCTATCCAAGTGACGAAATATTTCAGTAATTATAAAGTAAACATAATGTAATATACTCGCACTTAATTATAGATATTTGTTTGATACGAGTGCACACGAATATACCTTGTCGTATAGCTTTAGGTAATGAAATTAGAAATTGGTAACACCGAATTTAAAATGACCTTTAGATACTTGTTTTTAAGGAGTAAACGAGTTTATTTTTGGTTGTCGCATACTCGTACTCGGGCCTGATTAGTCGGTACACTAATTCATTTCTCTGCGTTATGTTTTTTTGCTACTGAATATTTTTGCATAATTTTAATTTTTGCTGTCATCGTGTAACTTGGTTACTTGGTTGTGTTTGTTGCAAAATTTAGAAGGAATATGTTGTTGCTTGTGTAGAGGAATCAGTGATGTTAAGGTGAAACGATACTTGGCCATTTTTTCTCGCGAAATATAGATGGCGATACTATACAGTAGGTTAAATATTATCAAAAAAACCATGTTTTTTTTATGTTTAAATCGTTTTATGTAAGTAACTATAAACGCGAATTAAAATTTAAAGCTGCAATTAGTTAGATGAATAACGTATCTACATTTTATGCTTTTTCCACTGACTTTTAATGAGTTGGAACAGCAAAAATAAGTTTTGAAAATGAATATTGCTATATTTTCTAGTTAAATTTCAATTTTTATATAACTGGTAACATTAGGGTTTGTCTTAAATAAAGGTTATAAAATTTATGACAAACCCTTAGAAATGTTACCATTCGCATAAGACGCATTGGATTTATTGAACAAAACGTAGAAGGGAAGGGAAGTGGGAGGAAACGCGTATGTAAAGACAGCTGTGGATATAGGATAGACGCACTCGCCTGACAGATTTTTATTTGGCAAGAATGCCAAAGTATGTATGTATAATGCGTATTTATAACAGGTCTAAATTGATAATAAGCCTGCCCGGACGGGCTTTATATCTGGTATAAATTTTATAACAGGTTTATTTGTAAGTCGGTTAATGTGAAACACATTTAAATCGAATTGGATCATGTAAACGATCGGGCTCCAAAAATATAAAGTATAATAAATTGAAATTAAAATCGAAACCGAATCTGATTACAGATCTTGTTTGGTCATCTAAAAATGCTTAAAAATAAAGTTTTAAAACAGCAATTCATTTATTAAAATATTTTTTGAAGCCTGGTCACATAAATGAAAGAAGTAAAGAAATTCAAGACAAAAGTCCTTTTATTGTTTGGTTACGGTTAAATAAAACTTGTTTTTATGTTGGTTATTAAATATTGAACAATATTGTGTGAAAATATTGAATATAGACGTTTCCTAATCGTGACTAAGATTGGTTCACATTTTCGCACGGTCGGAGCGCTCTCTTGCAGCAATTTGAATGGAGTCAGGCAGGCAGGCATGTCACAAGTAGTAAGCCAACGATTGTATTCAATAAATAAGCTTCGTTTAGGAGGTTACTTTAGCAGTAATTAAACGCAATCCGTTTTGTTTTACGACTGCGTTTGCTTTAATTATTGTGTATTGTATTGTATTGAATCGAATGATATTAAGTTCATGTGAAACTCTTATTTAGGTTAACGATCGTTAAATTTCCATTTCAATGTTTTTTGATAGACAATGAACTTATGTTCTCCATAGCCTTTTCTTTAAATATAGAGATTAAATTAGTTTCTGTTTTCAAACATCTGGTTATAGTCTTTAGGCATTGTACAGTTTTGTCTGTGCGATGAGTACTTTAAGCATTGAAGAATAATATGCTTTACTGTTTGTAGGCTGTTACACTATTTACATATCGATTTTTTTTATATATAATTTCTCGGACTTCCTAGGCACGTAGCCCTTTATCGCCCCTAATATTGTTCTGCTTCTTCTTATACTTCATATCCAGACAACAAGAATGATCTATTCATGGCTACTGCTGTTATAAATTTCGGTTTCTCAATCAAAAAAGTGGTGTTAACAGAAAGCGTCTGCGAAGTCTGTAGCACCGCCCTTTGAAGTCCATTTCTTGCTATTGCTGTATTTTTACATTGCCACAGAATTTGCACTTAGGATTTGGAATGGTTTTGTTTCTTGCTAGATGTTTCGGAGCTCCAGTTACATATTAGTTGTGGTTCTCTTTTAAATAAGTAGGTACGCCTAAGACGTACGTCTTTATTTTCTTATGTTAGCTTTTTCATAAGGTAGAATTTTTAACTAATAGATGAATATATATATTGTATATCATTGATTCGAATGTTATATACTGAGGATTGAATTAAGAAATGTACAATTAATTTAAGAAAGCAGTAGCTGAGACATGAGAGATCTTTCCAAAAGCAAACCCTTAATTTCATATCGGTGGAAATGTAAAGAAGCAAAGAGGGAACATAAGATGCGTAATGATAAAGGGGAGTATCGGAAATAAGGAGCAGTCTCTTCTTAGCTCCCACACGCAATCTGCTGCATTTAATCACAATTATCTTCTAGCCTATCTCAAATTACCTCTTCTCTTTATTTCCCATGCAAATTCAATTGTATCTAGTTAAAAATAAATCGAACTTTTGGGGTTCTATATTGAGTTGGGTCCTGGGGCAGGCCGCTTTATTCATCTAGGTACGCTTTTACTAAGAAGATTGAAGGTAACAAGCGATTCCATACGTAATCGAATAGAGTCGATTTCTTTAAACTCTAATGATTTCATTTCCTTTGTTACCACAAAAAAAAAACATTAAAAATGTAATGACATAATATTCTAAGGTATGCAAACAGTAAAAACATAATGATTGACAAGCAAACAGCATATGTTGTATACTTTTAACACTGACTGTACAATTTTATGCAGTATTCTACAAGAAGTGTGCCATAAGCATGTTGTAGTTGCGAGAGTTTTCTATGGAAGGGATATTATCAAACGAATTTCAACTTATCTACATGTTAACTTGATCGCCTTTCATTTTATCCCCTACTCTTTGATGAATGGTTCCCATGGCCGTCTACATAACCCATAAAGCATCATTTTTATTGTTCAAGTAAATGGAAATCAAATCTTAACTTGAAGGAATTAGATACTATACTTGAAATTGTCATTGTAGTGGAGATGTATGTGTTTTATGTTCAGTTCAAGTAACTTGACCAGTGGAAACGCACCATTAATCCAAGCAATGAGACACGAGTTTAACAGCACGCCTATTGTATGTAGAAAATTACAAAAAATGTTTGCATGCCGGAAAAATGTATATTGCCATGACCTGATACGAAGGTTCATAACATCAGAACATTGAGTGGACAACGTATGTAAAGGATTGGCTCATTTTCCTTTTTTCAGGTTGATTAGCGCAACAAGAAAACTCACTTCATTGTGCTAGTAAGGGCTTTATTGTTAATTGTAATTTCTAGTGTAATTTTTATAAAATGCGCCTTATGTATATCTGTCATAAGATTCATAAATCTCAGCTTCTGTCGTCTAGAAACATTAAATGCAATGCTTCAGAAACAATTGATAACACTGGCCAAAACACATTTTAGTGGCAGCGATGTTTTAACTGTTGCTACGCAAAATTTAGGTGCGGATTTCCTAATAGCCTTCAGATTTGATCAGTCAGATTCAGGTTTTGAGATACTGGCAAATTGATTTAGCTACTCTGGTACAAATGATAAATTTCCTCCTTAAATAGTAAAGTGGATATAAAAAACTATCCTGACTTTATGTCCTTGGAACAGCACAGGCAAGGATCAGCACTGAGTTGAATTTCTTCACCAAAGTCACCTACGTTTTCTGGATTCCGATTTAAGTGGCTATGGATATAGGAATGAACATGTCACAATCGAGAATATTAAAGTTGGAAAGCATATTTTCTACTAAGGGGCCTATTTTATAACAACTTACCTGACGTCTGTTAACTTCGGACGATTTCAAAGCCCTATATTTTCCCAAATTAAGTTATGTAAGTTTACAAAAACTATCAGAAGACCTTAAATAAAGAGCATAATGGATCTTATAAATTGAAATAGGCATAAGTAGCCTAATTTGTAAATTATAGGGCTTTGAAAAATCGTCGGAAGGTAACAGACGTCAGGTAAACAGTTACAAAATAGGCCCCTAAATATATGTACTTATTTGCTATTTGATTTCCAAGAAAGTTGTGTAGTACTTCAACAACTTGACATCAAGTATTAGATTCAATCTCGTTCATTGATGCTGTAAAGGGAAGAAATCGACCCGTCTTATCAAATTAGTCTGTACAAATTAAAGTTGCTAAGAATCCAGGTACTTTTGGAATCAGCAATGCCCAGTGCAATGCTTCAAACAACTGATGTTGAAATCCTGCATTTATTATGTACAAATAAAGTAAGAAAAGTAACGGAAACAACATTACTAACGAAAGTAATATTTTGAATAAATATCGTTTTAAATTTAATGCACATTTCACAAATTCTTTTATCTTTGTAACAAAACATTTAACATTTTTGTGAGATTTTTTTAATGAAATACTTGACACAAATTTGAAAGTGGAACACCAGTTTGTACAGCGAGTTTCCAGGTCCAAGTCATTTCAATCTTAATCGTAATCGTAAAATATGGGACAAACGAAAACGAATGAAATTAAAATACGAATATGTACGAGTATATGAAATAGAAACGGTTCGTTAGGGCTAACGGTATTTACAGTTAAATTATCAATAACTAACTCTCGCTGACAGATCATTGCACGGACACTTACTCTCTTGTTCATGTATCTACAATTCTCGTACAATCAGGTTATGAGCAGAGATCGTTAACTTAACGATTTATTTAACGTTTTAGAGGGAAGGCAGAGCCGGCGAAGGGTTCAAGGCATCCACTTTGATTACGTTTAATTGCTAACGAATTTAATTCCTTCTACATAAGGGGCATTGTGGTGATGGGCACATATATGATTTATTATAAAAACTACCAATGTAGTAGAGGTTGTGAGTGATATGGTAGCACATTAGAAATTGGACGGCGTTAAATAAATGAAATGGATGGAAAAAGGTATCTTTGTAATGAAAATTTTCAGAAGCTTTTTTGACGGAATCCAGATTTATAGCACATAGCATAGATGACAAAATTTAACGTAGATATAGAGAAATATTCGTAATAACATTTATTACAATCCAAAGAAGCATCTGTGGGCGCTGCGCGCTGCAGGCGCGCAAATAGATTACATGGTGCCTGTACTTAAACAATGACCACTCATTTCACTTCTTTATGTTTACTTGGCTTGATTTTCTTCTCTGGGTGGAGTCTTTAGATTTATATTTAACGTCCAACAGGGGATGAGCTCCTCTATCCCTGCTGGACTTCACCGGCTCTCGTTATGGGTCACGTGAGCCGCTTAGGGCATTTACAGTTTATATTTATGTCCAACTATGGTAGCCCTGTTCCCATAGCTGGACGGTAGTGTTTGTTTCGATGGTCGATTTGGAAACCGTGCTCTGGAAAGGCCGCTGACATCTACAGTTACAATCCAAAGGATCAAATGTTCTCCTTGTACGAATTATTACAAGGAGAATATTTTTGACCAAGCACAGAAGCACTTGAGTAAGAGGGAGACCCAATCTCAGATGACTTATGAAAAAATTAGTCAACAAAGATCGGCCTGGAAGAATTTTTGAGAAGGTCAATATATAGCACGTACTTGGCATGTACTTGAATTCTCTTAGTTATACACCTACACGATATTTTGTCTTAAAATATAGTTGCCTCATATGTGCATGCACTACTACGTAGAAAGACTGTCTTAAGACATCCATATCTCCATTGTGCTTCCACTTTCATCCACAACTTTTCGGCTGCTGGCTGATTTCTTTGATGATTCCTTATTAATTTAAAATTGGTGTTCGCTGTTCCTTGCTTCTTTAATTTCAGCTTATGATTTTTGATTGAATGTGTTTATAAATTTCTATACCTTTAAGAACTAAAAGAACATTCAGCCTAATTACTTGAATTAAAAATAAACAATTAATTTTTATAAAATTTGTTTGATAGTTTTCTACACGTTTTAACTTGATTATGTTTTTATAGCTTTTTTAAATAAATGTCTTCCTTAATAATAAACAATAAGCGAAATCTTAGATAACAAAGTATATTATATAAGAAATACAAGCAACAATAGATGTATACTAGTAATAGAAAATTATTTTGAAATTCTGTAATTTTGCCCAAACGAATTATTTATATAAAACAATAATGAAAGTTGGATAGAACAAGTGATGTGCGTACAGTTCAGTTCAGTTCGTCAATAAATCGATTACGAATTAAGTTTTATGATGATTATTGGAAGTTTATTAACGAAAGAAAGGGATTGTTGGTTTAAGGGGAAGAGCCTCGTTTCAGTCGTTGAAAGAAACATGATTTTTGGGATTGTCTTTAAAGGAAATAATATGCAGATAGTTATGAAACTGTCAGTTAGTTTCATTAGATATTTGAAGAATGCAATACAATTTAATTTTATTGTAAAAGGAAGATAGTGGAAAATTTAGAGGTCTTTAATTTTTCCTGAAAAAAAAGCAAAAGTTTGAGGATCCACCCCAGTAAACAATTTGGTGAAGTGCCCTATTTGGTGAAGATAGTATCTAGCGATGGTAAGACAGAGGTTTTAAACCTAACGCAGACCTGCCGATCGTGGATTTTTGAATCACCAAAACAATGTAAAAAACTAATATAACGAGTATTGTTGAAGATGAATAATATTCATTAAAAAAATCACGATCCGTACTAAAGATTACATCTATTTATTTCTTCATTTAAATATTTATATTTTGCAGACTCTAAAAAGTAGAATTCCATTAAGTTTTATACCCCTGCTAGTGTCAAGTTTATAACTCCGGTCATAAATCATAAACCGACTCCGCGTTTAATTCAGCAGTGAACCGTCGTTGCGATCTCTGTAGCTCATAAAAAGGGCATTTCCTATGAACGACTGAATAGAAAACGAACACGTTCCAGACAAAAAACTCATGATATGTAATAGAAATTAAGTAGAATTTACTCCAAAATGTTTACTGGGACGAAAGCTCACCACTTCTATGAGCTTTTGCTTTCAAAACCACTTCGAATGCCGGTCTGAAATTTTGGAGCTATATTTTCTGGATATAAAGTCATGAAAATATAATCAATTTTTTTTAAAATTACAACGTGAGGCTGCTCACTTAAAAAGTTAGATTTTACGATCTAAACATCATAATTATACTTTCATTAAATATTATTAAAATAAATAATAAAATTAATAATAAGGAAGATTATAAAATTTGAAGTAGCGATGAAATAAACATAAAATAATTAAATTATTAATAAAGAAATTAATTATTCTTAATAAAGACTTCATTAAGATTGGTTAATGAATCAAGAAGGTATTTATTGAGATTTGAATTTTGTGTGTCTGTGAAACGTAAGATGCAATTAGGTAAAGGTTAGAACGAAATAGAAGACACAGCTGTTTACAATAAATTTTTGGAAAAAAAAATGTATGAATAAAAAGTGAATTATTATGAGGAAGATAAATAGATTATAAAATGTATTTAATTTCTTATTAGAAAGTTAATCTCAGTAAAGATTATTTGCAGGTGGTTTATACACAAATTACTTATTAAACTAAACTACATAGAATGTAGTAACTTCGATTAAAATCATCAAACATTTTACAGTGTCAAAAACGAATTACGAGTTACACATTACACTTTGTGCAGTAAATCATGGTTCATTTCCCTCCACTCCTAGAGGTTTGCGATGCTAGCCATATTGGCCATAAACTTGCGAAGTTTGTGCAGAATTTGCATCTGCATGTGCACGCGGAAGGCGAAAATTAAGGTATGTAGCAAGGTGAGATTCCTCCCAAATTAATATGGATCACTGAAGCGTCTTCGTCCCGGAAGGAGAAGGAAGTATGGTGGTAAACCGAACCTGTTCACCGTTAGCATGAGGGGTGCAATGTCGACAATCTGAACGGGTACCAGATCAAAATGAGAACTGGTGTGTTCAACATGGTATGGCCGTTGACGGTCACAGACGGTGAAATGTCCAAGGTATGGTAGTTGCAATGGAATCTAGGATTCTACAATTGAATGTTTTTTTGCCTGTGCTTAGCGACATCTTGTGACACCTCTCATAGTACTAATACGTTCATATTGAGTGTAACAATGTCAGAAATTTCGGCCGTGGTACATTTTACGATCGCAGTAAGTGTGTTGACCAAAAGCAAGCGTAACTGTACCTAATACAGCCACAGAATTTACGAGTTCGTGTTGAAATGTTCTTCAATTCATTCTAAGAAAGAAACAAAGCCATTGTACAAAGCACTAAAACCATACAACATTATTACACATTACAAAACTTTATATTTCTTGCTTCAGCCTGTACTCTGTATACCACAGGAGAGACAGTGGTGATCAACAATTTTTTAAAAGCTTTTATATACCTTCAGGGAGGTAGTTCTGCATCAGGGAGGTATTCATAGGAAAGGGGAACGCAGTAAGTGTTAGAATACGATGAAAGATTATCCAGTTTATAATGAATTCTTATATATATAATGCACATTACCAAAAGATTCACAACACCTGATAAGCAGTAATTCACAGCGTGCTACGACTTTATATTTTATATTACTATAATAAATTGAGGTTTGTAGGTTATGAGACAATCAGCGCCTCTCCGCGGCGTGTCAATTGCATTAACTACTATATCTATACTATAAGTATTAAACAATGGTTCGTTTTAAATATATATAACTTTTTAAATTCACTTGTTTGCTTTTAAAGTTTATTCACCTGTATTGGCGTAAATGACAAAGGTGCAAATATAAACAAAAAAGTCTTCCGCTTGTGTTGTCGAGAGCTGGTCCTCCATGTACCGCGGTAATAGTAGTATTATAAACATTAACAAAACGCTGCTTTCGCTGACTCCCACGATTGTCGTTCTTTATATAATTTTACGTTACATTGTCGTTACAGGTATAAACAATCATCAGCAGATTTGATAATGATTAGAAAATAAATAAATAATGCTATCACGAGTGTTCACTGATGGATGCATTTTTTAAATAAACGTACATCCTATTACGTGGGTAATATATTTTATATGAATTCGCGTTATAGAAAATCGTGTAAAACATAAATCGCGTGAACTAAATAAAAAACATAAAAGCCCACATTTTATCAATTTCTATACGTTGTTTGTAAGAGAATCTCGTCACCAGATAATAACAAGTACCGTAAAGGGGCCCGCACCACAACCGACGAGCTAAAAACATTGTGACTAGATATAATTGGCTTTGGTAAGCAATTATGAGCAGGGGCGGCTATTGGCTACGAGAACTGATAATGCACTTTACTAGTTTTATGTTTTTCATATAGTTTCCACTGAGTATCTTCTGTCTCACGCGCTAGGCGATGGAACATACATATTCTAAAGTAGTTATATTGAGCAGCTACGTGCGCTGTGGAGAGCGCACGGCGAATATTTCTTCGAGGGAAAATAAGTTTTAATTAATTCGGCATAGAGATTAAGTTGATTCCTTGCAACTTTCCAAGTATAAAGTCAGTATGTAATTGGGGTATTACATGATATTTTGTGATACAATTAATTATTAAGGTACAATTATTTTGCATTTTAGGGTTCGCTACTTTAAGGGGTGATTTTAATTAGTTTCTTTGGTAATTATTCCATATAGCTACACCTTTTGTTTTGAATCTTATTTAAAAACCATTGCACTTTCGTATATTTTATGATGCTTTAATAATAGTGAAAACATGAACAAATCACACGTAATATACCTTATACAATTTTTTTATCAAGAGATAGACAGAATTTATGCTTAAAGTTGACCAATAAATGTGAAATATGACGTCATTTTTACTAATATATGGAACATGTCATTTTTTTTCTAACCTCAAATTTAAAAATTTAACTTTAACTATTAATATTGTGTATTTCTAAATAAAAAAAGGTATAATGTATATATTGCGTAGTGATTTGTACATGTTTTAAGTATACAATAAACGCCATAAAACATACAAGAATGCAGTAGTTTTTTAATGAGATTCAAAACAATAGGTGTAGTTATATCGAATAATTACCGTTTCTTTAACATTATATTGTGTTCTTAATTTTAAAGTCTTTCTTTAAATTTTTCATTCTTAAATTCTTAGTGTTTACCGTTAAGAAATCACAGAATCTAATTCAGAAGAGATAGTATGTGCAGTTGTGTCCTTTAAGATAGCACCGTTCAAATGTTTACCATCTACACGAAACTATTTTTACAACCTAGAGTGCAAATAAATATTCCCTACACACAACGTACCAATCAAAATTTTCAAATTCTCTAATGGACACCCTGTATTAACATACAATTTGTTTGTTGTTTATTTTAGAACGCCATGCACGTCTAAATTTAAATAACAATTTCTTTTTCAAACGTAATTACATTTATTTTGTGGTTTACGGTAATTGTGAGAATTTTTTTGCCTGTAACTTAAATATATACTTAACAAAATTAATTTACAATGTTTTTTTCTTTGTTTCTTTGCCAGTTTAACTATTCCTTAGAAGCGAATGAAAAAATGTTATTCTTGCAAGCAGGAGCGGCCTTAGCCATTGCGAGGCCCCGGGCGGCAGAATAATAATATATTATTTCCGCCGCGAAAAAAATAATATTTCCACCACGTAAAATAGAATAATTCCGCCGCGATAAAAAAATGTAAATATATATATTATTTGCGCCTCTAATGACCCTTGAACAAAAAGCAATCATTGGATTATATAGAGGGCATATTCTATTTATAGTCCAAATTACGATAGTTCGGCGGCGATTTATACTTAAAAAAGGTTATAAGAGCGGTATAAATCTATCATACGATAATGAAGTTTATCTTATTCGTTTCTATATACATTATAGAAAAATAAGTGAGTCAGTGCTTTTTAGTTATATCGGCAGTTTATACCCCACAACTTGTTTTAAGTATGAGTCGCCGCCGAACTCTCGTAATTTGAACTATACCTGCAATATATTATAAGCAGGGGCGTTACCCATTTAATTTATGTAAATTGTAAGTAAGTATTTTTGATGATAATTGACGAGAAATAAAATTTTATATTGGAAGATTTATAAAAGTTAACAAGCACAAAGACAAGAAATATTAATGATGATAAACTAAGGCACATGAATGTCTTAAAAGATATACGCAGAGATTCTAGTGGGATTGCTAAAGAGCGAGGCGCGAGATTCAAGTACGAGTACATATATAGTAATGAATTTTTCTAATTGATTTGTTGCGCGAGAATGCGAGACCCCGGGCGATTGTCCTGCTTGCCAATCCCTAAGTCCGCCTCTGATTGCAAGTGTAAAAAAAATAGAAAAACGTTTAAGTGACCCGAGTATTATGCCAAGTATCTGATGCGTTCTCTCGTACTAGTCTACTACAAATTAAAAAAACTTAATTCTTAACTTAATTACTTTTAGAAAATTATATAAGAAACTTTTTTAATAAATTATGACGTAATATTTGTCAATAATTGATTTTTATTTTACTAATGTAAGACATTAATGGTATTGTCATCTTTCTTTATTTCCACCAATTGAATAAGTTAGAGTGAGACTGATATAGAGTAATATATATGATATATGTTGTCACCTTTGATTATATACAAGTATTACATGACCTGAAACCAGGATTTTGTAATGTTATTTATTTATTGTTGTATATAATGTATCTATCATATCCAATGCATTATAGACATATAAATGGTGCCTCTATTGACACATTCATATGATTTTTAGATAGCAGCAACCTTCGAGAACGAGATGTATCAAAATTTCATGACATTCCTACCATTAATTTACAAGTTATAGTGATTTTAGTGGCGCTACTTTTGTAATTTACAAAACAATTGGAAAATCTTAATTTCGTGTGTTGAGAAAGCATAACTTTTTAATGAGAAAAATACCGTTCCAGCAAAGCAATGGCTTGGTAAATGTTATTCGGACTAGATATTTTTAACAATCGTCTTTGAATTATACTCGTATAAAAAAGAAACATTTATTTATTTAAAACATTGTTTATTTAGGTGGAACACCAATTCAAGGGATGTCTGCCAACGAAGAATTCTAGATCCACACAAGAACTTCCAGTGTCATGTACTCCATCAATATGTACGTAGTTCGTACCTACCATTGCCTTCAACGCATTTCTATTTACGTTCTTATGCTTGGAGTACACATCATAAGGACCCTATCAAGAAAAAAGAATTAAAATAACGTCACCAATTTTATTGCTATGATGATGTAAACCGTTATTATGCACGTGAGTGATAAACTATTAAAGAAGTGAGTGAGAACATGATTATTTACTTATGAAAGAATGAGATAGCTAATACAGATTCTAAATGAGTGATAAATTGTTAAAAGAGTGAGTGAGAACATTATTATTTACTTATGAAAGAATGAGATAGCTATACAGATTCTAAATGAGCGATAAACTGTTAAAAGAGTGAGTGAGAACATTAATATTTAATTATGGAAGAATGAGACGGGTATATAGATTTTAAATGAGTGACTATATATTAAAAGAGTGAGTGATAAAATTGCTATTTAGTTGTGAAAGTGTATCCATTTGAAGTGAGTGATAAATTGGTTGATTGAGCGTGAGTGAGATGTTGTACAATTGACTGTTTGAACAATGGTCGTTAAGTGAGTGATATAAACGTTTCCTGTGTATAACATGTGCGCTATAGAAGAAGAATTTGACGTTAATAAGCGTTTGACATATCAATTTATGCATACCTCATCATATGGGCAGTTTAAGCTGGAGCACAAGTCATAATAACTGCTCCAAATTTCAATATCGTTTTTTGAAACCGTGTACTCTATCTGAAATATTTAAATTAATTCGTAACACTCGAAGAAAAAGAACAACGACATGGCGTTAATAGTGGAAATCTAAGTTTGGGGTTATCTTTTTTTATCTTTAAACCGCTAAGAAATTTAACCGCAGTTTTTAAATTAATGTACCCATATATGGGAAGACGAATGAGTTTAAAAGAACCAGTTATAGTTTTTCTGTCCAGCAACGAATAAAACTTATAATTTTTTTATTCCAAAGAAAAATCTATTATTCTAACTCAGAGTAACATTATAATGTCAGGCACTAAACAGGTTTATTACCGTCGGGAAACGTAAATTTAAACATCTTATCATCTCCTTGGGACGCTGGTTATATGTTAGAGGCATTACTTACTTCAGCAGTTGCGAAACCTTTGGTTGAAAAGGAAGTTTCAATGGTGAAAACGCATTTGTCACTTAACGAGATTTCAATACTTTCCAGGTTGAAAATATAGTCACTTTCACAGTTTTCAAATGATACGATCTCCACACAATATTGACTCTAAAAGAAAATAGATACTAGTACTGGCATCGAGTATATCTCATTCAAAGAAATGCAACTTACGCAATCATTAGCCGAAATGAGGTTTACAACGGTTGAAGAAAATATCAGCAACAGCATCAATTTCTTGGCCATGGTTACTAACTTCTGGTGGCAACGATTTTGAAGCTTTTATACCGAAACTCGATAAACGGCGATAATTTTATGGATGAATTTATCTATGAAATTTGTTAATGTGTTGTAATGGATTTGTTATTGTAGTTAAATAAATATTGTGATTTTTATTATATTCATTGTTTTTTATGATAAATTTTTATGTAAATTGCCTTTTTATAATAAATGCAATTTAAATTAAAGAAAACAATGAAAATAATGATTATTGAACTGTATCCAGAAATACGATAATGTGGAGATAATTCAACCGTAAAATTATTACTTAAGATTGTGAGCCTGTTAACGTCTTTGTATTGGGACCTGCTAACAACCTAAGTAATTTAATGCATCGGCATGTTTTGCCGGTACTACGCATTCGCTCAAACAGTTTTATATGTTTACAAAAGAAAATAAATAAGTTAAATCTTAGATCAATTCATTTCCGGTCTACAAAACAGAGAGAGTATTTTATTTATTTAATTATTTTTTAAGTTCAGCCACTTTGTCTGTCCTTGCGTTAATATACTCAAAGATACAAATGATTTGTTCTACAGACTTTCTTACAACTTTCTCTAGCGTAAAAAAATATATATATTTTACGTAACATACCGCCAGAGTCGTTTCATTTGTTATATTAATTGTTACGATTTTTTAATTCATTCTTTAATAATTTAAATATACATTAGACTTATTTCCGGTTTTATTTCTTGTACTCTTCAGTACTCAGCGCATGCGCATGCACTGTTCCAATCATATAGTTACATACTATTACATCACAATATGTATTTCATAATTAAACTTATAAAGAAATTATTCCGACACGGCCACGAATGCTGATAGAGATCTTAACGAACAAGTGTTCGAATATTTTATGCTTCAATCACTTTTTCAGTTTAATTACTTTGAGAAGTTCCTTAAAGACGTTGTCCTGCTGCAAAATGATTCCAATGTTGTGTAGCGTCTAAGTGGTACGAGTTGTAGTTAAGTAAGCAAAAACTTTTGTAGTATTCTGTACAAGCAGAGTCGTTATACATATCGATTGTCCAGTTCACTATTGCGACAATTATAAATGTTTAATTTTGAGTCTAGCCTACTCCCCTTTTTCGAAACTAACTAACATATTTTAAGTCTAATTGCGCCTGTAATATTAAACATAGTCAACAAATATTACACTTAAGTACAACAATGCAACAGAAAGTTGTAAATTGTTTTTAAAAGTAAAGCAATCTAGTAAACAATGTTATTTTACTGTAGAACTAGTAAGTAAATTTACTAATATGTATAGAAACTTTGTGTCCCCTTGAGCATCCCCTTATTGTAACGAAGCCCAGTTTCGTTTATTATTAAAACTCAACTACGTAAAAACACACGCAAAGGATAAACGGTATAGTCCTGAAACACGCAAAATTCACTTAAAAAGTAACATAATTATTATGTAGAATATTGATCCAAAGTCATTACTTAATATCGGATGAAATTCTTGATCTATATCTGTCATGATATTCTTGTTAAAACTTTGATGAATTTTTAAGTTAGGATTTTATGAAAAAACCAGTTTGTCACGTTATATTGTTGGCATTAAAGATATTGCAAGGAATTTACCATACTTGCATTAATAAGTTTAATCAACTTTCATTACATTTTAGAGGACGGTTTGTTTGGTGTTTGGTTTGGTCACTGCTGTCAATCGACCTTGTCGAGATAATTCACCTTGTACTGATATTAAAACTGTTTGTTTTTAATATGTCACTATGAGAATACCAACATTAAAGTAATGCAGGAATGTTCTTTGTCGTGAAAAAATTTGCCAGTCAATAAACAAAATAAAATATTTTGGGAATTGCTAAACAATAAATATTTGAGATATTATTGACGTTAAAATTTTTAGGTTAGGTAACCATTCGTGCTACATAAATATATTATTGATTCAAATACATAAATATTTGTTATTAACTGTTCAATTCTTTTTTAGTGTTTACGAGATATAACACATTATTCAAAAAGTTCGTAGGATGGCACATAGATCCATATGATTTTTAGATAGCACCAACATTCACGCGATAACTGTCAAAATTTCATAACTTTCCAACCATTAGTTTAGAAGTTACAGCGATTTTAGTGAAGCCACTTTTGTAATTTAAATGGGCTAGTGTCCTCATTTTTAGTGGTCGATTTTTCTTTTGTTGATTGAAATTGATGTTAATAAATGGTGTGTCTATTTTATTAAATATCTAAATATTGACGGAAATATAGCAATTAAAAGTTTGAATTGTAGTTTTAGCGCTAGAAATGGTCGGCCATATTTGTATGACAAGAAATGCATTTTAATGTCAGCTATTTGTTGAGTAGGTCAGTGCTGTGGTAATGTTCTGTAGCTGTTGGTAGCCGAAATAATCAAGTCAAGTCAAAGAATAATGAGTTTTTATTTTATTTAACCCTGCTAAGGCAGACATAATATTGAAATTTTATTGTTCCTTGAAATTTCTGTAAATAATATTTTATATTTTGATATATAAATACATGTAGCAGAGATTTATGACCTTACACAAGGATTGTGATGTCACATGCACTTGGAATGTGTACAACGTTGAATACCTTCTAATAATTAAAGAGACAAAATGACTTTTTTAATTGTTAATATCTCCTAACATATAAGGAGTTATTAAAAAATAATTGAACATTTGAGGTTCTAGTAACCCACTTTATCAATATATAGTACACTTTTATAGAAATTAAGACATAGGACACAAGCCTATTGAATTTTGTGTGTTGAAAAAGCATTGCTTTTAATGGGAAAAAATACTCAACCCAAGACACGTTGAGACACAACCCAATTAGAAATCGTTAATTTACAATCCGTAAGACGCCCGTAATTTATGAGCGAAATGAATCATTGAACGATATTACATGCAGTGGTTCGCTATTGTAGTTCCGAGATGCATTGCGGGTCAGACAGACCCATTAAACTCTTTGCTTATGAAGATTAAATTGATTTTTAACTTCCCGTGTTCCACTTTAAGTGAACTTTTTGTGATACACTTCCGGTTTAGTCATTTTGGTAGCATGCTTGTAGACCGTCAGTTCCGGTTTTTTCTTGTTACGGAGAACCAATCTGTTTTCAAGGTAAATATGTTTCTGTATCCGGAACCGCCCATACGAGGTTCACATCAGATCAATTTTTAATGAGAATGTTTGATTTGAATGTCAGGCTGCACAGATCCTAAAGTAATAAAGCGGGGAATATTAGTTTTGATCACACACGTACATATTTGTATATGGTCATTTCTTTATTTATCAATTTAGTTGTAAAACTTCATTCCCACTCGCTGTTTTGTTATTTAATTTACTGTTTTTATTTAACATTGTAATCTAGATTTCAGGTTTTCGTTTAAGCATTCCTTTTCACATTTGTGTTTTAATTTAAGTTTAGTTAATCTAGTTGGTGCGTATGCATCGTTTGTAATATAAATTTTGACAGTTCGACAAAATTGTATGTGAAATAATTAAAATTGCTATTTTTAATAACAATTAGTAATAGAAATTACTCTTCTATATTTTTCAAAAAGTGACATTAAACTTCTTTTAAAAGTAAATCCTACTGCATTTTGCCAGATTGTCACATTTTAGAGGTTATAATATAGTATAGTTATTCATATTTTAATATTTTTAATTCAAGACATTGGACCTTGTAAGGTTCTAAAAAAACTAAGAAAACTTAAAAAATAAATTTAATTAAAAATGGTACTGTGAATGACTATGCGTATTGTCATATGCTTTAAGCAAATTAAATTAAAGCAGTGAGTTTATGAGTGGGAATGACACTTTAGAATGCGGTAAGCAAAGTTACGCATATTTAAGGTTTATCTAACGTAACAAAAGTTGCCAGTTGGGTAAACGATTTTACAGAACATTCAACATTTTTCTTCTAAGCCCTGTGATTAAATTGTAGATAGTATTCTCAAAATCATCTACTCATTTTGCAGAAAAATAAGTTTAAAAGAAAAGCACAGACAATTTTTATAATCTGTAAGTAAGATTTTAATAGCAGTGTACATATTAATTAACAAAAAATATTATCCCGAGAATATAACGTGATGTTATAACCACTGGTCAGATCCTTAGATAAGCCCCAGGTAATAGACTAATAGCTAATCGATATCTGCCCCCCCCCCTCTCTTTCCTCTCGACTATACCCGCTACACTTTTTTTCTATTATAAGTTCGTTTTATTTTATAAAAGATTTTTTAATAAGGCTTGTAATTACAAAAAAGAATCAGAATTAAATAATACATCATCATAATTATCATATGAGTTGAAGTGTTAATACGGTACTAATGTAGCGTGAGTTATGAGACCATGAAAAATTGAAAACGGGCTCGAGATAAATTTAATCAAAGTTTGAATCATTTGCATGGAGAACAATGAAATATCAATGAAAAGTAAATATCTTTGACGTGTAGTTACACCAGTTTATTTAATTTAGTTTCTCTACTTATCAATAGATGGCAGCACTCTACTAAACTTTTCAATTTTTAACATCCCGACAGTGATGTATGTACCGATGTTAACTAGTCTAATGCATAAATTACCAAATTTATTTTTCAATTTTCTTTTGAAAGGGGATAAATGTTTCATTTATTTGCAGATGTGGTATACGAATATGGAACATGGTGTCAGACACAAAAATTATTTTCATCGGTTTCAAGCCCCTGCCACTGCATACATCTTCTATCTCTAATTACTCTAATTAAACCCATTTACACGATTTTGTTACCAGCCTTAAGACTCGATCTGTGAACATGCTAATCAGTTGATCAGAAACGTCAACATTTCTACTATTTTTAGCTGATTTTGTTCAGGTTCACCTCTTTGTACTTCTATTCTAATTTTTAACCTTAAATTTTAATTTAAAAATGTAAATTTTTAGCAGTAAATTCTATGAATGTACTAACATCGCTATCGCCATCGCATACCCGTATCGATAATACACAAACATAACCTCACTTATATTGTATTTCAAACCTAAATCTTTATTCAACAGCTGAAATATTTCAAGCATTGTACAACACTGTATAGTGGACAAGATTACAAATAAAACCCAGTTTTACAATTATTATAGAAACAACTGTGAAAGCTTTATTTAAACTGAACTTATTTCTGTAATTGAAATTATTCAGCGACTGGGTAAGTTTCACACACACACACTTTAAAGATTTGGTGAATCTAATTTAACTAAATGAAGTATTTTAACTGTAAGAAGTTTGACATTTACATTTAGATTAATATTATTTAAATTTAGATTAAAATAACTGCCTGTACAAACAAACCTTTGAGAACAGGAAAGGCCATTCCAGAAATTTAATTGTTACTGGATACAATTGAATATATGTCGAGAACAAAACGGTAATTGTTATTTAAAGAGCCATTTTTATATGTAGCGTACAGGCCCATCAGACCGCTTGAAACGTCACTGACACACTGTCAAATATACATGGTATGACAAATTTTCTTCCCGAATTTAAAACCTAATACATTTGAAATAGAGATTTCTACAATCGTAACAAGAAAACTAGTAGAAGAAGTAGAAGTAGGGCCAGTATAAGGAATATTTTTATCAATAAAAAGAGGTCTAGATCGTGCCCTTAATATATTATCACTCTAATCCTATATGAGGAAACGTTTTAGAAAACTGAGGTTATGTTTTTCGCCAACTTGAAAAAAATGTGTCAATTTCATGGCGTTACAGCGCGCTTGTTGTTGGATTTAGAGTAAAGTTGTGAAGGAGAAATTTGTTGAAAATATTGTCTTCTTTAAAATTGATAATAACTACCAAAACCATAGAACCAACCAATATCGAGATATTTGAAGAAAACCAAGAAAAGGTCACAGAAAGTTTTGCTAACGTTTTCCGAATTGAAAAACTTGGTGTTCCACTACTGGTCTTAATATACACAGGTTGATAGAAAAAATACTGCATTTAGTTCTTGATGTACCGAACCAAAATATTGACATATTTCTAACCTGTAATTATTTGAATCGTTACCTGTCAGCAGTCGACTAACAAAGACCCTTCGGCGTTCGTGTCACATGTAAGGCTTGTGCAGTACATTTTATGGCTTCAATGGACGTCCGATATTATTAAAGACAAAACGGGAGAATCTTTACAAAACATCAGTTTAAGTCCTGCACGCTTTAACGGATAAGTTCACAAAAACTAACGATTTTTTCATAAATTAGTGAATTATTAATTAATAAAAGTTTTGTGAAAGAGGTAAGCCATTTTATATTCATTATTTAAAAAGTATTAATTAACTTACTTATACATTAATTAGATTATTGCTTGTTTATTGATTTATTGAATTGCCGTTTCGTAGTTCTTTTCTATGACATAGTTCAGGTAAATTTAATTTTACTAATTAGTGGTTTAAAGAAAACGATCATAGTCAAAAATTTCGGCGAGTTCGATTGTGACTCATGCTTGAAGTTACAAGAACCGTAACTTCAATTTTACTTTATTCGTTCCTATACACATATAAGAAAATTAAAGAGACAGTGCTCTTTCATTGTATCATAAATGTATACGTCACTCTCGTAATTTACACTATAATAAACTTTAATAAAGATCGTCATTTAGTTACTAAAATAATTGATAATATTTTCAAAAATATGATATTATCATTATTTCAGTTATCATAAGTCGTAATTTAATTATAGATAGATAATATTTATGATATACTGGTTAAATACGTCCACGCTTTGCTGTGGCTCAGTTGATATGAAATGAATGACAAAGTAAATAAAAGACACAACCATAGACGAAAACACAAACGACGATCAACTGGAAAGAAATGAGTCTCTTCTACTAACATTCTCTTCCACGTTTCATACGATAAATCTAATGCGTTTGATGAAAAAAATTACAAAATGGCGGATATGTGAATAAACAGTTTACACATTTATGCATAATAATGTTCTATTAAATCAGTTGGTCTTGAAGTACTGTCTATCATCTACTCTGGTGTTAATTACTTACGATAAGACGAATAAATAACAAAGATACGTATACAGCTCGTGCGTGCAAGAAAGATACATACATGTCAGAGAGAGATAGCCAATGTCTTACGACAGATATAACCTAAAAATAACATGTAAAAGTTTTTACTACGTATTATTTCCCATTTCCAATTTAATTGCGTAATTGGAAATGTCGTGAATGTTTATAAAATATTCATAATGAAATTATAAATATTGAAAAAAAAAGAGGATAAGATAAATGCCTACTTGGAAAACAATGAGATAGAGAGGGATGGCTATATATAATTAACCAAGTACTTGAATTAAAAATTAATTTACAGTATGTGATTATATTAGAAGTACTGGCGTTTACCCCGTTAAAAAGCGACGTCTGATTTATATATAAATTGTTTTTCATTTGAAATTTAAATTCTATTTTTAAATTAAAATATTTAGATTTAAATATAATTATTATTTTTTTTTTTTTTTTTTTTTTATTTAACGTCGGCCTATTTCCGATGCTGAGTCCTATCACCGACGACCTCCTTCAATGTTGGCAGTATTTATGGTGTCGTGGCCTCATATATGTGGGCTACACCACTGCCTAATAACTGTACGATTATGTATGACCATAATCAATATAAGTTCATAATAACCAAACCCAGAAAATATATATCTGGTCCGGGGATCGAACCCGAAGACACAGCAGTCGGCGTCAAGCATCAATGCTCTCGCCCACTGTAATATAATTATTAGCAGGTGTCAATTTAAATGATTTTAAATGTGTTTCAAAGTGGTGTTATTTAGGTTGCATACTATCTTGGCGTTATTATAGGTTTGTCATCTGTTGAGGAAACAACGAACTGTTTGTATTTTAAAACTACTCTTTTATAGATGTCACTAAGAAAATATTTTTTTTGAAAAATTGTTTGTATTAATGTTCTTTATTAATTGATAGACATTTTTACTATTTACTATATCTAAAAATAGCTACACCAATGTCAAAACGTGAAACACTAATAATAATTCTTAGTAAATTAGGTTCTAGTCCTTGCTAAGTGCTTACAGAGCTTTGGGTTGCATTTTAATTTTATATATTTAATGTTATTACAATCATTTATTGGAATAAATAAAATAATTATATTTCACATAGTGTGTTCCAATTTTTATTTATAATAAAGTCTAAGTATCGTATAAGTCTTGAATCCTTTAATAATTAAAAACACAAAATGACTTTTTTAATTGTGAATATCTCCTAAAATACAAGGAGTTATTAAAAGATAATTGGATATTTGTAGTTCTGCTAGCCAACTTTAGTAATGTGTAGTATAGTTTTATAGAAATTATGTTATAATTCACAAGTTCATTAATAGTAGCACATGTCTAACTTGAGATTTAAGGATATCATTGCGCCTGATAAAGTGGCAACACTACTTACGAGCAAAATTTACATTACAAGTGTGTCATGTATTTTGCATTTATTTTGTGAAATTGTTAGATTATTTGAAAATTATTAAAGCAGATATGTTCACTATGCTCTAAACTAAAGAACTGCTTCATTACATTTTAAATGACCACGCGTGTCTGGCTTTTATGCGACCTGTTTAAATTTATGGACATTTTTTTTCAATTTTTTTTTTGTTATTTCCATGAAATATTTTGATAGAGTTATGTTCGTTATACTCTAAACTAAACAACTGCTGAATTACATTTTAAATAACCACGCATGTCTGGCTTTTATGCGACCTTTTTTAAATTCATGGACATTTTTTTCTAAAATAAAATTTTAATATATTTGAAAAATGGTTTATGTTTTCTAACGTAGTTTTTTGTGCTGATTCCAAAATTGTAAACTGTAATTTTTCATTAGCTCGTATGGTTTCTTAGTAATCGGCGTTTAAAGCTTTGTTTTATTTTGACTTTAAAATGCAAATATCTCGTAAACTAAAACTCGTATATAAGAATGGATTGCAAATTTTGAATGAGCATAAAAAACTACGTTAGAAAACATATATCACACGTCAAAATAAAATATGTCATTTTTATAAAAAGTAACAAGATAGCCTTCTTACTTTTCACAAAAATTAAAAAAAAAAATCGTTGTTTTTATAACGGTTTTTAAGATAATTTTGAATGTTAATTCCAAATTTACAATTAGTTTTTTGATAAGTGTTTTGGTTTACGAGATATCAGCATACTAAAGTAGAACCGTAATGAAGTATTAAAGATAAATATTATTTTTGTAATCAGCATAAAATTCTACGTTAGAAAACATAAATCATTTTTAAAAAACTTTAAAATTCACTTTTTCGAAAAAAAGGTCCATGAATTTGAAGAAAGTTGAATAAATGCCAGAAAAGCGCAGATATTTTAAATTAAATTAAACAGTTTATTAATTTAACATGTAGCGGACATAACCCCATCAAAAAATTTCTAAAATATTAAAGTTTACGTTTTTGAAAAAACCTCCATGAATTAAAAAAAGGTCGCATAAAAGCCAGAAACGCATGGTTATTTAAAATGTAATGAAGCAGTTCTTTATTTTAGAGCATAACGAACATAACTGCATCAAAATATTTCCAAGAATTTAAAAAATGAGTTTTAGAAAAAAACCTCCATGAATTAAAAAAAGGTCGCATAAAAGCCAGAAACGCATGGTTATTTAAAATGTAATGAAGCAGTTCTTCATTTTAGAGCGTAACGAACATAACTGCATCAAAATATTTCCAAGAATTTAAAAAATGAGTTTTAGAAAAAAACCTCCATGAATTTAAAAAAGGTTGCATAAAAGCCAGAAACGCATGGTTATTTAAAATGTAATGAAGCAGTTCTTCATTTTAGAGCATAACGAACATAACTGCATCAAAATATTTCCAAGAATTTAAAAAATGAGTTTTAGAAAAAAACCTCCATGAATTTAAAAAAGGTCGCATAAAAGCCAGAAACGCATGGTTATTTAAAATGTAATGAAGTAGTTCTTCATTTTAGAGCGTAACGAACATAACTGCATCAAAGAATTTAAAATAAATGATCTTTATATTTTAATAAAAAGCCTGAAAGTCGTAGAAATTGTAAATTTAATTACACTGTATATCAATTTAACGTGCAAGGAATATAGCTCAATTAAAAAATTACACAAATTCGAAATAATAATTATTTTAAAAAATGTGCAAAACTATAGAAGCTTCTTTCTGTAACAAGCACTCGTGCCTTCAACAGCTAGTTTGTAATTATAGTTGCATGTTAAGCAGGCGTTGAAAATAAGAAAATTCTACATTATTTGTGATTAAAGAAGGATATTGTTAAAATTGATAAATAAATTATATTTATAATTATGCAAGAGGAAGATTTTCTGGATTTCTTGAGATGTATCACAATATACCACAAATTAAACCATTATTAAAAAATTACAATTACAAATTACCATTTATTACCATAAACTTTTTTATTTCGGTGATGATTTTTTATAGAGAACATGTGTCTTAAAGCAAAGTTACAAAATTAGACAAAGAGACATATACAGCTGTCTCGAGCAACACGAGTATTGGTAATTATATTTTAGTAAAGATTAGAACGTCATAGAATTAAGTTAGTACTCAAACCACTCAATGCAGAATTCATTTAACTTTATTCAAAAACTAATTGTATTTAATATTTGCTAAGCTTGTAGTACATTTAGAATATTTCAATAAAACCCAATTAACAATTTAGTAATTAGTACTTAACAACTATCACTTCAAAGTAGATAAGATTCACACCTTATTTAAGATTCAAACATATTATATTTGACTAACAGATGTCGTTAACAATACTACATTTATTAAAATGGTTTTGTTATTGATTTTTTTACGCGTACAGCGCATCTGAAACCAGCCCGAATTATGGATCCCAGTTTAATCGCAGCCATGGACAAAGACGCATTGAAAAAACAAATTGAAAATATGAAATATCAAGCATCAATGGAACGCTGGCCGCTTAGTAAAAGTATTCAGGCGTAAGTAAAAATTATATATTTTTAAATAATTTCATTTATTTGATAAACAATTATGTTGTTTTTAAGTTATAAACAAATTAATGTCAGCATGTTTTTCTGTAGTGAAAATTGTGTGATATTTTAGTATATATGTTGTGTATTACAAGACCCAACCCACTTCATGAAATTTTCTTATACATATCTTTAAATATCTTTTATTTTATTTTTATATCAAAATTTATGTTTCTTATGTTTTATATACTTAGTTTGCTTTTAGCATGTTCTGTATATTTTTAAATATATGTGTACAGTATATTTAAAAGAATTATACAGAAATAAAATATCGATTTGTTCTGTATCATTTATTTTTATGATTAATACCTTTATTATACTTAGATTCCATTATATTTTATACACAATATTTTTAATTACATAGTGTTAGTAATTAAAAACCTTCGTAATATTTCAATCAGTGATAAAACTTATATTTAAATTTAAAAGTTTTTGTTATAGCCATTTTGTTTATATTTAAATTTGCCGCATTTTATTTTGTGATTAAAACAATGTGTTATATTTTATTAAAAATAAGTGGTTAATTTTCTAAATATATTATTAAAATGATAGATTATGTTTAGTGGATTGTGATTTTGTTAATTTGTTTTAGATAATTAGTTTTAGTTTCCATCTTAAACTTTACCACACGGTTCTCCGTAAATCTCATAACGATAAAATCGTAATGGGCTAATAAAATCGGCTTAAAACTTATAATTGAACCCTCAAAAGCCTTGTGGCGTGGTTTAAGTGCAAATGTGAATAGGATGCATTTAAAACAGACAGCATTTAATACTTGTGACAGTACATAACCTAAATTTTTTTTAATTTTAATTTTTGAGGTTATTAGAAATTTGCGAAAATATTGGTAGAAACTTCTATTCTAATTATTGAATTAAATCAATTTACAACTTAAAAACAAAACTGATTAATGAAAAAGTGACAAATTTATCCCTGAACTTCAGAAATTAACTATTATTAAATACTTTTGTAGGCTCTTGACAATCGAAGGCCCCAAACGAAGAGTTTATGGCACCAATACGATGGTGTTGGGAAGAGTTACACGTTTAAATTGTTTCTCAAGTCGGTGATCTAGATGGGTGCCTCGAGTGTGTTGCATCTTTTTTGATAAATACTATATAGGGGTCCCCGAAAAGTTATTTAGCCGACTCTGGTTATGCCCTGAAATATATAATCTATAAAAAATTAAATTCAAAGATTTTACTGTAATATTATCTTATAATCAATTTTTGTATATCTGTAATCTTTCTGATAAGCGTAAGGAAAAATATTGAAAAGATCTTATCAGCCAAGATATCATCAAATTGACAGAATAAAAGCGGCATGAATATGTTGTGCTCTGTGACTTAGAAAATTATTCTTTGGTAAGCCATCGGGTATTTTGTTTCTTTTAAATAACCAGAAGTTACCGAAGATATAGCTATTTAAAATTTAAAGTTCTGTTTTACCGCTTATTTTTTACCCGTACTTATGATGTCAAAGAATTAGTATTGAAGTCTGAAGAATAATAAGTAATCAACTAAATTGATCTTTGTATACCACCCTCATAATATCTGCAAGTCACCTGTAAGCAGTTGACAAGCAAGTCTTTTATGCATCTCTTTTACACTCTGTTGATAACAGAGATGATAATTCCTTGCAGTTCAAGTTAAGCAGGCAGGTAACTTTCATGAGTTTTGATTTGAGAGTTGATGAATTTTATGTTATTCATTCCCATAAACATTATAAAGAAATTTGTGAGACAGTGCAGGTTCATTGTACCATAGATTTATACGACACAACTTGTTTTAAGCATGAATCGCCGGCAATTTCTCGTAATTTGAACTATAGTTAGTATCTCGAACGAACCTAATACATAAAAATTCGAGAATACTAAAATATTATATTACACCTGCACCAATTATTTGGAATTTAAAACCTTTTAAAATATTGACATGAAACATTTATTATTTACACATATTTTTATGTAATTAAACTCCATATTTATACTATATATATATACTTCAAATACAGACTATTTATACATTATCTATCTCTGTCTTTCTAATGGATTATTTACATCATTCTTACTCCCACTAAATTCGGTATGTGTATGTAATCGCTTCTGTCATCTGTATACATTATAACCTATAAATAAAATTTGTGAATCGTGGTACATATTATAATTTACAATTGAGGAAGGATATATTGGAATTGTTTACGTTATTAATATTTGAGGTTATGTAATGAAATATGTTCTAAATGTTGTAAAGTAATTTAATATTCTGTACCAACCTTTTTCCGAAAACCCTTTGCCCGAAGCGAATGTGATTACAACTATGTTGTTAGTAAGAGATCGAACTTGTATGCGAGTGAGATAAAACACGAGGAAAGGCACACGAGTCGGCTGATTGCAAACTAAACGAGAAACGAAGTTTACAACGAAAACGAGCACGAACCATGTCGTGCCGTGTATCGTGACTCTATAGAATTTTTAACAATAGCAAAACAGGGGATTCTATTGTGTTATATTTGTTTGTATGTATGTATTTAAATATTTTTCAATAGTATTCGTAAACATCTCTGTTGATGAAACCAACAATCCGCTGCGACCGAGAAATCTAGTCGCTGAACATATGCTCAAAACCAGTTTAAAATCAGTTTAGTTACGTTCGTGCCGTGTGTTTTATTTCACTTGTAAACACGTTCGTTCTTTTACTAACAACACAGTTTTAATGACATTCGGTTCGGGCAGATTCGGGGCCAAGGTTTGCAACCAGTCGCGTCGTGTGCTGAGGGCCTAAGGGTTCTTTCAATTAAAAGACAATATTTACGTTAATATTCATTTATTAATATTCCCATCGAATAGTCCATGCTTTTAACCGATCAGTATATATTACGTGCCCAAAGACCCGTGCTGAACTCTGGACTAAAAGTTCACGTGTGTCTAAGATGCGTAGTTCCTTCTATGAATATGTCTTTGTAACACTGAATAATATCATTACTAAGAGCCTTATTTTGTAACTTTTTCTTTGACGTCATGCGTCATGATTTGGACTAGTGTGATATCCATAAAACACGTTTAACTTTTGGTGGCAACAGGGATATTTAAATTTTAAATAGCCTTAAATAAAGACGGTAATATGAGATATTTTTGAAGTTTAAAACGCAATTCGCGAAGCTAAAAGTGACCCACAAATAATTAAAATTAAATAATTAATTAAAAATTTGGAAACGGGTTAAAATGTTTTTCAAGATTCACGCTAGAAAGAAAAACCAATTTAATTAAAAATTAATTAAATATGGGAATGTAATAACCTATTATTAGAATCTCGTATTTCACAGATTTTCATTTGATTATTTTCAATGCAGATTTCGTTAATTAAATTATACAGCTAATATTGTATTATTAAATAAATAGCGCACATATGAAGCTGTCACTCGACATGCAGCTGCAGCTGCTGCTGCTGCGGACGGCTAACTTCCTACTTCTGTTGCTATAATCGAATGACTGCGGTTTAATTAAATATCTCGCATTGATATCAAAATAATAGAATTACATGTCCTGCTTTCGTTCTAGTGACAATGTATTCAATTTCATTTGTGGTGGACAAAGAACGTCAATTTCACAGCGAAATAGAATTATTTTAATACAAAATATGAATAATTTAATGATAAGCAGGCCCGATTGGAAGGTATTCCGTCGTCCTTATGTAAATTCCATTAGCAAATGGTGAAACTTTATTAAAAATATTGTATGTTATTCAAATTTAATTAAAGTAAAAGTCTGTAATTATTTTAATATGCATTTATTAAACTAGTCTTCTCAATCTGACAGTTTTGAAGTTCTGGAACCGAATCAAATTGTAGTTTTAGCGCTGCATATGTCGGCCATATTTATGACGTAACATGTCTGTACTCAGAGGCGGCAAGCAGGGCAACCGCCCGGCGATTCGCTCTTGTAAGGGCCTCGCATTCTCGCGCAACAATCCAAGTAGAAAAATTCATTACTATATATGTATTTGAATTTCGCGCCTCTCTCTTTAGAAATCCCACTAGAATCACTGCGTATATCTTTTAAGGCATTCATGTACCTTAGTTTATCATCATTAATATTTGTCAACTTTGTGCTTGGTAACTTTTATAAAACTTCCAATATAAAATTATATTTCTCGTCAATTATCATCAAAAATACTTCCTTACAATTTACATAAGTTATGCTGCTCAGGGCCTCGCAATGGCTAAGGCGCCCCTGCTTACAATGTATATTGCAGGTAATAGAATATGCCCTCTAAATAATCCAATGATTGCTTTTTGTTTAAGGGAAAAAAAAATATATATAATATATTAATTTAGCGATAGAATTAAAATTGAAAATATTATTTTTTTGCGGCAATAATTTATTTTTTTAGCGGCGAAAATATTATTTTTTTCGTAGCGGAAATATTTTCTTTTTTAGCGGAGAAAAATTATGTTTTTTGTTGAATTTGGACGTGATGTCACATGTCTTGGAATATTCTATAACGTAGAATTCCTTTTATAATTAATTGGACAAAATAAATTTTTTAATTGTTAATATCTCCTGAAATATAAAGAGTGATTTAAAAATAATTGGACACTTGAGATTCTAGTAAACAACTTTATCAATAAATGCTACAGTTTTATAAAAATTAAGACATAGGACACAAGCCCATTATCAGCTTTGAAATAATACAGTAGTTAAACCCAATACGATTCTTATCAATTTGTACAGTTATAACAAAACGGGAAAATATGATAAGCTACTGTCCTCAAGAGTCTCTATTCCGAAGAAGACTTCAAAATTGATCTTTACCTGATTACGCTAACACACCAGCAATTATTTCCTTCCAGTTTAAACACAAATTAACATGAAACTTCTAGAAACCTAACCTCAAACTTAGCAAAACATTTTACTACTACACGTACTACGAATAATAATGTTTGCGGTAGTTGCTTATCAGTAACAATAGTACGTAAACTTTGTAATCATATAACTGGTTGTAATAACCAATACTGTTACATACAAACTAGAACTAGTACATAGTAGTAATGAAACTTTCTTAACAATATTGATTTAAAATCTGCGCGCGCATTTAACAAAAGGACTGTTTAACTTGTTCTATAAAAAGAAGGGTATTCACCCTTATGCATAAATTTTATTAAATATTTATTATATACACACACTGCTTTAGTTGTATCATAGATGACAAATAGAAAGAGATACTGATATGTGAATTACTTAATTATATATCTTTCTCTTTCTTATTGTCAGCAATATATACTCCTGTAATATTAAACTGAAATGTGAATTTTTTTTATTTTATAAACGGGGTTTAATTAATTGTGGGCATACTCGTATTATCGCGTGTTCTAAATCCGATAACGCGTTTTATTACTCATTGGAGATTACAGTCGGTGAGGCTAGAGCAGCACATGTGTGTATTGTACACATACAGTATATGCTAAACTAATGAGGTAAATTAAATGCAAAAATATTACATATTCTAATTAGATACGAGCTAAATATATGTATGTCAATAATTAAAAAAAACCTTGCCGTTTTATCAGTCAATATTTTGTAGTTTTTTTAAAATTATTTTTGTTCGTTTTTCTACAGATGAAAAACTGATATTTAGTTTTCGTCTAACATAATTAAATACTGCTAGAAATATTTCTTTTTAATAAAATAGTGTAATGAGTAAAAAATATTACGACAAAATAAGCGACAGTCACAGATTTATAAATTTTTGGCTTTAGTTGGTGTCAAGTTAAATTTAGTATGTACACACATAATCATAAACTTGTTAGGCAGCGATGCTGTTCACATACATGAGACCACAACACCACAAAAACTGCAAATATAGTAGAAGGCCGTCGGTGATTAGACTCAGAATTGAAAATAAACCGACGTTAAATAAATTAAATTAAAAAGAAAAACACAGATAGAAAAATTTCATAAAGTATCATGTTCGTACTTGCTAACTTGCCGCAAACTAATTTCAAGGTCTTATTTTTCATATAGAAATTGTCTTGCCATGCAAGGTTCATATTGCTACTTGTTATAAGCTAATTTCAAGGTTCATTTTCCACCTGGAAGGTATATATGTATTAAAAAATATATGAGATCATTTTTAATAACAAAGGAACAATATTGCACATGTGGGTACTGGCATGAAACTTATCACCTTTGTTACATATGCAGTGAATGAAAAAATGACGAACCAAAAATTGTATGACAATCTGATAAAAAGTTATTCAAGATGGCGTCCAAGAAGTCCAATAGTTGGATTTATAATGAACAATCTAAATTTTTGATTTTGGGCAACATCCGCGCGCAATTCTATTCGTGGGTTATGCAATAAATAAAATTGTTATCAATTTTATAGACGACAAAATTTTCTTTTATACAAAATAGTTGTTCAATTTACTTAGTAAGACTTACTTAATAATTATTTTTGTCTAACTCAGAAACGTAACTAGGCATTTAGGGGACTGGGGGCAAGAACGCAAATAGGGCGCAAATTTTTCTAGAGACATAAATTTGTTCCCATTAAAACGAAGTATCCATTCCGTTCACTGTAAAACGTCTTTGAAGCCCCCTCGCGGTCCTTATTTAAAACACCTAAACGGAATGTAAATTGTCAATGAAATATTTACTGCAATACAATGCCTTTATATTTATATTATCAAGTAGGAGTATAATATTACAAATAAAATTGTATGCATACAAATATACCTCAAGCGCCTGCATATATGGTCTATGCAACACAAATAACTCTTCATCAAGATACTATTTTTAAATACATATCTTGAAGCAACTGCACAGAATCACAGGATGCTCTTAGTAAAGATAATTGCACTTGTAGTTGTGTACCACATAACAAGATATTATGCTGCATATGTATAAAGTTTTACTTCGAGTCACCATATGTTCTCAAATGTAGTTAGTATCTACAACAGAATATTTTGCTTCCTGTATTTTAGAGCTGTGCTTATTGCCTGGTTGTAACAGATCCACTTGATGAAGCAGAAATAAATTAATACTCAATTTACGCTGACCATTCTGCACGGTTTATGGGTGATATAAAAGACAAATTAATGTCGCGAATTCCCGATACATCCTGCTTTAACATTTATTAAAAAAAAATTGATCTTTCGGAAAAATGTTTTTACGGCTTCGGTTTTCCAATCAAATATAAAATATTTGTATAAAAATAGCACCTATAATAAGAAATTATGGATGAATTATGAATTATTTTTTTATTATTATTATAACAATTAAAATCTAGCCTTAAGATTAATAAGCAATTTCTAATTTGCATATTAATTACATTTATTATAGATTAGTTCATCATCATTGGTTGCGCAACTTTTAAAGACACATTCTATTGTTATAAAGTAATAATAATATTTTGTTCTAATTTCAGAATGCGAGAATACGTGGAGGAAAATGAGAAAAACGACCCCTTGATTCACGCACCTGATAAGAAAAATAATCCATGGGCAGAAAAAGGAAAATGCACGATAATGTAATAATAAATTAAAAAAATTAAAAAACAAAACAAAAAAAAAACACAAGAAAAGGTAAAGAAAAAAAACCATGTTATTGATATAAAAAAAATATGGACAATTTACAAAATATAAAGAAATTGAAAAACATCTAAAATTTGCGAAATAATTAAAAACTACGATACTTTTAAGACTAAAATATTGACATTTTTATTATAAAATAATATATTTTAGATTTACTTTTATCTGAATATTTCCATAATAATAATATCTGACGTTTTCAAATCAAATAATTTAAATTAAATTAAAAAACTGTGTAAAAAATCTAAATAATGTAAGATCAGAACAATTCGCTTTAGGAATGTACTGGAGGGGTTCTCAGATGAGGAGCACGGCTTATTTTTCAAATCTTAATTACTTCCGCTTCATAAATTTAGTTTATGATCATTATATTTGCATCTGTGAGTATTTTTGTTTACTTTTAATTCGCTTCATTTAACAAGATGCGAAAATAGACGCCACGAAAGTTGAGGACTTTTTTGAACTCTCAAAACATAACGCTACATAGCAGTGACATTCATACTATGTTTAGTATCACAGAGAGGTTTTATACTTACTGCGAAAAGATTTCAAATTAACACTTTCACGGCCGGCTGTAAAACTGTAAAAAAAAACTGAGCAACGTTATGCTTAGACATGTCTTTATGAAGAATAAAAAAACAGTGCGGGCTGTTTCAGTGTTAACTTATGACGTTAAAATACAACCTGTTAACACATGAAACACAGGATAAGCTTTAAGAGCGAAAACTGTAACATTGCATTTATTTTAAGTAAATTTTATTACTAAGGGCTCATCTAAGGTGTCAAAATGAACAATGTTTACCAAAATGTGGCTGTAAGTTACAAAACTTAATAGATACATATTTCTAAATATAGTTAAATTCAAATATATAATTACAGAATAATTAATAAGAAGAAAACACAGTTATATATTTATTACAGGTTAGAATAGTAGAGCGATAGACAAAAGGAAAATTGTTTTTGAATTAGGTCTGATTATTGACAAAATTTCATGATTGAAATAATAATATAAAGATATATTATATTCGATGCTATAAAAGCAAAAGTTAAATACAAATAACTAAATGTTTGTATCGGTAGTACTAAATCGTTGAGGCATCAACACCCCTGAGTTCAAATCTCAGGTAAATGTGTTGTAAATAGAACTGGGTATTTGAGATTTTTATTATATTATATCTAGAAATATAAATCAAATTCGAAAGACTAGTTATATTATCGTCATTTATAATAACACTAAATGCTAGAACATTTGAAATCAAAACAGAATGAAATAATTCCAAAAGAAATGTTGCCTTACCCAAGAGTCTAACCCTTGAGGTGTCAAACTTCAGTTATGAGTAGTTAGAAGATCTAAACGCTGTTGACCTCTCATTATAACTTACACAAATATACCGAAGATTCTTAATTATTCTGTAATTATTTACAAAGAGAATACAAAACATTTTAATTATAGTGGTTTCAATTAGAAAATATTTTACTCCTATATATTAAGTCAAGTTTCAAACCACTCAAATTTTAACTTAGAATTTTTTGCGAGTGCAATGTACAAGAGATTGAGAATTTGGTTTGGGTTATTCGTAAATATGTATGAATTAATTCACATTAGCCATGCAAATTGTAACTTAACAATATTAGATTTAGTAATAAAAAGTGTGATATGTGTATTTTTAATTAGTTTTAATTCATACACATATACTAACACATAGTAATCAACTTACTGAGAACAAAAATATCCATTTACCTTCAGTACTTTTTCCATTTTTTCTTTAATATTCCATAAATACAATCAATAATGCATTTTTACTGTAAGATTAATAATTATAACCTTAAAATTTGTATAATTTTGTTAATAAATTTTTGTATAAAAGTTTTTTAATAAAACTTTTTTTTGTGTTCCTCTAAATTTAAACTCAGTATATTTAAGATATCTCCAAGTGTCTCTTTTTTTATTATTTAAATAAATAATTTGCGTAAATTTTTAAATATTATATACTACGATTAAAAATAATAATCTCAAATAATGTATTTATAAAAAAAAATAATTATACACTAATATTAAGATCATAGTAATGATTTTTTATATAAAATGGAAGTTTTGTCAGTCATCAAAATGGCGTCTTAACGGTTTTGATAATTTAAAAATATTTTAAAACTAATGAAACTTATACAAATAAAATATCTAGTCGAAAATAATATTAAATTCATCAAAAAAATAAATTTTATATAAAAAATCATTAAAATATTATTATTAAATTTAATATAATATTAATTAATATCCATTTAATAGAAAATTGTTAAACAATTTTTAAAATTTTTGCTTTTTGAAAACAAAATAAAAATGTACTAAAAAAAGAATAGAAAATAGTGAAAAACAGTTGTAGTATTTTCTCCTAGTCATTTATAACAAAAAGAAAATCAAGAAAAACCTGTCTAAGTCGTAGCATTTTAGTAAAAAACTTAATTTATTAATTTATTTAATTGTGCAATACTGTTAATTATCAATATTAATTAAATAAACATACAATTGAACCAAATATGACATAAGTAACAATTATTGTTTTATTTTTAAAACTAAATAAATTATAGGGACTCTAAAAAATATGAAACAAACAAATAACTAACCAAACCTAATAATTCATTTTAAATTATCTATAGAGCTTTCTGGAATTATGAATATTTATTTACTACGTATTATAACATTTATATTATACAACTTAATTAATAGCTAAATATAATATAAACAAATTCTGATTTATAAAAGAAATTTTATTCTTTCATTTTATTTTTTCTTTACCTTATATTCAAAACAGTGTCGCATTTTATTATCGGCTGCTTTAACGATAATCGCTATCGTTAAGTTAACAGTAGTGTTGCCAGAGTTAATCGACAATCCACTATCTTTGGTAACACTTTTGATCGTTGAGAGTATAGTTTATTTATCAATACAGGTAAATAATTCAGTAACAGTGACCCAAATTTATGTTTAACAAATTTACACTGGCTAAAATGAATGGCTCTCATTTGGTCGCCATATTAAAAATAACGGTGTGTTAAAATTTGAACCCTTAATAAAATTTTGTTAATATATATTTTGTAGTTATAATAACATTAACTTTTTTATGATTAATTTAACTTTTATTACACAAAGTTAAAAGCAAAAATAAATCTAAAATGAAATGAAGTAATGAACAGACTGTAGTACCGTAATGCAATATATTAATTGTCTACTCAATATGCATCTAAATGAATCTAAGTCAAGTTGTCTTTGCAACAATAATTAAATGCATAATATAAATTACAAGGGTTGACAGTCATCAAAAAAAGTTGTGGTTTAATCATAGATTTATACGGCAGTTAAAACCTATTTTAAGCATAAGTCGCCTCTAAACTCTCGTAAGTTGAACTATATTTGAACTATATAATCAATTTTATATCTGAAAATTATGAAAATAGATACACGCGCTAGCATATACTCATAAAATGCAATATTTATTTTTACACTTATTTTTCAAACTTAACTGGTAAGAGATTGGTGCGACTTAAACATGCGACATTCATGCGATCCAAACATGCGACAACATGCGATCCACACTAGTGGGACATGCAACTTAATACGTCGGAAGCTTTGATATTTCGAACGAATTCCTTCAACCTACTTTAGAAAAAAATATTTGTAAAAAAAGTAATAAAACTCAGATATTTAACAAAGTGCTTCCCCTTACTAGGTCTATTTACCATTTTCAATTATTTTTATTTACACAACTAAAAGAAACATCAACGCATACTGAGATTATACTGGAGACTGAGTACGTATTCGACCCTTTCGTTCGAGATCACAAACAAGACAATAATTTCATTATATGCACCGACTTAGGATTGAAACATTTTTGTTTCATAAAAATACTGCCTAGAACTTAAAAAAATAGCATAAGTTTATTAGTGTCGCACTAGTCTGTACGTTAAAAGTACATTACATTTATTACATTCATGTCTAAATAATGTCAACTTATGAATGAAAATATATAAATGTTGGATGTCGCACCAGTGCGTACCATACATAACAACAAGGTACATTTATAATAATTCCTTGTATGCCTGTGTGTTCGTGATAGTATTTTGTGATAATATATGTACAATGTACACACTCGTAATTGTGTAATAACGTGTGAAGTAGCATCACATCACATCCGCATACTTAATTACTCCATTTTGACAAAGTACTCATAAAGTAAACAAAAAAATAACGTAACAACATTCACGTGTCAATGTATGGAGTAGTGTGTGTGTGTGTGATGTTGGCATTCGATTTGTTGTTTTTTCTGTGTTTTTGTTGTTGCTATCCACACTCGGTTAGTGTGTCAATGGCCGACTTCAAGTTCACGGACAAAAAACGATTTTAGGCCAAACGTACAAACTCAACAGAAGTTATTCGGACGCTACTACCTCATGCCTCATGCTTACTGACAGATTCACTGTTGCTAATATACTTTATAGACTATGTATATACTTGTTTATATACGCATGCACGCATAATACGTGAGCATATGTATATTACAAAATATGTAATACATTGTTTTTTTCAAGTTGTTACCACTGCAGTTTTTCGTCACTCTTTTTCTTTGTCATGTTCTTCTCACTTCTTTATTTGCAGTGACAGTCAATAGAGGCTATTTAATACGTCACACACAAAACAATGGCGGTCAGTCACTAAATCGTGATGTCACATCTAACCTAAAATTCAACAAGCAAACCTTTTTTTCTTCAAATGATGACAACCTTTTTAAACTGCCCAATAATTTTTTATTATATGATTTTTCTACATGAAAAAGTAGCAGCCAAATTTGCAATTGCAATTTTGGAATAGAAAATTTTAGAATGCAAGCAAAAAGGATTGTTTCTGAAAACTCTTGTTGTGAATCATCCATTAATTACTTAACACACTAAACGGGAGGAGATGCTCAACAAAGTGGCAAGTTTTGTGACGTCATAACTAATCCAAAAATAGGCTTTTGTGTCTTTTGATTTATTTTCAAAAGAGTCACGTCTCAACAGAGAGGAGAGGACCACAGAGTGTGACAAGAGAAAAAGTTGAAGGGTTTAAAAAAACCACGAAATTTGTAAAACTGTTTTGCATTTTCTTAATGCAAAATAGCTCAAGAATACAGCAGGATACCTTACTATTCATAGGCATCTAATCTCAGATAGCGGACGGCAACGTCACTTTAAAAACGTTTTTCTCAAAGCTACGTTTTCAGATACGGTATCCATTATATTTTACACACCACTCGATGGATTTAGATGAAATTTATGCAGCATATTTACTTGCATATAAGTTGTTAAAAAAGCATTCGATCAGACTCAAAAAGTTCTATTCTTCAGGCACCTTACAGAAATCCTTCCACGTAGCCCCACTTAGCATCGCTTCGACGTGAAATCGAAGTACATACTAGTAACTATTTAAATCTATTTTTAGAACAGTTAATGACAGTACAGTTAGTTTATTCATAGTGAACAGATTTACTTTTATTTCTAAATTCCAGTCAACGAAACCAACAAATACCATATAACGGTCATTAGAAATTTGAAAAGTAATTATAGAGGTTAAGTAATAATATATTTATAAAATTATATAGAATGTAGAAGTCTGAACAAAATAGCACACACCTACTTTCTAAACCTAATTACGGTACTGTACACAAGTGGTTCTAAACGTTTCTGAAGTTGCATGCATTTTTGAAATCAGACAGTCGCAAAAGTAAAATCAAAAATTTATTTGTGAACAAAATAAGACAAACAAATGTTGAAAATTGTAGTAACACTTTTGTACTAACACTTTTATAAAAACTTAGGTTAGAAATCGCACTTTACGCGATCCTAGCGGACTAAAAATGAACCGTGCGATTACTGTTTCATTAGGAGCACAATTTGGAACACTTTCTTTTCAAGAACTGCACACAGGATGGTTGAAGCCCTCTAAAACATACAAAACCAACTATCCCCCCTTCGGCTGATTATCAAGGACTTGCTACACATTTTTAACCTAAAAAAAATTCAATATATTTAATCCTTTCAAAAGTAACTGCCTGATAAGTTTTACAATTATCTTTATACTTAAATAAACAAATGAATGATTTTTCCTAAAATCTAGTTCAAGTATACATTTCGAGTTGGTTTTTCTTTTATTAATTTCGCAGCACAGTGGAAAAAAGCTCGCGGATCTTTATTCTAGAACCACTGGTGTAGATTGTTGTCTGTATATCTCGAAATATTTGGTTACTATAAATAACTGGGTACTTAATTATTAAAGATAGCAATTTGATAAGAAATTTCTGTTGTAGGAGGGGAATATGTGGAACATGTTTTCTGAAATTGTTATATTTAACATATGCCTACGGATGTACTTAGAGATGGGCGGAAGATTTGGAAAGACTATGCCATCCTTCAAATACCTTAAAAACCAATTCGTTACCCTAAATGTACTTCTTTACCGAACCGAAAATAGACGACACAAATCCCAATAAACATTTTGGAGTCACTTTGACATCATATTGAAGATGCGTCATGATTTTTTTGTCATTAAAGAGTTCATTTATAGTTCAGTTTCTCACATTTTTTCATATAAAATGTCTACTTTATCGGCTAGAAATGGCGAAATTACTCCACCTGTCGGAATACAAATGAAGATAAAGTTGATGCGAACTATAATTGAAGTGAAATAGTGATAGAAACGTCACTAAATAGGGCACTTCACCAAATTGTTTACTGGGATCAAATTAATCCTTTCCTTACGCAACATTGTATTTCAACAAGCGTTTTGTTAATTGGTACCCGAATAAACTACATATTTTATGAAAAAATCCAAATTAATAAAATAATTGTTAAAAATGTTTCTAAAATCAAAGTACTTAAGCAATGCAAATCGAAATATTAACAATACAACTTCGAAATTACTAGATTTTGTGAACGACGCAACTTGGAAAACGTATATCGGGGCTCTGGTGTATAGAAGGACATAGTTTAGTGCATAGCATGCGTTCGAAGAACTGGACGATAGATGTATTACCATCAGTGTTCCACTTACAAATTTTGCCTTCCAACGTATCTGAATTTATCCTCTTATTTTCTGTAAGTCTGACGCACAAAAATCAATTAAATCTCGTCCAAGATGCTATACATATTTTTAGGAAGAAAAGCCTACCCATTAAGATGACAATCAAGCCAAGATCTAAAAAACTTAGATCTTGGTGGAAAAGTAGCATTTTAAAAAATTAGACGTAAGCCGTCTGCACACGGGTCGACTGATTACAAACTAGTCGTGACTATAGAATTTTTAACAATAGCATAATAGGGGATTTTATTGTGTCGTATTTGTATATATTGTTCACATCCCTGCTCATGATGTCACCATCAAAAGCTTGCAACCTCGCAGCTGCGATCAAGAAACACAGTCGCTCAAAACTGCTCAAGACCAATTTCAAATCAATTTAGTTTCTTTCGTGCCGTGTGTATTCTCTCATTCGTATACACGTGCGTTCTCTCACTAACAATAGAGTTGCATTCTTATTCGGTTCGGGCAGATTCGGGGCGACTCATGTGCGAACGGTCTTAAAAAAAGGTGTTGTCAAACACATTTGTGGACAATACATCAATGAATAAACAGAAAATCGCTAGCAATTTTCTCTTGAGCAAGTATGTGCATTCGCTTCCCATATGTCTTGTCTTCATTGTGCGGCCGTTCTAACGCCTTGGATATCTCTGATATCTTAAACAAACACAGTGCCAACATTTCAAACAACTTATTAACGATAACTCATTAATAGTTTAATTTATTCATAAATATCTAGAACAATAGTCGTGCATCAAAAACAAACAGCAGTCCGAGCAATTCACCAAACAGAAAACAAATCATTGTACGAACAATGGAGTGTTGATTCTTACACTAATAATATTTTCACAAATATGTAATATACGTAATGCGCTATTAGCATGTAATGACCGGTATCGAGCCGTGTTCATCACAACCGTGGGACTCCATTAGGTTGGTGGGCTCGCAGCCGTACTCTGTAAACACTAACGCACAACATCTCACCAAGAAACTGTTCGCCATGCTTCACTGAACGATGTAAGACAACATATTCTTACGGAATAGGCTTGTCACCTATTTTAGCCGTCTCTTTTTATAATCAAGAAAGGACATGACTATTTTTATGTTTGAATTTGCTTTCAGTGTGCGTTTGGCTGTTGAATTAAAAGCAACAATAATTAATAAGCATAATATAATTAATAATTAACACTCTAACCTCAAAATAAGTGAAGTAACATTAAAATTAAAACAGTGTTATACATATATATTAAATTAAATAAAAACAAATATTAAAATATAAAAAGTTTTGTAACAAATTTTGTTAAATAATATTATGAAAATATAGTGTGGGTTGTAAAATTATTATAAAATGTCAAGCTCGTATAACAAGCACTGTACCGGAACCGGAAGAGACGCTAATAATAATACTGCAAGTCAGGGGGGTCCTTTATTTGGAAGTTCTGCACCTTCAGGGGGATCTGTGGGTCCTAAAGTTACTGCTAAGGTTATGTTCGGTACAGTGGGGGCTTTGCGGGATCTTAGAATTAAGGAGCAGAGCCAGAGGGAGGCTGCGAAGAAGTAGGGTCAAAAGGTTAGCATTTATTTTATATTTATTAAAGTATCATTTATTGTCTTACTGCCTTTTCTTTTCCTTTCACTATCCCTATCATTTTCTTACACCTTTTTCTCTCTCGCACACACACTCTCTTTCCCTGTCTGCGATTTGTATATCTTTCTCTTTTATTTATCTAACTAGCTCTTTTCCACTTTATTTTTCTTTATCTATATCTTTCGCTCTCTTTCCTTTTGGAATATGTGATAGTAGTTTTAGCAATTTATGAGTTTTCGGTGAAACCTTAAAAGAGGGTGATTATAAAAATGTACAACGTAAAATATTGAACGAGTCCCTAATTTAATCACTATAAGGAATCACCAGGGCAGGGCCGGTTAGAAAGATTAGTTTAGTAGACGAGAGATGATTTGGAAAACTTCTTCTATCTTAGAATTATCTACTGGAAAATTAAATTACAGAAGCCGGCCCTTTTTTACAATTTAGCTCTCGTTTATTGCTGCCCGATGTGGCCGCATCTCTGGCATTCCCTCAAATCGTCTTTGGCCACCTAGAGTATCAGCCAGGTATTGGTGTAGGTCCAATAAATTAGTCCTCAAACCTCAAATGTTAAATTAATTTTTTATAACTCCTTATATGCTAGGAGATATTAATAATTAAAAAAGGCATTTTGTCTCTTTAATTATTAGAGGGATTCAACGTTGTACAACATTCCAACCGCTAGTTGCTATCTCTTTTATAAAACAGAGCGTAAAAGAGATATATTCTTGACAGAACTCTGACAATTTTACAGGTTACCAACCTTACAGCTCATAAATCTCTGCTATATGTATTTATATATCAAAATATCAAATATTATTTACAGCTATTTCAAGGAACAATAAAATTTCAATATTATGTCTACCGTAACAGGGTTAAATAAAATAAAAACTTGTTATTCTTTGACTTGACTTGATTATTTCGACTACCAACAGCTACAAAATATTACCACAGCACTGACCTAATCAACAAATAACTGACGTTAAAATGCATTTCACGTCATACAAATATGGCCGACCATCTGTAGCGCTAAAACTACAATTCAAATTTTTAATTTCTATATCTTCGTCAACATTTAGATATTTAATAAAATAGACACGCCTATACACATTTATTAACATCAATTTCAATCAACAATTGAAAAATCGACCACTAAAAAATGAGGACACAATCCCATTGAAATTTACCGATTGGGGTATTACATTATTATTGTAACAAGAATCTGGTAACGTCCTCTTTTAAAACACATTAGATAAATACTGTTAATTACATTTAAAACATATGTATTACACCATTAACATAAACATTAAGCAATTTCTTATAAAAACCAATAATTAACAACTAATAATCATTATTAATCATTTAAAAAACATTGTAATTATTTTTTTGAAACGTGTATAATTATCTTTCTATCCTCATTATCGGTTTTAGCTCAGAAATATTAAATTGAAAACTTTCATATTTTTGTCATGTAAAATTAATAACCAACTCATAAATTTATTATTGCACACGTAGAAAAAAAACTAAGCATATAACTACAATACTTTCTATTTATTTTACTATATATAAGAAACCTTTAACATTTCTAACGTTTTATTCTTATTCTTCTTCTTTTAACCTGCCTCCTTACTATTACATTCCCGTGTTGTTATTTGCCCTGTGGTCATCATTTAATTCTTTGATTATTTTTATTTTGGCAAAAGTAGGCCAATCTAGACTCGATAAACCTACCAGCCTACAGTACCCACAGTTCTCTAGATGCATGTTTTTTTTTTATAATTAAACATTTCTTTTATTGGTATGACTGAGCCTGGCTCGGACTGGGTCATAAATATGTGTTATTGGGTCAATATCTGTTGCCTATTGTAACCACTAAAAAATGGACATTTTATCTATATTCAAGATCATTATAGCGTGCTTTAATGTGGAAAGAAATTATAGCTAAATGTGACAGCGATCTAAATGATTAACGTTATATTGGCGTTCACTCTGAACGAGATATCTAGTGAAACATAACCGCGATTTGTTACGCAGGACTAAAGTTCATACAATTACTATGAAAAGGAGAAAAGAGGGATTTTTATTTATTTATATTATTGTACAACATATTAAGTTTATTGTGTAAAAATTTGAAGTCGATTTATTATTTATATTATTGTACAACATATTAAGTTTATTGTGTAAAAATTTGAAGTCGATTGGAGTAAAACTGTCGGAGATATAGAGTTTTAAGTCTTCACCTCTGTGGTCTGCTTTCGTGTTACTTTCAAACTTTTAAATACGGTTTCTCACACATAGCTTTTTCAGAGTCGGTGCTATCTCTAGCTCAACATCTACTGGACCGATTCTTTTGAAATTTTGTACACTCTTTCTTTACATAAAAGCCGAGGTAACGCTGTCGAGTTTTTTTTTTATTTTAAATTTTAACGTATTTTAAAATAACAAAGTTTCTGATTTTTTTCATGAAAAATCGTTATTTTGACTTTTAAGTGCTGTAAAAAATTGAAAAATAAATAAAAAAAGAAAAACTCGACAGCGTTACCTGCAGAAACTTATCAACTAATGAAATCATTTTGGTTTTTCGATTTCAGAAAATTCAGTGATGAGTTATGAGTGGCACCGCAATATTACTTTTTTTTGTGACGTCTGCAGAGATTCGCTGTCAATGCCTCATTTCTTGACATTTATTTATGAAAATTTCACAAAGTATTTTTCAAATGTCATTTTATCATGTAGTAATTATAGAAAAAATTATATATTAACTGTGTCGTCAAAAAACATTATCGAAAATGTGCTTCTTTTTTATCGTTTTGACCTTATAAGCACCCCCCTAATATACTTCTAGTTAACCCCTATATTACCTTATATCTAGATAATTCCTTGTAATTTTCCACTAGGTATTATTTCCCGGCTAACAATTCCCATTGACAGTTCTATAGCTACTTGTTACGGGATTCTAAACAGACACGGATATGGGTTAACACCTATTCTTATCATATCTAAAGTTTAGCACTAAAATCAACATTCTGAACTACTGGTTCATTTGTAGCACGAAACGGGACGGCGCACCTTTGGCGTCAGTAGTGACAGCCTGCGGCCTAACAGATATTAATGATGCTTATAAAATCCTGTCTGATTGATTGAATGTGGCAAACATGGAGAACGAATTGCTCGTGGTATAAATTATAGTAGTTTTGTAGTAACTGCTTCTGGTACTAATCGCAATTAATTGCTCTAGCGAAAGTATTGGTTATTAACGTTGCCATAAAACGGATTCAATTTAAGTGTTGTAGAATTATGAATAAGTGAACATGAAATTAATATCTTTTAGGATTAGAAGTATGCTATGTTAGTATGGAAAAGGTATGGAAGAGATTAAACCGGGATTCACCTTTTTCCAGTTTTCTTTGTTTATCTTAAAAACTAGAACTTCCACAAAAAATTTGCAAAAAGATTTTTTGTAGATAATAATATTATCTATAACTTTTAACAACCACTTTTTGATGTAACTTTTATAATAAAAAAGTTATAAGCTAAAAAAGCTCTTAGAAAAATATATATTGAAGAATTTATTTTTGCATTAAACTTTCTCAATGTTATTAGTACCAACACCTCAGACTGGTCTCCAGCAATTTTAAATTCTAGGAAATTAAGTTAATGATATTATTTTATTGCAATTACTACAGAAAGTAAATTTTCATCAGGTTTAGCACTTAGTTTGTAATGTAAATGTCGTAAATAATTGATGCAATTATGTTCTCTAATGATTGCAAAGAATTTCACTTTTTGATGACGTCATTTACTTCGCTTTGTTGAATTAATATTCATGCATCGCACCGCAAGTCTGCTGATGAGTTCAAAGATCAGTCTGTCAGTCAGTGTGTGCTCGGAATGACCTTAAATTCCGTTGCAATTGTTGTTGAATATCGTACGGGTGAAAAGACCAGTATGTATTAGGGTTGATAAGAGAAAACACAGGATTTTTTAACTTTCCCGCTAATAATCTGATGGTGACGTCAAAAATATGACTAAAAATTAAACGGTAAAACAGAAATTCAACTTTTGCAATTTTAAAATAATGTAATAGACATATATAGGGTCTTAGAACATCAGCTGTCATTTTACCTACTTGTTCAGAAGAGAACCACAATCAGTATGTGAACAATGTATTCACTAACAGTAAAACATATTATTCTTTAATGCTCCAAGTACTCATCGCACAGACAAAATATAACTGGAAGTATAAATATCATCATAGACTTTATCAATGAATCTAATTTAATCTCTCTAATTTTAAATACCCATACTCGTATTTATAAACTATAAATTATGTATTACAAATGTTTTTAAATGTATATTGTATTAAGTGCTAATAACTATCAAAAGTTGATGCACTCAAATAAATAGTTAAAAAAGTGAGCTGGTAAATTTCGCACCAATTTTGTACTGTCAATATACAAGCATCATTGCGGTGACATTTTGTACCTATTGTGTTCCATTACTAACCGCATTTGTACTTAAGATTAAAATAAATATATCATCACTTTTCACGAAAATATTACCTTTTTCTGTTGATTTAAAATGACCTCTCTTGTTGAAAGATCCCTAAAATGGGCATTTTACCATCTTGCAGAATATTCTAAATTTAACACTATAGATAATATCTTTGATAAAGACCAAAGCATCTAAAAACCTAAGATTACATAAAATTGTACGCATCAATGGATAACAATAACTGTTTTTAATTAAAACACTAATAAAAATAAAGAAAGAATCACAAACTGAAGAAAAGAAATAACGTTATATGCTTTGATTTTGACATTGTATTAACTATTCGGTTGAAAGCAAAGTTTTTTCACAAATTTATAAAATTACAGTAGTTTTAAATTCAAAAACCATAACGAATGAAGAGACATTTTATTAATAGACGTATAAAAGTAGAACAACAATCAAAATGACCGCCGTTTTTATTAAAACAGAATCTAAAAAAAAAGTGTAATCTTCTATGATAGTTACACTGCTAAAAATATTCTTAAATTTAAGAGACAAATGTGTATGTATTACTTTTTTTTAAACTTGTAAATTCTATTACAAATTCTTTTCAATCATAATTAATGTACGATATTTATAATTTGTTTCAATACACTTTTTTGTAGAAATGTTTCAGAAATGTCATGAATTTATTTAACAGTGTAGCTATAATTTTATTTAATTTATTTTCCGTTTTTACAATTAGTTCAATAGCATACACAACTTCTTGTATTTGTTTTATATAAAAACGACAATATACAGTTATTTCGCACAAGAAAATAATTTTACAAAAACAAAAAAAAGAAGGTAAATTTAACGCCGCTTCAGGCAAAACGAGTTTTTTTTATTAAAGAAAATATTTATACGATTGATGTTTCAAGATGAAGATTCTCTCCTGATCAGTGTTAAGTTGCTATTTGTTCAAGGAATAGACAACCTTCAGTCTTCCGTTAACAGTTAATATAGATCTATTTATAATGTTAAAAGATTGCTATAAAATTATTTTTATTAAAGTTAACTTAGTGTGACAATAATTACTAATCCAGTGTCTTAATTTCCGTTGTGAACTTTCTAAAATTCTCGATGGTTTTTTAATATTTCATTTGTTTATAATAACCTGTGCGAAGATGTCTTTAAGGTGAATTCTTTATTAAATTAATAAAATATTATCGTTTTATAAAAAGATCCTTTCTAATATTTTTGATATCAGTTTTTTCAAGTGTTTTATTTAAATAAATACTACAGGCGTTTTTAGTTTTTTTGTGTTTTTTTCAAGGCAGTGCTACCACATTAATAAAGATATGTTAATTAAAATTTAAATTAGTTTATGTCAAAATATATGAATATTTATCATTTACATAAATGGAAAGTTATTTTTTATTGAATAATTATTAAAGTTAATCTGATTTTGATTTTACAAAGTGTGTTTGTTCCAAAAAAATTATTTTCTATACAATTATCATACCTGCTGATAAACCAATGACATAATTAGAACCATGGCAGGCAGACTTGTGAAAAATTTCAAGGACCCCGCAAATTATAACATTTTTATTTTGTATTCTTTTTGCACTGGGCTTGTGTCCCATGTCTTAATTTCTATAAAACTGTACAATATATTGATAAAGTTGGCTATCAGGACCTCAAATGTTCAATTATTTTTAATAAGTCGCAATATTACAGGTAATATTAAGAATTAAGTCATTATAGTCTTCTTTGACCTTTTAATCATTAAATATATCCAAAATTATAAGAAATAAGTGTGTGTGTATGATATAAAAGTACAACAAGTGTTACGAGTATGTGTGTGATACGTCAGTTACTACTAACAGTTAGATCGTGCATCCCATCAAGTTTTATATTATGATTGTTGTAACAAAAGAGAAATAATCTCAATTATTTATTTCTTCTGTGATGTCATACGCAAAAGTAACACAAGCGGTAAAACAGAAATTCAAATTTTAGATAGCTATATCTCCGTTAAGTATTGGATATTTAAAAAAGTAGAAACGCTTAAAAAAACAACCCTTAAAAATGAGTTCATAAGCCCATTGCGCACTACCACTCGGACGGCATGCCTTGTATACCACTCAGTTAATCACATGGAGATATAAGATTAGAGTACGCAAAGTGTACGGCCGCGTGTAAGAGCAAGCGATAGATGCAAAACGAGAGATAGCTGCCGAGTGTCCTATCTGTTTCTTCCTAACCGAACCGCTGTTGCTGGCTTGGTTGATTGGCGGTATGGTAGAGGGTAAACAAGCAAGCAGACGCTATTGTTAAAAGAAAAATATAGATAAAAATATTTGTAAATAGTTAGTGTAGCATACAGTAAATTTTAAATAATATATTCAAAGCATTTTAACGTCCAGATAATGAATAAAGACACCGACAGCCCTCAACTATTATAGCTATATTTTCGTTAGCGCGGCGGTCAATCAGAGTACTCGGCTCGAAAGAGATACACAGGACACTCGTCAGCTATCTCTCTCTTTGCTTATATTACAGTATTCAGCCTCTTGCGCACTCTATTCTTATATCTCATTTTTTCTTACATACTTCTTATTGTTACAGATTTATAACGGTTTTGGTGGTATTTACAACAACTCACAGTCAACAATTAAATTCAACAACAACAACAAAGACGCCAACAATAGTACCAATAAAACAAAGGGAAACACTTACACTTGACACGAATACCACCATTACACAACAAAAAAAACCAGACGATATTTTAACAACAAACTTTATTAATACCAACAACAAAACGAGAAGACTATTTGAAGACGATGAAGATATTGACATTGATGGAGAATACAACATAGACGCCGTAAAAGAAGCGGCACAATTTGGTCTGCAGGAGATGGAGAAACTGTTCGGAGTTCAAGAACGAATGCTGTATGAAAGAGGTAAGCTAAAATATAAAAGACAATCGCTGTGCTTTGTCCCTAATTTGCCTGTCTAATTTAATGTCAGAGCACTGTCAGAAGATATATTTACTTACAGTGCATATAATTATACACTTTTATAATTAAACACTTAATAAACATTTTTATTTAAGGATCATGGCTATTGGAAGACGAACCAGGGCATCTACTCTCAGAGTTTGGTGCCCCAAAACGAGGGGCAGTTCTTCAAGCAAGACTTGCATATGCTACTCTAGCAGCAACAAAGAAATTGAAACAAAGGTATTTAAAATCTGTCAAACTATTTTGATATTTTTAGGTTAGAATTTACCAAATCATTTCAGACATCTAAAACAGAAATCTTTACAAGTAATCTATCGTGCATGAACTATTGCAGTTAATTAATGATTCATTAATCTAATTTAGTAATAACTTTAAAAGTACATAGTGATTTTCTACAGGTATAATTGATTAGAAAATGATACGGTGTTTAAGGCAACCCGTATTTAAGTTCCGCATCTTACGCGACATGGTGTCGATTTGTCAACTGACAGTCCATTACATCATTTACCTATTTCAGAGTAAATCGAATTAAATTATCTACCATGCACTTCCTAGCCGAAGTTTGTCCAATCTCATATTATCCATGATGAAATTAGTCTGGTAAAGAATCATTATTTTTGTTTCAACATTTGTAGGACATGAATTTAATACTGTTGTCGTTACCTCCTGAACATAAAACAAAGATATTACCATAAATACATCGCTCTAAATATAGTACCGTGTATTTTAGGGTTATTTAACGTAACAAAAGTTATCTATAAACGAGTTTACCTAACTACAACGTATTGTTACCTATTTTAAAGGTTCTTGTAAAGTAAATCTCTTAAGAAGACCTTTTTAGTGAATATGTGGTTATAAAATAAAACCCTTTGAGATTAATCCTAGTAATATTTGTTTTAAACAGGTTTCACATTTTCTTGCAAAAGCTAGTTATGGTTTTTTTACTCTAGTCTTAAAGAAGTCTTATGATTCTGTTAATAAGAAAATAGGTAGTTTTATTTTTGAAAAAGCAATCAAATAAGAACTATTTTATATCTAGCTTATTTCTTGACACCCATTCAAAGAAGTTCGTCCAGGCTTCGAGTGATTTGTCTAATTTGCACGTAATATAGTATTAGTAAGTAAACCTGAACGAATGGATTAAAACTAACCATTTAGAAAAAACAACAAAGTCTGCGCGACCGACCACCGTGCGACGTGCCTTGTGTGAACCCGCAGATTTCTAAACTCCATGAATAATTTGTATTTGTTTAATTTTAATGTGAAGCGAAATTTGACACTTTTAACGTTTTCTTTGTTCATTTTATGTTTTTTTATTAAAGAAAGCTGCTGCTAATTCATTATATATACTTAAATGGAAAACTAACTTTCTTTCTCTACTGTTGTCATTCGAGAAAATAAAAAAAACAAACTAGAAATGCATTTCATTGCAATATTGATGGTAACCGTTTGTGCGTATAAGGATAGTGATTAGTCGCATTTTATGCGCTGTGACTGTCAAATGAGGGGGAATATGTCATTTTTGATGCTAGATATCACAGAAGACTAACCTTTTTGGAACAAACGTGCTTATGCTAAAGACGCTTGAATATAAACTAATATTTAATATTTATATTATGTATCAAATCTTCTTTGATTAGTGCTGAACATAATTCTATATCTTACGAGGATATTTGTAGCTTTGTCAAACGTTTAGAAGAAGTTAGCGACTTTAGGCTCTTACAAGATACAAAATACGTCGAGGAGAGGGTTTCGTTTAAATTGAATTGTGTTATATGCACCGGCAATGAGACATTACAATCGCTTAGGCACGTGAATCTTTGTCGGTTCGCAAGGACAGAAAAGAACAGACGTTTCCAAAGTGAGAAGAGCCTTAAACGGGGCAAATAAGACGCCGGCAAGAAGTAACCTCTTTTGAGGATGGTTTGAAGATGCTGAGATTACACCTTCTCGAGATGTTGTAAATGAAACTGTTCATATGATCCCAGATGATGTTCAAGATTGTTCTTCGATTTTTTTACGGATTTCAAACTCTTTCTTCGAACTGTTACCTTGGCGGAAACAGTAAAACGTCAAACTGAGCCATATCTAAGTGCAATATCACAATAGTCAAAAGATTACTTTCTGAATGAAACGTAGAATGGAGTGAATGCCCTATTAAAGCGATTTGACATTTTATAAACTGGAGCAGGTGGTGGAAAACTATGAATAACGAAAGAGTGACAATCCAAAGAAGTACTACAATGTAAAATACAATCCATAGAGATCAAAATTGAGCTGCTTTTATGAAAGACACAGCTACATTTTCATTATTACTTTCTACAATAAAATCCTCAAGACATTTTCTAGAAAATTGCGTAAATTTACGATTCATAAAACATAACCTATAATTGTATTGTACAAGAATCGTTTATTGACACTTACAGCTTTTTCTGATTATTAATTAATAAATTAAACAAATGATATGTTTAATGTGAACAACAGATGTTCATTCAATTTGTGTATAAATTATTTTCTTCATAATTTCTGAGTAAAAGTGGTTTGCAAAATTCATCGCGTTGATTGAGTTCATTCAACTGTCTCATTAACTGGTAATAAACTATCTTTAATTTATTATTGTATTTGCATGTATTTGTATTTGTTGTAGGGATTTCTCTTACTTGAAGTCTCCTCCTTCTTTCCCCTCTCGTTCTTCTCTTCCTCTCATTCAGCATCAAGAGAAATCTGCAGATGACATTTATGGGACGATTTATAATTTTTCTCTTTTTTATTGTTGTTATTATTTACTTAATTTTCACATTTATGTTTACACAATGTGTGGTTACTAGAAATGGTTTTATTAATTAAGTTAATTTAATTTATTTAAATTAACGCACAGATTGGATGAGAAGATGGTGCTCACTGTAAGTTTCTAATTGGGGTGGGCGCAAAAAAATACACAAGAGTTGGCCGAGGTTTTCTTTAAAATAAAAGTCACTCAAGCAAGGAGTAATGGTTTATATATGCCCAGTAAACATTTTAAAGTCATTTTGTCATATTGAAGATGCGTATGATTTTTTTGTCATGAAAGAGTTCATTTACAGTTCAGTTTCTCACAGTCGTTCATATGAAATGTCTATTTTATCGGCTACAAATGACGGAACCACTCCACCTATCGGTTGAGGCGAAGTATAATTGAAGTGTAATAGTGATAGAAACAGAGCACTTCACCAAATTGTTTTCTATGGAGGTTATAATAGTTTTAAGACAATTTTAACTAGCTGTGTTATATTCACCGATCTTGGTCTTCTTGTTTAAATCATCTGTGACGTCATCCTATAATTCTTTCTCAGATGATTTATAAAACAACAATTAAATTCCATTCGAAATCATACGTATTAAAATCTATGAAAACGACACAGTTGGGTGAGAGCATTGATGCTTGACTCTGACTACTGTGTTCTCGGATTCGATCCCCGGGTCAGAGTTTATTTTCTGGGTTTGATAAAATAAGATTTAATTGGTTGTGAGCAATCATAAAAAAATGAATATTGAAAAAAATGATCACAAAAAGAAAAATTTGAGAACGAAAATAAAAAAAGGAAAAAGAAAAGGGAAGAAGAAGAAAAAGAACAGCTTTAGAAAACATTGAATGGAAATGGGAATATCATAGTTAAGGTGATTCCTGTGTCATATCGAGATGCTGAAATAGGAAGAAGAATGAGGATCTTGAACGTTGAATGAGGAGGTGATTGATGAAGCACCGATGGAGTACTTTGAAATGGAATAAGGAAAGAAGCTGACATATAGAAAATAGAATCATTATATAGTGTATAGTGCCAATGTAATATTAATTTAAAGTGCTAATAACTATCAATAGATGATACACTGAAAAATAAATATTGAAAAAAAAAAATCTATGAAGATTTGTCTTCAAAGATTTACTGACAGTTTAGTTGCTTGTATGAAATGTTTCTGCTATGTGCTACAAATGGCGATACCACTTCATCTGTCAGAATCCAAGCATCGAAAAGTTAATGGGAGCTACAATGCAAGTGAACAAGTAACCTGGTTCTGAATATAGAAATAGAAAGACAAACATTTTCCTAAATCAGTTCACTATTTTGTCCCTCTCTCTCTAACACAATTTTTTACACATAAGTTTGTCTCAGTCTCTATTAAACAAACTAATGTCACTAGGTTTCAAAGTAATTAACACCTCTTTGTGTCACCCAGAAGCTACAGAAAGAAAGGCGTAAAAGTAGGGGAATCCCACACCTAAATAAATCAACTTTGAAACCACAAGCTACAATACCACTATATATTCCTGTATACAGGTGGTTCAGCTTTCTCCTGACTCTTATATTTTAATATAATATATTTGTTAAAAGCAGATTTCTACCTGTAGAAATCGAACCTCCTCGCTTGAATAGTTGAAAGAAAAAATAGTTTCAAATTAAAACGTACGAGACGTTATAAATATGGAAGCACGCCTGACGGTTACTTTCAGTTTTAAGGTGGCTTCCGCAGTGACAACAACTCACTCCTTTCTAAACAATCATTTTACAAGTTTTGGATTTTTAGTTTTTTGTGTTTTTGTTTTCAAAAATTAATGGTAATTATTTCAAAATATTTTTGTTATACATTCTTCATTTATTATACTATTTGTGTTTATTTATTTATAATGCAAAGGTTTTTTAAACATTTTTAAGTTTATTTCAAGTAATTTTTAGTAATAGTTCAGTTACATTGACCAATTGGGTTGTTAAACAATTTATACTAAAATATACACAACTAAGAGATGTGTTCAAAAATAGTTAATTTAAAAAGACTCGCGCTAATTATTTTGTAAATTTTTTTAAGCAAGTAAGAAGGTATCAGTGTTCTCAATTACTATGCCAAATATGAGCAAGATCAGTCATTCCATTTGTTTACAGCAGTTGGTTGAATCAGTTACTTCAGTTAACGTTCTTTAATCGTATCAAAACGGCTTCAAATTCACATTACTTTTTGAACACATCTCTTATTAATTTAAACATTATTTAGTATTTATGATGTCATGCGGCTCAAAAAGTAATAAGTCCAATTATTAATCAATTTTGTTTAGCGTTGTTTACCAATTTATAATATCATATTTTTATATGTATTGAGAGAGTTGCAAATCATATTTGACATATTTATAATTTAATTAAAAAGTATGTCATCTCTTTTGTACTTTGTATCGGTTGTACAACAGAGATAGCAATAGACTAGAAGGGTAGAGAGTAGGTGCAGCTTGTCGCTAGAATCGCAATGACTTTTATCACTTTGATGAATAAGGAGATAAAAATGATTATTTTAATTGTTAATATCTTCTATAGTATTGCGACCAATTGAAAAGTAATTGGACATTTGAGGCCCTGATAGCTTACTTTATGGATATAGGCTGCACATCCAGGCCCAGATTTAAGGGAGAGCAGGCGGGGCTACTGCCCAGGGGCCTTCATAATAAAGATTAAAGCACTAAATTTTTTAAATACTTGACGGAAAACTATGTTCCTTTTATTCGGAAAATAATTAGGGGCCTCCCCTCCTTCGTTGCCCCAGTGCCTCCACTCCTTTAAATCTGGCCCAGTGCACATCCAAATTAGGTTTTGAATAATATCTTAATTTTAAACAATAACACAAAGTATTAGCAATTAACGAATTAAATCGTTAAAGGTATAAGACATTAAAGGATTATGCCTGTAACGTATCTTTGTAATCGGATTTTTGGTTATAGGTTTATGATTCTAGGTTAGGTTATATTTAATTGTACTAGGTTTAGTATTAATCCATGTGTTTTGTTTAACGAGTAATAATTATTTACTACATTAAAATTAACCTACAAATTAAAGATCGTACAAGTCAAAAGTCAAAGCTGCATATCAAATTATTATAATTGAAATTTTGGTATAAAAATAATATGTAGGTAATGAGAACAAACGAAAGCTGTTTTGCTGTTGCGATTGAAATGAAAACGCGAGCTCTTGACCTCTAATTCAGTGGTGAAAGTGGGCTAAAATTATTTCTTTTTCATCTATTTTTATATTAACATACTTTAGAATAATTTTAGACTAGAATATTTAGAATCATATAATAAATTATATTCACTGCTAATTTATTTGTTTAAAGTAATTATTATCTTGTTAAACTCTTTATTATAGCTTAGATTGATCAATAAGATGGGCCAAATTCGATCCAATATTTATAGTATTATTATATTTATTACAGCCTCCCAAACATCGAAAGTCGGGCAGCTCCTTTGCGGGCATCTCTCCGTCGAACTCCTCTGGAAGGATTATGCCCACATCGCAGTCGGCCACGATGTCCTCCAGCATCCAGAAGATACCGTACTCACGATGGAACATGCAACAACGAAAGACAACCGCGATGGGGCGCCGCCATGATGCCTGCACAAAGATACCTGCCACCAGACTACGATGATGGTTAGTTTTAGAATTTATACGAATAATATCTTGGTAAATATATCGGAATCATAATATCATCAATATTGCAACGTTAGTTTTGAAATAACTGCCATCCCAAGTAGGGAATTGTCTTGCGGTACAATTTATCTTACCACAAGCTAATTTCAAAGTTCTTTTTCTACTTTTCATATAGAAATTAACTTGCGGTGTAGGGTTCCCACTTCCTGGCTTACCACAAGCTAATTCTAAGGATCATTTTCTAGAATTACATTAGATAGAACATTACTATGATATGTTGTCACTTTATGAATCGTGTTTGACGTATAGAAAACTCTTTTTAAGCCAATAAATTTTAGAGATTATTATAGTTAATTGTATCAATAAATATTTGAAATATCTATACCCATGTACGAATGATGTAGGAGTGGAATCCATCCGGCGTTCCATATCGGGGGCACCGTTACCTTCAGCACGGCTCATCAGCCTCCATGTCCACGGGCCTCGGCAAGTGGAAGGCCGGGTCACGTTGTTTCTCATGCAGTGGGGCCAGTTTGTCGATCACGACATGACCCAGACTGCGCAACAGAGAAGTTTTAATAACAGCGTACCCAGATGCTGCTCAAGTCAAGGAGACCTGGTGAGTAAATTCCTGATGATCTTTCAAAGATTTAACCAAAAGAATTAAGAGAAAATATTCGACATGATTCTAACCTCGTTTCGTATTCTCTATAAAAGATAGAGGTTACATTCGTGTGGGAATTAAACGGTATATAATTGTGTCTAGCTTAGCAGTGCTTAGAATAAGCTACCGCACCGAAAGAAATATTATTATTTTTAGTATTTTTGGAAAAAGGGTTAAGGTAAACAATACAAAGGATTCTAACAGAAAGTTTCAATTTGATTGGCTCATTTCCTGATCGCAACGAACCAAAGAAGCGCAGGGCGCATGCTATCTTTTACATTTACAGCGGGAATTTTTACAAACGCAATGATTCTGCGAATATTTTATCATGATTTACGTAATGTAGCACAAAAGATGTTGATTATTATCAAAACATATAATTTATAAAATTTTCCCCCGAAAATGAATACCCAGAATGCCCCATTTATGTTGCTAAAGGACCATTACTGGAGATAATAATTGGCATGTGTGATTTCAGCATCCAGCTTGTCTTCCTATACCTGTACCATTTGATGATCCTTGGTTGGGACCACTAGGTATCCGATGTTTGGAATTTACGAGGTCAGGACCAGCTGTGAGACCCGATTGCACTTTAGGATGGCGAGAGCAGGTTAATCAGGTATGTAATAATAAGGACCGGTAATTTTACTTAGTGCTATACGAGTATTTAAATAAATGTTAAGAATTCATGGCAACACGGAACATGTTTTAAACCACCAGAATTTTTAACGAATGTGCTACATAAATATCATATAATAATACTAATATGCAACATTCAAGATATATTGTTTTAATTTGTTCTGCAATTTTGAGTTTTAATTCAATCACGGGCTATTGGTATACTCTCTGAATCTAAAGAGAATCCCATTAATATCCTCATCAATAACTTGGTCAGCTTCAGAAAGGACTTAGTCTTTACGGAGTAGACTTTGAGAAGTAGAAAGACCAACTCACAGTACTTGTAGATCAGGATCCTTGAACACGATCTTCATTTGTATTATTCGAACGATTACAAAATCTAATCAAACGTATTATCGATTTCAGGTGACTTCGTATTTGGATGCCAGCACTGTTTATAGCAGCAATTCAAGAACATCAGATAACATCAGAGTCTTTCGAAGAGGTAAATAACGAAAGAATATTGTAATGTTAAATAATTTATCAGGAATCAGTTTTAAACTTTATTTTTTTTATAAACAGGTCAATTAGTTCTTGGCGGTACTCCATCTCGCTCTGATCCATGCAGATTAGCAGCTCTTGCTAACCGTTGTGTTAAAGCTGGAGATGGAAGATCCAGCGAGCAACCTGGACTTCTAGCAATGCATTCCGTGTTCCAAAATGAGCACAACAGGTAAATGTAGAAACCTATAACCACTAAACACAAAACCATGTAATAACTTCAATTGAATAACAGGTTAGCCAATGAATTATCAGATATGAATCCTCATTGGAGTGACGAAAAGATATATCAAGAAACTCGGAGAATAATTGGGGCAATAGTACAACACATAACTTATAGAGAATTCTTGCCGCTTGTATTAGGGCCCCCAATAATGAAGCTATTTGATCTGGAACTTTTACGAACAGGATACTACGACGGTTATAGTTCTAAGACAAATGCAGGAGTAGCCAGTTCGTTTTCTTCGGCTGCTTTTCGATTTGGGCATAGTCTGGTGCAAGATAGTTACCTGAGAAGTGACGAGAATCATCGATTCTTGTTTAACAGTATGTTAATTCATTCCATTTCCTTTTTAACTCTTGTAGAAATAGACACTTAGGCAAGATTTCTTTTACAGATGTCTCTCTGCATGAAGAACAAAGTGGTGGAGGTGACCAAAATTCGCCACATTCTTTACATAGGTTGTTAAGAGGAATGTCGAACCAGAGGGCACAACGACGAGATGAGTTTATTAGCTCGGAACTGACTCAACATTTGTTTCAAACTTCAAGTACGTTTATGCTCATGAACATTGCAGATACCAGAGAATTTTAAATTAATATATGCATGAATTTTCCAGGATTTCCTTTCGGATTAGACTTGGCAGCGATTAATATCCAAAGGGGGCGAGATCATGGAATACCTCCCTATGTAACATGGAGAGAACCTTGTGGATTAACTGAATTACGCGATTGGGAAGATCTAATTCCCATTATGGGAATAAATACCGTTGAAAGATTGCGACGAACCTATAGGTATCATTAATAATTATATAGTGAACTGGATACTAATGGTAACATCTTCACGTTAATCTAATAACGTTGTCTTCCTCCTATTTTCAGAGATATCCGTGATATAGATTTATTCGCTGGAGGACTTTCTGAACGTCCTGTTTTTGGTGGACTAGTTGGCCCAACAATGGGATGTATTATTGCACAACAATTTGCAAATACTAGAAAAGGAGATCGATTTTGGTAGCTTTCATAAGATGAGAATGTTTAGTGTAGTAAAGAAGTAGAACTACAAATATTATATTGTTTTCAGGTATGAAAACGGAGGGTTTGAATCTTCTTTCACTCCGGCGCAGTTACAATCTATCAGACATACGTCTTTAGCCCAATTAATATGCAATACATTGGAAGGAGGAACTCTGCAACCAAATATTATGTTAGCACCAGGTATATGGAAGTCTTCATGAAGTTTTTTAAGTAGTCCGAAACAATTTTTGAACCATCATTTACTTTCAGATGAGGATAATATCAGGCGACCTTGCGGACAAACGCCATTAGGATTCTTTGACTTAGGGCCATGGATAGAACGTCGAATAGATTTCGATAGAGATACAATAAATCAATTTGGCGATCATTTTGGACAAGCATCAATTCAAAATAATCAGATATTCCAAAATAGTTTAAATTTTTCAGATAAAATTGATTTTCAAACTGCACGTCCATTTTCTACAACAAAGAACTTTTTAAATCTAAATACAAAGCGTCCTCTAAATAAGTTTTCGACAGCTAAGCCGCCCGTCGATTTTATAGATTTATCTTCAGGAAAAAGGCCTATTTCAGTTACCAAAAAGCCGTCTGCAGTTTCTGTGAATAATAAAGTTGATTTATTGCCAACAAACAATCCGTTATTCAACGATAAGTTTTTGGAAAATTCTGATGGAAAACCTGTAGATGATAAACTGGATGTATCAGATAAAATTCAATTTCAAACGCATAACCTGCAAGTCTTGCCAACAATACGACCGATAAATATAAAGAATAAAATAGATACAGACGTTAATTCTCAAAATTCATTTATAAATTTAAGTAAACGTACCACAAAAAGACCAAATACTGTGACAGCAATGGTACAACCAATTAACGTTGACAATAAACTGGACCTAACAACAACTAGACCTGTACGAAGAAGACGACCAACTGCAACATCCAGCAATAACAAAAAACCTACAAGAAAACCAACAAATACAAACAAAACTGACAATACTCAAACTTCCACCATCCAAGTTGATGACAAATTAGGATTTAGCCAAAACCACAGACCTAAAAACAAGAAACGAAAGCAGAATCTTAGAACAAATCAAAAAAATCTATCTGATAGCAGAAATACAGTGTTAGTGACATCAGAAACTAAAATAACAATTCCTTTTTCAAATTCGGACAATGCAACCGGGTATTTCAACAATTTAGCAATAGACTCGACAATTCGTTTTAAGGACACAACTGAACATGACCAAGAAGATTACTATAACAGTCTTCCAAATATATACTACTTAGATGACTTAAATAAGGAACCTGAGACCACAATATTAGACAAAAATAGACCTTATGTTGGACTAATTAGACCTACTGATAAAATTGAATTAGACGAAGGTTATGACAGTGTAGACGACGATATTTTACCAACCTATAGTACTAAAATAGGATCAAGTTATGACAATTACAGACCGAGCCGACCTAATTACGAGAACAGACCCATTATTGACCAAACTATACATTTAGTGTCAACGTATGATAAGAAAGGACAAAACAGACCTCAAATAGTTACTTACGGACATGACAGACCATATGACTCGACACACAGACCATTTTATGACAATATTAGTACAAAAAGACCTAATTATGAACAAACTAAGCCAACTTATGACAAAAGACCAACTTATGACTACAGACCAGACTCATACACAAGTAGACCAGACTATGACGTTTCACAGTCCACTAAACCGAACTATAACAACTTCTATGCTAGTCGACCAGCGTATGACAGCGTTGGACAAAATAACGACAGACCTTTACCTCATAAACCTCAAATTTTAACGACATTTAACAGTTACAACTCAAATGACAATTACGACCAAACGACGAGACCATCCTTTGAGCACAAAGTTGGTTCAGACTATTACACCGACGTTAAATTCACTACAAGCAGACCAAGTTTTATTGACAGAGTCGAACTAACACAAAATAATAGACCAATATCGGAGACGCATTATAGTAGTACACCTGTATACGACTTAAGTAATGACGAAATTTATCATAGACCTACAGTGAATAAGAATCCGGTAAATATTTATAATAATAAAGAAACTCGGCCTAACTTTGAAGTAATAGATTATAACTCGGATTCGGTTGTTGTTGAATCGAACAAACCAGCATTTCTAACCAATTTTGAAACACCAATGAAAATTGACGACAAACTTGACTTTAGTGGTATAGTACACCAAACAAATCGACCTAACTTTAGCAAACAAAAAACTGACATTACTGCTTTTTACTATAAACAACCTTTTCCTTTAAAAACTGACATTGACAAAGACAGACCATTTGTATTAGACACTTATGACACTGACAGTAATACTAACGAACTGACAACACCTGTACCTAAATTGACAACTTTTTTTGAGGTTATGACTACAAAAAGCACAACAGAGTCTGTTTTATCAGACGAAAGCGTCCATAAAGTAGTCGGGATATTACTAAATTCATACAATGACTATTATAACATATCAGTAAAGAAACCTCAAGATAATTACGATAGCATTAGGCCTAATTTACCCAACTTTGACAGGTACGGACAAATAAATGGTGATACTGTGTATGACAAACCAAATTTAGGACAAACTTATATTGACAATTTAGGAGAAACTACGAAAGACAAAGTTTACGAAAGTAATTACAATCCATACAGGCCAAGTATTACAAAAAGACCAACTCCAACGTTAAGACCTTTTTATGACAATAATGCACAAAATATACCAAATTATGGACAAAATATACTTGCACAATTAGGACAACACAAAATAAAAACAAAAGACGAAGTAACTACTAGAAAATCAATTTTAAATAATAATGTCCATGTGACTGTAATAAATAGAGTGACAACTTCACATGGAACTGTTAATAATAACAATAAATACACAGGGGTTGAAGCTTTAAGCTCATCCTCTAGCGGATACTTGAACCTTTTAACGACAGATAAAACTAACCTCAACCATGACACGATTTTTATTGAAATTGCTAGTTCGAGGCCTAATAAACAGACTGATATAACGACAAACTCACAGCTTAATACATTTGGACATAACGACAAAGATTACTTTACAGGAGAAACGAGTTCTTCAGAAAATAATGACGCATTTTACAGAAACACTGGACATTCAGATATACTTGCCGCTGATGACACAAATACTACAAGTGACAAATACTTAAACACTGCTGTTAACACATCCTACGCTGAAACAATTACTGACAGTGCGATTAAAACGACAAATACATCTGACTTTATCAAAGACTCAAACCAAACTATTTTACAACAAAATTTAACAAATACTGAGAAATTAACTAAAAACGACAGTATAACAAGTTTACGCCAAAATAATGATACTGCGAGACAAGTTTTAAATGGTACAAAGCGAAACAATGAAGATATACCTATATTAAACGCTAATAACCAAACGAAACCCAATTTACAAGACAATGCAACATTTTTAGGAGAAATAAAGACAGATAAAGTAAAAGAAATTAATTTTGACGTTGCAACTTCTGTCAAATTTACAGTTGACAACAAAACTGACCAGAAATCTACTCAAGATTTAAATCTCGTTGTAAGAAATATTACTGGTAGATCTGAAGACGATAAAAATCATGAACTAAATTTCACGGATGACAAAAACAAGACAACAAATGCTGATATTTCAGACTCAGGAATAAGTGATGACGATGATGATGATTTTGATGAAGATATTGATGATTTGGATGGTGCTTTCTCAACTAATCGTAAAGTTATCTTGAAATCTGCAGATTTGAAACAAAAAGTTAATTTTGAACTTTTACCTAGTGAAAGCGAGTAAGTTCTTTGTGTTATTTTTTTGTTAACTATAAGCGTTCCCATTTAGATGTTCTGTCTCTTTCCAGTGAACAGTTTTATTTCAAATGGAATTCAATTGAATGGAAATAGACGTTTAGAGAAATTGAATTCGTAAGGAGTTCGTAAATAATTCAACGAACGAACTTGAATTAACAATGAATTCACTATTAGTACATCAAATAACCGTAGTTCAATTTTATTTCATGGTTTATTAGATTTCCAGCAATACTAATGTTATAATTGTGACGTTAATTAATTTATAAATTAAACATTTTTATATTGGGACGATAAATAGATTTACTCTTGCTCTTCCCGCTCAATACAGTTACGTATATGTGAGGTTCATTTATTATAAAGTAGTTTACCTTTTACATAATGTGTTTTAGGTTAATATAATGTAAGATTACAAACCAAAAGTTATCTCTTGACATAAATGTATGTTTTCTTGTGTTAATAAAGCATTTTATGCAAGATTATTTATTGTTACATATTAAAATAAGATATTAGTAAAAAGAATTACGTTAAACTTTGATAAATAACAAAACATAATATTAGGTAGAAAATATTACGTTAAATAATACATGTTTTTACGTTTTGTTTTTAGCAAGTTAATAAATTTCTTTACACTAGTTTATATAATTACGATTTATTAACATAAGAATTATATAAAAATTAGGTAATTTTATAAGAAATATTCTTGTGTAAACAGAGATTATTTTCAACTTTAGAAAATATTAAATAAAATTAAAATTACAAAATTTATAAATTATTTCAGACCGGACTTATGGCTGATGTATGAAGAATCGCCGTTAAAATTACCATTACCGGATATTCCGGTATTAGCAGCAGCTGAAGATTCGAATCCTGTTGAAGAATTACCAAAACCAATCAAAATCAAAATCAAAAACAATATATGATAAGAAACTATGACGCACTTAATTGTATATAATAAAATAAATGAATGCTACTACCCCTACAAAAATATAACATAGTTATGTAGTATTTACGTCACATATATTAGGCATCTGCTACATATATGTAACATAAGTTCTACAATGATTTTATGACCTATTTTCTATAAATATAATTTAAGACATTAATTTATTTATTATATACACAGTATATAATATTATATAGTAAAATATATTAGTAGTATATAAGATTATTTATTTATTTATTTTTATAAATTCAATATATTTGTATCTATCTATTTATTAAATGATTTTACCTAAAACATACTCACTTTATTCTCACAAACATGTCACCGGGTAAACACAGTTACAAATATTTAAGGTTTATTTTACATAAAAAAGTTTACCTGTGACATAAAATTTTTTAGTTTAAATTTATGCTTTTAGGCTTTTTATGCCTATATTAGTTCAAGATTTTTATTGTCTTTTGAAATTATGTAATGACAATATAACCAAATTGTGTCAAACTTCGGTAAATAATAAAACGTTACGCTAGATAAAAATATTACAAGAGTTTACGTTTCGAGTTAAGTGGACTGATAAATGGGTTCACATTTTTTGGTTTCACGAAATGGAACGAGGGTGAACCAACGCCCATAAGTTTAAAGCTCTACGGCAGCTTTGGAATTAAAGTGAATTTATTTAATTTATGCAGTCTGCCATCTATATTACAAAAGAAATACTACCTCAATAATCAAGATTATTAAAAGTAAATTTTTTATTACATGTACTCTTTTCCTATTTCCTGGCACTGATTTTTTTTAGCCTTGACAGCTAATTTCAGACACCAGGATGTGAGCTCCAACACTTTAATCTTTTTAATACTTATTTTAGTTTACCTTTGGCTTTTATCAATGTATTTTACGAAATATTCACGAAAACTTTTGTGTAAAAATCACTCCGCTTTAATATAATCAGCCGGCTTTATTTTCTACTGTCATTTAATATTTCATGCGTAAGATGCCAACTGTTTAGATAATTTTAATAATAAATTTAGACGCCTAACCGTCCGCAACATCTCTTACTTTATTAGTTATATCCGCTGATGAGTAGAAAGATAAATAGCAAATAACCTTCAATTTTTAAATAAAAATTAATTACAATATTTAAATGATAATGAATTATACAATATAATGTGAGGAAAGCAGTACTAGATTAAGAACAAGCTTTTGCATTCATTTTTTTGCCTTCATTAAAGTACCATCCTTATATTTTTAATGCTACTCATTATTAAACATTATTAATTATTTCAATTATGCAGTAATTATGATTACTTATGCAGTAATCTTTACTTTGATATTATTATGAAATCATTTTTATCGCTTCCAGTTATGCTACTGCTAATTTTCAAAGATAAAGTTACTATATTTATATTACAGGTTTCCGTATTTGTTTATTTTCCGGTTAGAATGTTTGCTAAAAATGATTTTCCAGAATTCTACTTTATCGATAATGCGTTGAATTGACAGTGCGGCGAAATTGGGGGTTACAAAATGATAAAAAGATATTGGTTTAGTTACATAAATAACATTTAAAATTATTTTAAATTATTAATTTTTCAACTTAATTGTAATCTTATTCGAAAGAATCGTGGGGAATTTACAATCTTTCAATTATTTAGAAATTTATACGGTAGCATGTGAGCGTTACAACGTTGACTCTAGGCTTGTTCAAGTAATGAAATATTCTCTAGTTTATATTTCACTTAACTGATTATATACTAAACATAATCGTAACATTTATTAAGCAGGAGGTCAGTTTTATCAATAAAATAATGTAAAGAAAAGTATGCCTTCTCGCTAAATACATAAAAGTTACCTGTTACGTAAACGATTTTACCTAATATACAATGTTTTATGATCTATTTTAATGATCTTTGAAAAATAAATTTACCCTACTGCATATTATCATACTCATAAATCTTCTTAAGAACACCTTTTAAAAGATTATAAAATTTTATAGCTAAGTAAATCTTTTATTATTTAATTATATATGTAATAAGTTTATATACATATATAAGTTTGTTTTGTTAGAATGGCGTAAGACATAAGGGATACAGCTTTTACAAATATGGATGTTAAAAATATATTAAATAATTTCCTTCTAATATTTCTGCATTTTACGCCGTCACTGAACTTAGATGCCGACTCAAGCCAGACAGGACAGCGTACCAAATCAACTCTAACTTCACTTCGATTGAATTCAGTTGAAAACAAAAATGTCGGACGATAGACGGGAGATGTAGTGCTCAATGAATATATATTTCTTTGTTATAAAAATATATACAAATATAACTGAAATATATATTAAAAGTGATATATAAATATTAATTGTGCTTCATAAAATTATATAATTAGTGTAGTTTATTTATATAAGTGTTAAATTTATGAAAATCTTTTTGTTTATTTTCTTGGTCTTAAATATTGACGGTATGTAATATATAAACCATATACAATTTTATTATTTACTTAGTTTACTGTCGAAAATTAATACTAAACGAATCTTTGGAAACATTTAATTAACAAATATTGTTTAAGAGTTGTTTGATTTATATATCTGGCTTATATTCAATTTAATTTTTATTTACTTTTGTAATTAACCTGTCAATGTTTTTATTCTTAATGTAAATAGTTCATTTGTATGTTATTCATTTTAATTTAACTTAGTATTTCATACACATCAACTTATATTTAGATCAATAAATAAATTCAACAAGTTTAGCAGCAGAAGTTTTAAACGCCATTTCGGACATATATTTAATTATTTATTTAGATGATAGCAGGAACTGCTAATTGATTTTTTATTCCTTTTATTTACTGTGTAACCTGTTATGGATATTACCAATTAAAATTTTTTCATTTGAATCATCATTGTATTTAATCGGTCAGCAATGTCTTGCGGAATTTTTATATTGAAATACAAAGCTGCTTAAATTCTTGATTTATATTAAATTAACTATAGGTCAACTTCAAAATATAAGTAAATACGAGTATGTATAATTAAAAGGAATAACCTAATGGATTTTTGGTATAGAATATTGAAATGTGTCGTATATATTATATGGTATGTTATTCTTGTGGGACGACAGTAATAAAGTAATTTATAAGTTTAATTTTACAATTGAGTAATAAAGACATGTAACATATAACTTAAGAACGCAGGGGGTAATTTTTTATAGGTTTGGAAACTTGATTATTATAGGAAAACTTCGAAATTTATAAAGAATGTATGTAATTAGTTTGATTATTTTAATAGTTCGATATATTTATAGTAAAAGTAATAACTACCGATTCGTTGCCCTCTTAATTTGACAGTTATATGTTTATATAATATAAATTGTTACTAATTTAAACTGCATGTGTTTGTATTTAATACGTATTCAAAAGAGTATTTTCCATTCACTTTTAACTAATTGAAATAACCTTAAAAATGTTTAGTGTTATATAATAAATTTACAGAATATGCTGTTTTCGGAATTCATGGACTTTTTTATATGATCATTTAAAAAGTATTTATATTAGAAATATTTTATTTGTTGTCAATAAAATACTGATATAAACTCCCACTGTTGGTATTATAAATGATATAATCCCCTTACAATGCTAAACAATTGTTTTTTTTTTATATTAAATATATTATTGCATAAAATAGAACTTTGCATTTGCATGGTGAAGGAATTTATGTGGTGGGACTGGAATAATAAAAGAAAAAAAGTTATATAGATTAAATTTGCTGTATATATAATGTTATTAACTACTTTACATACTTAGGGTGGGCACACACTACGAAAACGCGTATACTTGCGATAAATGAAACAAAATAGCTTGTCTGTATCTATGATAAAGACAATATTGTCCTTAAACAGTCGTGTCTGTAGTGTGCCTCTAAACTGTGCGAAGCTACATTTACAATATATTAAACAGACGTTGTCAAAAATATCCTTAAAAGAAAAAGTTAATCGATTTAAAAATAAAAGGAAATTGAGATTAGATACAATTGTTTTCTTTTATTTTGCATTTGCATCTGGCCTTCAAAAAGGTAAATGCGGCTCTGGTCTGAACGTAGTATATAGAATAAATACATTGCTCTTATATGGGCAAGAAACGGATATTATAAAGTAAACTAAACAAACGGATATTATAACATCACACACAATGAAATCAAAATTGTGACAATTGGGGGGCGGGTCAGAAACTTTGTAATGTCACATGCAATCTAAAATATTAAAAATAGGGCGAAATGAAGCAGGGTCGCTCTTAATATATTGCGAAAACTGAATCTCAAAAAAAGAAGTTAATTTCTTGTGAAAAATTGTGTTTTAAGTTTCCAAAAATTTCCATAAGTGAAAAATATTATTGAAATCTTTACTTTCGGCGCTCCGTACTTTTTCAGAAAAAAAAACTTGTATTAATTGAAAATGTATGACGCCACATTAAAAAGGACAGGGGGAGGCAGAATACCATGAAATTTATGTGGGTAATTTATGGATGGCTCTTAAGATTAAATAAACCACTTATGAATTTTATGACAGGTACTGTCGAGTTTTTGCTAAGTGTTTTCCGTGCTATTGTACTTTTTAAAATAGGTTTTTAGTACACCTGTAATAAATATACATACATATTCAAATAATGAATGAAGAATACTTGAGGAAAAATATCTGTTTACAAGCACCAATTGTCCCAAACCATAATTAAATTAGTTATGGGATGACATCATAAATATCTATGTACAGTTACTGCATATGACGCAGCCGATTCTATTTTATTTGCAAACAGGTAGTAATACTTAAAAGGTAGGCAGAGAATTTGAAAGTAAGAATTATTTTAAATGATTCCGATGAATCATTTAACAGAAATGACGTATGACTACAACTTCAAGTTAGGACTCATTGCGTGAATATAAAACATTCTCAAACTGAATATCTCATTTATGAGCAAAACAGCACATTTACCTGCCACTGATGAATGGAAATGTAGAACACGGCAAAGAAAATATTTTCATTTTATTTTAATAAGTTATACTTTCAATGTTTAAAAAAATATATATATCTCTTTTCTGTTTTCTAACCAGTACCGGCAAGGGTAGTAGGTCTAATTGATGAACTTTGACCTTAAAACTATTAAAATTTATCATTAATATCGTAAAGTTCATGGAAGAGAATATTTGTTGATTTTAACTTGTTTTTTTCACGATCTTGAAATAATTTACATTCTTCACACCAATCTCTTCTTTTGCTGACCTCGAAAGCTGCTTGTATGAATATGAATGATTCCGGTTTTGTAAAATGAATCTTCTGCCCGTGCTGTGATACCAATGATGCAAGAACTATAGTAAGAGAAAAGAAACCAACTATGACCACATAATAGCAACGTAATTTACAAGTAGAAGAATTGTTAAATAAAAAAAAAACGTTTACAAAGTAAATTATTGCGATAAAAATTATATAACAAATTCTTTTAATGTATAATTTATTAAATATTATTTATTAGGTAATCATAATTATACTGAAAGGAATTTAGAAACAATTTGAAGTATTGTAATTGTTTTAAACTATATCCAGTAAGTATTTTGGTGAAATTCCAGTCAAGAAATCAATTCTTTTTCATAAATTGTCAGTATCTTTTCATAAGAATATTCTTTCTCTTTCCAACATCATACAATTAAATGGAGATATAATTGTTGTCTCTTTTACATTTGAAAATAATTATTTTAGAAGATATAAATTCATCATAGAAAAAGAATTAAGATATATATGTCTCTGTTACACTTTAATGGTTTATTTTCAACTTTATTCAATACTGGTACGGTAGTGAGGCCAGGTGAAGAGATTTTGTCATTTGTAGTTTATAGCACTGACATTCTCTTGAACGACTGAAATCAAATTGAATTGTTTCATGACAAAAACATTATACGCGTGTTCAATATAATGTCAAAGTGACTCCAAAATGTTTACTAGGTAGTTTACATATATATTATTTATGACAGAACAGTGGCCAAGGCATTTATGCTTGTTGCGTTGATAAAGTAGACTATACCAAAAAACAAAATTAGACTAAAGAAATAAATCTTATTTACAAATGTGTGACGTCACAACAGCGATGGGGGGGAGGGGGGGTGTAGCTAGGTTCACATTGTGTGACAAAACATGACAATAAGGACCGATGAAGCTATGAAATTTGTGTAATGTAATTTATGGATAAAACATAAAATTAAAATTAACCCATTTGCTACACTATTGCTGCGATTAAAAATTAAATATACAAATATAACCTTAGTCCTTATATATTACCTTGATAACTATATACTCGTGACCTAGTACAGCTAATTTTTTTTATAATTATAGTATTTCCGATAGCATAAGTTACGGAAGTGGTCATTCGTAAAGAAATATGTTTAATGATGATTTAAAAAAATACTGACTTGCATTTTATTCAATTTATAAAAATAGCATAAAATTTGGCAGCCACTCGAATTATTTGCATACGTACTGGCATAGTCGCCGCACTGATTTTCGTAGAACTTTCCTGTTATCACAGCATTATTATCTTTAATTTATAATAAATTGTTTTATTTGTCAAGGTTAATTAAATATTAGATATCTGCTGGGATTTTTTAATGCGTCTTATGTTATGAGATAAATGTACGTATTTTAATTTGTGACATTTTAAAATTTATGAAAAAAATTATTTATAAAATTTTCCGCAGTTTTTTTATTTGTCGAGACAAGCGAGATTGAGTGTGTAGAGTAGCTCTCCCTCGTGTTGGACTCTCTCGCGTGATCTCGGGGTGCCTTGCTTGTCTCGAGTCCTCCCGCCTCGCGTTGGCTTGATGTATTTTAACACAAGTCAAAGGAAACGACAGACTAAACACAAGAGTGTACTTCACACGACTCAGTTACTTGCTCTCTCGGCAAATACATCGCCTGAGGAACATTTGTCCAATCGGGGTCTCGACAAATGTTTTGACAAATGTCTCGCCGAGAGTAAACTGCCGACATTACACAAATATATTAAAATGCATAGATTTTATAGAAATTTAAAAACTTCTTTCTAATCAGAATTAATCTAATACAAATTAAAGATAAAAACGCTAGTATATCCGTGATGATAACAGTGATTCACCGTAAATAGGTTAATTTTAACTGGGCGCGCACTACAACAAGACGGTCTTGAGACGTACCTTTGTTTATTCTAAAAATGAAGCTTGAAATTGAAGCTGTCTGTAATATACTTCATATAATATTAATTATTATCTTTATTTAATATAAATAATTATTTTTAATATAATTAATATCTGTTTCTCTATTTTTCACAATCCGAAATTTTTTCGAGGTTTTTACGTTTATCTGCTACCTGTAAAATGACCCCGTTTTCAAGCTTGCATACGCATACGTTCTTTAGTACATATTACACTATTTATTCTCAAAATTTTCACTTAACTAACAATGCTTTATCAACACACGAAATCAGATTTTTCTATTGTTTCGAAAATTACAAAACTAGCGTCACTAAAACCTCCATAACTCGTAAACTAATGGTCGGATTGTCATGAAATTTTTACACATATCGTGTGAAGGTTGGTTGAAGGTACTATCTATGTTAAATCATATGTTTTTGTCAATAGTATCGCCATTTATATATCATCCTACGAACTTATTGAGTGGTGTGTTATATCCCTCTATCAATTCCGTAATGTGTTCTATATGAAACAACTCTGTCAAACAGTTTCATGTTTATAACAGCAAAATTCCAATTATTAATTAGTTAAATTAATTAACAAACAATTATTATATTGCTGTACGCGACATGCAAACACCTTAATGACAATACAAAGGCAATTAGTTTATGTGTGTCATTAAGTTATTGTTTATTTTGTTTGTTTAACAAACATCAATTAGATAATAAAACAACAGGTTATGGATTGTAAGAATTCGTTAATATGTTATATTACAAAGAGAAGTAGATTATCGCGGGAAATATAGTTCAAATTACGATAGTTCGGCGATAACTTATGCTTAAACAAGTGTGCTTTATAAATCACAGAAAAGGAAACAAGATATATCTGTCTCTGTTACATTTTAATGGGTTATTTGTAAGGTCCCTAGAAATCAATCATATGCATTTTCAATATGATGTCAAAGTGACTCCAAAATGTTTTACTTTTTTTTATTATTTAAGAATTTACTGCTACTGAATATTATGTGCTTCAATGTATTAAAAACATTAATATTCTTGATTTAACGTCATTGCGGTTTTTATTACAAAATGAGTGTTATCATCCAAATTATTCGAAATATAAACCGGAAGAGTAAACTAAAACCACCATATTCCATATACATTTCTTAACTAATCTAACCAGCCGGGTCTTTGGCTTGTACTCATTAAAACAAAGGCTTAAACAATAGTAGAAGATTGCTACAGTTTTTTTCTGTAATATTTTTTTTAATGATTAATATTGTAAGGAAAATAACTGTATATCAAATTTGAAATGTACAAAAAAACAATTGTGGTTTAATTGAAAACGTAGTCATTATCAGATGACGATGACCGTGACGTCGCAGTACTTAACACTGTAAACTAACTGTAAAAAACATTTTTATTTTAAACAAATGATCCGTACTATCGATTAGTATAAAATTGTGAGAATCGTAAAGATGAGTCAATAAAATGTTGAACGTTTTTACCGGTTTGCATTTAAATCAATATTTAAAATTAAACTATTTACACAATAAGTATTTATTGCTGTTGTTGTTTTTGTAGATATGGTGAAAAAATAAATAAATAGTGTCGATTCGTGTTTGTGTAAACGATATTTTGTAATGAATACAAGTGCGTCATGTAAATGGTGTTGTCGTTGGATATTACTTACAGCTGTCTCGAGCAACACAAAGTTTTGATATTATAAATGTGGTAAACAATAATAAATAATAATTTTGCATGCATCAGAGTAGGAAAATGCAGTAAGGCTATATTTTGAAATTAGCTTTTCGAAAAAATAATTAAGTAAATTTATAACCTATTACACGAGCAGTTTTCTTAAATTATTCAAAGAAAAGTTGCATCCAAATTGCCCTGTTGTTTATACCTGCATTTTTGTTTTAAGAATCAAAAATCAAAAATTTTCTTACAAACACTTATTCATATAAATAAATAAATTTATATGAGCATTTAATATAATTATTAACTTTATTGTCTAAAATAAGAAATTGGCGTCATAAAATAACGCAAATACAAGCTATCCTGAAGAGATTCACTGGCTAAAGAAGTAGCGAATTAAATCAAACGAAACGAAGTCAACTCATGTTAAATTTACCTTGTGTAGAAACACATGTTCTCCTCTACGTTTAAATGAACAAATTATACCACAATGTGAAAAGGCTTAGTATCTAATCATGCATTTAGATCGGCGCCTAACCTTTAAAAAGCATATCACGAAAAAACGTAACAGCTACATCTTAAGTGCAGAAAGTTACACTGGCTTATTGGACGCAAACCGCATTTATCCAATAGCAGCAAATTAATAATTTATAAAACGATACTGAAACCTGTCTGGACTTACAGCATTGAACTTTGGGGAACATCTAGTGTTTCAAACATAGAAATGCTAGAAAGATTTCAGTCAAGGACAGTAAGAACCATTATGGATATTCCGTGCTTCATAAGCAATAAATTCATCAACCATGACCTCGGCATTAAAACTGTGAAAGAAGAAATTAACAAATTCAGCCAAAGATACCAGCAGCGACTAAACAATCATCCAAACTATCTAGATGTGAATTTAGTAGATAAACATACGTCTGACTTTAAAAGACTAAAAAGACAGTGTGTTAAAGCTACCACAACGTTTTTAATTGTCATTCATAGATATAGCCGTCACTGGACGACTATTTCTTATCTACGTTAATTTTTATTTTACCATAGGTACTTATTATTCATACTTATAGTAACACATTGTAACGTGGCATATTATTACAAAAAAATATATATATAATAACGCCGAAACTATTTCATGTAGGACGAAGCAACTCTGACTATCATTTCAAAAATTTGTTACTGCGCATGCATGCTAATTTAATTTACGAACAACACCTGCTTTTCGGCGTACAATTTCATCAACAATTAAAGAAAATTTAATTTTATAAAACCGTTCAAAACTGAGCCAATGTCACATTCTTAAAAGATAAATGGGACAGATCTGAATCACAATTAAAAACACTGTTTGCTAAACACATTTTTACTAAATTTATCAAAAGTAGATCAACTAATTTGTTATAAATTGTTTTGCAAATCAGACACAAATTGCACTAATTGACACCATTGCAAAAAATAAATATTGTTAACAAACTGTTTACAATTTAGTCTAAATGACCTAGAAATCGACATTAGTCAACCATAACTGTCGTCCCACCTATTTACAATTTGCTGAGGTGTTGCTACTCGAATTGTAATGAAATAATAATTAGATAATAGTCGCAGCAACAACAGTAGGTACACACAGTTCCGGTTACGTCACAAACTAAATTTTGTACAAAACATATGTTAATATTTATGAGTTTACTTAGATGGATTAAATAGAGTTGTCAAGCAAACGAATATTAATTGTCAAGAGATACGAAAACTAGAATAATAATTCTGCTGCTTACGTCTCTATCATGAGTGTCCACAATTGCTACAGGCTTATCTTGATGCATGGAGGAGACATTGAAAAACAAACGATACAATCAAATCTTTTAAGCGAGGCGAATTTAGTTGAACGATGGCAGTTGAAATTCAAAATTGATGTAGCTATAACTTCATTAACTTTCAAATATTTAACAAAATTCAGTGAAAACATATACTCATGAACGCAATAGACAACGCTGTAGGAATAACGGCCAACACGGCGTTTGATATTTGGAGTCGACAGAACTCACGTTTTTAGTCAGTTAGTTACTTAAGTGCACATTGTTAGGTTATAATTATAGTTAGATAAAAAGGAATTGACAATTTATGGTAAATAATAAACTCTAAATGTCGTTTCTTTAAATTTCAGGTATGATTTAAGTTAAACAATGTAATTATTATTATTTATTATTAATTGTGTGTGCCTTTCGGCTTTACAATCTACTGTATTATATTTCTTAATACATTTCATTCCTATATACATTTAAACTTAAAACTAAACTTAAATTATTCTAGACTTTTACTACTTCCAAAAGTGGTTTCTGCTTCTTCTTCTTTTGACCCTCTCTCTTCACGTTCCCCATGAAAACCCGATAACGAGATTATCATTTATTGTAATGTTTTTCGTTTCTATTTCCGCCATTCACCTCTTTCCTTTACTGCCTCCCTTTAATAACTGCACAATATTCTTTTCGCTCATTACTTTTTCCTGACAAGAAAACTTAATGTGCTCCAGTGTTTCAAACTCCGTTCCGCACACTCTACACATTCTTTCCTCGCTATTTGCCCAGTATATGTTTCCTTTGTCGTCGTTTCCCAATCTAAATCTGGCAGTCCTTCTCATGTTTTTTGTGTCTTTTTCTCTTAAGTAATGTGGTATCTCTCTCTTCTAAATCCTTTTATATCTTGTATTGTAATTGCTCTTCTCGATTTTTTCCATTCTTTCCTGTTGCTGTACTCCTTGTCCCTTCTCTTCTTCTCTCTGCCTCCTCGATCGCCATTCCATTTCTTTCATAATACTCCTCTCTCTTAAATTTCAGAAGCAACACATGAGTTTATTTAAAATTTACAATTCCTAATAAAACTGTAGATATTGTCTTATAACATATACATAAATTAAAATGTATTTCAATCGAAAATTAAAGAAACGATCCCTAAAAAAAGAGTTCACAAGCCCATTATCACGGATATGAATACACTAATCTTCTCTTCCTCACATTCCAACATGCATTTATATAAAAACTATATTTAAAAATATACTTTACATATAGTATATTCTGTACTTCTAGCAGAATTCTATAAGTTCACTAAATGGGTTCATTGTCATTAACAAGACTGGCCTGGCGTAGCGATATGACAAAGATCGTGACATGCAAAGGCTTCACCAGCTAGAGATATCAAATGTGTATTCCAAATGTGGTTGCAGCTAGACTACAGAACTCGTTGCTATAAAAGAATGTTCGTAGAATTCCCTGGCGTCCTGACCGCCACCGGAAGGACATGGGCGGGTAAACCATTGAATCCTGCATAGAGCGTATACAAAGCATATGCATACAAGAATTATGTGCACAACGTAATATAATTAGTGATACTACTACTATAAAATTGCATCAGGAATTGTGAGGCATACATTCATTCCAAGAAATGTTCGGTTATTTTATTTGGTTTATCCCAATTATTACTGTAGAATGATAAATATAATGCAATGATAAGACGTGTAGCATCATTTTGGTTGTTGATAAGCATATGAAGAATTAGTTAGAACTCTTTTTATAGAGGTTTTTAATTTACGATTGAAAATTTTTTTTTTTAAATATTCAAAAGTTATAGCTATATCAAATGAGGCGTCTAGGAGCAGGGGCGGCAGAAATAATATTTCCGCCGCAAAAAAATAATGTTTCCGCCGCGAAAAAAATAACATTTTCAATTTTAATTCTATTGCTAATTAATATATTATTATATTAGTATATTTTTTGCGCCCCTAATGACCCTTGAACCTTTTTGTTCAATCATTGGATTATATTGTGATTTAATTAATGTAAATTGTAAGTAAGTATTTTTAATGATAATTGACAAGAAATAAAATTTTATATTGGAAGTTTTATAAAAGTTAACAAGCACAAAGATGACAAATATTAATGATGATAAACTAAGTCACATGAATACCTTAAAAGAAGACGCAGTGATTCTAGTGGGATTTCTAAAGTGCGAGGCGCGAGATTCAAATACATATATAGTAATGAATTTTTCTACTTAGGTTGTTGCGCGAGAATGCGAATGCCACCCCCTAAGGCCGACTCTGTCTAGAAGCAAAGGGATGTAAATGACAAATTTTGATAATTTGAGATAACCAGCGTAAACGATAGAAAATGTACTAAACTATTTAGTGGCACAGAGATATAAGCTAAAACTTGGACAGATTTTATTATATAGCGTGAATTCTAAAACGCCTATACAATATTAACTTTAAACTCGTTTTCTGAAGAATATTACTTGTGTCACTTACATCCCTTTGTATCTCGACGCCTCAAATCTGAATTTCAGTTTTGCCGTTTTTTACCGATTAAGGAGGTACAGGACGTACCGTCAATGCAAAAAGTTTATCTCTCGGTAATACGAAATGCAAAATACGAAGTACATGAGGGACGAGCAAATATTGGGACTGTACTTTTGAAAATGAATTTTTCAATTCCCTATTAAACTGCTTTTTGCTTATTAAAATGATTTTTTATGCATATAATAGTTTAATAAATTAAAAATTACCTATAATTAATATTAAATTTATATTAATTCAATTTAAATACAAATTAAATATTTTGAAAAAGGAATAATAAATTTTGCAACGCTACAAATTTACGTGTGCGTGATTTGGTTCTTTGACAAATAAATTGTTATATTTTATAAAACATTTATTTCGATTTTGAATTTTCCGCTCAAATTTGCAACGTCGTTGACTTATAACCTACATTTTCTGTTTCTTACTGGTTTTATTTAAATATTTTCGTATATAGGTATCCTTTTGATAATTTTCTTTTTGCAATAGTTACAGAAAAGATTATTTTATATACCCCCCTAGTTTTTGAAAGCCGTGTCACCATTTTTTTATAGTTAAAAGTTTTATTATGTGATGAAATTGTGCTAAAAATTATGATTTGTATGGAAAATGACTATATTTAATCATATATAAAAAGAAAACTATGAACCCTAGGCCTCTAAAATTTTGAGGCAGCATGTATTTTAACTATTTGTATCGACCCTCCAAATTTCACAACGATTTTATCATTTACGTTAACGTCCTGTACCTCCTTAAAAAGAAAAATAACGGGTTACTAGATATCTTAATATGCTACTGTATTAATATCTATTATTCAACATAACTTTTGGCGCATACCTCATATGTACTTAATGTTAAATGTTATTTTATTAACCCAAAACTGCTCACCGAATACAGAAATACATTACAGTACAATGAGACATAACTCGTTGTTAAAATCGAAGTGATATAATAAATCATTAAAAAAACTAAAATATTTAATTAATATCGTAATCAATAATATGTACTAAATAAACACTATTGATTTTAATGTTATCTTTCCATGTATAGAAACAATAAGTGTATTGTATACTTTAAAAGGAATATAATTATGTATGTTTACACACATACATGATATAATCAAAGGAATGATTCAAGTCTGCACGTGCGTTATGCCATATAAACACACACACAGACAATGTCATTAAACTTCACCAGTTCACCACGCTTTTAAACACACGATATAATGACGATCGTTATGCTACTGAATGAATGTGAAATTAGTGTCATCTCAACAGCAACAAATTCATAAACCACAAGTTAAATATGCGTGCAAAGACAATGACCGCTCAAACTCATTAAATTCTAACCTAAAAACTTACATGTCATAATATTTTTCTAGTGATTATACAAACCCATTATAAATATTATGTAAAACTCTGTTACATATATAAAACATATGCTTTGTTTATATAAAGAAATACATAATACTAAGAGCTGTTTAAACTTTGTGTTACAATAATGACAAATACAATTAATAGTATATGTACATGTATATGTTGCTGATAGTAGTTTAAATATTGCAACATTGCTATCCAAAATTTACATGCTTGGGTATATGTAGTTATATTTATATATTTATAGTTAGTTCTGCTGTGCCTGCGGTCAGCTGTTCCAATAACCTATTTTCAACAGCAAAATAGGGAGAGAAATGCAGAAGCCATATGTATTCATAAATTCTTATGTATATAATATTAGCGTTGCATTATGGGAATCTTTATAATTTAATCACTAGAAGTTGTTAAATTACTTTTTTGAAAAAATGTATATTTTGCTTAAAAGGTTATTCACACCTACTGAGTTTTGGTTTTAATTTTATGTTTTAACCTTCCACTAAACCATTTGATGAAGTGTCTTGTTTTGTGACGTTTCTATCACTGTTGCACTTCAATTATAGTTCGCATCAACTTTATATTCATTTGTATTACGACAGGTGGTGTGGTTTCGCTATTTGTAGCCGACAAAATAGACATTTCATATGAACGACTGGGACAAACAGAAATGTAAATGAACTCTTTCATGACAAAAAAATATTACACATCTTCAATATGATGGCAAAATGATTCCAAAATTTATCCTGGGTCTATCGGAAGTTTTGGTTTGTGAAATATAAAAGAATAAGAATAATTAAATTAAAAAAAATATATTAGTGACGCATGACGCAAGCACATTAAATACATTTAAAGTAAAACCTCAAAATTAAACATTTTCTATTAACACAGCATTTATTTGATGTATTTATTATTGTGTATTGCTTTAGATGCAAGTAAATTGTCCATATTTTTTTTTGCTATGTCGCCCCCTTTTTATTAATTAAAACGTATCACGAAAAAGCGGCCTTCATTTAAAATGAAACACTTCCGTGGTAAGCTCCAGCTCTATGAGTTGAATAGTGTAGTATAAAGCCAGTGTCTCTCAAACTGTATACGTTGATTCTACTTGAAGCGGTTGAAATCTCTTGAAATAAATTTGTTTTTTTGCTATGGGCCAAATAACCTAGGAAAACTACAAAACTCAATGCTTTACCAGCACACGAAATTCAGATTTTTCTATTGTTTTGAAAATTATAAAAGTAGCGTCACTAAAACCACTGCAACTCGTAAATTAATGATCGGAATGTCATGAAATTTAGACACATATCATTTGAAGGTTTGTGATATCTAAAAATCATATTAATTTGCCAACAGTGGTGCCATCTATTACTCATCCTTCGAACTTATTGAGAGATGTGTTCTCTATCAGCAAATGCACTTGTGTCCTATGTCTTAATTTCTACAAAAATGTACTATATATTGATAAAGTGGGTTACTAGAACCTCAAATGTTCAATTATTTTTTAATAACTCCATATATGTTAGGAGTTATTAACAATTAAAAAAGTCATTTCCTCTCTTTACTTATAAAAGGGATTCAACGTTGTGGAACAGTCCAAGACATGTGTCATCACGTCCGCTAAGTTTCACGTCCGCTCTTTTATACAACATAGCGTAAAGCAGATAACATATTCAACACAGAACTCTGATCCATAGAAAAAATAACTGACCTACCTTTAATATTACAGACATGTTACGTCATAAATATGGCCGACTTTAATTACTATATCTTCCTCAAAATTTAGATATTTATTAAAATAAAAACCCCAATATATATTTATTAACATCAATTTCCATCAACAATTGAAAAATCGACGCCTGAAAAGTAATTGAAGTATTATAATTAATGCCATAATATTTTCAAGACCTGCTATGCTTTCTACAAATTAATTTAGTTCACGCCTAAAATATAGGCACCATTTCTTACTTGGTTTTTAAATACTGACGTTTGATTTTATATATTGTACATAGCCTAAACCGTATGTATTTCCTTGTTCTGATAAAAACTATTACATATTTCTTAGCGTTGGAGAACTTTTGGTAAACACGTCCTGCTCAGCAATTGAAATTGGGACTAGTGTTACAGTACTTAATAGAATTACTGCCAGCGTATACAGAAGTACACACCGTATATTATACATATTATATTTTAAACCAACGTTTATTGATTTATTATTACCGTTAACTGAAGTATATATACACCATATACATTATTTCTGTTTTTCATATGAATCCAAATAATAGTATCCATAGAAACCAACCAATTTCACTAGAATTTCTTCTTTATCTGGAAAAATGTTATTTTGTTTCATAATAAATCCTGCCATACAATATAATCCTGACGTTAATATATTGTTTGATATTTATTTGTATATACATACAGAATGTATTATAATAAAAGGTTTTTTTTTGTGTGGGTTGTGGAAGTCAAATCCGTAAATATTGTTTATTTCCGCTTAAGTTAGAAACGAATTACAACTTTTGCTCTTTTTATTCCTTATGATAAAAAAAACGGTTTCGTTTTCGTGTACCGTAAAGTAAAAAACGGTTTGTTGTACCATTGAGACTGAATAGTATTTATATATTTTATATTACAAAAATAATTTAAACATAAGTTATCATGCAATTCATTATTTTGCAATTCTCTTCAAATCGCAATTTTAATAGTTCATGAAACTGGTTATCAAAAAGAGGATTCTGATTATGAACTTTGTTTGAAAACCGTTTTCAGTCGCTGGTTTAAATTCAAATGTCGGCTGATTTATTGCCCCTTTTTGTTTTATGAATTGAGAGTGAACATAAATTAATTTAGAGATGAAAGCTTCATTCCCACTCACTGTTTTGATATTTAATTTACTGTTTTTATTTAATATTGTAATCTAAATTTCAGGTTTTCGTTTAAGCATTCCTCTTCACATTTGTGTTTTAATTTAAGTTTAGTTAATTTAGTTGGTGGTATTTTGACAGTTCGACAAAATTGTATGTGGAATAATTAATATTGCTATTTTTAATAACAATTAGTAATAGAAATTGTTTTCACCTCTATATTTTCAAAAACTGACATTAAACTTCTTTTAAAAGTAAATCTTACCGCATTTTGACAGATTGTCACATTTTGGAGGTTATGATATAATATAGTTTTTCTTAATTTAATATTTTTAATTTGATACATTGGATCGTGTAAGGTTCTAAGAAAACTTAAAAAGTAAATTAAATTAAAAATGTTACTGTGAATGACTATTGCCTTATGCTAAATAATTTAAATTAAATACAAAATAAAATTAAAGCAGTGAGTGAGAACAGTAAAGTTAAAATGTAATTTTATTAAAATTAGCATCCGTATGGTTCGCACTAAATGTATTTATTGGATTTATCATATAAAACGTTGACGAGAAGCTGGAGAGATGCAGCAAGGATTATGGTTTTTAGTGGTATCTGTATGGTTAGCCGTCTAAACGTGTTACCGTCGCCATTATCCCACTGCCCCCTTCTCTTCCAGTGTCTTGCTCAGATTGTGACCTGAATAGATTAGATGACCTTGATTCTGGTAGACGAATCTTTTCCTCATATTCAGTTATTGCAAGTACGTCACGAATTTTCAAAATTATGCTAACAAAAATGCAAATTTTTATCAGTGATAACAAACACTTATTAAGTCAAGTCTTTTGCGAATAATAAACATACCATATATTAATAGTTCTATATTTATCTTATCATGATTAATCATTTTTAATTGCACTGCTAGATAACAACAAAATCCCATTATTCTAATAAACCATCGCATCGGTATGATTTTTTGTATTTTAGGAAACACAATTATATGTCGCGTCATTCTTATGAATAGTGGGAGCACGAAATTTAATTATAAAAATCTAGTAGGACCAGTGATCTGCTAAACTCAAGTGTTTAACCGTTTAATAAGTTATTTAAAATACGTAATAAATAAATTATATAAAACTAAAATATATACCAGTTGGTTTCAATAGACGTTAAAGATTCTAGTGTTATATTGTATCTAAGTGTTAAGTATATAGATACTTTGCAGTACTCTTACATCATTGAAACCGTATGTATATCTAGATACAGTATTTTACAACTATGCACTGGTGTAAAATGATTTGCAGAAGTTAATGGTTAGTGAATGGGTTTGTGTCCTCATTTTTTAGTGTTCGATTTTTCAATTGTTGATTGAAATTGATGTTAATAAATGTGTATAGGCGTGTCTATTTTATTAAATATCTAAATGTTGACGAATATATAGCAATTAAAAGTTTGAATTGTAGTTTTAGCGCGAGAAATAGTCGGCCATATTTGTATGACGTGAAATGCATTTTAACGTCAGTTATTTGTTGAGTATGTCAGTGCTGTGGTAATGTTCTGTAGCTGTTGGTAGTCGAAATAATCATGTCAAATCAAAGAATAATAAGTTTTTATTTTATTTAACCCTGCTAAGGCAGACATAATATTAGAATTTTATTGTTCCTTGAAATAGCTGTAAATAATATTTGATATTTTGATATATAAATACATATAGCAGAGATTTATGACCTGTAAGGTTGGTAACCTTACACAAGGATTGTGATGTCACATGCACTTGGAATGTGTACAACGTTGAATCCCTTTAATAATTAATGAGACAAAATGACTTTTTTAATTGGTAATATCTCTTAACATATAAGGAGTTATTAAAAAATAGTTGAACATTAGAGGTTCTAGTAACCCACTTTATCAATATATAGTACACTTTTATAGAAATTAAGACATAGGACACAAGCACTTTGAACTGCTTATTTAGAAAGTGTTTTATTGAATCAATGAGCTTGTGAACCATAACTGAATATATGTTGATAAGGCTGGCTACCAGGACCTCAAATGTCCAATTATTTGTTAATAAGTTGCAATATTACAGAAGATATTAACAATTAAAGTTATCATTTTTGACCCTTTAATCATCAATTCTACGTGTAACGTCACATCCGATGATTTTCCTCTCTTTTAAACAACAGAGATGCATACGAGTGTGTGTGAAAAATAATCTCGATTACTTATTTCTTCTGTGACGTCATACGCAGACCTACCACAAGCGATAAAACTGAAATTCAAATTTTAATATTACAAATAGCTACATCTCCGTCAACTTTGGGATATTTAGATAAATAGAAACGTTAATATACATTTAATAACCTATAATTCAATCCATAAAAAGCGACCCCTAAAAAATAAGTTCACAAGGCTGTTAAGACCTAAATACTTACAAAACTCACTCACAAAAAATATCAAAACATGAACGCCTAAATGCACTATGTATATGACATTTTTTTTTCGATATTGCGTGTTAAGTTTTTATAGGTCATCGCATGTCAAGTGGAAAATATTTTGGTATATACCTTATACCGCCACTCCCCCCTTTCACCTTTCACATTTAACCTTTTCCATTAGCTTTAAATCATAATTTTACTTTTTTAGTTTTTATGAAAATTGATGATAAGCTGTTGACAATTTGTTTGAGAATCTGTTTTACATCTGAACAAGCTACAATCGAATATAGCGAATTTTCGATTTAGACGAACCTCAAAATATCAATTTCGAAGTGGATCATATGTTTTTCTAAGAGGCCTTGCTTATAGTTATGCAAGTTAATACTATTTCATCATCTATCATACTAACCTTCCATATAAAAATCCTGTTTCGTCCGTTTACTACAGTGACGTAGCGTTTGTCCCATTAAATTTAATTTTTCTTTGCAAATATCCTCTATAATATTGGGACAAGTAAAGAAATAATTGAACATTTAATATCTTTCTAGATAATTTCATCAATATATGTAATAATATATTTTTAAACATTATAATTTCATCAATTCACAAATATTTATGACTAATATATATATTTCTTTTGTTCCAGATGTGGTAACATAAAAAAACTATCAGAAAAATCTGAAAACAAGCCAAAGAATAATAAGGTGCAACTGGTACATATAATGTAAATAATTAAAAAAACAATCAAAAATACGTGCTGAAATAAAAAATATAAAATGTCTAAATTAAAACTATTTGTTTTTATAATATTAACTACATTATTGAGTGGTGGAAGTAGTCAACATAGTAATAGGAAAGAAGTGGTCGAATTATTGGAAAGGGCCATCGACTTAGGCAAGGTTGAATTCACAGAATACCAAAGCCATGCAAAATACGAAGCTAGCACAGCGTTCAGCGCTAAGGGGATGGCACCCTTGTATAATGGGACACACGTGGTTCTCAATGCAGTTGTCGGTGAAAAAGCAGTTCCAGATGGTGAGTTTTAAAATATGTCTTATTTTATTTTTAAGCAATTAAAAATTAAGTTAATTAAAAAGCAATGCTTTATTTTTTCATTGTTTTGAAATCAAGAAATGGCGTCACTAAAACTACAGTAACTCACAAACTAATGGTCTGAATGTCATGAAATTTTAGCACATATCGCATGAAGGTTGATACTAGCTAATAATCATATGGCTTTGTCAATAGTAGCACCATCTATATGCGTAATATTTAAACTAAATTATTTACGTTCGTTGTGAAACTCGTTTTATAAATTGGTCTACTGTTTTATAAATGTAAGTAACAGTAACGCGCATGACAACCTCCGATTCGGTTGTTTTCCTTTTTACCACTTTTTTACGGCGATTTTAACGATTTATTATCTTGAAATCTTCTAGCTCAGAGTTTCAACTCCTCTGTATGATTTTAACCCGGAAGTTTTCGTTGGTGCTTGGCAGAGGCGGCCTTAGGGGGTGGCAAGCAATATAATCCAATGATTGCTTTTTGTTCAAGGGTCATTAGGGGCGCAAAAAATATACATATATTAATTAGCGATAGAATTCAAATTGAAAATAATATTTTTTTCGTGGGGAAAATATTATACTTTTTTCGCGCCGGAAATATAATTTTTCCCCGCAGATTCCATATCTCGCAACCATTTTGAAATCGGTTCATAATTTGACCTCTAAAATGCCGATAACTCAAAAACAGGTAGTCCAAAGAAAATATAAATTGCAGATTTGGAATCAGCGTTAAATTTGACTATAGGATCCGTTTTACCAAATCGGATACCATCAATTTCTTTTGAAAGTTTATAAATTTTCCAATATAAAATTTTATTTCTCGTCAATTATCATCAAAAATACTTACTTACAATTTACATAAATTAGGGCCTCGCAACGATCTGCTGCCCGGAGCCTCGCAATGGCTAGAGCCGCCCCTGGTACTCGGATTCTAATAATGCATAGACATATATATATCATGTTTACTCTCTTCAAAATATTCTGAAAGAAATATCAGATGTCGAGTATGAATTATATATGAATATTGATTTATGCCTCTAGTTCTCATCTCTGTTATTCTAGATACATTATGCTATGTGTATATCGAGTATAATAAGTGTATGTGTGTATACCTGACCTGACCTGTTATTTTAGTCTGTACTAAAATAATATAACAAAGGTATAAGGTATATTCAATTCAGAAGTACAAATATATGTACAGTCATTCCTGTAAAATCTTGATATTTGGTATAACAGCTTATGTATGGTACAGGCTGGTGCGATATCTAACATTTATATATTTTCATTCATAAGTTGACATTATTTAAAAATGAGTGTACTAAATGTGTTGTACTTTTAGCGTACAAACTAATGCGACACTAAACCATTATTTATGCTGTTTTAAAAAATTCTGGATGGTATTTTTATGAAACAAAAATGTTTCAATTCTAAGTTGGAACATCTAAAGAAATAACGGTTTTGAATGTGATCTCGAACAAAATTTGTATAGTAAATAAATAAAAATAATTGAAAATATTTTTTAAATGGACAAATGAAATAGAACTGAGCAATAGATCTTTGTCAAACTGTGTGTGAGACTATTACAAACATTATAAAAAATATTAGCCAAATCGGTTCAGACGTTTTCATGTAATACGCTTACCAACAAACAACATTTAATTTTTATTTATATCGAAGATATATCTTTAGAAGTTTTAGAATTTAGTGTTACCAAAGATCAGACTGTTACAGTAATGCTGAACACAAAATTAAAAACTTTTCCCATAAAAGAGGATTATATATTCAGAAATAACTGTAATAATTAAGAATTATTTTTTGTTCTTAATAATGCAAAAAAATTAATATTGTTCACACATTCAGTGGAGATTCCCACGAGTACGTTATAAGTTATAACTTAGAAAAAAATTACTTTAGCTATTATTACACAATAAAAAAGTACTAAAACAGTTACGTTTTGTTTTATGTTCAATAATTACAGCTAATTAAGGGCATAATCGTGCAAAATTATTGAAAATTGTTTTTTACAAAATTAGTTTTAGATATTTCAAGAATTTATTCTTTCTTTGTCTAAACTATCTCTTACACCTTATTTGATTCTGTTTTTATTATTCATTATTAAAACCATTATCGCAACATTCGATTTGTCGATCCGTTGTTTGAAAAAAAAAACTATTTGGTTTTGTTTTTCTTATCTACTACCCTCCTTTAAATCTATTTTAAAAAAAAAATTCCTGAATTTGCTTAGTTTGTAATTATTATTACTTAAGTCTGCTCAATATTTGTCGTTACGTTTTTCAACTTTATTGACTCATGATACATAATTTTTTCTACACAATTATAATCGAACCTTTCGCGTTTTCATATTGAGCACGTATCTCTAAAGCTAGGCCGATATAATCAAAACGGGTTCGATTCCCGAGCCAGCAAAATACTGCGGGACTATTTCTCATGTATCTAAAATATATCAGTCAAATTTTGAATATTAAAGTAACACTTTAACAATTTAAAACAGTCACCTTTTACTGATACACCCTTAGGTCAAAACGATAAAAAAGAAGCATATTTTCGATAATGTTTTTTGACGACACAGTTAATATATAATTATTTCTATAATTACTACATGATAAAATAACATTTGAAGAATACTTTGTGAAATTTTCATAAATAAATATCAAGAAATGAGGCATTGACAGCGAATCTCCGCAGACGTCACAAAAAAAAAGTAACATTGCTCATAACTCATCACTGGATTTTCTGAAATCGAAAAACCAAAATGATTTCATTAGTTGATTAGTTTCTGCAGGTAACGCTGTCGAGTTTTTATTTTTTTTATTGCTTTTTCAATTTTTACAGCACTTAAAAGTCAAAATACCGATTTTTCTTGAAAAAAATCCGAAACTTTGTTATTTTAAAATACGTTTAAATTAAAATTTTAAAAAAAAACTGGACAGCGCTACCTCGGTATTTATGTAAAGAAAAAGTGTGCAAAATTTCAAAAGAATCGGTCCAGTATTTTGAGCTAGAGATGGCACCGACTCTGAAAAAGCTAAGTGTGAGAATCCGCATTTAAAAGTTTCAAAGTAACCCGAAAGTAGACCAGAGAGATGAAGACTTAAAACTCTATATCTCTGACAGTGTTACTCCAATTGACTTGAAATTGTTACACAATAAACTTAATATGTTGTACAATAATATAAATAAATTTAAAAAAAAATGAAAAGAAAAAAGCTACCCTTAATAATACTTAATGTTTGCTATCAAATTCACTGTATTTACCTAACACAAAGAATATTTAAGCTTTTTATATTCATGCGCAAATATAATAAATGAATTACACACATATTTTAAATGTGTGGGGGATTTTGCGGCTAATTTTATTAAGGCACGGTTAGTGGTAAAAATGACTCATAATGAAACGTCCATAAACTATAAATATTTTATCTTTTATAACTCTATGAATGCGCAGAGGCTGATGCCTTATCTAAAGTCGTTGTACGTTTTAATTGGGCATAAATCTAAGTACTAACATTTTTTCCTTTGTACTTTTTCCTCACATGTCCATAACCTTCGTTCAGGTCGGCTATGTACACCTGACGAACACCTGACTGGTTCTATAGTCACATGAACTTATAATATTACAGGATGGGTCAAACATGACCCATCAAATTAATAGTAAGAATATTACGAGATATTAATACGACGAGAAAAGAGTATTGACTGATTTTCAGGCGTTTATATATCGGGCTTGTGTCCTCATTTTTTAGTGGTCGATTTTTCAATTGTTGATTGAAATTGATGTTAATAAATGTGTATTGGCGTGTCTATTTTATTAAATATCTAAATGTTGACGGAGATATAGCAATTAAAAAGTTGAATTATAGTTTTAGCGCTAGAAATGGTCGGCCATATTAGTATGACGTTAAATGCATTTTAACATCAGTTATTTGTTGAGTAGGTCAGTGCTGTGGTAATGTTTTGTATCTGTTGGTAGCGAAATAATCAAGTCAAGTCAAAGAATAATAAGTTTTTATTTTATTTAACCCTGTTAAGGCAGACATAATATTGGAATTTTATTAAATACATATAGTAGTGATTTATGAGCTGTAAGGTTGGCAGCGGTTGTGATGTCACATGCATTTGGAATGTGTTCAACGTTGAATCCCTTTATTAATTAAAGAGATAAAATGTCTTTTTTAATTGTTAATATCTCCAACCATATAAGGAGTTATTAAAAAATAATTGAACATTTGCGGTTCTAGTAACCCACTTTATCCATATATAGTACACTTTTATAGAAATTAAGACATAGGACACAAGACCATTATTTTGCTATATTATATAAAATAGAAATGATCGCTGCATACCCCTTCCTCCCGCTTTCCTTCTCTATCACATTTACCTTAATAACAACGTCTTTACTAAGAACTATTACATATTTCCACTAAGAAATTCTTTTGATGCACCGACACAAGTCAGTGTTACCTGATGCGTACAAATATTGTTTTGGCGTATGCGTCGAGGCAATAATATGATCAATATACTTGCAAACCTCCTTGTATTTAGATATAACTTTATAAGATATTGATTTATTAATAAAATAATGACATTAACTTGAAACACACATTATACTCGTAGTTAGATAAGATTTTAGCTGATATAATTTCACCATTCAAAACAAATATTTTCCATAGCGATATCAATTTTACATATGTTTGTTGTTGATAACTTCATTACTGATAAAGAAACGGGTCTTTTGTGCTAGTGTCTGATTCCTAATTTTAGATATCACTCTTTCTTCCAACTAAACATACAATGAATACCAAGAATATACTGATCAATCGCGTCACATTTTCGATAACGGTTCATTTGTTAAAGGTTCGATATTGCAGGGATTCCGCTTCGAACTGAACAAGAATTGACCTTGAAATTTTTAAATTGATCAAACTTTTATAGAGATGTCATTGTACACAACATCTTACCAAATAACTAATTCAGTCTTATTTTAACTTTCAATTTACAACTGTCATAATATTCATACACTGTTACCAATTCTATCTAGAATCTAATAGGATTCTTATACTATTCTAGTACGATTATTTCCAAAATTGTTTGTAGGGCATACTTGAAGAAGTCTAAATTAGATTTAACACCATAACTATTATAAATTATATTAGAATTAACTTTTGAGACAAGCCCTTGGCAGGCAGGAAACCGTAATGGATTTGCTGGTGACATACTTTCTCTTCTTCTTAGAATTGCTTCAATTAAAACTGACGTTTATCAGTTAACACTGGTTTAAAGCATTAAACATGTCCTTTCGAACTTTGGTTATAAACTTAAATGAACTAAATTGATTTTGTCTGCAACACAGTGTCAAATTAACTATGAGTGCCCTAATGTACTGAAAAATTAGCTAAAATTAAAATAGCTTGCATAAATAAAATTCAAATGTACATAATGAAAAATGTTGCTCTTATTTTGAAATGGTTATAGCCACAATTTACCCCTGAACCTTATGCAACACATATATCACTTTTAATAATAAGCTGTATGATTTATTATTCAGCAATATGAAAAATTTAGCACCTTTTTTGCTTTAACTTGGTTACTTTACTTACTGTAAACAAAGAATAAACGTTAAAGTTTATTACGCATATACTTTACCTTTCTTACAAAGTCGAGACTCTTTTTTATGTAATGTTTTGTTATATACATATATAACTCGTATAATGTTATATTGAACTTCAGTCTGGGAGAGTTTGGTACATGCTATAGAGCTGTAGACATAACAATATTAAATTCTGTGAAACAGTCGCCCACAGTGGTGCGAGAGGGTCGTAAACAGTACAGGGTGGAGTTGAAGACTCGACATAACTACAACAGAATTAGCTGAAATAATTATTGAATTATCAAAACCAGACGAGAATATTGGAAAATCGATTTGATCTAATCTCTCCGTTCTAAATTAGCTGTCATATTTGATGAGTAAATGTTATCCTAGAATAATTGTCACGAAAATGGATTTTGTCATATATTTGTAATATCCCGTTGTCAACAATCGTACCCAAACCTTATTATCTTATCCCAAGATAAAAAATTTGCCATTACAGAAATTATATGATGTTTATAATTATTTTCACAATGAGAAACAATTTGATACATTTTTAGATATTCATTTTATAATACAAGTAATTTAATACTATAATAGAAATATTTTTATCTCTTTCTCATTAAGTTATTTTGCTTAGTTGTCTATCTCTTTTCTTAGAGTTGATTAAAGTTGTTTAATATTAATTTGTTTTAATTAAAGATATGCAAATTACGAGTACATCATTTTGTCTGTTGTTTTGTTTATGGAAGTAGCAATTCTTTGACAAATACGCAGCTGTTATGCATGGAATTATTCAGAATTATACACTACTAGAAAAAATGTGTAAAAATGAGCCAATGATAGCTCATATGTATGACTGATGAAACAGATAATAGCTGTCGCTGCATACTCCTTTTAATTTTAATGAATTTAATTGTATCTGGCTACAATTTCTATTGTCTTTCATTTATTTATATCTTCAGCAGAGACTCAAACCTGAACTTATTTTATTTCTTTCTGTTTGAGCACTTTTGTACAAGTACATTATGTACAGTTCTATGTCTATCCTCTAATAGCCTTTATCCAACAAAAATTATTATCATTAGATTATCATTTATAGTTTACTTGACATAAGAATTTTTTTAGGTAACCAAAAATATCGCTATTTCAAATTTTGCTAATTTGTCTTTATCTGTTATAGAGTAGAGAAAGAGAGAGAACAATAGACGGGAAAGGTAGACTCTCCTCGAACGATTTGTCAATTTTTTGTTTTTAATTTCTTTTATAACATTATGACTAATACGAGGCATGTTTTTTAAGTAAGTACCGTTTTGCGTTTCCGCCTTTGCAGCGCTACGGTCGGCGTTCCGCGCATGCGCGCTGGTTACTTACATCTATTGTCTACGCACTGACGCCATTACAGTCTCATTCTTCATTGTATACGTTGTTTACTGAGTGTTTAAGATGCCTCCGACAATCGTGAGTCCCGCCGATTGTGAAGTACGGGCTGTTATACGATTTCTTAGTGCTAAAGGCGTAAAACCGATCGATATTCATCTTGAGATCTGTGAAGTTTACGGACAAAACATTATGAGTGATGGAATGGTAAGGAAATGGGTGAGAGCATTTAAAGATGGCCGCACCGTCTTCAAGACGATAACGAAGTCAAAACAGTTGTGATACAGTGGTTAACAAGTCAGGCGGCAGAATTTTATGAGGAGGGTATTCAAAAACTGGTGCCACGTAATGAGAAGTGCCTCAATATTCACGGAAATTATGTAGAAAAGTAGATTAAGGTACAGGCTTTCATGTAAAAATAAAATTATTGCGATATCTTTGCACGTCTTTTTTTAATTCCAAAACGGTACTTACTTAAAAAACACGCCTCGTATAATATAAAAATAATTGCACATTTGCAATACATATTTCTACATCCATATTTTTTTTTAAATAAATGTATTTCATAATTTATTTGATTTAAAATGCATTTACATTTGTTTATATCGTTTTATCGTTTTTTGTTGACCTATTTAAACTGAGCTCAACCTATATTTGTTAACACTTGATTATTTTTAATTTAAAGTTTTACAATACAAATGCACATGAGGCAGTTATTAAAACCATTGTGCTAGTTAAACAATGCATTTGTTTGTTTACTGTAGGATATTATTGCCTCGTATAACAATTGAATTAATCACAATTAATGCCGATGGTTTTTATTGTTATCAACAATGTAAATCGATCCATTGAAATAATAAAAAACATACTCAAAAGTATAAAGAGAAATATAGTTAACTTAGGCAGGAATTTTCATTCACTCTTTTTTGGTTCCTTAAATTTGTTTTTAAATTTCCCAGGAAAATTCAAATTACTGCTTATTAAGAATAAGCTATATATTATGGACTTAATGTTCACACATATTAACCTTATTTATATACTATATTCAGTGGCGTAGCTAGGTAACCAAAGGCCCCGGTGCAAAAAGAAACTGGGGCCCTAACTAAACTGTTTAGGTTTTATCTAGTCAAAATATATCTTTAGATCTTTAGTGATCGCCTAGGTTCTACAGGTGAAGAGTTTAGGAACGTATACTTGAATTAATAATCAAAGGGTTAATGCACATATGTATGAAAAACACTTTATTGTACATAAAACATTAATAGTATATTACACACCGAGGGAAGAAAGTAGGACAGTTCAACCCGCGTGGAAAACTGACTCCGATAAAATTGGCAAACACGTGTATACTATTTTTCACCATATTTGTAACCGAAATTTTAAATTTAGTCACCTGGTTGACTAAATCTGCCGCACCATGTTTGAATGCTGCGTAAAAGCCTAGAAACTCATGTAAATCAGATCTGTTCGATCACGATCATTATTCGCAAAACTCAGGAATACGGGCACCGGTTATTACTGCATACCTCACAACAATGCTTAGCTGGTCCATCTTCGATAAATCTAAATCTAAACTGTTCTTTTTATAAAATGAAATAAAAACTGTGATTTCTCATAAGCCTCAATGTTAAATTAAAAAATTCAAAGTTCAATATATTTTTATTGGTTCTCTGCAGTTTTTCTAAAATTTAACGAGATCATTATCTTATTATAATCTACTAATATGCAAATTTTAGAAAATATTAAACGGTAACTGTCTGACCGGCAGTACTTCCTTAAAGTCGTGTTGCACCCTATTTCATTTACATTCCAAAGGTGGTAGAATTTTTAGCTAGTACAATACGAGGTTTGCTGGTCAGGGTCCGAGGCCCCCCTGAGCTTGAGGGCCCCGGTGCCCAGCACCGACTGGCCCATACCTAGCTTCGCCAGTGACTATATTAACTTATATGCTTCTCTATTAACTTATATGACTAAACTCTTCTGAATTTTATACACATGATGCAGTGTTTTAACAGTACTTTAAAAGATTGTAGAATATCATAAATCTGTTGCTGTAAATAATACGTTTTTTAGTAACATTATTATTTATTATTACATAATTAATAGTTGTTTTTACTTTCAGGCTTTTTAACTGTGAAGGACGGTAATTTCGTGGTTGGTGATTTTGCTACACAATGGACCACTTTAGCATCACATTATGCATTCTTGATTGTGATCGTTATTCTAGGTTTACTTATTGCTATTTTGATGCCAATTATTGGGTAAGATACCTCATTTATTATTTATTCAAAATATAAATTCAAACATGTTAAAGGTATATGATTATAATTTTTGAGCGCCTGTAAGCCAGCAACTACCCTTACACTTTTAAGCAAGCATATCTTTTTAAACTATAATAAATGTTCTAATTACACATTAATTTGATTATAGAAAAGGTAAATTGATTAAAATTAATTATTAAAAGTTGTACTACAGTTTCTAGTAGAGTAAAACCGGAAAACGTTTTTAATTGTTACAAGTTTGTGTTATTATGCTTACATACAATCAGGCGTTATAATATAAAGCGACACTTTCGTAATATCTAGGAAATGTGATATATAGTTTAAAGGCTATCTCGTTTTCTAGATTTTGTTTCTGTTGCTGTCGTTGTGCTGGTTCTTGTGGTGCGAGAACGCAACCCTTTGATAAAAAACATGACACTTGCCGACGAGTCATTTTGGGGTTGCTGTTAATAGGGGTAGCGACTGCCATGCTGTAAGTATTATTTGTATTACATATTTAAAGAACAGGGTTTAAATTATTTAATATTATACTAACTGAATGTTAACTGTGCACTTAAAGGATACATAATTTAAAAGTTAATTAGAAACACAGATATTTATTTTTAGATAAACAAGATAACTGAATCATTTATATCATTTTCAGATTTGGTGTTGTTGTAGCTTTCGTTACAAACAGTTACATGGAAGATGGTATTAAACTAGCTCCTAACTCTGTCAGAATCGCTTCAAGAGATTCTGTCAAATATTTGGAGAGTACAGCAAAGCATGTTAGACATATCTTAGTCGACAATTTTGATGAAGTTCAAAAAGGGCTTGAAAAATCTTTAGATGGTAACATATCATTCATTTCTTCCTAGTTTTAGTTTTTTTTAAATTGTAATAACAACTTTATTGATATAATTATAATTATTACAGCCGGCGGTGCTATAATATCAAATGAACTTGCTAACGTCACGGGTGCTGTGTCTCTTAACCAGCTTGAACGAATTGTCACAAAGCTTCCAGACGTGAAGGAAACTATTAAGATAATGAAGGTCACGTCAAATTCGCTAAGGGTCAATGCTTCGCAATTAAACGATGGTTTGTTTACACTCTACGCTATTTTTTCAGTGTCAATATCCAAGGCGCTAGTAATAATTTTATGTAATTTTATTTAGGTTTACGAAGAGTAAAAAGGGAGTTATTAAAAACATTAAATTCTTGTACCCAAGATGCATGTAAGGATGTTTTAAGAAAATATAAAATTGGTGAATTGGATACATCTGGAATTGACTTTAATCAGGTAAAATAATTGTCTTGTATTTCATTATTAAATCACAATCACACACTTTGCTTTACTACTATAAGCGGTAATTTTTTTCATGCAATCATTTAGGTTTTAGACAGGTATTTTCCACGGGTAAGTCGTCATTTTGTGTAAGATTAATGTAAGACTATCAAGTTATAATATCCTTTATATCGTACGTTAATTTATTTCCTTACTAATTGTTGGTATCTGTTCCAAAGTTTACCGTATTTCGCATGTCCTGTACTTTGTTTCATTCCCTACCGTCGATCTTGCTATCATTTTTACCTATTTATTTTCGTTCTTTCATAAACACTTTCTATATCTTCTCGTCTCTCGTTCCCAGCTCTTCTTTGACCATCTATCTATCTTTTTCTAATTTCCATTTCTTGTATTGCTACTCCATTCCTCCAATAGATGTAAATCTTTTCGCACTTCCACTCCTGTTTCGTATTGCCTACTTTAATTATCTCCTCCTTATCATTGTTAAAATTTCACTCTCCATCCTTTCTTCTTGTTTTATTTATTTATACTTTTTATCCGCATTGTATCAATTCTAATGTAAGCTCCTTCGCGAAGTCTCGTTATGACAAATTTTTAAAAATTTCTTTATTTTTCTAGTTACCAGATCCTTCGGAACTATACACTGAACTTAATAACTTAGTAAATGAAGAACTACAAAGTGACTTACAAAATTCATTACAAGAATTCAAGAAAATACAAACTGACTTAGAAAAATCAATGAACGACAGTAAACCGGCAATAATTACGTCAGTCAATAAAGCAGGAAATGAAATTCAAAACCATTCTGATGAGATAGAAAAAGCATTAGAAGTATTTGTTGATTTAGCTAACGATCATACTGAAATTCAACTTGCACATGCTCAAAGAATTATTGATGAATATTTTATATATAGATACTATATTGGACTTGGACTAAGTGCTATTTTATTAGTGGTATGTAGGAAAGATTTTGCTAAGAGTATTTTAAGTAATTGTTTATTATTTCAGTACATGTTGAAATCAATATTTATTTGTAAATCGCATTTCTAGAAGCGATCTCTTAATTTAACACTTACGATGAATGACTTTATTCTTGATTTATGTTGTTAATAGCGGTATTGCTTACAGATATTATTGTGCACTACATTGGGCCTTCTTTGTGGAATATGTGGAAAGAGACCAGATGGATATGGTGATGATTGTTGCAATAAAGGAGCTGGAAGTACATTTTTGATGTGGTAGGTTATTAACTACATTTTTTAATTAAATTAAAAATATATAAATATATATATTTATACTCTTTTTTCAGTGGCGTCGGACTGATGTTTTTGACTACAACTATTTTAGCTGCATTTGCCCTAATCTATTTTGTAATTGGACTAGTTGCATATCGAGGAGTTTGCGTACCACTAAAGTATATCCTAATACCAATCCTAATTTTTGGTTTCTTTAATTTATGCAATAAGTAACTTCAACAATTTTATTTTTAGTAATCCGGCGAATGATCAACTTTTTAGTTTAGTTGATGAATTACTGAATATAGGTGATAAACTGTATTCAAAAGATCATAAAGACAAGCTTGTTCTTAGTGATATTATTGAAGATTGTCGCACAAATAAGACTATTTATACGGTATGGTACAATTTAATTAATTGGGTTCGTGTTAAAAATTTATTTAGTGAAATATGTTTTTATATATTACAGACGTTAAAAATGCAAAACATTTTGGATTTGGATACAGTTACAGAATATATTGACAAGTTTGGAATACATAAAACACTATCGGAATTAATGGACGATTTTAAATTAGATGGAACTGTACAAATAATGAATGACGTAGCTAAGGATAGAATAAGAGAATTGCAAACTAGCTCTCTCAGTGATTTTCCATTTTATAAATATGTTGACAATGTAAGTAAAATTACATTACGAAATGACTTTGAATTATTGTTTTAATAAAATTCGTTCTATATTTTAGCTGGGTGGAAATATTACTAACTACAATCTTGCTGAGCTTGCTGATAAATTGGCTGATGCTGCTAATAAACTTCCACCTTCTTACAAACCTGAAGTTGGTTTAGTTTTACGAAATCAAGCTTTACATTTGAGGTCTTACCAGGATAATTTAGTTGACCCTATGATCTCAAGTAGCAAATATTTATCAGTAAGTAATACGTCCTTTTCTTGAAGATGACGTAAATATTGTGAAATATTGACCTTTAAACATACTTTCTAGGATAAAGCTGCAGAACTAGATGTTCAATTAAAGTTTGGTCATAACAATTTTAATGAAGCTATAGACAAAGTTATCGAAGAAGTTACGCATGCAGAAGATGAGTTAAATAATGAGGGAACTTTATTAGTTAAAAAGGTAAAAATTTGTTGTGTTTTAAGTCTTATGAACTTATTTTAATATGATACATTTTGTTTCAGTTAATAAGAACATTTGCAGAGGGAATTGAGACTAATATTAAGGATTATTTTTCGTATATCGTTGGTCAATTAAAATTCAAAGTGGGAATTTGCGGTCCTGTGGCTAATGTATATGATTCCATATTAGTCGCTGGATGTAACAGAATATTAGATCCATTTGTAAGTAATTTTTAAAATAGTGTTTATAAGATATGATCGACATAATTTTCACCTGAAATAATTCTAGCATCAAATTAGAAATGTAGCCGATGACTAAAATATACTAAGTAAACCTGGCATTCTAATATTCACGTGTACATACTTATGTGCACTCGGATGGAATACTTCCTTATAAGGATGTATCATTGATATTTCTTTCATATTACATACCATGGATATATTCATTTCATGCTGTGTTGTATAGTACATTAATTCTTTCAGTCTCTGCTTCTTAACTCTTCCTCCACACTTCTTCTTTCTTCTGTCCTTCGGCATTCCATTCCTTTCAACCTTAAAAAATTGTAATTGTGCTGTTGTAAAAAGTAGTTACGGGCTGAATTAATTATGATAAGATTAGATTAATTATGTGTTATTATTTCATTGTAGAATGGATTCTGGGCTGGAGTGGGATGGTGCATTTTGTTATTTATACCATGCATTATTTTGAGCGTGAAATTGTCAGGACTTTACCAAAAATCTGATCCTTATCCTGGACCTCTTGTTGAATCGTAAGTATTTTTGTTTATTTTATAATATAAAATAATTGATACCAAAATAAATTCTTATAATACATTACGATTAGTAAAATCAGTTTTTGTGTGTAATAAATATTTTTTATATATATCTTTATCACGGTTTTTTTAAAGACGCACACGAGGCTGGTACAGGCGTATTATTAACCGAAAAAAGTAGTAGGAAAGAAACAACCGATCTGTATTTAAAATATATCAAATATGAAAACTCGAACTGGAAACTGGAAAAATGTTGTATTTATCTCTAAGAGGCAGCTACTCTCACAAATCATTAATATAGCGTGAAATTTTTTATTAATGTGGTTTTAGTGACAAATGATGCTTAGGTTAAAGATATAGTTTTATAATTATTATAAAAAAAATTCGTCATTTTACCCATTTGAAAAAACTCTCTAATTTAGTTTAGTTACTTATTCATAATAATCTATTCCTTTGTCACTAAAACTGTTTTTTAATTCTATTACAGTATTTTGTTTGCTTTAATTTTTATACTAACATTTATGTAATTTTTTATGTATTTGTTTTGTAATAAATATCTTTTATGTAATATTTGTATCTATATATATATAAATACCGTATTTTGAACTTAAAATTCATAATTAATATATTACTTAACTTAATTAATAAATATAATACTTTTTACTCGCTTAAACATAATGAACTTAAATATATTTTAAAGCTGTTAGATTAATTGCCTACTTCGGTTTCACAGGCGCAACTATTTCAAGTGTGTTTCTTTGAAAATATAGATTTTTTTTGTATACGTCCTAACGTTCTTGTGAATTTATGTTTATTTATATTTTATTTTATTTGATTTATTTTTTATAATTTTCAGAGAATATCTTTACGATGCTTATGCAGATCGTGATAATATTTCTTTAACAAGGTAAAAATAAATTATCTTTTTAATTAAATATCACAACTGTAGTTTAGTTCTTTTAACATTCATATGCACTAAATCATACAGTTGATTATATTTTTCATATTTGCGTATTAATTTTCACATCATTTATAATAACCTTATTTAAGTTGGAAAACAATACTACAGATTTCAGCTTATAATTGACTCTATTTGAAACTCTTTAATTAACAGCTGCTTTCTTCCGAAATTTGGAAAAGTCTCAAAGAAAATAGTTGTATAACAGTGTTTAGTGTTTTACGTTTTAAATTTACGTTTTAAATTACTAATTAATTTTAATTTTTTTTTTTTAAATAATTATAATTAATTACGGACCTTTTGTTTTTCGTCAAATAAATAAACAGAGTTAAAAGGTTAGGTTTTAATCAAAAAAATCAATTACCGTCACGTATATTTATGGCAAAATTTGATAGAACTCAAGTATAAGAAGGTTTTGCAAATAAAATACTTACAATTATTCATTATCAGGTAAATTCAACAATTTCAGGATCATTTATTTTTTATACTATTTTACTATTATTTTTTCACGGATCACTTATGGGGCATAATAATTATTTTGGAATATTATTTTATATCTGCATTCGTTGGTTACAGTGCTCCGGCAGACAAACGTCGCAAAGGCAAAAATCGAGGGCCTCCTAGACCTGAACCTCAAGGACAAGGACCATCTGCTTCTCAATCAGATGATCGATATCGTGATATGGCCCCCAAGTGAGTATTAAAATCAATTATGGCATTTCTTTACATTTTAGTAACAGTAATGTAGTTATAGATTCTATGGAAGTAAATTACATATTTGCTTCAATTTGAATAAAAATGATGCTTAATACAGCAATAGCTGTTAAAATAGTTGCATGACTTAGTAAGAGTAGGCGTTATATTAAAATTAAAGCAAATATTTATTAATTTACTATCCATTCTTAAACTATCCCTTAATTTAAACATAATAATTAATGCACGTAGTTAATTAATGTTGTAGTTATAAAGTATTGTTCTTGGCTATTATTATTAACGAGCATGTTTATTAGATATGTATTTTGCATGTTATTTTTTTTATTTATGCCTGACTTACCTTAGATCTAGCATGTCGTATGATGGTCCATACAGTCCAATTTACAACACGTCTCCATTAAACTTCAAAATGGACGAAGCTTTTATAAGAAATCGTCGTTTTGAAGGAATTAGCCACATGTAAACGTCTCCTACTAATAACTAAACATGGTATGATTATATGTGTTGTGTGTTGTCAAGTTTTGTTGTTTTTTTTTCGTTTGGATTAATTAAATTGGTGTTGGTAGTAAATTAATGATGTAACTGTTTATTAACTTGGAATAACTACACTTCATTTCTAATAATCTCATGCGTCATGTTATGTCAAAAATGTATTATCATATAGTTGATATAAACAATTTAATCTTGGTTATTTAAAACAATGTTAAAAATAATATTTAAGTTTAGATTCTTGACTAATACATTTAATTCGAGAAATACGTGTCATAGAATGCGCTTGTGTCCTATCTCCTAATTTATATAAAAGTGGACAGTATATTGATAAAGTGGGTTACAAGAACCTCAAATGTTCAATTATTTTTTAATAACTCCTTATATGTTAAGAGATATTAACAATTAAAAAACTCTATTTGTCTCTTTAATTATTAAAGGGATTTAACGTTGTACAAATTCCAAATGCATGTGACATCACAATCGCTGCCAATCTTACAGCTCATAAATCTCTGCTATATGTATTTATATATCAAAATATCAAATATTATTTACAACTATTTCAAGGAACAATAAAATTCCAATATTATGTCTGCCTTAGCAGGGTTAAATAAAATAAAAACTTATTATTCTTTGACTTGACTTGATTATTTCGACTATCAACAGCTACAAAACATTACCACAGCACTGACCTACTGAACAAATAACTGAGACGTTAAAATGCATTTCACGTCATACAAATATGGCCGAACATTTCTAGCGCTAAAACTACAATTCAAAGTTTTAATTGCTATATCTCCGTCAATATTTAGATATTTAATCAAATAGACACGCCAATACACATTTATTAACATCAATTTCAATCAACAATTGAAAAATCGACCACTAAAAAATGAGGACGCAAGCCCATTATAAAAAACGTTTCTTCTTGAAACATCCATAAACAGAGAATCTTTTCGAATTGTTTTCTTTTTACTAAATCAGAATTTCAAAATATCTTCAAATTTGAATTCTCCCAGTAGTGTTAGCCCTTGAACACTAAATAAATAAATGATTGTTTTAAAATGCAACAGATATGCACGCCCATTATTAAAATTTCATGTTGTTAAATTTTCAATATACACATGTAAAGTAAAGCCATAAATAACGGAACGTTATTATAGTTACGAGGTAACATGTTACGTTAAAAACTGCTTGATCTTATAATGTATGTAAGTTTTTATAAAAATGTCTATAATATCTTTGACAGGCATTGGGACGACTACCCTGAGGGTGCGCCCCCACGTTATCATAGCCCCCCGCTTCCACCCTTGTCGTCAGAATATGAACGACCACCGCCTTATTATTATCCAGGCCCTACGTAAGTATAAATAATATAAATGTTTAAAGCTGTTTAACAACCTGTACAAAACTCGATTTTATTGCTTTGTAGATTAGTTTTAAAATTAAATTAGAAATTAAACACTTTTATTTTAAAACATTTTTTATTTTCTATAATTACTTAGCGGAGATAAGAACCACTAATTTATGAACAAATTATTTATTATATTTTCTTATAATTTCAGAGCTGACAGGACGAATTAATTTCTCATAAAGAAAAGAGGATTCAACTGCCATAATTTTTGTTCCATAATCTTTAAGAACAAAAATAATATAAGTTCCCATTTACTTTAAATATTTTCTAATTTTCATGATACATTTTACTATATTATTTTATAAATGGAGAGACTGCAATATTTAAATATTTGACGATTTTTCAAGTATACATAAAATGTAATTGTAAAACTTATTTTTTAAAATATCTGACTGTATTGTATATGTAATTTTCTAACCTAAAATATTCAAGTTTTTCATTGTGGTAAATGTTAAAATAAGAAATTAATTTTAAATCAAATATTTGACTGTAAAAGAATTTATTTTTCAGTTTATTTATAGTGTTAGCTTTAAAAATTAGTTAAAAAATTTAACTAACATATTAAATTCATTTTCTACACTATAAATAAATTAATATAATTCTTATAATAAATAAATGGATGTAGATATAAGAAATATTCCAATTATTAAAAATTAATTTGGTTTTTTTGTTCCAGTATTTATATACTTAGAAAAATATATCTACAAAATATTTACAATTATTGCTATAAACCATTAAATTTAATACTCATTTTTGCCATTCTATCACTTTAATTTTAATTAACTTATTTATTATATAATAAATTATTTAAATGTGAAATCGCATGAAACTACAAGAAGCTGTTTGCTATAAATTACAGCAGATTTATAAATAATGACGATATTGCTTAATGATGATTTGAATAAATAAAAAATCGTATTGATTTAATTAGTTAATTAGAATATACGCATCGATATTCAATAATTAGGGTTTGAAGGGTACATGTTTTTCCTGACAGCGGTTGTTTCAAGAATGTTGTGATTCAATTTTCATTTCAACTTTGGCAACATCGAAATTATATTTATAAGACATATGACATTTCGTTTTCCGTGTCTTCTATCATGAATATTAAACCGTAATAAATATACTACTAGTAATATCAATAAAAGACAATATTCTGAACAACATGAAAACAAATTGTGAAAATAAATTTGTTCTTTTGATGTTGCACGTTTAGAAATTCGAACATACTTCGATTTTTTATGAAGGTTTTGCATATACATAAGTTAATTCAACCGTTAATCGTTAAATAAAACAATATCTATATTTTGTAGATATATAATTTTACAAATATATATTTAAACAAACTTTATATTCAAGTACATAGTTACAATATGAAGAACTAGTAAACGGCTCATGTAAAAATACACTAATAATCTTATATAATAAAATAACTTGGATTAAATTAGAAAAACACTAGTTTAATAATTTAACAATATATATAATTGTTTTATGCGAGAAGTTTTAAGATTTTTACAGAATGTACATTGTTTTGTTAGCAAGAAAGAAAGAGTAAAAACTATAATAGAAATGTTTTTGACATGAGCTTAATAGAAATAAATAATTTAGTCGTTTTGGTGTTGTGTGCATATTGTTCACTGTTACCAGTAAATAAAATCTCATGTACTAATTATTGATCAATTTGTAACAATCTTAAAACTGTAGCAATTAGGGTAATATAACGAAATTAAGAAGTTCTCATCAAGTCTCATAAAAGCCAATTATAAATTAGGTTTAAACTTTTATATTGTTGTGTTTAGATATTCATATATAAATTATGTAGAATAAAAATATTTTTTTTTTAAATTATGATAATAATAAAATTTCTGTAATAGTTTTAAGTTTTATGAAATTGAAAATAAAAAACATATGTGATTATTATTAATAATTAATAATTTACAATTCAATTAAAACCAAATAATTATATTAATTGTTATTTATACAAAAGCAATTATATTGTTTTATTTTTCCTGTTTTTTTTTATTTTTATAACCAATTTATTACTTTGCATTAGTTAAATTTATTACATTGTAATTTGAACTTCACTGCGTTAATGTATCAGTAGTAGCATATTAATCAGGCGCTAAAATTTGAATTTACTATTTAGTATTAGTAGATACAAATACTAGTTTTAATAATTTTATTTAACTACTATTTAGTAGATATAAATTTAGGGTTAATTAATAGACTTTATTAAATTTGTAGTATGTAATCACTATGATGCAGAATTAATTTTTTGTTGCCTATAAGTAATTTTTCAAGTTCTGTTAATTAATATATTCTTTTTTTTCAAGTTCATATTCTTTTTAACGTTGACCAATTTCCGATACTAGTTATGTCAGCAATGGCCTCCTACTAATGTTAGTAGTTTTATGATAATTATTACTATGAACAAGTCAAATTCAAATATAGCGCTGTTGGTCGGAGAGCACTTTAGTTTTAAGAAAGAATTTGAAAACAAGCTTTCATGAACAATTCTTCTTGTAATTAATAAATGCAAATTCCTTTTTGTTTTAATTAATGCATAATTTCTTTTAAACATAATCAACAGAATTTTTTATTTTAAATTAATAAAAGGTCGAGAAATTCTCGGAGAAGTATCGGTTTTACCAAAATTTAGCAATAAATTATTAGGAATAAATTTAAGAAATACTTAGTTTGATACGTCAGTTTCTATAACGTATTAAAATAATATTTTAATTTATCTTTTTGCAATCATCTTTCACCCGATTCGTAATTTATATTTTGTTTAAGTTCGATTTCTATTTTAAAAACACCGCGGTTTATAAAATTGTTTCAGCTACCAAAATAATCCACATAACTAAAATTTATACTTCTATATTTCATCGTTGCTAAACGCATAAGCTTTTTCTTTTTCCGGTGTTCACATTATCTCGTAAGTACATAAATTCTTTCTCTTGTCTCATCAGCCTTCATCTGGCTTGTAAGTTAATATATAATAGTTTAAAATATGTATAAATCGAGTGTGAATGTGTATCATTATAATAAGAAATATATTTTGTAAGTTACTCAAAATTTATTTAATAATATTTTTTATTTCCAGGTGTGACTTCATCGTGTCATAATAGTTTACCAATATGGTGAGTTTGCTAAACTATTTTGCGTTGCATTAATTATTTTAATTGTATTTCCTGCTTTTTAGTTAATAACTTATGCTTACATTACCTAAAACAATTAATTAAAATATTTTATTCATAACATGTTTTTTTTAAATTCTAACCTTATTTTTTGTTTTATTTTTCTAGCCACGAGAAATTAAAGAAATCAAGGATTTCCTTCTGAAAGCGAGGAGGAAGGACGCCAAATGTAAGTTTCTTATCGTTTATTTGTTGTAGTTATAGATATTAGTATGCACATGTACTTGTTTATTATTTACTTAATGTTTATTAATTAAACACAGTTTCCTTACCGAATATGTCTTATTAATAATATATTCGGCGTTTGTTACTGTGAGAGTAAAGGCGGCATCTTACCTCAATGTGTACCAGTTATGTATACATTGCCAGTATCGCTAGCAACAAAATCTTTTTACAACTTTTTACTTAAATAAATTTGAGGTTATAAGTTATTAATTTTAAACTATTATTCTAGCTGTTAAGATAAAGAAGAATCCTGAAAACACCAAATTCAAGGTCCGTTGCTCCAGGTTCTTATACACATTGGTTATCACAGACAAGGAGAAGGCTGAAAAACTAAAACAATCTTTACCTCCAGGTATTTTAAATGATGTATTATTTACCATTTATCACAGTTCCAGCTCCGCGTCTAGGTTCTATAATAGATGCGGCGTTTATAACTGTGAAAGCAAATGCTGAAAGTTAAATTCAGTGCGTACTTTTGATGTACGCAATGTTATATAATTAACAGCGACAATTTTGTGAAAACTTTATTTTTTTTCTGTATTTATATCGATTACTACAATACCATGTGGCATTTTCTTATTTGGCTAGTTATTCGACTGAGCTCCTATTGTGAAATTAATAAATGCACTATCCTGAAAGGCTAATATCGATGTGCTATTGTAATTTTTGCAGTTATAGTAGTTAAAGCATGGTTTTTGTTCTTTACAAGACTTCTTGCATACCATTTTTCAAATTAGGAAGGATACAGTATAATAGCTATAGTTGTTCAAGTTACGAGTTGAGTAAGAGCCATAAAATCTACTAAAATTAATATTACCTTATTTGCTCCTATTAACACTATGAAAGAATTATAGAGACAAAGCCTTTTCATTGTGTCGCAGATTTATACGGCACAACTTGTTGTTTTAAGCGTTAGTCACCGGCGATCTATCGTTATTTGAACAATGCTTCGAATTTTTTTTATTCGATAATCTTTTTAACATCAGCATTCTAAAGCCCCCTATTCCTAATCAAAGTTTTAGTGTTAATTTAAGGTTTTAACTTAAAATGTAAGTGTTCTGCTTGTCAAATATAAAGAAATAAAATTAATTATATTAAATACAATAATGTATATTAAATAAATATTAGTAATTGTTACAAAATAATGTATATTAAGTCGCATGATTTCACATGTTCAAAATTACAATTATGAACTAAAAACAGCGAGTTAAAAATTATAGTATAATATTCTAGTAATATTAAAATTCTATTTATTTCACCCTTATAAATAATTTTCCTTTTCTAATAATATTTTTATTATTGTTTCAGGTCTCCAAGTTAAAGAAGTCAAGTAGATGGATTTTTTTGTCTAAATAAAATTATCAAAAAAATCAAATCTTTGTTTTTTATTTATATAAGACTTTTATTTATAAGAAAATTGTATGATAATTACAATAATACAGTATACATAAGTTAATTCTAACACTTTTTTTTTAATATAATATTGAAGCTTGCTTTTTAATTAGTTGTTACTATTGATAACGATTCAAGAGTAGTTTCTTCAGATGATTCTGAATGTACTTCCTCGGTTAGTTGTTTATAACTTTTTGAACTAATAAGTCTTCTAAAATTGGATATAAGCATTATTACATGAAATGTAACAGTTTGTTTAATACATTTTATATGTACATTAATATTTAAATTTGAGAAACTGGGAATAGATAATTTCGTTAGTTTAGTTCTACAAAATTACTCTCTTAAATTGAGAGAGCGGATGTTATATCCAGCAGATCAAAACGAAGGTGACATTTTCTGTATCTATTAATGTAATTCTAATAAATTTACTGTAGCTACACATTACTTAACTATTGATACTATATAGTTAACGACTGAGTGAGCCAGTATAGGGAATTGTCAATAATTTTGATTTTATAAATTACTGAAGACAACGTTTATTGTTAAAACAGTCTCTTAATAAGCTATACTAAACATTATTAGCATTTGGAAGATAAGTGTACGGTACATACTGGGTTTGATTAAGATTTAATTGTTGCCGTTTCAATCGTATTTCAGCTACGATAAAATTACACAATACAGTCAATGTTCCTAAGATTAAAACTGCAATTAACACCCAACAGATTGTATCCACAGCCGTCCACTCTGCATGCTCATAAAATGATTTATTCAAATCGCGGTCAATGTCAAGGCTGTAAAATAAATAGTAATTTTATTTTTATTAATAGAATAGAACACGAATTTTTTAATAATAAATAAATAAGTCTCTTCTAAAACATGGCTTTTTTTCATATTTCAAATGAAGTTGATAGGTGTCGCTAAAACAAAATTACTTGAATAATGCAATAGATTAGAAGTATAGCCCTGATGATATCAGAAGTGATTAAAAAAGAACTATGGTTTAGGTTTATTAATAATAATATAATTTTGTATTATATTTGTGTGCCTATAGTATGATACGCAAATGAAATAGTTTTCAGAGACATCTATGATTTTGTGTGTGCTGAGTCGAATCTTTACTAAATTTAATATTTTTAAATATAAACTAATAAATTACCTTTCAGTTGTAGTATTATTAACAGTATCATCAGTAAATGCATCATTTAGTAAAGTATTATTGACATCCTTTGTTAATTGCGTATACACAGATATTCCAAGCCAATCTGCTAAATCTTTTCTTCCAATTTGTTTCAAACGTCTGGATAATTGATCATGCGTTTTACCTACTCCTTCACCAGGAGAAGAATTGTAATGTAGCAGCAATTTTAGGCAAGAAACTTCATCTGAGATTTTTCTGCCTGAATTACACAAAGAAGATGATGTTAGTGAGTTTCAATCGTACCATTTGTGAAATAATTTGTTCATAAATTGGAAATTGAATTTAATTATAAGTTAAAGTTACTCGTTGTTCTTAGGGAAATCATATTGAAGTGCTGTAATTTAATGATTCGTACTAATCTACAAAGTATGGAACAGCGAATACGAACTTCGTTTAAATATTTGAAAGGAGGTATTTAGAAATAAAATTCGATTCGAATGGAAATGGAATTAATGTTTACTTCAGTTACATAGAAATGAACATTCAGCGAAGTCGAATTCATGTGGAGTTCAAATAACGAACCTGAGTTAACAAAGGATTCATTATGGATTCATCAAAGAACCTCATTTACATTTCATATTACGGTTTATTATAAAATTAACACAATATTTGTTTATTTCACATCAAGTGTCCAAATCTCACATAGATTTACCATACCCTGAACCATTTATTTAAATACCTGCTTGCTCAGCTGCGTTTGGCAGATTATAACCCTCAAAATGTAGTGTTCCTGCAAGTTTTCTGCATTCCTCATCCTCTAAATGGTTCGCAAGATATTGAAATTGTGACAAATTCATGTCTATAGAACATTTTACGTAATTGAAATATACATAAAGAAAAAACACAACCTTTAAATTCATTTTTAAATGCCTTATTATGCTTAAATGCATCAAGAACGAGCACTTAGGAACAAATGCAACTGCATTCGGTTTTGTTGTTTTGTATATGTATTGATCATAATTTATATTAGGTTTAACCTTTGATTACAAGTTCATTTAAATCGATGTATAAATAATCAAATCTACACACATACAACGCAATATATTTATATAAATAATTAATTGTATAATTATAACCGTTATTGATAATGTATTGATATATGCATTTATCTTTTATTTATAAATAAAAATATAAATTTCAATTACAAATGTAATTATTTTTGGGTTGTATTGCAAAGTTAAAGCGAGCGCACCTCAATAAGTACTACGAACAAAGAGAGACAAACAAAAGAGTACAAACTATATTGTCTAAAAAATGGTACTGCAGCTGTTTTGGAGTGATACTCTTAGCAGTTTACGTATTAATTAGACGCAAGTTGTGACTGGATATAATTGATTTCAGCGAAGCTATTGATTTTTTTGACTTTGCATTCATGTTTAATGAAGTTATTTTATGTTTATCATTAACTGTTATTAATGGAGTTGAGGAATTACAAAAGATTAAAGTATATGTAGTTGTGTAGTGAGCTAGATACAGAGTTAACAATCTTTTAAATTATAAAGATAAAATTGTGTTTTACATTCCTGATCCTCTACACCTATTTAAATATTCAAAAGACAAAAGATTTTGAATTTGATTGAGAAGATATTCTCTATTCAAGGTTTAAACCCACCCTTTCATAGATGGCTCTAGAAAGTTCATATTTTTTGTAATAGAATATTATTTTTAAATAATAAGTTCTTATTAATATAGTGCATATTTTCAATTACTACAGCATCTAAGGATAAGTGTTTATGCCAGGGTAGGAACTCCTACACTTTGAATTTTATAATTATATAAGATTTAATTCTTTGGTGTATATGCTACTCCATCTATCTGTGCTTCATATCTGACATATCATATCTATCAGTCTCTGATCTTTGATTCCAACCTAGAAAACAAATATGAAACCTGCAATTACAATTAATACAGAAATAAATATAAATATAAGCTTTCTTAAAATTATATTTAGTATTACCTGCTCTAGCTGTGTTATCAATTCTTGTAAGAAGTTTGTAACACAATCAAACGATAAAATAAAAAACAAATATATTCATAAAAATGGCGGAGCGCGGTGACAGCATTGAAAGTTTTTGGGCGAGAACTAATAAAGCCAAGGAAAAGCCTGAACCAAAGGCAAAATCGAAAGATGAACTCCTAATGAAAGCTATAATGGAAGATGTAGGAATTACTGAATATGAGCCTCGAGTTATAAATCAATTATTGGATTATACGTACCGTAAGTAACTTGCATAACCTTACTTTTTTGCAATTAATCAAAGTTTTTATTGGTTTGTTAAATTACTGTTTTATTTTAGGATATGTTACCTGTGTATTGGATGATGCTAAAATATATGCAAATCATGCAAAGAAGAAGTTTATCCACTTAGAAGATATCAAACTTGCAGTACAATTAACATTGGAAAATACTTTTACATCACCAATGCCAAGAGAGGTTTCTTTCATTTTAAATTCTTATAGTGTTATCGAAATTCTGTTTTTGTAAAGCAAAACATTTTTGTTTAAGGCATATCTAGAATTGGCACGAACCAAAAACCATACTCCACTACCGCCAATAAAACCGCACTGTGGACTACGGTTACCACCGGATCGATATTGTTTCTCTGCTTGTAATTATAAGTTGAAACATTTGCCAAAAAAGGTACAAAATTCTATCAGCAACATGTTATGTCCAAACATTGATGTCTGATTTCCTTATCGATAATTACTTTATATTACTAATGCACCACCTAACGAGGTATACGAAAATTTATTAATATCTTTTGTTGTATTACAGAAAAATAATGAAGGAAGGCAGAACATAAAGTTTTCAACAAAAGGAAACAATGCAGGAGTAAAAAGACAACATAATTCAGCAGCGTCTGCCTCAAAAGCACAAAATATACCAATACCGAAACCTGTTTTCAAATTTAGTACAGGCGCTACTGCAAAACATCAAGTAAAACCGAAGATACAAATAAACACGGCATCATCGGCTGCACCAATTTCTGCAGTTGTTAAAATGGAAATGGATGAAATGCCAACAGGAAAAAGAAAAAGAGAAGAAGATGAATTTGAAATTGTTGGATAATATATTATATAAATCTTTTAAAAATTTAATTATTTAATGAACTAATTCTAATTAACTAGTACTACAAATCATGAGTTGTAATTTATATTAGATAAATTTAATTAGCTAGTAATAAAAATGAGAATATATGTAAATGGTTTTTTAATTGTTAACTCTATAAAAGAAATCATACTGTTGTAATTAATTAATTATGAACAATCTTTGCCTTAATTTACAATATATACTGATGTTATTTTAAATGTAGGAAACAACATTTTTAGTACTCCGGTCAAACGATAGTTTTATCTCACATGTTTCCATGGACCGTGAAATATATTTAGAATGTCTTAAGACAGTTATGTCTTCCTTTCATCCTTTATGTAAGGATAAGTGATACGAAGGAAGAGAAGTGCAAACAAAGAAAGTGTTGCAACCTGCTAAAAGTAATAAAAGCGGAAATATTAAAAGATAAACAGAATAGGAGAAAAAAGAAGAAAAAAAGGCATAACATAAGATAGCTAGAAAAAAATGGAAGGACAGAACATTATCCACGAAATAATGCGAAGGGGAGAGAGATATGGAGGTTTATTAATGAGTTAAAATTGGATAAGAAGACAAAATTTGCGAAGAAAGAGTTATTCTATGGTTGTATATAATAATAAAGAAGCAGTTTTATGTTGTATGGGGATACGAATAAGTTATAAATGGTTTATATAGGAATATATAGTATATAGTTCAAATTACGAGAGTTCGGCGGTGACTCTTACTTAAAACAAGTTGTGGGGTATAAACTGTCGATATAACTAAAAAGCACTGACTCACTTATTTTTCTATAATGTATATAGAAACGAATAAGATAAAATTCATTATCGTATTATAGATTTAAACCGGTCTTATAACCTCTTTTAAGTATAAGTCGTGATTTGGACTATATATAGGAATACAATAAACAAAAGAAACAAAAAATATAACGAATAATTTTTTATTTAAAATATGTTTATTTTTAACAATAATTATACATATTTATTAGTAACATCAAAAGCAAAGAATCATTTTAATTAATAATTAATAAAAATCTTCAAATCAATTTGATGTAATACTTTTTTCTTATCTACCCTGTATATATATATATGTATATATTTAACGTATTAATATTAAATTCAAGACTGGCTTAACAATTATAGCTGACAACTTTTGAAGCTTTACTTTAGCTACAGTCGAAAAGCTGGTCCTTATTCATATAGTTTTAAACATTTAAAAGTAATATAATCTAATATAAAAATTATAACATTTTAAATACCAATTAGTTAAACCTGCTATTTATAAGTAAACCATTTTAATAAAAACGTTGCTTTAAAGTTTTAAAGAAGATGTATTATTTTAGGTATTAACAAATTGTTAGATTGGTAGAATTAGTCCTAATTTCAAAACGCAGATTACTCCTTAGTCCGCTCCTGCCTTGATAATCTCTATGTAGTACATGTTTTCGAATATAGATGGCTAAAATACTTCTACCGCCTGGAGTATTTAGGTTTACCACCAATCTAACAAATGTTTCTCGGCTAATGAATATTTCCTGAGAAATAATTTTCAATACTTTTTGGTAAATTGGTAAAACAATGAATACTTATATTAAACAGATTTAAACTTTGAGAACAAAATTGATCTCAATCTCAATTTCGAATGAATATAAATGAGATTACCATTAAAATTCTTATTAAGTCATAGTTTTGTCCGATTTGATTATTCCATTGTATAAAAAGATATGTAAATGGTTGGTAATTTGATTGATTTCATTTCTTACGATGTCAAAAATGGAAACATGATTGAATTGGCAGTGTCCAACAGTTTTCCCCATATAATTTCACCTTCTTCATCTATGTCAGCTACAGCCTTTATTGTCTCTATGATGCTTCCTTTAAGTTCCTAAATATTTCGATAAGGATTAATATATTTTCGAGAGAGCTATAAGCAAAGGTATACTCACAAGGAAGGACTGCTTCGGTATCACTCGTTTGGCGTGGGAAGCCCCCAGTTTATTGTATTGCTCGATGACAACTTCTGGTGTCTCCAGGTTGGTCATAGTAAAGTCTATGGCGTTGATAACATTATGGGCGTGTTTACGGAAGCGTGGGTACTCGCGGAGTTCGGAGATTGGTACATCGCAGAAGGCTTTGAAGTACTTCAAGTTATGGGGATATGCAGTGAAATATCTGGAAAAGAAAAATAGAAAGTATCTTAGAAGTACCATCTTTTAAAAATCTAGTCCTTTTACTCAGAATCCCTAATTACTGCTCACTACAATAAGCAGCCAAATAATACTACTAGCAAAGTAAAGCAAAGTGGTGTTCTTCCTTCATGTCCCTTCTTTATCATATCAGAAATAGAAAATCTTGAAGCACGTTTGAGAAACAGGACGAAATTCGGAAACCGTTTGATACGTTACGTGTATGCAAGGTTTATTTAACATTAAAACACTTACTTTTTATGTAACAAATGTTAATTTATTGCTGTTTGAAAAACACATTTCCTTTTCACAAGATTCAAAAATATTTAGGATAAATATTAGGAAGTAACGTTCTTTGACAAAATTGAAAAGAATTTTAGATTCAACTAAATTATAAACTAAATTAGGTAACGTAAGGTAAAAACGTTTTTAAGTATTAATTTAAAATTACTTAAAAGACAGATAGTCAAGATTCCATCCACTCTACTTATGAACAAATAAAGGGCCTTATTTTGTAACTTTTTCTTCAAAGGCATGCATCATGAATTGGATTATTTGGTTGTTAATGTTAGTAAATAATAACTTAATTTCAAGTTGCTTTTTCAGTACAATTTTATAAATATCACTCTAGTCCAATGCATGACGCATAATGACATAGGAAACGTAATAATATAAGGCCCAAAATGTTGAGTAACTTTGAATTAAAGCTGAATTCTATTGTTAATGTTACAGTTTGACGAAAATTTCTGCTGAAGTGGACAAACAAACTTTATGATTGATAACAAGTACACTAGGAACCCTATTTTAAGAGCGCCCGTTAACATTAGGCGATTTCCTAAAAGTCCCTTCCTAATAAATGTTAAAATTAAGTTGCTTGACGTTTTCAGAAAGAGTTCCTTCGCCTAATGTTAACGAATGCCCTTAGAAAGTTACAAAATAGGGATCTTTATGATTTCAAAATGACTATAAATTAACACTGACCTCATTAAAACCTCAACTCCAGAGTTTTCAGTATCAGCCGATGGAATTTTCCAGGTTTCCCTGAGGTACCCAACTTCAGTTAGGGTAAGTCCAGTGATTGGGTTTTTCTCGTCAGCCATTTTATTTGATTGGATAGTTTAAAATCTGCAAATAAATATAAATAAATTAAAAATAATATTTTGTATGTAAATGTAAACACCTCTAGAGGAGTAACCAAATAAAAATAGAAACTAAAATCAAACAAATAGAAAGATGAGTGGATTTGGTACTCGTCTTTTTGGCAGATTGTCAAATAATAATTTTAAATAACATTGTACGCGATGGTATTAATGTAAGAAGGTGTTAAATGAATTATACTTTGTTCGTGATATTTTATGGTACGCATCAAACGCTGTTTTCCCAAGGTAATAAGCTACGTTGTGGGTTTATTGTAACCTAGAAGTTATTACTCATGTTTTCTACATTCAAACTCATGACTGGGGTCAATACAAACCCCGCATCACTGTTCTAGATCATATGTGCATAGGTGCTACGGAGATAAATGAACATTAATGGATAACATGAATAAGTTCGACACATCTGCTTTGATTAACATTTAATTAGTTAAATACCCAGTAAACAATTTGGTGAAGTGTCCTATTTGGTGAAGTTCGAGTCACTCGTACAATTCTATTCTAACGCTTTACAAGTTCTCTACCTGTCACAGATTTTGTGTTAGTTTTTCATAATAATATTCTTTCTTTTTCCAACATCATTCATTAAGTATTTCTGTTTCTTTCCCACATGGGTATATTTTTATTATCCGGTCATAAATCATAAACCTACTCCGCTTTTAATTCAGCAGTGAACCGTCGTTGCAATGTCTGTAGCTCATAAAAAGGACCTTTCCTTTGAACGACTGAATAGAAAACGAACACGTTCCAGACAAAAAATTCATGATACGTAATAAAAATTAAGTAGAATTTACTCCAAAATGTTTACTGGGTAATTATTTTAAAAGCTGACAAACAGAAGGAATATAGAAAAAAACATTGACATCAATCATATATCAACATTAGATAGTAATAGTGGGCTTGTGTCCTCATTTTTTAGTGGTCGATTTTTCGAGTGGTAATGTTTTGTAGCTGTTGGTAGTCAAACAATCAAGTTAAATCAAAGAATAATACGTTTTTATTTTATTTAACCCAGCTAAGGCAGACATAGTATTGAAATTTGATTGTTCCTTGAAAAAGCTGTAAATAATATTTGATATTTTGATTTATAAATACATATAGCAGAGATTTATGAGCTGTAAGGTTGGTAACCTTACACAAGGATTGTGATGTCACATGCACTTGAAATGTGTACAACGTTGAATCCCTTTAATAATTAAAGAGACAAAATGACTTTTTTAATTGTTAATATCTCTTAACATATAAGGAGTTATTAAAAAATAATTGAACATTTGAGGTTCTAGTAACCCACTTTATCAATATATAATACACTTTTGTAGAAATTAAGATATAGGACACAAGCCCGTTGTAAAAGAAATTAAAGTAATCTTCCATGTTCATTCAATTTTTTAAACCTCAAAGACGATAGTTCTCTATTCAAAAATAGTAATGTATTTGATTGTAAGATGGCAGCAAAAGTCAATGAAAAATATTTTAATTATAGGTTATAATTGTAAATTCTACGCAAAAATATTTTTAAAAAAGTTGGCTTTATTAGGGTGGTAGTCACTGTAAAATATTAAAAAAGAAAATAAAACTTCATAACTTATTCACTTTGTATAAAAGAGATGGCAATTCATAAAATTGAATGTGACTTAACAACTTAAACTTTTAATGATTAAGCTAGACACCATAGAGTTAAGAGACTAATAGAATTGTAATTTGAATAATTTTAATGATTAAAATTGATTGATTATTAATAACTTCTATAATATTGCCACTTATTAATAGTAATTAAATATTTACAGTCTTAATAGCCAACTTTTATTGAGGGTACAGTTTTATAGAAATTGAGTTATGGTTCACAATGTCATGGTTAAATGGTAGTAAATTTCAAATAAAAATAAACTTGTTAGTGTAGAAGTTTATTTCCAGGCGTCTAAACTTTAAATTAAGCGATAATATACAAATAATAAAGAATAAGTTCAACTAAACTGAATTATTTCGAAATTAAATAATAATTATAATAAAATAAATTCTTATATACACACTATGCCACTTAGAATTACCTGTGTATCAAACAATTAATCACAATCACAATTATAACAATTAAATGACTGATTATGCAACAATGATAAATGATAGTAGTAGTAATTTATCTATTAGGTGCTGCACTCACTAAAAATAAAATTAAAATAACTGTCAGTCTTCACGTGCGGCACTATTTAGCTTTTCCTACAGCGAGTCAGGTGGTGGGAGTTTTTAGGAGGGGGTAGGGAGTTATATCAACTCACCTAGACCTCCCTCCACCACCCTATAGAGTGAAGCATAAGCTGGCTTTTGATTTGTAGACATATTGAATACATATAATACAGATATAGGTATAAATGCATTTTCTCATTATTCTGGGGGACTAATTATTGATTTTTAACTTTAAACTGTCTAAAAATGTATAAAAAATGATGAAAACTATACGTAGATATTGATATAAAAATGTGGAGATAGCGATAGAGTTATTAAGGGCCATTAGAACTTATTTTATGAGTATTGAATTGTGTGTCGAACTAAGGATTTTAAAAGAAAAACATATTGGAAATTAAAGGGAATGATGCCCCAAAACTTGCGGAAAAAGTCAAAATAAAAAGATAATTAGAAATTCCAATAACACTATTAGCAAAGTTCAAAACCAAAATTTAGATGAAGACAATTCTAATCCAAAAAATATTGACAATATTTGATAGTACCAACCTTCAAACGATATTTGTCAAAATTTCATAACATTTGGACCATTAGTTTACAAGCTATAATAGTTTTACTGACGCTACTTTTGTAAATTTTCAAAACAATGGAAAAATCTGAACTTTATGTGTTAATAAAGTATTGCTTTTTAATGGGAAAAAATAAATAAACTTCATTTAATTTTTCTTTAATAAATCGTGTCAAATTTATTAATGAACAACAACGAACATCCTTAATCGAATGCTTAGATAAATATATTTTTACCAAGTTATTAAAATGATAACCGTTATCAGGGTCGGTGACATTAAGAGTAGCTCTGGGTCTGATAACGTACTCGTATAAATAAATCTTGAAATATTTTGTTGGTTTAGATTATTTTCAAATTGACTCAAGGTTTTTTTAAAATTATATTGAACATACTTTATTACATGTATTTGCTTTAAAGTAATAGTAAATATCAGTGCTCCTGATTAATTTTTAATAAACCCAGATTGCAACTACATAAACCCAGAAAAAACATAGCAATTTCTATTTACCATATATGGTGAAAATAACTTCATCTGAGAATTTTTTTTTTGTTATTTTCACGTGGAGAGCTCAATTGCCTCACACTGTATTTGAGTTTTCCTTCTCTTTCGATAAATTACGAAAAAACCCAGATATTATCATTAATATCTTGGCTATCTAGTTGACAATCCTAGGAAGCCCGAGAAATTATATTTAAAAAAAAAGAAGATGACAATCAAAATCACGAGATCTGGGTGGAAATAGTTAGAAGTGGGAGCCCTGATAAGAACAATATTATGAATACAGACGTATGTAATATATGTGGTGCAGTAGTGTATTGATAAGTATAAAAATATAAACTTCTTTTCATGATAAGGAGTGCTAATGCGACTAACCCTTAAAGAAAAAGGCCGCAAGACGCAACAATTTGGATTCGATGCGTATAAAATTTGAATTCGATATTTTAGAACTCGACCTAGTATATGAATCGACATTTGGGCGATATAGGGTGACTTATGGACAACAAAAGAAAAAAGAGTATCCGTTTCGAAGGCATTTTGGATCAGAAACGAAGGCGAAAGTTTCATAGGTAAAGAAAGCATTAGCCCACCTCATAAACTTAATCTTTAAAATACGAAATTCTTTTCCTGAACGTACCCAAATATATTTTCTAACTGTGGCTTAGAACGAGCTTCGAAATATCTTACTCAAATTGTTATCAGACTATTCGACATTACTACGATACGAAAAAATGTTTGCAGGGAAGTAGTCGGTTCCAGTGTGATAGAGTCCTTCAACTTTAGGAGGTGTGTTACGTTCAATATCTTTTGGTTGGGTCAATTTTGTTCTGATAAACATAATATCATGTCGAAAAACATAAAAATAATCAATTAAATAGATAACCCGTATATTTCAAGTATGATTTCATTTACTTTTGCCAACTTTTAAAACCTTATCAATTAATTAAATATAGTTATTTAATATTTTCATAGATAATTCAAATAAAAAAACAAACCTAAGGTAATGTGGAATTATTATATTGAATCATATCAAAGTCCTCCAATATGAATGTTAAAAAAAATGTCCAAACCAAACAAAATACCGCGAATGAGTAAATTGTTTTGAATTGCAATTCGCGAAGGACATACCTACATTTCTAAGTTATTATTAAACCGAGGTATTGTATATTGATATTTGTTATCAAGAATTTTATATTTATTGTTTGCATTTGAAATGCCGGTGAGTTCAATTCCATATTGTTGATATTTTTTTAAAGAATACCAAAATTATTTTCACCGATGTTTTTTCCTGTCATTCTTCTACAATTCTTGATATTGTTAGTATTTTTTGTTTTTCTGTTCAAAGAATATATTATTTAAGTTTACAAATAGTTTAATAATGGAATTTTAAAAAATATTTATTAAACTTTGTCTTCAATTGAATTTATATTTGTTTTTATGAAACATAACCTCAAATGCTTAGGTCAATGAACTTTGATATTAACATATTTAAACTGTAAGGCATATTTGTTGCTATGTCAGATTGAATTAGCGTATCTAGTCTAAGAAGCCTTAATAAGTAGTAGTCCTGAATCAAGTACCTGTTAGCCTTATGTCGTCTAGGAAGTATTTCTTAAGAAATATATAGTAAAACGACATGCTTATAGTTTAAATGCGGCTCTGGAGTAACATTTCCGAGAGTCAATTTTTCAGAAGTAGTTTATTGTAAGCAAATCTTGGATGACACATTTGTATCTCAGCTCTCGTTTATGTTTCAGTCGAACATAACTATAGCATAACCAAGGAAAATGCCTTGGTAATAAATCTCATACACAAAACTTCAATGAAAACACCAATTTTTTAGGTTAAACTTCAGTAATAATATATAAAGTCTAACTGCCTTTAATTGGGGGTCCTTTCAAGTCAAATTTGACTTAGTACCCCTTACTCAAAGTATAAAAGGAAAGATTTTACCCAATTTACAATCTAATATTAGCTTCTAAAAACCACCGCGAAGGGCGCCTCTAAGCAGATTGTAAATTGGTTCAAAAATTCATGTTTTAGTGCATTAGCTGCCAACGTCTTCCTCTTTGCTTACAGTTTAGTAGTTTATTACTATAAAAGAATATTGTTAAGGAAGGTGCAATCTACGTTGTTGTTGAATCGCTTTTTCAATATATCAAACCAAACTTAAGTTATATGCAGTTAAAAATTACCTAATTTCAAACTTAATTTTTAAATATTTACAAAAAAAATATTTTTGTTTTATTTCAACAACGACTTAGTTTTAACCTTTATTTATCACTTTGTAAACTTTTTTTCTTCAAATTTTGATTATTGTACTTACACGACGTTGGCAACCAACGCACTTTTTCCACTACAAAAATATTCACCGATAAACTGCCCTTAAGAATACCTTTTTAAGGATTATAGAGTAATAAGAAATACTTTTCAAAGTTTAAAGGTAATACTTGTAAAATAAGACACATTTAGATTAAACATTACTAGGTTTTGCATAAGTATACATATTACATAAATGTAAAGTAGAGAATGTAATTGTCAGGGTTTTATTATTCACCGCAGCTCAACATAATTTTGTTGCTGTATCATTAAACTAATAAAAAGTACATTTATCATTTTTTAATTATATATTAGTTAGTTATTATGTATCATTATATAATCTTGCGCAAAAACTTTAATTCAATGTCAATCTGGTCATATGGCATTGAATTGTGGGGAACCACGTGTATCTCTAACATTGAGATCGCAGAAAGATTTCACGCAGAAGTTTTAAGACCAATAAGCAGGAAGCAATAGTGATATCCGAGTAAACAATTTGATGAACTTTATCTTCATTTGTATTCCGACAGGTGAAATGGTTTCGCCATTTGTACCCGATAAAATAGACATTTCATATGAACGACTGTTAGAAACTGAACTGTAAATGAACTCTTTCATAACAAAAAAATCAGACGCATCTTCAATATGATGAGTGATGTAACCTGACACCTTGAACTTTGGAAAGTGTATAACCTTTTTACATCTGGCTCAAGACTCTTCCAACTCATTCATTCAATAACAGTCAATAGAGTTACATCTAGCCTTGCATTATATCAGTTACTATATTTGTTAATACATAACATTGCCAATATTATAAACGGCTTACAATATAGTTTAAAAATATTCGATAAACAAAGAAATAAGAATCTATCTAACTTCTGACTTAAATCCCGAGCAAAGTCAGGTACATTCATCAGTTCAATATACTTTAAAATAATTATAGATTAGGTAAAAAGATGATGTAACATAACCTTCAAAATAAATTTGTTTATTCGCTAGTCTTCCATATGTGTAACCATATGACGCAATACTTTTGGAGTACACATAGATAAACAACAATTATCTAATGTAATTATTAAATCTATTTTGATTTCATTTAAGATCTATTCTGCGGATCTAGTGGTTACGCTGTTTTAGGACCGTCACTTGATATCAGACTCTTAAAAGATTTTGTTAGCAACGTCGTATTCGTACACATCTTGGCCGCGGAACGGCGCGGCGCGGCGGACTGCGACCGCGTACTTGTTGCTGTCAAGGTCTTTTTAATCATCTTTATTATCGAAATATATTGACCTATGATAACAAGATGTATGAGAAGACTACAAGGAGTACGTGCTACATACGGCATTTAACAAATATTGGATAGTTTTTGCAAATATACGGTCTTTCAATAAGAGCTAACATTTTAAATCAACAGAAAAACGGAAGATTTGCGTGATAAATTAAGCCTCATTCCCACTCACTGTTTTGATATTTAATTTACTGTTTTTATTTAATATTGTAATCTAGATTTTGGGTTTTCGTTTGACCATTTCTTTTCACATTCGTGTTTTAATTTAAGTTTAGTTAATTTAGTTGATGTGTATGCATCGTTAGTAATATAAATTTTGACAGTTCGACAAAATTGTATGTGAAATAATTAAAATTGTTATTTTTAATAACAATTAGTAATAGAAATTGTTTTCACTTCTATATTTTTCAAAAACTGATATTAATCTTCTTTTAAAAGTAAATCCTACTGCATTTTGACAGATTGACACATTTTGGAGGTTATAATATAATATAGTGTTTCTTAATTAAATATTTTTAATTTAAAACATTGAACCTTGTAAGGTTCTAGAAAAACTAAGAAAACTTAAAAATAAAGTAAATACAAAATAAAATTAAAGCCGTGAGTGGGAATAATACTTAAGTCTGTTTTTATTTTAATCTAAAGTACAAACTGTTATCCCAGCAGTTCGCTCTCGGCGAGACATTTGCCAAAACATTTGTCGATGTGCTGAGAATGAACATGGCTCACCTCTTGTTTCCTTTGAATTGTGTCAAAAGATCGCTCATGAACGCGGGGCGAGAGCTACTATGCACACTCGCTGTCGCCTGTCTTGGCGAGAGTGAACTGCCGGCTTAAGGTTTGTAATAGAATACAATATCTACCAAATGTCACCGCCATGGTATTTAATAGCGATATGTTTCTTTTGAAGTTCTTCTATCAATATTATTATTTATTATTAATTAACCACTTAATCAAGCACCTGCTGTAAATAAACGGGTTGACTGATATTGCTCAAATTTGGCTAAGTAATTGAGTACAGTGCTCCCAAGTTATGTAAAAAATGTTTTTTATAAAATAATCCTTGACCGCCAACCATGACAAATAACCATTACTTTTAGAGCACATCTTGTATTTTGACTAAACAATAAATGAAACTGGAGGTAACAATCAAAGAAAATGAAGTGCTCAAACTTGGACGCCGGCAGCGTTACTTTCAGGAGGTGCAGGACCGCTTTAAGAATCCGTGGTGCAAGTGAATGCTCCTGACATCAACCCAAGAGCACCCCCGCAGCTACAATAACCTCAAATATCTATAAATTCTACGAATTGGGAGTCCTGAAAGATAGCAACTTCCTCTGAAGTTCTGAGTTTCATTTTATACTACATAACCTAAAATATTTTCCAGCCCACCGATTAATTAGTATTTTTAAAGTATAATTATTGTAATGCATGAATTATGTATAATGTTAAAACAACATTTAACGGTAGAGTGCAACCATCGAATATTTAAACACACAATGAAGGCCGTGGTGAGATAACAATTATTATCTAAGAAGGGGGCGATTCCATAAACAATGAAAAACAAATTGCCGTGGGCTGAGAATTCGTATTTAAAAGTAAATATCATTCAAAAAACAAGGAAATAATACAAATACTTGATAACGTTGTTGTGTAGGTTTAATTTATTCATAAAATAAAGATGATTATTTCAAACACTGGATTCCATCTCCCCCTCCCCTCTCCTCATCTCCTTCACCCTCTCTTTTAACTTCTTTACAACAGACCTTTCCAAGTGCTTCTCTTGAAGACAAAAATATATTTAGATATTTAAATGTAATACTTATACCACGTATACTGTGTAATAGAAACTCACTAAAGCGGACTTTCCTATAACGCGGTTGATACATTACGCGTTCTATGAAATTAACAATACATTTACTGATATCTTGCAAAATATATACAGCCATCTGAGAAAGATATATCAGCAAACGACAATTACGAAATTCCATGAAAGATTATCTAATAAAGATTTACTCGAACTAGAACTCGACCTAGTATAGGAATAGACATTTTGGGCGACATAGGGTGACTTATGGCCAACAGAAAAAAAGAACTTAAACTTTAAAATACAAAATTTCTTTTCCTGAACGTACCCAAATACATTTTCTACCTGACTTAGAACGTGCTTCGAAAAATCTTACTCAAATTATAATCAGACTATTCGACATATTACTACGATATGAAAAAATGTTTGTAAAGATGTCATTTTAATTTTAAACACCAATTACAAGTTACATTTCTCCTTCAATCGGACGAATCTTAGCACTTAATAACCTTCTTGTGAATTTGGGAAAGAAAAATTTTGCGAAAAATTTATGGAGCAGTATATAAAAACAGAGCGATATGTGATGGAAATTAAGAGAAAAAGTTTACAATCGTTACTACATGTAGAAAGAATAGATGGAAACAAAACTGCTAAGAAATTGATAGAAAGAAATCCAGTGCGAGGAACACCTAAAGAAGATCCGTGTGAGGAATTTGAAGATGAAGGCAGCTAACAGGAAGAAATGGAAATATTTTATTTTCAGATGTTATTTAGGATATTTACAAGCATTACACTGTTCTAGATTGTTAATCCAGTATTTTATTTAATATTTAACATCAATATAGACCTCTGCTTGAACACAACTGGCCAATTCGATTTATGCTAATTCCTAGCTGGTCATTCTAACCTCAAATCCGTTAATGAATATAATTATCATATTACGAGTGTGTTGAAGTGGACGCATGACAAGTTGGACGCGTTAATAGTAGCCACATAACGAGACATTAATTACCAACACCTCACATTGCGATAAATCCATTGTCGATCTTAAAAACTATTCCCACCTACTGTTTCAATTTCAATTCTATGTTTTAAGTTTAAGGAAAAGCAGAAAACGTAAATTTATATCAAAGAGATAAATTTAATATTTAGAAGAAATTTAAAAATTTCTTTAGGTACAAAAGCTATGGTATCTTAAGGTATGGTAAAGCTATGGTATCTATAGGATCGAATTAACCTTTTCGTAGGACAAATAAATTGTATTTAGTGACAATAGCTCCGCCGAAATGAATTGTGTCTTGGTATCTAATCACCGGATTTCCGGGCCTTAGATATTTGTTTTAACTTTTTCATAAAATTGGAATTGAAAAATAGTTTCTTTTAGGTTAAACTTCAGTTATAGAAACTGAGGTTTAACTGAGAATTGAAAAAAACACCCTATGTGTGTTTATTATAAATTAGCAACCCTTCTACGTTCTAAAGTTCAAAAATAGTATCATCTTATTAATTCATCGAGTTTAACTTTGTTAGGAACTCGTATACAGTGCAGTGGCGTGCACAGGTGAAAAGTAACGGGGAGTTCTCCTCTGCATATTTATACTGGATAAAATCTAGGGTATACACCCCTATCAAACTTTCTACGGAGACCCATGGATAAATATTTAAGAGTAACACTAAAAAAACTCAAAGCAGTTTTTAAAAACAGTTGTTTTTTTACACATGGTGTAATTAAATTAATTATTTGTGTTTAATATTTTTTCAGTGATAGCACCATCATGTAAATTAAACGCTTCTGTAATTAAGAATGTGTGTAGAAGGAGAGGGGGGACGTGTAGAATAAAAATAAGTAACATTTAAACAAACAAACAATTATAAACAACAAAAGAAATTGATTGAATTGATAATTACTTTAATAATATCATAAGTAGTGTCTATTAAAAAGGGAGGGGTGGCCTGGAGCTGCGGGAGGGGTGGCCGATAAAAAAGCGGTTTCTTAGAAGTAAATAGTGTCGCAAGAAAAGCATGCATTACGTTTTGTTTGTTTACAATTTCAAACTTCAAAAACAACAACAAATACAACAATGGCTATTATTTAAACAAACAGTAAATTAATAAACTTACCCCTACTGAAATTTTCCTTAAAACAATTTCCTTTTTTTACTTATTTAGATTTTCCACCGTATAAATCGTATAAATTAAAAAACAGCTTATTTTTTTCATCGGTTGTTTCAGACTGAACTTCTCTTAGCAAAAGTTTCTCTCATACTGAAGTACCGTAGTACTGTAACACTGAAAGAGGGGGTGAAGGGACGACAGGAGGTAGGGGGACAACATCAATTTCGTTATGAAGTAGCTACTTTACATACCGAATAGGTACAAGCCAAGAAAAAAATAATCCTCGCTATGTACTACTATATTGTGCGGTCGGTCTTACGGTCGGTCGTCTGGTGTAGCTATAGTGCTTTATATACAGATGATCTATGATACGGAAGCAGTACTCGTGAAGTGCATTGTCCGTTACTTAACTTGAAAATAAAGATACGTTAAAGAGATCCTCGTGAAGTAAGAAAGAATGAAGAACTTGCTGAGACTTTGTAAATTTGTTCTACGATAGTCAATAATTAATACCAAAATTAAATAAGGGTAGGTTTCCGAAACTTTTAAGGAAATAATTAGTTTTTAAAATATTGAAATATTGAAATGAAGAAAATTATTATTTCAATTGAATATGGTTCAGAAAACTTCAAGGTTTCGATTAAAATAATAAAAATAGTATGTTTCCGAAAAAATAACATAAATAATTGACAATTTTTTATAAAAAATATCATCTCAATCATCCGTCTCTTCCGCTGTTAAAAACACGGTGTAAGATTTGGCAACGTCGCTTACACAGTTAATCGCCGCATGATTAACCGCGAATATTCGAAAGCCATTACGTTTAAGTTTTCAGGTTATGTACTCTAGCGGCGTTGTCAAATGTGCTTAAACGATTTAGAGTACATTATTGTTTTTTAATCAATTTAATATTTATACATTTTTAGCAATTAATTTTTCCTCATTTACTCACTGTTTTGAAATTTAATTTACTGTTTTTATTTAATATTGTAATCTAGATTTCAGGTTTTCGTTTAAGCATTCCTTTTCACATTTGTGTTTTACATTAAGTTTAGTTAATTTAGTTGGTGCGTATGCATCGTTAGTAATTGGATGTGAAATAATTAAAATTGCTATTTTTAATAACAATTAGTAACATAAATTGTTTTCACTTCTATATTTTTCAAAAACTGACATTAAACTTCTTTTAAAAGAAAATCCTGCTGCATTTTGACACAGATTGTCACATTTTGGATGTTATAATATAATATAGTTTTTCCTAATTTAATAAATTTAATTTAAAACATTGGACCTTGTAAGGTTCTAAAAAAAACTAAGAAAACTTAAAAAATAAATTAAATTTAAAATGGTACTGTAAATGACTACGCGTATTGCCATATGCTAAACAATTTAAATTAAATGCAAAATAAAATAAAATTAAAGCAGTGATAATTTATAGTGTAATATTATCTATAAATTTTTGTGGTTAGGTTCTAGACATTATTTACACTACGGTGGTACTAGGACCTCCTTAATTGGTCTTTCATATTGAAGGTTTATGACTCCTTCCCCGCTTGTCACGTCTTGTCACAATTTCGAGAACCTTTCTCCCCGCTTCCCCTTTTCGTGTAACGTAATTAATAAATGGACTCTGATTAACGTTTAAACAACATTTCTATATGACAAATTCACTGGGTGTTGAATTGTAACATTGCCCATAAATAAAAAACAATTTAATTTTACCGTGTTCAATAAGCATTATTGAATATATTATTTTTCTAATGCCTTGCAATTATGGTACGCGTGCTAATTACAAACAACACATTGCGATTAGGCTGATAATTGATATGTTTACTTTTCGAATCGTGAACAGAATTTAAAAATATATTTGGAAAATAACATTTATAAATTTATATATGTTCCTCCATTACTGAAATCAAAATATGCACGTATCTAAATCCTGGACGTATCTGAATCCAAAAACCTGAAAAATTATTCAGAACTATTTGATTTTCATAAAACTTTTAACTGTATAATAAATATGCTTCTATCTTTTCCAACTTTGGCTAAAATGTAAACATGTTTGCATAGAGTTTGATTTTGTGTTTTGATTTTGCCTTTCTGGAACCAAGTCAATGGCATTTTTTAGTGCTAAAATATCGAATATTGCATACTGGCTTGTACGAAGATCTTAACAAGATAGTAATAACTAATTATTTTATTGTTGAAAAAGTAATTGTAACATCAACAGAAATTTATGACCAGCCTTGTCTGCAAATTGACTTTTAAATAAGTTTAATCCATAAAACTCAGCAGTTTAATGTTTGTTTATATAATGAAGTACTCGTAAAGACAATATAAAGCTAGTAAGTGCACCCCCCCTACCCCACTCTATTAAATAACACTCAGTACCCCCTCTAATGACGCCATATTTCTTTATCTAAAATTTAATTTTTATTTTGTAAAGCGACATTAGTTAAATGTTTTTATTGACGATAAACTCGGTTGTTTAATTATCTGTATCAGAGTTTAGATCACGTGACCTTATAACCCATGCTCAGTAAGTGGTCTAAATTGGGAATGATAACAAACGTTTGATGTTTGCTAAATAACAAAAATAAACAGACATTCTGTGTAAACGATAATGAGGAAATATAACAAACAATTTAATATATAAACATCCACATTAGCCACTTTTTGCAAATGACATAACATCTGTACCAAGTGTTCTAATCAAGTGATAAACTCATTGATTGCTTCAGGACGCAATGGTGTTTGAGAATTATTTCTGAGAAAGGAAAGAATTTTGCATTTGTTTCTATTAAAAGAAAGAGAAGAAAGCAGTAGCGACAGCTTTTCAAACCCCGTCAACACTTTGGATTCACTTTGCCATCAAATTGAAAATGCTTATGATTTTCGTATCATGAATAAATTTATTTACAGTTCAGTTTATCACAGTCTATCTCATATGAAGTATGTAATTTATTCGCTACTAATGGCAAAACCACTCCATCTGTGGAATACAAATGAAGATAAAGTTGATGCGAACTATAATTGAAGTGAAATAGTGATAGAAACGTCACTAAATAGGACACTTCATCAAATTGTTTACTGAGATATTTAAAGATGTTAACGAAAAAGAAGAATCCTACTTTTGGCGTACTACTTACATTTATTTTGCATTCTATTTCAATTAAAATCAATGTGTTTCTTTTCAAACTTCCACAATCTTCCCCTCTTCTACTTCTCTTCACTTCCTCCTTTTTACTTATGTCATCCAGCTTCTTCCTACTCTATTTCCTAACAACAGTTTCTACAGACTCAACTTTCATTCCATCCTCTCCATTTCATTTTATTTCTTAATCTTTTCTAAATCTATTAAGAGTTCAACTCTTACTCTTATTACATACCACGCTTCCTCTCCTTGTCCGTTAGCTCTCACAGCTTACTCCTACCTTCTGTCATCCACTCCTTCTTCGCTTTTAAAATCTCCTCCAGACAATCTCCAATGTGCTCTAATTTTTCCTCTTCCTTTTCCACAGTTCCTGCATACTTTTTCTTCTTCCTTTTATCAATATGATTTATTTTTAGATGATTTATTATAAAATTAATATTTAGTTAGTGTGAACAAGCACTTGATAATAATACTCGTATAAGAAATTTATAAAGATCCATAATATAGGGGACATTTTAATGAGAAACCACATTGCATTGTCATCCACAAAATGACATTGATTTGAGCTCGATAGCTTATCAGGAAATAGTATAAACAGAAAAAAATTGAAGTTGCAATTCTTCAAGAGCAAATTCAATAAAAGCTTATAAAAGAAACAAATAAATAGATATTTAAAAATTAGTATTTGTTTTCTTTATATATACGAGGTCTGTTCAAAAAATAAGGTGAATTTTCAAATTTTGCGGGCTACGTACATTCGATTATCGATTTTTTTATTTTGTTATGTTGGTACACTCGTCTCGAACATATGTTCACAGTTTTAGCTATATAGCACATTTAGTTTGTTTGTGAGAGGCATAAAAGTTAGAAGTGTTTTGCGTGTTCGGCGATTTTCTGCTGTCGAAAAAAATGGATCAAAGAGTTTGCATTAAATCGTAATTGAATCAAACAGAGTGAGAGAGTTCTCATTGGTTTACATCGGATAAAGTGACTCATACATATTTAGAAATAGAAAAAAAAGACAAAAGTAATTGAACTGTATAGTGGTACCAGTAGTTAAGCTATTTGGTAGTCTTACTTTAATTTTCTCCCGTTAGTCGGAGTCTTTATGTTTATATCCATCTCTGCTGGACTTAACAGGTGCTCTTGTGGGTCACTTACACCGGCTAGGGCATTTACAATTTATATTAAAACTAAACATACAGAAATCTTCGTATACCTCATTTTATTTTCAAGAGGTAAACCCACTTTTACATAAAAGGAAACAATACAATGTTTAGAATAATTTTATGTTAAATTAATGTTCAATAATTAACATTTTGCAAATGTTTGTACAACAATGTACTCGCACTGTAAAGCGTGTGATGTACATTTTATTTATGACGTAACTCTCGTGGGTGAAATATTAATTTTCTGTGTATAAATTAAACATGCGCGACACATGTCTCTCATTTGGAGAGAGTAATTAAGGTGCATAACATATTCATGGGATCACACCTCGGTACATTAACATTCGTTATGAAGAGAAGAGGAAAACACGGAGCGGTAAGTGAAGTGGGGTAAGGGAGAAGTTGAAGTTAGATAAGCAAACATGGCTACAATTAAATGAAAAACATTTTTATGATTATTTACTTTGTGTAAGTAATAGCAGCCGGTTAATCAACGTCACGGAATGACGGAACATAAAAGTAATTGTGAAGGGTTGTTTCCTAGATGGAAATTGGAGGAAGGGATGGTCAGGTATATTATATGGCAGAAATAAATCCGCGTAAAATAGATATTTAACATAAACGAAGTATTTCACGTAAAAATATTTTATATATTTTATTGTATCTCCAATTACAACATTCATTTTACATTTCAGTTATAAATTTTTATAATTCCATTCTTTCTTTTAATGTTTGTCTCCCTTATTATCTTCCTCCTTATTTACGACACCTATCTACTTTCTTCTCTTGTCTTGTAATCGTTCCTCTCGACTCACTTCTCCTTCTCTCTTTTCATTCACCTAACTTCCGCCATCTTTCATTCTCACCGACTTCTTCTTCCCCTTCTTTCTTGCTTGTTCCTCCATCTCTCATTTCTGCCATACATGGCTCTTCTCAACAAACCCTCTATTATCTTTTCCCTATCCTTCCTGACATAGCATTTTCCACTCATATACTCTCAATTCTTACGGTTTTGTCTTTCTTTCCTCTCCTGTTTCTCATTCTTCTTTATTTTCTTCTTCTTAACTCTTTCATCCATACTTTTCCTTCCCTCTTTCCTTGCAATAACTCCTCCAAGCTCAATTCACTTTATCTACAAATATATTTTTCTGTGTTCTGCTGCTTATTTTATTGCTATTGTAAAATGATCTTTTACAGAATTTTTTTGTGATTACTAAAATCTTATATTGATCTTTTTAAGGATTAAATGATTATAAAGGAAAATTGAAAAATAAAACTATTCTTTTATGATCCTTTTTAGATTAAATATTACTAGGTTTTGCTTATGTAAAATGTTACATGCACAATATTTAAAGTATATACATATACTTATACAATACTTATTCTGCTTATTATGCTTTTCTCTACCACGATAGCTCAAAAACATTTCATTCAATTTTAATAAAATTTGCACTATGTCTTCTTTATAAAATTATCATAGAAAATGCTTTGTTCGTCTAGCTGGCTAGAGATTTTGTTCTTTTTACCAAAAAAATTTACATCAACTCAAAAACTTAAACGTATCGCCCTGAATATAAAAAACCTCTGTACACAAAAATTCAATTTTAATTTATTTCAAATTTATCTGTTTCTCTCAAAATATCATTTGCTTTGTAAAATAAAAGCAGCTTTTATTAAACAAATTATACACAACACGCGATTAAATCGTCAGAAATATGAAACAAAAAGCCTTTGATCAATCTAATTTACTCCTCCCTGGAGCTTTATATAATACCAAAGACTGTAAATGTTTTTGGCAGGATTTAAAAAAAATTAATTTACATAAGCCGGCCAGATGTGCTACAGCTTTGTAAAATGAAAAAACAAATTTTAAAAAATATTAAACAAAACATAATTATAATGTATTATTACTCATATTTATTTAAAAAGTGTTAGTATTAAAAGCTTTGTAGTTAAAAGCACGTATTATAAGCTTTAGAGAAAGCATGTGCGCTTAAAGCTCCTGCTACATAAAGCTTTGGATAATTTGTGAAGCTTTTTTCTGATAATAACAATGCGTATGATTTTTCTATATGCTTCTATTATAGTATGTAGTATTTGTATTTTTAAGAGAGAAATATTTAAAAAATATATTTTGAAAGTAAAAAGCTCTGTTTATGAAAAAGCAAAGCAAAATTTGTGACAGTACTTAAAACTCAAAAATACTGTATCATTTTTTTTTCTTTTAAAGTAAATTTATTTAACTTTGACCTATTTCCGATGCTGAATCCTGTCACCGATGAACTCTTATTATGCTGGCACTTGTTGTATATGTGTATCAATTGAAGTTGATAACAAGCAAAGTCGGTTAATATAAGTCTGTATAAAAAACGAATTGAGATTGAAATACTGTTCGTTTTAAACGTGCGTTTTGTTTGAACTGGTGAAGTTTGAGTGAAATGTACTTCGTAATTTTCAATTAATGTAACATGCATATTTTTTTCTGAGTCTAATACATTACACGCTTGATTCAAATCATTATAACGAAATGTTTGATAACACAAAAGCAAACACCTAATTAATAATTCAATGGTGTTGTTATTGACATTATACAAATTCATTGAATTTAAATAATACAAATTAATGAGTGTCCTGCAAAAATACTTTGAAGGTCACTGCAGCATTATCATACATAGAAGAGAGAAGGTTGTCTACAAATGGTAACCACACCTGCGCAAAATTATGCCTCATTGCTTTAAAATTACACGATTTGAACAGCTGTTATGTAAAACTAGAAACTTGTGGCTAAAGTATCTGGTGTGGGCGGGATTTCCCGGGAAATCCATTTCCAAATTTCAAACTAACCGGGAAGGACAAATTGAAAAGGAAACACAATGCATTACAGAATTATTTCTAAACTGGTCTCTCTTGGTTGGTCTCAGAGGGTGAGTAAGGGTTATGAGCACCGGCTAAGGCATTTACAGTTTATATCTCTAAATAAATAAAAATAATCAAACAAATTATACATCAAATGAAGAGGAAAACATTTAGATGTTTTTTTTATATATATAATTTCTCGGGCTTCCTTGGCACGTAGCCTTTTATCGCCCTTAATATTGTTCTGCTTCTTCTTATACTTTATATCCAGACAACAAGAATGATCTATTCATGGCTACTGCTGTTATAAATTTCGGTTTCTCAATCAAAAAGGCGGTGTTAACAGGAAGCGTCTGCGAAGTCTGTAGCACCGCCCTTTGGAGTCCATTTCTTGCCATTGCTGTATTTTTACATTGCCACAGAATGTGTTCAGGATCTGCCTCCTCTTCACCACATTCGCATTTAGGGTTTGGAATGATTTTGTTTCTTCGGAGCTCCAGTATGATTCATTCTTAGTTTTGAGTTCTTCTTAGTTTCAAAAATAATAAATAAGACCCATCTGCATGTCTCTTAAGGCGGCTCTAATCTGACAGATAATATATTTTCATTACCTAATTAAAAATATTACCTAATTAATTACCTAATTAATAGTTTAAAAATGTATATCGATTCTCAACAGAAAGATTAATAATCAATAATTTCCATAATAACTAAAAACTATTGTAAAATAACCATAAATATTGCGAGAGATTCATAAATTTTACTCTTTACAGGTTAAAGCTGTTTTCGCTATTTAAAGTAGCCTTTCTGTTATGTGTTTAGTTTATGTAAATTAATGTGGAATCTGTGGAAATAGACTTCTCTTCTTTCTATTATAAAAGCTGTCGCTATTAAAGCTAGCTATTTTCTTTATGCTAGTTTATTAACGTCTTAACAGATTACCTGATGCAATAAATGTAGTACTTAAAACTGAAAAAGTTAACCACACTAGAATTGTATTTTTAATGAATGTTTCTTACACGAATTTATATATTTTTTAAGATAATTATAAGTAATATCGTATAAATCCATGTAGTAGTGTTTAGCGGGTATATTTCTCTCTCTCCCTCTCTCACTGTATATTTGCGTGACGGAATGTATCTAGTTGATTAGCATGCAAAGGAAGAATTTGTTAAAATAAAAAGTGAATTTATAAGATAAATAATTATTAATTGAATTTAAATGAATTTTTGTCATGTTTGAAATCGTGCGAGGAATTTCAAGTTTAATTAACTCGTTTCGTTTCCATGACAACGTGAAATAGTAAACAGTATTCTACGGTAGTACGATGTACGATGTTATCGATCTTCATTGTCTTATCTCCCAAGTTCTAGGCGCTAGACTAAGGCTTCCTGGAGCTGGAGGTTAACTCATGTAGTAGACATGGTGATAGTTATGATACAAAGTTCCACAATACGTCAGTTTGTCTGTTGTTTTAGTTTTCAGCGGGAGACAGATTGCTTTTCGGTAATTACAAAATGTTATGGGTTACAAGTAAATGACAGGTTTGCGGTGCGGTGGCACGAAGGTGGCACGAAGGTGACACGACTCTGCACGACAGGTTTAGGATGTCAAGATGTTTTGATATATATCAAAACTATTACACACTTAATACAGATACGTTAATGACACATATATAGTACAAATTGTTGGGTCGAAAACGCGATCTTTTTTTACTGAATGGTACATTAAAACGGTTACAGCAATTACCGTTAATTGCGTTTCGTAAATGGTTCAAATTTCAAGACTGACCGATGAATGTTGATAACAGTTTTAAGAGCACTAAAACGCAAGAGATTTTCCGATTAATAATTTCTAGCGCGCTTATATTAATAGAAAATGTTGTGAGGTTTATTAGCTTCGCCATTTAAGAACTAAAAATATTTGACGTAGGCCATGGTTGAGAATGAATTATACTAGATCATTCCAAACCCTAAATGCGAATGTGGTGAAGAGGAGGCAAATCCTCACCACATTCTGTGGCAATGTAAAAATACAGCAATAGCAAGAAATGGACTACTAAGTGCGGTACTGCAGACTTCGCAAACGCTTCCTGTTAACACCGCCTTTCTGATTGCGAAACCGAAATTTATAACAGCAGTAGCCATGAACAGATCAAATATATATAAAGTCTAGTTAAAGTAAAGTTAAAGCAGAACATTATTATGTGCAATAAATGGCTACATGTCTAGGAAGCCCGAGAAATTATATATATATATATATAGTAAAAAGTGAAAAGGAGATTTTGTAGTTATTAAAGGGAAGCAGTGAAGTGAAGAGGTGGATGGTGGAGACAGAGAGAAGAAGGAAGGAAAGAAAAGGAATAGCAGAGTAGAAGAAACAGGAGGGAGAGTAGCAGAAAGAGAGAAGCAGAGTAGGGTTTAAAATAATCTGTTTTGTTTGTATTTCTTTATCTTTTATCTTTGGAACGACTGAGAATAGGTGAATAGTATGTAATTAATAATAATTAGAATAAGACATATTGTTATTAAATATTAATTAACATTAGACAATTTTATGATACTCATTAAATAAATATGAAAATGGTTAACACTTAAAAATAAAGTTATACGCCTAATAAATAGGCAATTCATATTACACACTCTACTCCTAATTGAAAGGCAATACTTTATACTACATGTTGTTTTATTATTCATTGCATATTAGTTAATACGTTTACATATCTCTCATACAACTTACTGTTTCTTAAGTAACTGTATAGTACATAAGATTTAGGTATTTTTAATATCTTTATTTACGAATTTCACTAATGATTTTTGTGTTAGATTAACTATTACACTAGTTCTAGATGGTTTATTACTAGATCTAAAATCATTCTATTTTTCAACTACTATTAATATTTTTTATATTTTAATATCAATTCATTATATAGTAGTTTATTTAAGAATGGATTTTACAAATACTGACATACAAAATTATTAGTAATTGATTCATATGAATAATATATTTAATAATTTATTATTCATGAATGAGGTATAAATATTTTATTAGGTTTTTGTATAATTAATACAATATTTATTATTTAAGTATGTTGCGCCATCTATAAGTGCATAGTAACACATTTTTCGAAGTACAGCAAAGACTTACACCTTTTCTTATAGATTAAATTCTGGATTAATGTTATATAAATAACTAAGACTATTGTAATTAATATCATGATCATTCTGAATCGTTACTTATTATTAAAGATAAGTCTCTATAAATGTCTCTGTTTCTGGCAGTATATTAGGAAAGATAATATAGTATTCTATAAAGTTACGGTTTAGATATTGAATTACATAGTTCGTAGACTTGCCGTAATATGTTTCTTTAATCTTATATTTCTAATTAAAAACTCATAAACTAATTAATAAGTTATCTACTGATTGTGATCTTACAAATCCTCGACGTACCCTTCCATTATAATACCTGGTGCTATTTCTGTAGTCGACATTTTCCTTTCATTTTCACTTGACCATTTTCTCTGATCACTTCTGGTCTCATAGTTACTATTTCGTCGTTCGTCTCCTTGTGAATTTCCTCTGTTGTAGTCATACACATTGTCGTGCTCCATCATGCTTTGACAGCTCTTTGGACGCGGTAATCCACTGCTACCACGGTATCCTCCACTTCCACTACGATACACAACATTCTGACTATTGGAATCGATGTAAAGATCATCTTCTTGGTCATCGCCATACCTGTTGTAGTTTGATAATTGCTGCTCACCTCGTTTCATAGATGCTCGATTGTATTTTGTCTTCCTCAGCATGCTCTACAAGAAGAAGAATAGATTGGTAACATATTTTAAGTTCCTTAGGTCAAGACAAAATATCATCCACTTTTAAGATGGCTTTTAATTTATACAAAGAATCTTACACATCCTAAAAGATCTTACAACATCGATGATAAGGAAATAGAACCTAATCTTTGATTTTAAGAAATGATTAATCAGTTACCTGGAAGTTAAAAGGGGGATTGTCTTCATCGTTATTGTCATTCTGGTGGTTCCTTCCAAGCTGTTGAAGTTCTTTTATCGGGTTCGATTTGGAGGAAGGTGTCACAGATCTAATCATCCGAACTGGTGCAGCTGGTGCCCTATTCACTGGAACCGCAGGAGCTGGTCTCTTCTTGTACGAACCACTTCTATTACTTGACACACTCACATTGTCATCAAAGTCATCTTGGTTGTATCTCGAATATTGTGACATACTAGAATACCTATCTTTTTGAGGTTCGATATACCTACAACAATGATAGACCTAATTACTAAATCGTTTGCAGTACAACGTTGCCAAATTCTCTAGATGTTGTTTCATCCTTACGGTGGATCATCTGCTGTGAATTGTCTACTAGGAGGCAGCTTTCGAATAGGAACTTTAGGATCTCTACAATATGGAATGTCAACTGGTCCAACTTCCTTGGCTAATTGTTGAAGTTTCCTGGCGGGGATGGGAGAGGTGCCAACGTTTACGCATGTTTGTGTTGAATTATCACGAAGAGACGTTAAAATCTGTGAGGATACCGTTGTTCGTCGCCGTAAAGGTCCATCCCATGATTCTTGATCCGAATCTTGATTTGGATTTGATCTATATTCGAAATAAGTTCTTAGATATTAATTTAATCCTTGGTAAATATATATCCTTAATACTGATAATATCCAAAAATGTTACCCAGAATTTCCAAGAGGATCGCATAAGTAGCTGGAATCGAAGAATGGAATCTGATCCAATCTGAACGGTAATTTCCACACAGCTGGTTGCATTTCCCCTAGAATGTGATGAGCTTTTGCGTTGGGATCTATTCTCTCAATGTGTATGCAGTTATTGGTGTCTGTCAAGTTGCTTAGTACCGCTTGGTTGAATATATGCACCTATTAAACAAGAAATGTTGAAATCATCATCATTTTTAAGCATTGAATTACGTTTTATCTTAGTTGTAATCACCTGTTGTGAGAAGTAGACTAAATCCTGATGGCGTCTAGCTCTATAGTGCAGTAGGACTTGAAAGATACTTTTCGACTTCCACACGCGGCAATAGTGCCTCATGAAATCAGCTGTGTCTTCATCAAGAGTTCCAGTCGTTTTCAGAAGCGGCCCAAATTGTTTCCTGACAGTGAAACCACGGTACGCTGAAAGGAAAGCAAAAGCTGTGGATATATTGAGAGTGATACGGAAGGATTATTCGCAACACGTGCACGAAGAGCGTCTTACCTTTCTGAAGAACCAACGCTGCGCCTTCTTCAGTGAGTTCTTTGCTTTCTTGACGCTTAATTTCTTTGGCAACTATTTGGTAACAATTATTAAATAGAACAGTCTTAATTATTTATTTTATTTATCATTTATTTATTTTTAAGATCCATTCTTAAATTATTAATGAGTGAAATTAAAAGATATTTATAGTATTTTTATTTATTTTTTTAATTAAATATTTTCTTTGTTTTATTTTTATTATTTTAAAAGGTTTTTTTTTGCAAGGAATTAATTTAGTCATCTAAAGTACCTGATTCTTGTCTAACTTTCTTCAATTTTGTAGCAACATTCCTTTTAGCTAAAAATGCTCGCATCATGCACTGAACTTTCACAATTTTCTTTACCTGCAGCTCGTATAATCTGAAAGAATGCATCCGTTAAATTCTGGATCTTCTACTACGCGAGAACCAGCGAATTAACAAACCTGGACAAATATTCTTCATTGTAATATTTCAAAAACACTTTCGTGTTTCCAATCAACCAGCCCTCAAGCTTCAAACGAATTAGCAAGAGGCGACAGTTTTCTTTTGTCACTTCCACATTTTCATCGAAGTCAAACGCCAGGAATTTGTAACTATCATCAGAAAATTATTATCAAGTTGTAAATGAACATCTAACAAAAGTGCTGAAAATCTTATACCGTCTGATAAATTCCTGGAAAGGTATGCGATGTGGAAAACCCTTCTGTCTCGCTCTTGCAGTGTCCAAAATTGCCATAGCTCTCAGCTGCTGCCTTATAACTTCCGGCTGGAACCCTCGAGGGTTGTTTTCCAAATCCGAACGGATGCATCTTATGAAATGAGTTGCACCACTGCCGCCACCTGTTTTTGATAGAAGTTTTATTAGATTCCAGGTTTAATATAAATTCTTTGAAGTATATGTACTGTTCTTACCAATAGAAATAGTTTTTAGGATTTCCAAGGAAGTAGCCCTGAACGTTGCACCTGCAGTACGCATTTTCCTGGTTTGCGAGTATTGCCCGCGAGAAAGTGTGTTGTATTTCTACATAAAACACATTTTGTTAATAATTTTTTGAAAATCAAAATGAGATTGTATTACAAAAGTTACTTACCCGAGCTTGAGGCTTCTCAGCAGCAAGAGCTGCACTCCACTTAGATTTCTTGCTGGCCTGCTTATCCTTCTGATTATCTTCTTGAGCTTTCTCAACAGCGATTGTTAGATTTCCACTTTTTGTGAGCTGATTCGTGAATAATTGCTTCACTATTATTGTATCCGTAGTCAGACGCAGGGTTTCAATCATCTCTGGTGGCAGGAAGTCTCGATTTCTATCACTGAGGTCACGTGGGTCATACGTCACTCTCCCGGTATAATGAGCAATTGCGAATTCCTTTCCGGCAGGTATCAAATTGGAGGATTTCTTATTTTTTAACATATCTAGAACATAATTGTTATATAATCTTTATGATTCATTTATTTAATAAATTGAAAGCGCACTTTTGCTTACCAATAATTAGCTCTGCTCCTTGTCCCATCTTCGTAGCTTCATCGATGATGAACCACAAACCGTCGGGCTTTCCGATAAGTTGGTCAACACATTGCTTATTGTCGTAAAACTTGAGTTCCGTCATGGGGACCTGTTCTTCCTCCATTTCCTGCATCTCCCACTGGAACATCCGCTGGTTGTAGTGGTATTGCATTTGCTCATTCAGACAGTTGATCAGTAGTTGCTCGAAACGGTTCCCGTGGGAATTTGGTGGCGTGTTGCACTCGAACCCGAACATATCCAGAATCGAAATAGAATGAACGTCACCGCTGAAAATTTCACATAATGTGACAACGTTTGTCGATGAAATCAAGCAATTGTGAAATCGTGGCACTTACTAAACTGCTCTCCCGAAAGATAGCTTGTAGTTGAGATTGTTTACCAGCCAGTCGACTAATCTGCCGTAAATAGTACTGGATAACACGTCTCTAGCATCGCGAGCTTCGTCTGCAGTGTGATGACGTTTCTTTGCAACTTCTGCAATGGTGACATAAAAAGTATTTTACTCGAAGACATACTCGTACATCGGACTGAGCAAATACAAACCTTTATCAACGTAGCAGTAATTAATCAGCGCCCAGGTAAATTTCTTCTCATCAACCTGTAGTAATTCAGCTACTTTCCTGGCAACATCTGGATTGTCAATCTCTGCTGTTTTCCCATTACCGCCATCTTTAAATCTAACATCACCCAGTATTAAAATAGCTGCTAAAATATTCCAAAACATGTCTTGTTGTTCTTTAGAAATTTCTAGAGAATCGAGGTTATTTTTAAATTTACGGAAGCGGTCTACGTTTCCACTAGGATCATCCCGGATGTAGTGTGGTCGGGATACATGTTCCGGTATCCGTAAGTAACGGTATTTACGTCCAGAGTCTAATTTGTACTTATCCAAGGATCCTTCATTTTCCATAAAATCGTAGAACTCATAAAATAAATGGAAGTTTGCTTGAGTCCTGAAATCAATTATTTAGCAGAGTAATTATAAGATTAATTGTTATGGTTATTAATTTAATTAGTATGAGGAAACACGAACATATCTGTGGAACTGACTCTCCATTTCTCCAACTGATACAACCAGAAGATGGCACCACTCACTTTACCGGAAGAGCCAAACGTTAGTTGTGTTTGAAGAACACAGCGCGTCGAGTCGGGATTTATTGGCGTCCCAGCTTGTGTAGCGCAGTGGATAATGTCTACAGCTCTTAGAATACGGTCACCAGTGTTGTGGTTACCCATACCTAGCAACGCATTGAAGATTTGGTCATTGTAGTTGAAAAACATAATATGCTAAGCAGAAGAATAAAGGATACACTACCTAAAAATGTTAAATGTTTTAATAAATGCAGAAAATTGGTTGTTTTCCCTGAATAACTCTCTCCAGAAAGTAGAATGTGTTGCGGTTCTTCGTGGTGCAGCATATCCTGGTGCGCGCTATCAGCGACAGCGAATATGTGCGGAGAATTATCACAACGGGATTTACATTGGTACTTAACGTGCATCTGTTAACGAGCAACTCATGTTACAAGGTGTGTCTAAGAACCATTAAACGTCAACCAATTAACTTACTTCAGGGGTGTACAACTCCTTCCTACGTTCATTTGGATTTAAACATAAGAGAACATCTCCAATAAAAGTGTAGAACTGCCCAAATTTCATCCTATGTTGCAGTTCATCTAAAACAGCATCTTCTGATAGCTGCTCAATCGCTGCTAAATCTTCAACATACATTAATTCTGGCTCGGCGTTTAATCCATTCTTCAGGAAGTTCTTTGTCACCATCACTTCTCTAGGTTTGCTTTCATTTCGGTCAAAACTTTTACAATCATCGATAATTTTTTTCAGCTCCTGAGTTAACTAGAATTTGTAGATTGGTTTAGTAATACGTCAAATCAGAACTGTTTGAGGTAAACTTAATGCTAGCTTACATGAAAGTCATTTTCCGGAAGTTCTGTGAAAAACGGATGCTCCAGAAGTTCCGCCATGAACGGACGATGTTCTGGATTCTTTTCTAGACATCTATAAGAAAGAATTCATCCATTAAAATTAGCGCTGGTATTTCTCGCATACTTTTGTTTGATGTAACGCACTCTGTTATAAAATCATTGTAACTTTGTGTCCAGTTGGCAGGACGGTATAATCCGGGCGGAGGATTACGCATTATCATAAAAAGAACTCTGGTAGGATGAACATCCTGGAAAGGTGCTTTTCCATCGCCAAGTTCAATTGCTGTTATTCCTAAGCTCCAAACATCGGCACGGTTACCATAGAAAGAATCTTCGCTTCTGCCAGCCGTTACAACCTAACATTAAAAGCAGAATGATATAGATAAACACTTTAAATTCTAGACAAAAAGATATTAAAAGATTAACCTCTGGCGCCATCCAACAAGGAGATCCGATACTAGTTCTGAGTTCTCCAACTTCTCCTTCATATTGTCGGCAAAGTCCAAAATCGACGAGTTTGACTTCTCCTTCTTTGGTTAGAAGAATGTTGCTAGCTTTGACATCTCGGTGAATTATTTGATGCTCGTGCAAATGATTTAAGGCCTGACAAAAAATATAAGTATTGTCATCTCAAGAAATACAGAAATATTTTCAACGCCTGATCAACAAGCTTCTAAGTATATATGGTTGCAAACTGATCAGGCGTTACAATTTATAAAGTGCTGTTTATAAAATAACAGATTAACTTTATATGTTATATCTAGTGTTTAATAGATGGCGCTTGTATAACCTTCTTTCAATTCAAGTTATTTAAATAGCTAATTAGTTTACCTTTATGGTTTCCTTCAAAATGAAGGCAATATGTTCTTCTGTCATTCGTCTTGCATTTGAGACCAAAGCACGAGCTAAATCGGCTACTGATCCGCCATCGCATAGCTAAAACAATCAACTCATTAATTTTCTCTTCAATGAAATTATTTTTAAAGAAACTACGAAATTACCTCCATAACCAACCAAATTTGGTCTGGTTTTCCACTTTTTCTATAAATCCCATAAAAATCAGGTAAATTTGGATGGTCACTTAAGTCCTTTAGAACTCTATATTCTTCTTGAATAGATTTAACATTTTCACGAGTTACGGATTGGATTTTAATGGCTACTCGTTTTCCACTTGCTTGGCTGTCTATTGCAGCGAATACTTCCCCACACACACCTACTCCTAGACTTTCACCTGATAATTTATCACTTCTTTAAAATAATATTCTTTGGAAGGTTTAAAATGAAGGTATTTCTAAACTTACATATCTCGTATCGATTGCCTGGGTCTGGGACGTCGTTAAGCCATGTTAGATCAGCCATGATTGAGAAGTCTGTGAAAAATTAGGATTAAGTGCTATATCTCTTTTTGGGGGTCTACCACTTTCTGCGCTATATCTCGAGAACGGTGAATGGCACAATATCAAATTTGTAGAGAATTTCATGATCTACAACTTTCGTAATAACATCCAATGACATATTAGCAAAAACCCGATTTATGCAACCTTTGACCTCCAATATCTTAGCTCGCGGACCCGTAATTTTATGAGACTAATTTTAGTTAGAATTCAGAATGTCACAATAAGGGTCTGTGCAAAAGTTCAGCTCTTTTACTTTTATTCCGAGATTGAACCAAGTTTCATTTTCTTATCTCTTTTATTTTGATATGTAAGATATCGAGTAGTAATTTCCAGCTCTTTTTGAGACATTGTTTAACATTTCCTTAATATAATTAATAAGTATATTTTCTTACAGCGAAGTTCTATTCTACTTACCAGGATTGTCACAAAAGAACTAAACCAATTTGCACTTCCACTTTAATCCGCGGTTCCGGCCAAACTGCGCCACGAATCGTAGAGAAGGATTCATTTGAAAAGAGTGAACATTCAAATCAATTTGATTAACAATTTTTAACCTATTTTTACCAGAACGAATCCGTACAAGTCTGTTCTAAGTCCGTGCATTTATATTTCTAACTTGGAAGGCTTCAAAAATGTCGTCTTTAAGGGGATTATTTATTTAACCGCAGTAAAGTAATGTAAAGTCACAAGGTTTGGTATTTTTTACTTATATTTTACTTGTAGTAGTATTTGTGTTTCTACTTTTAAAGTTTCTTGAAGAAAAATGAAATATAAGAATAAGAAGACTAGTAGAACAGGGTGTTAATGCAATTTTGTCAAAACACGTTTAATAAATCGGTTAATCAGTTTTTAATCAATTAGTTATTAATATATATATATTTTTTTAATGTTTTTGCCATTTGGCACTACATTTTCGTGCCTTAACTCATTTATTCACATATCATTGTGATTCATTCAATTTTGATCCTTATTAAGTTTAAACATTCTCACACCTTCCAAACGAAAAAAAAAAAAAATTATTCTTATAAAAATAAAAACAAAACTGTTACTGCTACTGCATCGCTTCTCCTGCTACTCTCCCTTCTGTTTCTACCCTGCCATTCTTTCTCTTTCCTTGTTCCTTTTCTCTATCTCCCCCATCTCTTGCCTCCCTTTAAAAACTGCCCAACATTCTTTTCGCTTATTACCTTTTTCTCACATGAAAATTTAATGTGCTCCAATGTTTCTATCTCCGTTCAGCACACCCTGTACATCCTTTCTCGCTATTTATCCAGTATCTGTTTCCCTTCTACTCGTTTCCCAATCTAATTCTGGCAATCCTTCTCATGTTTTTTGTGTCTTTTTCTCTTAAGTATTGTGGTATCTTTCTCTCCCAAATTCTTTTATATCTTTTGTTATAATTGCTCTTCTTAATTTTTTCCATTCTTTTCTGTTGATGTATCTCCCTGTCTCTTCTCCTTAGCTCCTCTTCCACACTTGTGCCTTCTTCTCTCTGCCTCTTTTGGCGCCATTCCATTCCTTTCGTAATACTCCTTTCAATCAATTAGTTTTCTCAGTAGACCAGTAGCGTCTTGCGTACCTCCCTCCATTGCTTTCCTTCTTTTCCATGTTTAATACGATAAATCTAAAGCGTTTGATGCGAGCTATATGCAAACGCAGACACTTACATTTATATATCGCTTCATTAATTTTTAAATTCATATTTAAATACACTTTACCACTACATTTAATTAATAAACCTGTTGCTATTACTGAAAACATTTTTAATGCGAGCTAATTAATGGATTTACTACTAATTATTACTCCCATTCAAATATACATTTGACATAATAGCAAATAAATTGTGAGAACTTAACATTTAATAGTTTAGTAGTTATTAAATGTGAACTTGAAGAATTTTAAATTTTTGTTTGATTTGTTTCGCATAATAAATATTTAAAAAAAAAATGTTTTTGAAAAAGAAGAATAAGAATATATATGAAACTAACAACGACATAAATAAATTTATATAAAATTATGATAACTTTGTACGTGCTTAAGCGTTCGTCTCACTCATTTCAAGTCATTAAGAATAACTACTTACTAATTATATTTTTTAAATTTGTAAATTAAATTATATATATATATATATATATATATATATATATATATATATATATATATATATTTAATATATATATTTACACTGGGTGTATCTAAAAACATTTTAGTAATTTTCTCCCATCTAAAACTCGTCAAAAAATGGACAAAACTTTGCATAAATTTATTCTTTGGTAACCTATCGACCTCAAACTTATCACACACCCTCTTTGTGCCTGACACTGCAATTTTCCGTAAATTTAAAAGACATCCCCCAAACATTTGGCTTGAATTAACTCTAAATAATTATGATTAGGGCTGACATTGCAAAATTTTTACACTGTGCAATTGCTTTGCATTAATACACTTTATTGAGAGATGAAACATCTACTTTAATCTTTATCAATACACCATTGTACTGTCGGTAATAATAGTGCTTATTATATATTTCTAATGTTTCTCCTCTCTCCGATGCGTTCTCATTGAAACAATAAACATAAAGACCGTGATGAAGTTATGTATAGATATGCATGTATCTCAGCATTGTCCGGATCTCTACAAGTAATTCATAGTGCGGTACTTTGATTAACAGATGTATAAACCATATTATGACAGATATATTAAATATATGCTTCTACGGTACAGTGGTGTATTAAAAAACATTAAAATACAAGCTTCCTCCTATGATAAAGTGTGTCAATGCGACTACACCCTACTGAAAAAGTCGCAACTCGCAAGAAAATGGTTGCAGTGTGAGAGAACCTATAATAGCTTTCTCATAGTCGTCAAAATCTTGCAAAGAAATCCTATTGCCTTAAGATTTAGGACTTGTCTTTTTTATAAAGCAAATTCGTTCTTTAACAGAAATGCGTCAGCCCTCAAGAAGTTTAAGCTATTTTAAACAACAATATTTAATTTTAAATGTTAAATAAACCTTGGGGTGTGAGTTAAGTTCATCTTTGAGGTGAAATAAAAATTTAATATTTACATTTACGAAAAAATGAAGATTACTTTTTGAGTAACCCTGTCATACCACATAATAAATATTTTCTTGTAAATTGCTGTTAAATTTTTCATTTAATATTCATTTAAAATAGTTCTCAGAACGAAAATAAATAAATAAATATTAAAATAAGTAAATTACATTTGAATTAGCAACGAATTATTATATCATTTATTATAAATATATTCGTAGCGATTGTATAGAATACAAAGTTAATGGCAACGTTTGATATTAAGGTGACAATACACTGTTTATTTTTTCAAGCTAAAAGAAAAAACAGTTTTCTTGCAATATCTTTTTATCTGTATGTCCTATGAAAAAAATTGTTATAATCAATCTAATAGAGGACTCAATTTTCTACAACTTGTGCATACAACATTTTTTTGTATATCTAATAGATAACGAGCTGCACCGCTGTAAAGTAGACCATTTCTTCAGAAAATAAGTAATTACTAAACTTGTATGAGTATATGTTGTTCTTGTTTTATTTTATTGTTAATTGTGTGTGCCTTTCGGCTTTACAATCTACCGTATTCTGTTTCTTGTTACATTTCATTCCTATCTTAACAATTCAACCTTAAAACTAAACTTACTAATTTTATTTAAAACTAATTATTTTCTTAAAACTAAACTTAATTTTATTTATTAAAACTAAAAAAAATATTATTCTAGACTTTTAGTACTTCCAAAAAGTGCTTTCTGCTTCTTCTTCTCTTGACCCTCTCTCTTCATGTTCCCCATGCAAACTAGATAACGAGCTGGACCAGATAACTGGATTTTATATATGGACGACGGTCACTTCGCAGACAATTAAATTTACGTTATTCTAGACCTTTTTATCTCCAAACGTACTTTCTGCTTCTTCTTCTCTTGACCCTCTTCCTTCATTTTCTCTAGTCTTCCTTCTATACTGGTCTATTCCCTAGTCTATTTTTCTGGGCTGAAGTTTAACTGTTTCCTCGCTACTTCTTTCTTTCTCCTGCTTCCCTTCATTGCCTCTTTTAGTACTTCCTTTCTCTTCCTGTTCCTTGTGCAACTCAGCCATCAGCTTATTTATTCTCCTGTTTTTTCTTTCCTTCTTACTATTTCCGGCATCCACCTCTTTCCTTCACTGCCTCCCTTTAATAGCTGGCCAATATTCCTTTCGCTCGCTACTTTTTCCTTACACTCAAACTTAATGTGCTCCAGTGTTTCGTCCTCCGCTCCGCACATTCTACACTTTCTTTCCTCACTCTTTTCCCAGTATCTGTTTCCTTTTTCCTCATTTCCCAATCTAATGTTGTTCTTGTTGCTGATCACGTAATTTGGTTCCTGCCTTCTTAATAACAATAAACGTGATGTATAATTATACTTAATTCTTTAAATCCAAGAGCAATGTTTGCATCTGTTGCTCCTTCCATTCATGGAATGATGCTGTTGATTTGTTCTTTGTCGTGGTTTGTTATGCTTACACGATTATGAATTAGAAAATTATGTATTTGAAATTTCAATTTTATGTTCCTTATTTATTATTATTATTAGGATTATTACCTATTTTAATATTAACATTAACATTTACATGTGTGGCCTTTAAATTAATTCTAAGTTTATATTTCGATTAGCGTAGGAATGTATGCTACATAAGAAAAGGGGAATCGGAAGGTAATTGCCCAGTAAACATTTTGGAGCATTTTGGAGTCACATTGACATCATATTGGAGATGCGTATGATTTTTTTGTAATGAAAGAGTTCATTTACAGTTCAGTTTCTCACAATTCTTCATTTGAAATGTCTGTTTTATCGGCTACAGATGACGGAACCACTCCACCTGTCGGAATACAAATGAAGATAAAGTTGTTGCGAACTATAATTGAAGTGAAATAGTGATAGAAACGTCACAAAATAGGGCACTTCACCAAATGTTTACTGGGTTATATTTACATAAAGGTTGTACATTTTTTGAATTAGTCTAATTTCGATTTAAGTTTAATTATTTAAAATTAATCTATTATTAGTTTATTTTCAATATCATAGTAGCGTAAATCATTTTCTGATGGTTTAGGCAAGCACTGCTTTCAGAGCTTCTCTAGATCAACCGTGCCTTATATATTTATGTGTGTGTGTGTCCATCAGAATAGATGTTAATCTTCGTTGTATAAATGTTTAAATTCTTAAATAGTATTTACATTTTTTTCTCACAATGCTAATAACTCGTAATAGTTTTTTTCTGCTTGCTCGGAATACACTTAATCTTTTTACGCTTAATTTATTTGCAACATTTGCTATTATGAAACAAATGTCCGTTTTGTCTATTGAGTGGTACACAAAAAAAGTGTCTTCTGCTACCAGTGGTTCTCAATATTCAGTTTAATTGCGATGGAGTTAACTTATATTAAATTATGATGTATTTCTTACTATAGTCCAAATCACGATAGTTCGGCGGCGATTTATACTTAATAGAGGTTATGAGAGCGATATAAATCTACAATACGATAATGAATTTTATCTTATTCGTTTCTATACACATTATAGAAAAATAAGTGAGTCAGTGCTTTTTAGTTATATCGGCAGTTTATACCCCACAACTTGTTTTAAGTATGAGTTGCCGCCGAACTCTCGTAATTTGAACTATATTAAATAAAAGCTTTTCATCATTAAATGTAATTACGGTGTGTACCTAGACCACGTGTCTTGAGGAGAGGAGAGGGGGTTTACGTAGAAAGCTGTGCAGGACTACGTAAGATGCAGAGGAAAGCTAGAATCAAGCTACGTAATTTTCTGTGAGAGCTTGATACCTTTGAAGCGACAGTAAAGTAGCTGAAAAAAGAACACGTTATTATAATGGAAAGGGAACATCCTTTCTTCCATAATTGATAAATTGCAGGAGTGGTTATTGTCGTCATTTAAATAAAAATGTATACGTGTCAAACAAATTTTTAAATAGTTTTATTAATAGCACCAAATGTCTTCTAGACTTAATAGGAAAAATACTACGTTCCATCTAAGGTGAGGGTTACGTCAGGTTGCATGAAGTGGAGAAGGGGTTCTAAAGAGGTCAAATGGAATCACTTGCTTTAGGAACGCTTCTTTATAATATCTACAGAGTCCTTCAACAAGAGCAATCATTTTATAAATGTTTAAACTAGAGCGAAAATTTTAAAACAATAGAAAAATGTAAAATTTTCTTGAAAAGTGGTGATATTTTTACTTTAATCTAAAGTACAAACTCTGATTAGTAGTGAAACACAATATCTGCCAAATTTCATCGAAATATTGCGTTCTTCTCTTGTTGAAACCCCGAATATATCTTTTAGAGAAAATACAAGATTTCAACGTAGCAGTATTTACCGGGTATGACTAAACCTATCTTTATAAAAACAGTTTGAGAATTTGTGTTTAAAATCTTTTCTTAATCTCCAATACTTAAATTTAGATCCTCTCCTCGCAAACTATTTATTTTATTAAAGTAATATATTTAAAAAATTAATCAAGCGTAAAATATACAGAAAATACTACGATAATTGAGGTCGAACAGAATCGGCTCCGAGACGTATTTCAGTTTTTGTGAATCCCATTGAAATTTATAATTGTTCTCATACTTCATGATCAAGTCAAAACTTGTGAGAGCTTGTTGAAATCTGATTTTTAACAATTGTTACATATTATTGTATTACATACAATAGATTAAAGCTATTGTTATTTTTGTGTTTGGGAACAAATGGAAACATAGTAATGTTAAATTATTTACTACTTTTCGGAGTGGATAAAGTGATTGTAGAAAGTATCTTAGAAAGTAATAAGATGTTCTCTGCTCCTTTTCAATTGTTATTTTTCTCTGTTGTATATTTATTAGCACGTAGATTGCGTCATTCATATATTTATATCAATGATTTTTTTTTGTCTGTTTGTAAACTAAATATCTCAAGAATTGTGGGGCTTTGAATTTTTATAGACTAGCTTAACTTACTTAAATTTCAACTTATACTTACAACCAAATACATAATTCTACCTTAGAGTGCGCTACACCATTCTATTAAATAACAATAGATGCCCCATTTTTACATTTTGGCGCCCGATTTCTCGAATCTTTTTGGCGTCCATCTTTACCGATATTTACACAAAGGCAGTGTTCTGTGTTTTGTAATCCGTCCAGTTGAGGATTTGTCTTATTAGACTGCTCTCTCGTTGAAAAATACCACCTACGACTACCAACCATGACGATTATTGGCTACAGGGTGTAATGGAGTTGTTTCACATCAGCAAACTCTACCATGAGGGTAAGCTTATAGATTAAAGCTTATCAATACAACACTGTGTTAGGCATTTTATCGAGCTTTCGTGAAAACCCTTGTTTGTATGAAAAAATATGTAGTACATTTTCTTAGCTTTCTTTTGTTATATAACTTACGAAGATGTAAAACAATTAACACTGTGAAACTATGCGTGAAATATATTGGTAGAGACTTATTAATTTAGAAGGACCAAACTAGAAGGAAATATTCCAATAAGTTATTTTGAGATTTCGGTGCGTTTTCGGCTAATTCTACTGATCTACTGAGAAACTTATGTAACCAAACTTTGCAACGTTATTAACTACAGATATAAAGGTAAAGGAATACATATGAACTACGGATCGTATTTTAATAAGAAATCAATTTATTTACAGTGTATTTTAAATACATACATAAAGTCAATTTATTTTATTTGGAATTAAGTGTATATATATACACATCTAATGTATATATGTATATACATATATAAATCCTCATATAAATATCATATATTAATGAAACATTCAATGAAATAAATAAATATCGATGGAATGAAGTCTACAATATATATCGATCTATTTCGATAACCTAGTAACCTTATCAAACAATTCTAAATGTACAATACAAATCGAACCATTTTTAAATATTACTAATTATTAAACTATAAAACCCCATTCTCACTCATTGAGTTTTAGTGTTAATTTAAAATGTAAGTTTCACCTTGCAAAATACAAAAAAATTAAATAATAAATATTATTTTTTTTCAAAATAATATTTATTACGCATGATTTCACAAGTTCAAAATTGCTTTTAAGATTAAAACCTTAAATTGAAACTAAAAATAGTGAGTGGGAATAGGGTTCTAGCATTGCAAACTATAAATTAAAAATATTTTAAAATTAAAATTTGATTTAATAATTTGGTTAAAAAATAATGACGAACAAGAACAGTCCTCAAAATGTTTGACAGTTCAAACCTTTTCAGAATGTGAAAAAACGTTTAAATTTTTTTAAAATTATATTTTATTTAACACCGACTTATTCGTACGATGCTGAGTATTATCACCGAAGACCTACAATTTTGATGATGTTTTGTGGAGTCATGACCTCATATCTGAGGGCTAATACATACCAAATTAGTGGTACAAATACATAATCAAATTAATTCTGAAAACAAGCAAGCACAGACGACAGCTGTGGTCATAATCTTTAAAACTTTTCCGTAGCTTTGTTCTTTAACATTATGTTATTGTTAACCATTAGATTACTTCCTAAAAATCTTAAAGAAATAATAATTTAAAACTTAAATTACGAAAAAATCAGTTCTCCATTTAAACAAGATGGCGCTTCTTATTTACACACGCTAATCCACCTCTCATTGACACATTCCTGACATTCCACGGTGCAACACCAATTAAACTTACAATGACACTGATCAACCGTCACTTGTTTGATGACGTCATAACCACGTCCACAACATAATGAATCACACGTGTCAGTCCTAGTTTCATTGCCACGTGTACAAGTCCTTCCAGACGTTCCCAGAATCCCCGTTGATAGATCCCTCTCGCAGAAACTAGGAGATCTTTGATAATACAAAAGGGTTTCCTCCATTTTAACTTTTTTAGATTTTCTTCCTGAATTTTGACCACGTCTTCTTCGATTTTGGTTGTCTAGAAATTTGATTCGTTTCTTCTTATTTTTTGTTCTTTTGTTTGTCAAGAATGGACTTCCGTTATTGATGTTTGTTTGTTCCACTAACACTGCGGAACGGAAACGGTCTTTGAGGATTTTTCCGACTACACGAAATTCTGGACTTGTTTTCCAGCAAGTTTTCAGTTGACAGCTTCCAGACATGCCGTGGCATTTGCAACGGATTTGAATGTTCCTGGATAGAACCTGAAACAATACAGGAATTGACAAAGTTTTATTGCTATTAATAATTTCAATCATGAATTAATTTTTAGTTTACTAAATTTCAAAAAAAGTTACGCTTTTAAAAAATAAAAACTAACCAAAATATTGAGAAATATTTATGCAATATCAATTGCAGTCTGATGAAACTTTTGGTACCAATATTATAAATTTGGTATTGGGTAAGTTTGTGAAAAGAGGAAGCAGACAGAAATCAGAAATAGGGCGCTAAAGTATGCACTATAAGTTATGTTACATTTTATATTGCATTATACTGCACGTGATGTCACGTGAAATCATACTTTACATTACTAATCAAATTAATTTCTCACAAATTGATACTAAATAGATAATAGTAATTAATTAGCTTCTATAAAGTATTTTCCAAATTGTACTATTGCAAATAAGAAATTGAATACTTAGCAAAATACCCTACAAGATCCATCTATAGGTGTTTCGCTCTATCTTCTAAAGTTTCTATATTTCCTTCTCTTTCCCACATTGTCTTCACTGCTCATATAATTATTCTTGTTTGCTATTAGTATAATTTAATGTGAAATTTCATTTTTAAATATTTCTTTTGATTATTTCATTAAAGTTTTTAATATAATATAATTAAGAAATCCCACTGCTAAATTATGGTATTGTTCACACAAAGAGAAGGAAGGTATGCCAACATAACAAAAATAAAAACAAGATATATATATATATATATAAAAAAAAAGAAACAAAATTATAAAATTATTAGTTAGTTATTTTGTAAAACGCCCATTCTTGCCACCCGTGTCGCTGTAAAAACAACATCACACCGATGGAAAGTTTGCAGTGTCTTAAATAATGTTAGATGTTTTTTACAATGTATTTTACGTTTTCATTTAAAGTTACTATCTTGAATTTTGTTATATTTTAATTGGAAGTTGATTAAAGATGAAGAAATTATATAAAACAATAATCAAAGAGTAAAGAAATTTATAAATTGAACTATCATTGTTTTCTTTTTAAAGAAAGATTATTCGGGACAATATACTTCAGTTTACGAAACAGTGGCACAGAGAATTGTTTGTCATCGTCTTCTGATTTGATTCCTAGACCAGCGCTATATTTGCTGGGATAAATAGTTATCAAAGGTAGCAGATTGATTGTTTACACAATCATAAACTTATTAAACACTTTCCTCGGAAGTAGGAAATTTTGACCATATATTTTTTAAATTTAAAATCAATGTATTTACGATACTAGTACCTCTAACGATGACTTCCATTATTGTCTACATTGCATAATTTTAAGCGTACAAATGCAACAACCAGTTTTTCCTTAAATGCGTTGGTTATCACACTCATCTATTAATACCTCAATTTCTTTGACATAATCTTATTAAAACAGAGAAGATTTCATTGACTGAAGGTGTGATTTGGTCTTTAAATTAAAGACACAGTGTTTTTAAAGAAAATTACAAGGTTTCGAACTTTAATGTTTCATTATATTGTGTTACTATAACACCACAGCGACTTGCCTGCAGCCTGGGGGCGAAATAAACAACTAACATTAAAAAATTTAAAGATTAGTTTACATTTTCCAATATATGTTAATTTTTAAATTATGAAAATGAAAACTTATGTTGCAAGGGATATGTATATTGCAAATTATTAGTAATCTGGTTTATAAATCTGGGAGGTAAACTGTAGTAATTATAAAGCAACTAGTTTTTATCTTAATTAAATGTATACAATTATTATTTTATAGTGGTAAATTATCGTATTTGTAGAATAAAGTAAAAACTCAACATCTATTAAAATTTTGTCATATGTATCTTTTAAATTTATAGGTAACCTACTGCATATTACGTCATTACTAAAGATAAATAATAAGAATTTTTCTTTTTTAACTTTACAAAATGTAAATGCAAACTCATTTCGATTTTGAGTAGAGTTGTGCCCTCGAATGTATTTGAGGTATTAGAATGTATGTAAAATTTTAAAAACCCACTTGGATCGTACGGTTTAAAATCGATAAATTTTCTCTTGTTGATTATGTGAAAAGCATATAGTTTACGTAAATGATCCACAAAGCACAAAAACATTCAAACTTGGTATAAGAGCACCTATTGACAAAATAGATTCGCATTTGAAAGAAAAGTCGAGTTAGTAATTAGCTCACATTTAATTCTAAAGTGTTTCATTATATTGATATAAAAATCTAAGCATTTTTTGTTAAAAGTATTTTCGTATCAATTTAAAATAAAACCGCTTATTGAAGTACTCTTACGTCTTAACATATCTTCTACATCAATTTCATGTAAAGTATACATAAACGAGGCTTTAACACCACAGTCAGTAGGAAGAAGGGTATAGGAGTTCGTCCGTTATAGAACTTACATATGAAATGGGAAGACGTTAAATAGAAAAAAGTAAATAATTCGTTTTTTATTTATTGGAAGAAGATTATAAAGAATGAATGACAAGAATTTCTCGGTATGCCGCTGAACCATAATAAAATTCGATAAACCATAATGCAATCGTTTTGAGTTGATTACAAAACTTTACAATGCAATTGTAAAAAGTAAATTTAATTAAAAAAACAACATTTGTAATATCCTAAAAGCATTAAAGGATAATTAAACTGTTCAAGTAGAAGATATGAACGTTTAATGATCTTAAAGAATGTACCCACCATGAAATAAACTAAGAATAAGTACTTCCGTTGTAATCCTTAATAATCCATGAGTTTAACAAGGAATGTAGACTTACCTTTATCTTTAAAGCCTTAAGGGGTATAAAATAAAAAATAACAGGAGATTGAGAGAGCGAACCGGATAAAATGGTCAGAAATATATACTACCATGTGATCACGTGCGAGGAGAAGACAAGAACCATTCCAGAAGAACAGATTGCATCCTCGATGGTCCAAAGACTCTATATTCAGGTAAGTTAGATGGGATAGAAGAGCACGAGACCACCCGCAATAATATGATGTTATTAAACAATTTGTTCATACCTCTATAAATGCTTGGAGCGTAAACAAAGGAATAATAATAAGAAGAAGATAGAGATGTCTTCTGTTTTGATATAAAGTTATCAGAAATAAACACGAGATGGCAGGGTAATCAACTCTGTGTCAAACAGATCTGTCAAATCATTGTTATGCATTAAACCAGGTGATTAACTTACCTAATGTTAAACCGTAGAAGAAGTATTGTCTTTCATTGAAAACAAAGATCGGTGCTATCTAAATTTCTAAATGAAATTGAAGCTGTTTAGAAAGTGGCATAGTTGACGGCTTTTGGAGCCAGTGTCGCGGGTGTGGTTAAATATATAGAGAAAATATATAAGACAGTACTAACCAAACGTCCCGCGTTGTTATTATGCAAGTTAATTCTGGATTGAAGGTCTCCAGCTTTTTCCCGGACATCCAGGAATAATCTACTGAAATCTATCCCGTATTCCAGATTGTGTGAGCATCCCGCCCACTTCCATCGACTACTAGTTTTACCTAATAATAAAATTTAACAATTAAACAACAGATTTACTGAAGAAGGCACAAGTGTGGAAGAGGAGCTAAGGAGAAGAGACAGGGAGATACAACAACAGGAAAGAATGGAAAAAATTGGGAAGAGCAATTACAGCAAAAGATATAAAAGGATTTGAGAGAGAGAGAGAGAGAGAGAGAGATATCACAATACTTAAGAGAAAAAGATATAAAAAACATGAGAAAGATTGCCAAAATTTAGATTGGGCATCTAGGAGAAAGGCAACAAATACTGGGCAAATAGCGAGGAAGGCTGTGCAGGGTGTGCGGAACGGAGATAGAAACATTGGAGCACATTAACTTTTCATGTGAGAAAAAGGTAATAAACGAAAAGAATGTTGGGCAGTTATTAAAGGGTGGCACTAAAGGGAAGAGGTGGATGGTGGAGATAGAGCAAGAGAACAAGAAAAGAGAAGGAATGGCAGAATAGAAACAGGATAGAGAGTAGCAGGAGGAGCGAAGCAGTAGCAGTAGCAGTTTTGTTTTTATTTATATAAGGATAATAATTTTGTGTTCGAGTGGAAGGAGTGAGAATTTTTAGATTTAATAAGAATCAAAATTAAATTAAGCAAAATTACATGTAAATAAATAAGTTAAGGCACAAGAATGTAGTGCCAAATGGCAAAAACATCAAAATAAAAAAAATAATAATAATAACAACATATTTACCGAATATAACAACATACATACATTCCCTCCCTCGATTTACGCGGTTTATAAGTATAAAAATGATTACATAATTTAAAAGCGTCTAAAAAGTACCGTGTTAATCGAGGGAAGTGTAAAATTTCATTGCGTAAGTTCTTACCGTGAATGATTTTGTTATTAGTGTTAAGGTCCTGCGGCATTTGACCTTTCTGGATTCCTGTAGGGGTATTTCGTTTCGTTTCACAACCGCAACTTATTAAATGTCCTTGCGCACAAGCTCTGGTCACGCTGAATGCAATTCCTGCAGACATGATGGCGTATGCAAATGCCGACTCTCTGTAACCTACAAATTATACATTAATGGATTAGTTTCGTATTCGTGAAATATTGTTTTACGCCATAAAAATCTTCAGGGTAATCCGTCGTTAAAAAGAGACCAACCATACATTTTGGACCCTTAGACAAGCTAATTCCAAGATTCAGTTCCTACTGCTTATAATAGAAATTATCTTGCAACGCAGTTTTACACTTTCTAGCTAGTAGGTGGGTGAGGTTTTTACGTACGTTTTCTACCAGGTATCAGTAAAAGAACTCCGCTTTCAAGCCAGAAAATACGCATACGTTCTGAACTATACATATTACACTCTTAGAGCATATATATTTCGCATTAGAGCATTTTATTAGAGCATTTCCTAAAGATTAAAAGTGTGTCCAAAATGTGTGCGAGAGAGAAAGGTATACGTTCCTATTTGTTTTCCATGCGCATGCGTCGAAAGTGACAGCTGCCTAGATATAATAAATATTAATATTCTATTAGGACATAATAATTATTAAATATGTAAAGAAATTATACTTCTTTAGTTGGTACAAAGCTCTTCTATCGGTAAAATAGTGACCGTTCAGTGAAAACATATCTTCATGGACGCCATAGATGTCGCTTTAGGGATAACGGCCAACACAGTTGATATTTGGAGTTATATTTATACATATCTACATTATTCTACATCAATATAATGTCATATTTAACAACTGACACGTATTATATTTAGACAGCTCTGACTTAACAACTGCCACTTTCGACGCTTGCGCATAGAGAACAAATAGGAACATATACCTTTCTCTTTCGCACACATTTTGGACACACTTTCAGGTTCAGCATTTTCTCTCCATATATACGAGTATATGCTCTAAGGTTCTTAACTACAAATTACACTATATATTCTCAAAATTATCGGCTTGCTTAGAATGACGTAGGTCAGTTAAGAACCACTGTCCTAAGGTGTCTATCCGATCTGTCAAATCCATCCTTTCTTTAATTAATTCCTGATTTCATGGCTTGGTGTTATTTAGCCTCTGTCAATGTCCATTTAATATTTATGACGTAGGAGCTTCCATATTTTTGTTCTTCTTTTAACAGTGACGTGTTTTTTTGATGGAATAAATCGTATTCCCTTTCTTGGAATAACTTATTACCAATATAAAGTTTAACTGCCAACTGTAACAACGTATGATAACATATCAAAAAGCAAGGCTGCCAACTGTTAAGTTGATCAACTAGTTCATGAAAAATTATTAACATTTTCAGTGTCTAATTTTTATCCTTTTTTGGAGGACATCATTTAATCTCTTGTTCACTGCTTTCTCTCAACTAATTCTTTACTACTTTTTCTTTATTTATGATTTCTTAATATCTACCTTCATCTACTATCTTTTCTACTTCTGTTTTGTTTTAAATTTTATTAACAGCAGATGCTATCGAACAGTCTTTGCCCTTCAAATATGCATTACAATTTGCAAACCAATTCTATACTCTAAAACTAAACTAAGCTTCGTATTCTATCCACGGATTTCGAATATAACTTATTCCATGACTGACAATGAAATAATGTACCAATAAACAAATCTACAAAATGCACAATTATTATATTACAACCATTGCGAGACATATATATGTATATATGGAAAGAAATTATATTTCTTTAGTTAGTTCAAAGCTCGTCTGTCGGTAAAACAGTAACCGTTCAGTGAAAACATATACTCATGAACGACATAGATGTCGCTGTAGGAATAACGGCCAACGCAGTTGATATTTGAGTCAACAGAACTCACGTTTTTAGTTAGTTAGTTAGTTAGTGCATATTGTGAGGTTATAATAAAATTGGATAAAAAAGAATTGACAATTTATGGTAAATAATAATTTTTAAATGTCGTTTCTTTAAATTTCAGGTATGATAGTATGATTTAAGTTAAACAATGTAGGTATTAAAACATGTATGTAAATTACCAAAATAAACTTCAAATTTCAGAAGCAGCACATGAGTTTGTTTAACATTTACAATTCCAATATATATTTATATATATATATCTTAAAAAAAGTAACCAAACCTCTGCCGTCTTTATAGTTAATTTTTAAATTGGGTATACAATATCCTTAAACATTAATAATTCTACGCAGAATCTTTGAGGACTGCTTGCAATATGTCAATGGCAATTTATTGTCTTGAAATTTGTTATATCATGTATTTCATAAGATTTATACATATAAATATGACATTTTCTATTATTATTCAAGTACTATTGCACCAAGTGACCGCTAGAACTCATTAGTTTACCCCCTGAGTGGTTTATTGTATTTTATATTGATGAATATAAAAGTATTTACAAAAATTGACATATGACGTTTCTGTTTCTGCTCATCACTGTACGTATTAGACCACGTATTCATTCTGTGCTCCAAACACTGGTAACGTTCAGAGCAGCAACCCTATTACATTTAGATATATTCAGGTTTTAAAATCATATTAAAATATCCAGAGCGCTTTTCATGCGTTTTGTTTATATTTATGAAGGTATACTCTGGTACATTTTTGTTGTATTTTTTTTATTGACGATCGAATCGCGAGAACTATGGTGTAGCCATTGTACGTGTAATGAATATTGCATTTATGGATTTAAGGATTGTATAGCAGATCATGTTTGTGTGAGTGTAGGTAAATTGTGTGGAATATTTTGAAATTATCAGGAAGCACGAGTGTGTTGTAGTAATATTGTCTTTGTAATAGAAATATTGAAACATTTTATCTTGAGATAGTTCCGTTTGGCACACTCAGTGATCCTCCACATGCACCGGCACAAAGTAGATCCCAAGAAACTAAATTAAGTTTAATTAGGCCTAGAAATTTCAATTTTTCCAAGGTTAATTATGACTAAATATAATTGTTTTTTCGTGGTGCTAAAAGAAAAGTTAATTTCAGATACTTTTGCTTTTTTATTTAGTTTCTTATTCTTCTTTAAGGTGAAACGATACTTGGCCATTTTTGACTCGCGAAATATAGATGGCGATACTATACAGCAGGTAAAATATTATCAAAAAAACCATGTTCTTTTATGTTTAAATCGTTTTATGTAACTAACTATAAGCGCGAATCAAAATCTAAAGCTGCAATTAGTTAGATGAATAACGTATCTACATTTTAAGCTTTCTTCCACTGACTTTGAATGAGTTGGAACTGCAAAAATAACTTTTGAAAATGAATATTGCTATATTTTCTAGTTAAATTTCAATTTTTATATGACTGGGATATTATCGAATACTCTACATATTTTTAAGTCTTAAGCGTAAGTTTGAGAACCATAGTAAACGTTTTAAAATTATGGCAAACCCTAACAGGCATATAAAAACTAGTTTCAATGTATAAATAAATTGTTATATGTAAAATCGATAATGTTTGCATACTTTTTATTACTAGTTGTTAAATAATTCATAAGAAATTCTTAATTTATAAATTTTAACATTTTTTAGTTCTTATAATTTTATCAAAGTCAACCCAATATGATTTCATCTATAACACAAATCAGACAGTAGTGTTGTTTCTTTTATTACAATTTCTATATTTGTCGAATTGTATGAATAAAATAAATTTTTATTTTTCAAAATTTATTCTTCAGAATAAATTGTTATTGAAATAAGTGTTTTCTGTTTGATATTTTTGTTATTTTGAATCCTGTCAATCAATCAGAGACATCTACAGAACAAAACCAAAACAATGAAACTGGTTTGCTTTTTTTTATTTAAATCTAACATATTTCTTACGTTTTTTTTAAATCTTATTATCAAGAATATATACTGACTGATACGTATCAAAATTCTAACATATATTAAACTTCTTTTTAATTGGATATTGGATCGATGTACGTAAATAAATATTTTTAGTAAATATTGAAACCTATTACCGAGGATTTAAACCTACAGAAGTTAATAGATGTATTTTACTTAATAATTAGTGCCTTATTTTGTAACTTTTTCTGACGTCATGCGTCTAGTGTGATATTCATAATTATGTATTGTGAATGTTTATAAATGTATATATTCTTTTTAAGTGCTAATATTGGTAGTTGCACTTAAATAAAAAAAAATGTATATATAAGTACATATATGTATAAAAGAGGGGTGGTGTATTCCCTTAATTGAATGCCCTTCCTTCTATTTGTGTGGGCAAATATCTTCATTGTTTTTTCAAAATAATTATGACGGATAGTTTTTATAATATAAATACCTAATTTTTACGAGTTTTCGTCGGAGCTCGGTGCTTGGTGCTAATTTCATATTTTTTAATTTATTTATTTTTTATGTTTACTGTGGAATGTTTATTAACTTCTTAAATAACGTCTTATGCTTTTATAGCAGTACGTGATTCATTTTCATTGTGAGAACTTTAATAATTACAAAATTAGTTTTGTCACAAAAAAAAAAAACACACACACACATACAGCTACACACAAAATAAGAATGAAGAATAAGAAATATAAATTAGTTTTATAAATCATAATTACACATAGAAGATGAAAACAATGGAATGGATTTAAATGGAAGTACTTGTAAATAGTGGACTCAGGTGCGTATGTGTGAAAAGACACATATTTGTACATCGTGTAAGTGTATTGTAAAGGAACGTTAAACTGATGCAACTGTTATCAAGTTTTATTTTTGTAAAAAGCATTTAGTTGTATTTCTTGTATTTATTATAAGTTCAGTACACTTATTGCAACAAATATCTATCATTTTGGAAAGACTTTACATTTATTGTAATGATGCAATCATTTTTCTAAAGGTAAACGTCCACGTGGCAAAACGTGGAGTGAAATAAATCGGGAAAGAAGCGTACCCAGTAAATTTATATCACTATTCCAATTCAATTACAGTTCGCATCAATTTTATCTTCATTTGTATTCCGTCAGGAGTGGTTTCGCCATTTGTAGCCGATAACATAGACATTACATATGAACGACTGTGAGAAACTGAACTGTAAATGAGCTCTTTCATTGCAAAAAAATCATACGCGTCTTCAATATGATGTCAAAGTGACTCCAAAATGTTTATTGGGTTATGCAGTGACATCTACGCTTTAGTAGTACGTTCCATCCAGTAATTACATCCCTTACAAAAGAAGGAGGAGGATATCCCCACAGTGTGCCAAGACAGGACAAGGAAGGGGGAGGGGGCTGAATCATAAGCTTCATGACGTTACATCTAATAATAAATTAAGAAAAGAAAATAAGACTAAACGAAATTGTTTTGTGTCGTATTTTTAGCATATAATGCTCTATATGGCCTAGATTCTGGTGTACGACTGATTTTCCTTGCTTTTTGATAAGATTGGCAGCACAGTCGTTAAGGTTGTTTACCAGTCTAATCTGATATTAATTCCCCTTACATTTTACATATATTTCTAACATGTCATGTTCTCCAGAAATTTTAATAAGCGCCGCTACTGTTTATTTAATTAGTAAAACAAATCAATAAATTTATCACCGAATATTTAAGAAACAATCACATAAAATAACGGAAATTCTAGACATTAATGTTAGTTTTATTGATTTTATTCGATTTATTTTGATGTTGCTTTTTTTAAAAGGAAGTTGAATTTTATGCTCAATCCAGGAAATTATGTCTAGAGTTTTTATAAATGATATGTTTCAAGTATGTCGACCTTAATCTTGAAAATGGAAACAATAAACTACAATAATATATGTATATCAGGGGCGGTCAGGTCGGTCCATATAGGTTGTGAAACTAGCGCTTAAAGTAATTTAAAATTTATCTTAATATATATAAATTACGTGTCACGTTGTATGTCCGCGATGGACTCCTAAACTACTTAACCGATTTTAATCAAATTTGTACACCGTGTGCAGTTTGATCCAACTTGAAAGATAGGATAGCTTACATCTCAATTTATGATTGCAATATTATCTTATTGCAAATTATTTGTCTATTAATTATCTGTATATGACATATGACATCTGGCGACGATGATGGCGACATCTGTTGACTAGATTGAGTAAATATTCTGTTGACTAGATTGAGTAAATATTCAATAGATGGCGCAATGTAATGTAATATGACAAAAACGTTAGTCACAGCAACGCGTGGCCGGGACAGCTAGTTTGAATATAAAATGATAGTTAATTTGGTATCAAATTCTGTTTGCTTATATTCGTTTTGTGATCCTCTCAACTTGTCTAATGCACAGTTTTCAACAACAGGTATCATTTTAAATTTCGTACAATTTTTTAACTTTTTATCCGTGACATTTGGTAGTACTTGTTCTACAGCAGAGTTTGTACTTTGGATTAAAATTAAAATTACACTATTTTTCACAAAAATATTTCGCTTTTCTGTTGATTTAAAAAGACAGCTCTTATTGAAAAACCTTTTATGCATGTGTCAAGTGTAGTTTTGACACTTAAAAGGTGCTTCCGAAAATTAAGGGTAATTTATTGGGAGTTAAAAATCCCGCGCTAATTATTTTGTAAGAATTTGCATCATTCACCATGTATTGCTGAAGTGGACTGCTTCAACCAGCAGCTCTAAACAAACAGGTACACTAATCTCAAGTTCGGCTTAGTAATTGATTACAGTGCTACCAAGTTACGGACAAAAAAGATTTTAATAATTTTTAAACTAGAAATTCCGGTTAATTTTTGAAAACATCTCGTTTGTTTAAAAATCAAAAATCACGTGCATAACGCACTGATTTAATAAATAAAATTTTGAAAAGAAGGCAAGTAGTAAGAAAAGGCATATGTGGAGGCCCGGTTTGCTTAGAGCTCCAAACAATAGATAAATTACAGTGGGCAGAATGAAATTTGTGACAATATTTACACTAGACACAATGAAATTTGGTTTGTTTTGGGTTCGGTGACGCCTCTGGATATAAATTTATATGAAGACTAAGATTAAAAAGCTTGCTTTCGAGTTATTAAAGCAGGTGGCCCTTATCAAACATTTATACTATTATTAAAAGACTGTGTTTTTCTTTTTGACCATGAATGCATTATTTAACAATTAGATTAGTTAGTTTAATGTTCATACAACAATAACATTTAAAGCATTTATAATTTATTTATGTAACAAGGTTGCCTAACACACACATACCCATATACGTATAAATTGGACCACCGTGAGAACCCCATTATTTAATCTACAAGCAAACAATAATAATCCCTAAATATTTTCAACAAATAATCCAAAATGAAGAAAATCTTTTCTTTTATTCTATTCTTCATTCTTATAAAACGATTACCAAATCCAAGAAATACTTGTACCTTTTTTTTGTGAATCAAATTTGTTTCGCTTGAAAGTTTTTCTTTTTTTAGAGATATAATTTAGGTATGCATACTTAAAAATACAAATATATTTTAATTTGTAAATAAAACTGTCAAGACCTAAATAGTTTTAGCTCCTAAAAGGAGGATATGTCATTATTAACATGTCTTTGACAGTAAGCATAAAATCAATTATACATAATTAGTATTCAGTTGGAAAAATATATAAATAATAAAGAATGAAGATATTTTTATTTCTAGGTTAGGAGAGTGTTCTAAATGTCATTGTCAGATGGCGCGGCGGGTCTATGTAACAGACGTACGTAATATACGTAAGCTGATTATATAGATTTATCTCTAGCCTAATTTAAAGAGGTTATACGTATTGTTACAGTGCCAGAACTAGCTCTATAAAGTGTACAATACGTTAAAATGCGAAGGACAATTAAAGGAAGATGTTTCCAAAATATAATTTTATCAGAAAAACAGGGTTGCTTTGTCTCAAGTAACTTACGTATATAATAGAGGTATTACCGTCTAGAAGCTTGTTTTTTAAGTGATTTTTATTAATTAATTATGCGAAAACTATCAAACCTACAATGCCGGGGTTTTTGACACATAATAATACAATTTTTTAACAACACAAATTTTTATGAAATACTTTATTAAAATCTATACAGATCGTGGCGTGAAAGGCTTTTCCAATCGGGCGCACAGGTTGTTGCGGTTCTAGTCGTTTGAAACCGTAAGGATTTTTAACTAAACCTTAGGCACACGTTACTGTATTTAGCGGGTTCTGTCTAAACAAGTCATGAAATCGAACCTAAAGTCACTTAATTTTTTAGGTTGCTAGTACCTATTATCTGAGTTATGATGCTGATTATTTTATGATGTTGAATTCTCGTATATGTGGGCTAGAATAACAAATGTAATGCCTCCAAAAAGAGGGATACAAGATAAGCTGCAACCCCGGGTCTCACTTATTTAGGAACCACTTTTTTGGTAAACTGTAATCACTGGATACTACTAATTTTGACTTAGGACCATAAAAGGGCTTATACCGTTGCAATATATTAGAAGTTTTCATATAAGTAACATATAACAAATTAAAAGAAACACTACTAAAACTTACTACCTTGACGATATCGGCCACTGTGCTGTCGATCGCTTTATTATTTAAATAAGTTTTATTACAAAAGTTTCTGAAAACTTTCTATTACAATTTCTATCAAAATCTGTAATTAATCCATCACCTAAATGTTAATAGAGCGAGTACTGCCATCTATGATGCAGAAATATTTCTTTCTATTTTTACATATCGGTAGATGCCTATACTGTCGGGATGGATTTAGTAGAGTGAGTGCTGCTATCTATGACGTAAAATAAAAAAATCGTGTAGTAAAATTACCAATCTTGTTGTCAGAGAGAGATAAATATATTCCAGTTAGTATATAATTACTCTAATTAGAAAATTTGTTAGCAAATTGTCACTTTATTAATCACTTTATACTCGTAGTTAATGAAATAATGTATAATATCCTGTTACAACAGCTCTAGCAGCAAGAAGATATTATTATCGAATAAATCTAGTCAGACTAGTTTTAACTCTCATGTTTTCTATATTTTATGACATTTATAATCAAACAAGTTAATTACGAATCCTATTAGACAGTAATTACTAACAAATTAAGTTGTTTTGTATAATACCACCTGCGAAAAAAAACCTTTTATCTAACTTTGATGATATTGATAGGAAAAAGCAGTGATACCAACATGAACAAATTACTTTTTGATATGTAAATTTAATAATATGTTTATGTTGTGAATGGTTTAATTGAGGTTATGTTTTTTTAGAATCTCAAGGTGGAAGCTGTGGAATTACATCAAGGCAGGAAGGTAGGATGAGATGAAGTCCACACCATATAATATATATATATATATATATATATATATATTGAATTTCTAAATTGTGAGATATGTTCGCATTTAATAGCATAATACACATGCAAAATTTCACTTTTCTATCTTTTACGAATACAAAGTTATACAGCAAAAAAGGGCCCACTTTTTTTTTCCAGTTTATCTAAAATTACGGGTTTCCACCCAGTAAACATTTAGTGACGTTTCTATCACTATTTCACTTCAATTATAGTTCGCATCAACTTTATCTTCATTTGTATTCCGACAGGTGGAGTGGTTCCGTCATTTGTAGCCGATAAAACAGACATTTCATATGAACGATTGTGAGAAACTGAACTATAAATGAACTCTTTTATGACAAAAAAATCATACGCATCTTCAATATGATGTCAAAGTGACTCCAAAATGTTCCAAAATGTTTACTGGGCAGGAAATTCGGGAAAATAACTGGGGACGCCAAAAGTCTTTTTGTCAAAAGTCAAAAAAAAATTTTCTCTACGAAATTGGAAATTTTCAAAAACTTACTTGGAGTTGTTTTGACTACCATACAAAATTCGAATCAAACATTTAAACTTATAAGAATATAAATATACACCTGGAACACTATAATATAGGATATTTTGTCAGGTATGGACGAAACAATACCGGGGAACTTAGAAAAACAGGTAGGTAAAAAGAAGAAAATGATTGCAAAGTTTAAACTAAGAAATGAAGATGGAGAAAGTAGATATTGGAAATTATGTAGGATGTGTGGAAAGGAAGTGGAAAAATTAGAACACGTTAGGAGTAGGGGTAGAGAGAAGTTGAAAAGTGAAGTAGACCTGATAGACATCTTATGGATGAAGAAGGAGGGAATAAGATGTGGGTAGAAGAAAGCAGTAAGCGAAAGGAAAATAAAGGACACGATGCTGAAGCTTGAATGTAATTTTAAGAATGTAAAACGTTTTCTGTAAGAAACACATATGTTAAATTAATAAATACAACGCAATTCATTTTTCAATTTTGAGTGAAATTGAGAGAATTCTATAATTTAAGAAATCTAAGTTACGTGAATCTGCTTCTATATAAAGACAGCATCTAAAAATGCTCACCTTTTTTCAATAGCATCGTGTTGTACAAAGAAGGCCTTCCACTTCCTCCTCCCGCACCCTTCATATTCCTGCTCCTCCCTACAGCATTACCCCTAGCGCTGTTACTCGTATTTTCATTTCTTGACCTTGGTGAAGGTGGCGTTGTCATACTGGTCGTGCAATTCCACCTGTGACCTCTGAACTGATACTGGCACTCCTGGAGCGACACGTCTATCCCGGCGATGACCCCTACCTCCATAATGTCCACGTGTTGCTGACACACGGCATACTGATCACGTGTCATTCCAGCGATCGAGCGGCAAATTGTTCGGTAATTATTTTTACTTCGATTGATTAATGGAGGGGATGATTGACCTTGTGATCCGGCTGTGACACTGAAAAAAATTATTAAAAGGTGAATTGAGTTGATTGATCACAAATATTCGTAACAGTTATTTGTAAATAAAAATTTTGATAAAAATTAGGGTACTAATAAAACCGACTAATGTTAAACGACTTCTATTTTAAAAGTGAGTAAGGCAGATTTTTCAATTCTCGGTTAATTTTGGTTTGTCGTGGTTGATATTTGTTTGCCAGCCCTTATGTATGTTTGTGACGAACATAACCCTCTATCCAACAAAATTTTAATTATTGTATTATTTCACATAGCTTAAAGGAATACTATAATAAGATTTATTCAACATGAAAAAAGTTATATTTTCAATAATTTTTAATAGGTAATATAATGTAAGATTTCGTTATGAATTTATATTTTTTGACTAGAGTTTACCCCCGTCGCAAGCGACGACTGTTCTTTGTGTGTGAATTAAATTTCATTTCAAATTTTATTTACATTTTCAAATAGAAATATTTAAATCGTTCTATATTTATTTTACGTATAAGAACAAATAATTTTTCATATAAACTGACTAAATAAATTTTTTTTTTCAACAAAATATAAAATATTTTCAATTTATTCGAATTTTGACCAACTTTTTTTCAAAATTTATGATTTTTGCTTTCGATTCATACATTAGGTACAAAAGTTAGCCCATGTAAAAAATTTCAACTTTATAGCACAATTTTTACTCTTGTCAAAAACCGCTCTCATACCCCTAAATAAAATTTTTGAATTTTTTTTTCTTAATAACATATTTCATTATTATGTAATCTAAAATTTGAGCTTTCTTTAAAGTTTCCTGTAGGGAAACCTAATTTTCTCAACGCCCCCTTTTCCAATTTTTTAACTTCTAATTTTCAGAAAAATATTTTAATTTATTCTTGTAACCACTTCCTTATTAAAAAATTCTTTTTATTCGACTACATATTGCTTCTCGACATCATTTAAAATTACACCATTTGCACCCAAATTTCCGAAAATATAACTGTAAGTATTCCATTTTGACCACTGGGCCGCCAGGGTATTGATTGCACACGGGCGCTACATGGACTAGAGTCGCCTCTGCATACGTACTAAAGTAAATGGAGGTTAAGCTTGATTTTAGGGGATTGATGGAAAATAAATTACTTAACACATCTGAAGTAACGGAGAACGCATTACCGTTTCATCAAAGAACCACAGGTCAACTTTTTCAGATAATAATAATGATAATCAATTTCAGTATTTGTTTCCTTTAATGGTTTGAATTCATACTCTCGTTTTTACTATATATTAGCGGTGTATCAAATCATCGTATATGTGGACTATAACGCTGCCTATAAATTGAACTTGAGCGTATCGTTGTAGTCAATGACTCAAAAGCTTGACACGCACTGTGAGCATTGTATTCTCTATTTAACTAAAATTTAAATTGTTTTTAGTTTAATAAATAAATTTAAATATGTTCGACAATTCAAGTAGGCTCCGATATAAATAAAAAGGCGTTTATATTATTAACAAGGACATAATTAATCTAGTAGTAATTGAATTTAATTAGTAGAAAACAAAAGCAAATTATTTAGAATAACATTAGAGCTCGAACTGTTCAGTCCTTTTGGACAACACAAATTTTTTAATCGGTTTAAAATATTAGTTTTGTATTTATTCAGTTAAAAATAAATATATTAAAATTATTTAATCAAATTATATTTAAATAAGATGCAGTGTTTATTTTTTAATTTTATTTTTATTATTGTTTTGTGTATAGCATTGAGTGATAGTGTTTCGTATGAGGAATCTAAGCCACAAAGTAACACATGTGGCAAGACCTTAGACGAGTTGTGTTGTGTCTTAGATGTAGAGAAGAAACCTGAGAAATCCTGTTGGCTTCGTTGTGCCAGCGCTCTTTCACCTGAAGGCGTCGAAATCCCCGATAGCGATTTGGTTCTCGTACCCGGCTGGGAGGACCTCCCCAAAAAAATTGTTAATGATGCACGCCGTAAAAAGCAAAAATCGTTCTCCAAAAAACAAAGACATCATCAGCACCACGGATTAAGGCACTTACATTCAAACTCTTCAAAACATTCCTCTAGAAACACTACTAATACGACTTCAATAAATAACTAATTAAGAATCCGACGTAAGTTTAATGCTTAAACATAATTCTAAATTTATAAAATAAATTATTTGTATAATTACTAAAATCAAAACATAAATTCTAAAATGAATATAGTGTATGAAATGTAAAATATTTAAGACAATATAATGGTTTAATTGTTTATTTGCATTTATTTATTTCTTGAGGTTTTTGTTAGCGCTGGAGGAGCATCCCAAGCAGCAGTGAGAGCAGTCTTCAATTTGGACTTAGAATAATTACGATTTAAGATTTTCTCTTTGTGAACACTTTTCAGGAATAGATACATGTCTTAGCTGGTGAATTAGTTGACAAGATTTTCTTCATTTAGTGTTTGATATCATCAGTTAAACTGTAACAGTTTAGCGGTATAAAGATGATTTTCTACATATTTTTTTTAGACTCCTTCAAATCAGATTCAACCACCTGACAAAGAAGTAAGATGACTATTTGTACTTAGTAGGATTTATAAAGTATAGTTTCCTTAAGCAGCTTAAAGTAAAATTAAAAATACATTAAATACTAAGTTATACTGATATGTGAAAAATCAAGAATTATTAGCGCATTCAAAATAATAGCATAACTTAATTTCATGTTTAAAATTTACATTTCTTAGTTAGGAAATTGAAAATAATTGTGATATTAAGATGAGAAATTATACTTTATATTGTGTATACTTTTCTCTTTGTGTTGGAAGCTTAATTCATTTCCATCTCGCTATTCCTATAGCAAAGTAACTGCAAGAATTAAGAGCAGCGAGAATTCAAAGCGACAAATTTTACAACTATCGAGTATGTCAGAGGCAATACAATAAAAAACAAAATAAAATTTCATACGAGAAACGGCATTAAATACAATTTTTAAATTAATACTAAAAATGTCTACAACTTATAAACAAAGAAGAGCATCTGCAACTTCTTTAATCAAAACTGGAGAAGGTAAGAAATTTAAATATTTTAGATTACAAATTTATATTGTCATAATATTGAAATTATATAAAAAGTATCTAAGTTTAAAACCTAATGGGCTTGCGAACTCTTTTTTTAGGAATCGTTCTTTAAATTTCCAATTGAATATCCAAAAAGTTGGCGGAGTTATAGCTATACCAAATTTGAATGTCAGTTTTGCCTTATGTTTTAAATATGCTGTGATCTGATTTACGTAAAATTTCGCGTAACGTTAGGTAAAAAATATTACGTTAAATAATAAAAAGTGTTACATTATATGTTTAGCGGGTAATAAATATGTAAACAGTCAGATTTCTTCAACTCAGACCAGAACAGAAATATCAAGCTCGGGCGGCTAGTGGGTTTGCCTAGTGCAGTAGCAGAAGGCCGACTGTAAATTTATTTTTTCCCAACAAATATTAGCAGAGATTTAATGTTGAGTAAGTAATGATGTTTGTACATTTTCAAAATAACTCAAATGTCGGCTAAACTCATTTAATTGCACTTGCAAACAAAGTGCATTAAGCAGTTTTTAATACGGGACATTCTTCTCCGGTCTTTATCTTTTTACTGCTTCAGTCCACGCTATTTTACAAAAGTATTAAGGGTGTTCAACACTTTAAATAAAATTAGTATAAAAGGAAATAATATATCGATGTAAATTACGTGAATAATGTCATCATTTTTTAGACTGAATTGATACTAATCGTGTGCCGACAAAATATAACTAAAAATTAAGCAGCAAAACAGAAATTTATATTTTAAATATCTATATCAGGGAAATGTAAGTTTTATATCAACTTAAGGTTTAAAAATTCATATTTATAAACTTCATATTTTCCCTTAATCATTTCATCCTTGACGACTCACTTATGGAATAACAGAAGTTTATCTTAAAAAAAACGGGTTTTTCAAATCTAGTTATGTTAAAGACACACAGATAACTAAATGTAACCACGGTATTTGATTTGGTTAACCTACAGTTATGTTAAACTAGAACAAAAGTCAAAACTGAGACATCTGAGGTAAGGTTAAGGTCATTTTTCTTTATTTATTTATTTTATTGTACAACATATTAAGTTTATTGAAATCTGAAATTTGAAGTCGATTGGAATAAAACTGTCGGAGATACAGAGTTTTAAGCCTTCACCTCTCTGGTCTGCTTTCGTGTTACTTTGAAACTTTTAAATGCATTTTCTCTCACATAGCTTTTTCAGAGTCGGTGCCCTCTCTAGCTCAAAATCTACTGGACCGATTCTTTTGAAATTTTGCACACTCTTTCTTTACATAAATGCCGAGGTAACGCTGTCGAATTTTTTTAAATTTTTTATTTCTAACGTATTTTAAAATAACAAAGTTTCTGACTTTTTCCCTGAATAATCGATATTTTGTGCTGTAAAAAATTTAAAAATCAATAAAAAAAGAAAAACTCGACAGTGTTACCTGCAGAAACTTATTAACTAATGAAATCATTTTGGTTTTTCTATTTCAGAAAATCCAGTGATGAGTTATGAGTGACGTCTGCGGAGATTCGCTGTCAATGCCTCATTTCTTGATATTTAATTATGAAAATTTCACAAAGTATTCTTCAAATGTCGTTTTATCATGTAGTAATTATAGAAATAATTATATATTAACTGTGTCGGCAAAAAACATTATCGAAAATATGCTTTTTTTTTATTGTTTTGACCTTACCCCCCCCCCCCCCCCCTTTACTGAAAATGAAGAAACGCTTCTTATTCTTCCTGGTATATAAGAAGTAGGTGATGCATCTCCTTAACGGGCTTCACCAACAGCACTTAAGAGTATACGTGTGCAGAGCTCAGTTCTTTATCAGCTCGGAACAACGTGTGACATTCAACGTTATCGGAGATGTGGATGCGCATGTGAATGACAATGTTTTGAATAGTTTCCCACGTGGGTTTTTATGTAGAGTGCAGACGTATAGTGTAGACTAACAGCGTGTAGACTACAGCGTGTAGAGAGGTTCACTGTTCAGTGTAGACTATAGTCTGTAGTCTGTAGAGTCGATCACAGAGATTCAAACAAAATAAATTATTTGAAATTCTTTTATAAAAAAGAATGTTGTTTGGAATGGAAGTTATTTTATTTAAAAAAATATTAAGATTTTGTGTTTTAATATAATTTTACCGTAGTATGTCAAGTGTTATATACATATATATGTATAGTATAGTATATAGGGCTTCAGTCAGCGATAAAGCTTGGAACTATATACAAATATAGAATATATAATAATATGTGAGGAGCAAGAGAAATTGGAAAGAATCCAGGAGAGATACATTAAATGGATACTAGTTCTGGATACGTGCACGCCGGGATACATGATAATGGAAGAGTTAAAAAGGGATAAGATAAGAATAGAAGCAGGAAAGAGAGCAGTAAAGTAGTAGTGACAGAGGTGGCAGAGAGAAAAAGAGAAGAAGGCACAAGTGTAGACGAGGAGCTAAAGAGATACAGCAATAGGATGGAAAAAATTGAGAAGAGCAATTACAACACAAGATATAAAAGGGTTTGGAAGAGAGAGATACCACAGTACTTAAGAGAAAGAGGCACAAAAACATGAGAAGGATTGCCAGATTTAGATTGAGACACGTGGAGGAAACATATACTGGGCAAATAGCGAGAAAGGATATGCAGAGAGTGCGAAACGGAGATAGAAACATTGGAGCACATTAAGTTTTCATGTGAGAAATAGGTAATAAGCGAAATGAATATTGGGCAGTTAGTAAAGGGAGGTAGTGAAAAGAACAGTGGAGGCGGAGATAGAGAAAAGGTGCGAGGAAAGAGAAGGAATGTCAGAGTAGAAACAGGAGGGAGAGTAGCAGGAAGAGCGAAACAGTAGCAGTAGCAGTTTTGTTTTTATTTTTATAAGGATAAATTTATATATATCTTTTTTCGTTTGAAAGGTGTGAGAATGCATAGTTTTAATAAGGATAGCATGAAAATCTTTGTTTCATATTAAGGTACATATAGAATCATGACGCTATGCATAAAATGCAATTTCATTATCTGTTCTTATTATAGCTTCTATTAATATAGAATCAACCGATAATTATCTGTTAAAAGAAGCTATATTAGAAGAAGATGTACTCAATTAAAAGAAACGAAAATAGAAAATCAATATTCTTTTGTTTCAATTTCTCTAAAAAAATATCTTTTAGTATATGGGCGCCGTTCAATTATGATTTTCAATTATTATTCAACTATTTCCACCTTGCAACATAGAGACGAAAATTTAGATAAAAATGCTATAATAATTAGGACATGTAGAAAGAATGGAGGAGAAGAAAACCGCTTTAAGAAAGTTATAGAAGGGAATTCAAGAATTGCAAGAGTGCGAAAAAGAAGACCTAAGGCGAGGAGGAAAGAACAAGTGGAGAAAGACCTAAATGGGTGCCAGGAATAGGAAGAGGGAGATGGCTAGTAGGAAGGAATGGGAAAAAATCTTAAAGGATGCCAGCTGCTCTACTTGCACTATAACGCCAAGATGATGATGATAATGATGTCAACTTTGGGCGTCTACAGAAAATTTAACAGAATATGAAAGAAGATTGAGTGTACGTTTGTTATAGATTTCATTTCATCCAGTGTATATTTATCACAGATTTCTAACCATCTTACAGATTCTATTCTATGTAAGTTTAAAGTTTCGGGAGGTCGAAAAAATCGTTGCTTTTCATTGTCTGTGAAATGTTGTGTTACCTTCAGAAGCGGATTTAACTACAGATGCAAGATGCCCAAGGAGGTCTACCCCGAAAAGTAACTATATAATTCATTTCACAAAATTTCTTCTCTCCCTCGGTACTGATTACTTTAATACAAAACCCGTATACGTGAATAAAGATAACATTTCAAACAACTCTGGTACAGATTCTTGGACAACGTTAAATGTAAATTGTTAATAACCCAAAGCTTATAACAAATTGTCTTTCCATCAAACCTTTCCATCCATGGAGAAATCCACACAAAAACTAACCTCACTTTTACATCTCAAATCAGGTTCTCATTTAGATTAATATAATTAATGACAAATAATTACAGAAAGTGTTTTATATCAGTTGAGGTGTTTTAAAATATCCTAAATCAATTTAAATAACCTCGAAAACATTTGTTTGATTTTTTTAAAAATATTTAAATAAAATTAAATTCAAACAGTGATAAATAACGGTCATTTGTATTTCTATAACGAGTTGTTGCATTGGATGATACTGTCTCAGCCAGTCCTATTGGTCCTATCCGTGGTCAAAGTCAACGCAACGGTCTGAAGTTGTGTAGGCATTATGTCATTCAAATTAGTGAGGTTATGTTACTTGTTACTTTGAGTGTTTTAGTGCTAATTTATTTACTTAATTTATGTAGCATTAGTTTTAAATGTCTATGCATTTCAATTTGATCATTAAAAAGGTTTTTGATTATTAATTAAGGTGATAAAATTCAGATAATTAAATAATGTTTTGTAATGACAGTGGAATGAAGTATGTAACATAAAAATTTAAAGAAAAATTTTATTGTTTTTTTTTTTGTGTTGGTAACTTGGTTTGATTGTAAATAGGATTGTAATGGAGGTTAGCGGAATATTCTATCCATCGAGAACTAGCACATGCTTTTCTGATATTCCACAGGTTCATTGCAGTTACACATACAGTTGGGCAAGCCGAAAAACCGGCATTGAACTACACGTTTTTTTGCAGTATAAATATTACCGAATAAATAGTGGCGCATACATTTTATATAGAACCATTCACATGACGTTTGTACCGCAAAAAACGTACGCAGTTAAATACGTTTATCGAATACTCACCGAACTTGTCAAGCAAAACGAATGAACTTTAACGAATAAGTTATAAGTATGCGGTATCTTCCACACGGCGTGACTTTTATCGAATAGCTACCGAACAAGTGTTTAGTGCTGAAGTATCAATTGCACGTGTTTCAAGTTTATTATCAGAAAATGTTCGACGAATCTTTTATAGATAATGATTTATTGATTCCATTGGTGGAACAAAAGCCCGTTTTGTATACTTCATTTTAGTATATTAATTTTGCTATATGAGAACTACGGCTATACGTTTTTACTAATAAAAATTTACCGTGTGAACATCCCGCTGATTATACGTTTAAAATCGAATACTGTAAGAAACGTGCAGTAGATGTCGTACGAACCCGCGAGTGACTCGCGCCGTGTGAACACGGGGTTACCAGTGGCCAGTTAGTATAGTTACCTTACTGTCTTCTTGACCCGCTCATTTGTTTATTTAATTCATTAACGTGATTTATCTCGCCAACCCGTTCATTTATTTTCATCTCACGAGCTATTTAAGTTGTTTAAGCTGTTCGGTTGTTAGTAACACTAATTTTCATGATTCTTATCTTAATTGTTAATCTATTTTTAATGATTTCAAAATATTTGAAGTGTTAAAAAGAACAACTAATTTATTTTAAATAAAAACTTAAACAATAATCTTAATGTGAGATATAAAAGTTTCAGGTATAAAATTCTGTTTCTTTTTTAATAGATTTTTTTTTTTTTTTATTCTTTTTTCTTTGTCTTCTTGGTTTTATTTTTTTAACTCATTTAAATTAGTAAATGTAACTCTTATCACTTCTTGAAAAATATCACACTAACTTTAAACTGTACAAATTAATAAAAAATAGAGATAGCGCTTTCGAAATACTAGTATGTAAAAAACATTTAATTCTTGTTTTCTAATTATAATAATAGCTGGTAATTAATTTTAGTTGATGAAATGACGATACAATTATGTCACTTCCGGGAGGCTGTTCCAGCACTAATTCTGATGTTGGGTCCTATCATCCACAACCTCCTACTAAGTTGGAAGTTTTTGTAGTATCGTGGCTTTATATATATGTTCTATACCGCTGCCTGATAAGTTTATGATTATGTATTTACATATAATCGATAAAATTTAATCCTGGAAAATACAATTATGGTCCGGGGTTCGAATCCGAAGAGACAGCAGTCAGCGTCAAGCATCAATACCTTCGCCCACCGTGTTGTCTTCTGAATCTTTTGTTTGCCAATTTTCAAAAGCTCCAGGAAGAAGCACAAAAAACTACATTGCCCCTTGTAGACAATTTCTAGCTTATTACAAGGTAATTGCACTTGTACTAATTGTACTAATATTGTACTTTTCATATAGAAATGGTCTTGTAGTGAAAGGTTCACACTTACACACTTGCCACAAGCTAATTTCAAGGTTCATTTTCTATCTGGGGTTAAATCGGCAAATAAAATCTATTCTATGGTACGGGTACCTAACAAGAAGGTTATATAGATCAGATATGGAAGGCCAAAATACAAGAAAAAGGATTATTTTTCCAGAAGAAAACGATTCTCAGTCGTGTATGTCCAAGTTTCTGCAGACGCACGTTGATGCTGTTGATTGGTAAATATTTTCTTGGACATTTTTTTATTCATTTCAAATAATGTGACAGACATTTTTGACAGATTTCGAAAACGTAACTCACCGAATGTCTTTGTTTTTATTTCTTGTTTCCTCCTACTTAGGTAGTTACATGGAGAATCTTTTTAGTTTATTTGTTGGTTTTTATCTTTTACTTTTTGCAGTTTTACCATCTTGTAGACAGACGCTTTGTGAGGCAAGTTTGAACAAGAATTTAACAGTTTTGCTTATTGGACTCTTATTGGTATTGTATGGGAATAACTTTTATAATAATATTCCCATGAGATTCATGCCAATGAATTCTGTGATACTAGGCATACGTATTTATTAGCACATTGTGGAATTTGTGCAATTTGCAGATTGGTATAATTCTGACGGAATGTTTTAACGGGGGGACCAATATTGATAAGGGAATTGTGTGTCTGTAGAGAGTGTAATTTTATAATTTGTTTTGCCTGAAGATGACTTCACATGGGGGATCGAATATGGTTAAGTTTTCTATGATAAAAGGGTTGTAACTAGTAACGAATTTGCATGGCGATTCTAAATTCTTACAGATATTAGAAATATACATATTAAATGTGTATTTCCTAATTCAAAAGATTTCCTAATTATTTTTTCATTCATTTTAAAAACATGACGAATGGTTTATTCCAAAACATTGGCTTAAAAACTAATGATATATTTTTACAATGCAACGTATGTTATAGAGGAGAGTCCTTAAAGTGTGACAAAACGTGGCAAGTGATGGGATAGGAATCATAAGCTTCGTGACGTCACTTCTAATCCAAAAATCGATTACCAAAAAAAAAAATCAAGAACAAAAAAGCAAAATAAGACTAACAGGTTTTTTCTTTCTGCAATCTTACACATAAATAATAAAACGCAACAAAATACAAATTAGGTAACAAATATTACTTTAAATAATACATGAGCTTACGTTTTGTGTTCGGAGGATAACTTCTATTAAGGAATGTGGTTTTCGTTTATGCCTATTACAATTTAAAGCTGATTTTAGATATACATGTATTGTAGATAATCTTATCACTTTATTATATATGATTAGTTAACAAAGCCTACTTTATACGGTTAGAACTTTTGCCTACGGCCTTACCAAGTCTTTATCCATCACTGCAAATGCAATACATATAATTTACAATAATTTTATCGCAAGTGCTTTAACTGCAGTGGCGATCTAAGTAGGTCTGATAATAATAATGAAATATATAATTTATCAATTAAGTAATTAACTATATATAATTCGAGTATTCATTCCTACACAGATTCAGATTCTGATTTCCTTGCAGTACAACTTTTCAACCATTAAAAAGAGAAAGTTAAACACGACCAAGCGAAGCCTTCAGTCTTTCGTTCTTCGGTCGTAGAAGTCCAACATTATTCTAGAATTCTCAACATAAATTTTATTTAAAAAATCGATAATAAATATGTCAAAACGTTAAATATTTGTTGGAAACAATTTGAAAAACATGAATAAAGTATTTAATATATTGATAATTTCCTTAATTTATTAATTAATTTGTAAAATTAATTACCTTTTTGATAAAATTAATTTGTTTTGACAACATTAAAAAATGTTTTATTACAAACTAAATAACAGCTCTCACAGTTTTAATAGACGTAAATATAAATAAAAGTAAATAAATTTAATAGATTAATAACAACACGTTCAAACTTTATTGAATTGAATAAAAAATCGACATTATTTTGCTTCTAATTTGTGTAGTGACAAATGGAACGATTAGAGTTCTGTGCTCCAAATATTATCGCTTGTTTTATCGTAGTTTCATTTAATGGATAATTGTGTAAATATAATGATACTAGAGTTCAACCCGTCACTAAACGACGACTGTTTTGTCCAGATGATTTCAATTTTTATTGAATCATAATTTCATTTCAAATCTTAACTCCATTTTTAATTGTTAATTTCATGCAAATTGATATTTTTGTATAATAGTTCTTTATGTAGTTTTTTATGCTTATTTCAAATCTGCAATTTATTTTTAAAGAGGTGTCTTGGTTTTCGAGATATCAGTATGTTGAAGCGTAAATAATTGTCATATTCTCAAATGGTTTCCAGTTTCAAAATCAGCGTAAAAAACTACGCCAAAAAATATATTTAACAAATAAATTTTGTCGTAGGTTTTACATTAAAAAATGGCGCCGCAAGAGAGGAGTGAAGAAAGAACATCGGGGAATAAAGAAGAAAGATAAGAAAAAGATAAATTTTAAATTGTAAATTAGGTTAAATTTAGATTAAATACGATAATTAAGCTGTTAGAAAATACAATACAAAATTACATTTATTGTGAGATAGAACCTAGGTAGTATAAAATGGTAGTAATATAATCAATGAAAAAGCAAAAGAGAAGTGAATTACAATGAACACTTACCTTAAACACATTATTGCAAGAATATTCAACAATAACATATAAAATTTCCATTGATTTTCATTCATTATTTATATTTTTCTTTCACCGATTGTCTGAATACATAAGAAGAATTTAATATTTTCTTTTTTCATTTCACAAAACTTCACATTCAAAACTTTTTTTATTAATTTATTTATTTTAATTTCACTATTTTATTTGTTTTTCTTTAGATCTCGCTTTATTACTTTAGTATACATTTTAAAACACGCATATTTCATGAAATATTTGATTTAAAAGTTGTGTTATAAATTTTAAAAAACAATTTATATTGAAATTGTTACAGAAAACTTTTATCACATAAAAGTAAAAGTTTTGATATTGGTGTGTCGAAACTGCGAGCCTGAAACAAAATTAATTCAAAGTTAAAATCTAATATTAAGTTTGTAAGCTTTTAATATGTAGAAATATTACATTTATGTATATATGAGCTATTCAATATGAAAATAATGTAAGTCAATTTTGTGTTATTACGAGATATGGACGAGTTAAAGTTACAGTGGTGTAAGTCACATTTTTCTTTTGTTTTTTCCGAAATTAACATAATAAACGGATTGATTTATTTAGATTTGTCAAATTGTTTTTATGTCACAATATTGTAACCTGTTTACATGCAAAGGTTTGCGATTCAATACACAGACAACTTTTATATGTTTTGTGGTACCAGAGAACGTAAAGGTTATCCAATATAATTTAAGTCATGGTAAAACAAAATGACTTAAAAGAACTTATGTTTCTTGATAAATTAATTCAATTACAAAATTAGAAGACGTGTATTTATTGTAAGAGTAAAAAAAAGTTTTTTGTTGAAAATTGTAAAGGTTATAGCCCTGATAATTTAATAAAAGTTGACATTTTTGTTTTGTTTAATTTTTAATGGTTCTAGAGGTAGTTTTTTATGCTGATTCCAGATCTGCAATTTATTTCTTAATAGGTATCTTAGTTTACGAGATATCGGTATGTTTAGTCGTAAAAAATGCAGATATTTAAAAATGATTTCCAGTTTTAAAATCAGCGTAAGAAACTACGCTAGAAAATATATTTAATATATAAATGCTTTTTCAAAATTTTGAAAATATATCATCCTTTAAAGTCAGTTAAAATGATGTCTTTTATAAATAATTTAAATTCAATCGTTTAATTTTAATTCACTCTGTAATCTTTCAATAATAAATCAATTAAAGTGTAATATTATATAATGTTCAATAACAAGTGTTATTTACTTAAGAAATCGTAGTTTTCAGGCAAAGATAATTTTTACACATAAACTTAAAAATGAAAACTATTTTATATTAAATAAACCTTAAATAAATATGGCTGGTAATTAATATAAACAATAACTATAACAATTATACAATACCGAAAATGTTTTTGAGCTAATTATAACTTTGGTGGCTCTTTCACGAAAACGACACGGTTAAATAACAGGAATATGTGTAAAACTGTTATCTATAAGTTGTATTTAGGATAACACTGATGATCCTGAACTTCCCAAAACACTATTCTATCTGTCACTGTTAATTAAACAAAAACTTTCTTTAAACCAACATGAATTTCCGCAAAGATGTTGTCAGTGCAGTTCGGCGGTCTTTTTAAACGCGGAAAACACTTGTCAACTTAAAGCGTCCGCTCTGATTGTCTGTCAATAATAAACTGAGGTAGTCGTTGTCGTAGTACCGAGTTCGAGTTTCTAGTTGTTGTTGATAATGATGATGTTGATTACAGATATTATGTCATCTCGTTTGTGTACATCCCCCATCCCTATTCTCATCAAACGGTGGCTTCCCTTGGATCACGATATCGAGGGGTAGAGGGTGAGCTTTCCCTATGAACCCTGTTAGCTGGTAAGCTGATGTACCACCCCTAATCTCTGTATATATTTCAATGTGTTACGGGTGGTGATGGTGGTGGGTTTCAACAGACAACGAACGGTGAAACGGGGATGATTTCCAAGAGAGGGGAGTGTATGGGATATCACTGGAAATTTTAGAAAGGGTAGTATCAAACAAATAGGATGGATGGTCCATGAAACCCCCGTGGCGGTGGAGGTGGTGTTGGAAACTATGATCGGTGCAGCGAGTTAAACCCTCTCTCTTGATAATTGATAATATTTTGAATGACTTCAAAGAACTAGAATTTTTTTGCTAATAGATGTACTAAATATAATAAATTTACTTCTATTTTAATTAACAAAATGTCGAATGTTCAAGAATGTTGCACCATTTTTGAACAGTCAATATCTCAAAAGCTCAAATATCGAATTATTTTTATTCAATTCGCAATATGACAGAAGTTATTAACGATTGAAATGGTCATTTTTGTCCCTTTAATAGTCAAAGGGGTAATACTTTACTTTAATACTGACTTCAGTCAATGACGTCAATTCTTTTTTTACCTTTTTACTCACTACTATTTATCTACTAGCTTTGTCATTGCTATTAAACAAGGAAAGTGTAAAAGAGATGCAGAATTAAACGTCACAGCACAAGCAGATGTTGTGACAACCCAAAAAGTATTTATATATTTAAGTATTATTAAGTATTTATTTATTTATTTATAATGTATAATAAATAAGATTACTAATTACTAATATTAAGCGTTATTCAAACATTAAATAGATATATCTCCTAAAAAAAATTAATGAATTGAAAAAGAATTTAAAATTAAAAAATCAGTTCTCAACCCAATTACCAAAACATTTATAAAGAGAGAAATAGTAGGTTGTAGTGTCATTTGCATGCAATACATGACATGACATATTAATGTCACGATGACAGCAGGTTCACCACACACTTGTCAGTAGTTAGGGTGGTTTATAATTCGCCGACAAAGACTACACAAGAGATGATCACATACGACACAACACGACAACGACAAACGACAAACGACAGCGATGCGATGTATGGACAAATATTCATATGTACGAGTATGGTATGTAGATGTTTGAACCAGTATTGTCTATATGCAGTATGCTCTGGTTGACAAACTTTGTGACTAGTGGTGTCAATCAGGATGAAATTTTTTGTAACTGTAACTTTGGTAACTATTCCGACCTTTTCGGATTCACAAGGTCATTAGTTTACTGTTATCATTATGCTAGCTAAATCCTGACACGCTTCGCTCTGACTCAGTCTAATATGTTATGAATTGGAAATTAAATAAAAGACACACGCAGACGACGATCAGGAAAGAAACGAAAGAAATGAAAAATTCGAGTTTTACCACGTTATATTTCTACTGCATATAAAATCTCGTTAACCTAACAATTAATATATGGCAGCAGTAATTGTTAGTATAGATTCTACTACTTACTACGGTGTTATTATTTAAATAAGAATTAATTACTTACACTTAAAAGTTCTAAACTACTTAATATTCTATCTAAATGCCTTTTTAGATAATCGGATTAATTCTCTGATTGTGTTTCAGAGAATTGTATATAAAGATGATTTAGCCTTAGTTTAATGTATATGTACATTCAAGCAGACTACCAAGCGATCTGGCATCGATGAGCAATCTGTAATATCGGCGTGTTTATTTACACATCAGATATTTTTATTACCTATACATCTTCTAATATCTGATTGCAGAGAAAAATTTGAGAGTATGGTTTTCCCACAATATCATTTAAAAAAGAAGAAGTGGTGGCTTCACGTTATTGTGTCTCCGTCTTCGTCTTAGTCCGGCGTTCAGTTTTTGGTGTGTACACATACGGTAAACGGACAGCTCGTCTGAATCTGAATCTAATCTACAAAACCGAATCTAAAAAAAACCGTAAGTAAAAGTGCGTACATTTAATAGACAAATGCGTATTTAATTTAAGAACCGTTTATTAACTTTTTTTAAAGATACATTTTGGTCTGAATTTTTTTTAATATCTGTGCCCGTATTCCTGAGTCTTGCGAACAATGATCGTGATCGAACAGATATGATTTATATGAGTGAAACATTTTATGAATTACTTTTAAAAAAGTAGTTCTGTACAATAACAATAATTAATAATAAAATTCAGGTAAATACTCTTCAAAAATACTCTTCTACTGTTTTTCTGAGAGTGCATGCTTGATATTTCAAACCATTTTCCAAACATGGAATCTACTGATTATTTTCGATATCTTTTAGTACATTTTTAAATTAGTGATTCATTCACCCCACTAGTCTCCTAAAGGTAATACAGGTCTCCATATTATTATGACAAGTTGCTAATTACCCTACGAACGCCTGATCAACACAAAGTGAGTGCGACAGGAATATTGTCTACATGTTAAGCTTTGATTAGAGGACGTTGAGGTTATGTTAATGTTACCGTTACTCTAAGTAAAGGTGGCAGCACTGGGCATGCTTTTAATGACAGTGATACTTTGTGAGTGTGACGTCACTATTCAGTAACTCATTAAGTAGCCTGCTTTAGAAGCTTTAGTAACTAACTAGCTTGCAAGCTTGTGTCGTGTATTCACTTTATGATGTTGGTGTCATTGTTTTATCATTAACACGGTAATATGTGGAACGACATGCATTCGTGCCTATATTCCATACGACGTATGCCGCACGGCGCGTGGAATATAATATATTCATATGCATAATATTAAATACTCGTAGCGTATGAACGATTTGGTTTGAGGCTCTGGATGTGTGGATGTGTGGATGTGTGGCTATGGAACCATGAAGCACAGAATTAACTAATGAAATGCGAATAATTAATGAAATGTGAAATAAATGCAGAATAGTAATGAGATGTTGATGGGCGCTTGTTAATTAATGTCCATTATACATGTACTTTGGGTTAATTAAGGTTAAAATGAAGAGATATTCCCACAAAGCTTAACTTTCAAGTCTAAAGTATCATTTTCACTTATTGGGGCCTATTTTGTAACTGATTACCTGACGTCTGTTAACTTCTGACGATTTTTGAAAGCCGTATAATTTACAAAATAGGCTACTTGCTCTTTATTTCAAGTATTCTGATAGTTTTTTGTAAACTTACATAGTTTAGTTTAGAAAATACAGGCCATCAGAAGTTAACAGACGTCAGGTAAGCAGTTACAAAATAGTCCCCATCATTTCAATTTGAAGTTTTTGTTCACTTAATATAGATTATTATGTTTATTATAATCCAGAAATGTGGAAAACCAATTTTACTTTTAAAGATTGTGGGTTCTAAATTTACTCAATAAAAGAGAACTCTACTTTCATGTTTTATGTTATAAGTTTTAGAAAGTTTGGTGTCTGCATACTTGCAAAACCACAACTAAAACAGTATTTGGGTTTCATTTAAGGTTTTATCTACAGTTAAATCTAGTCTTAATATACAAGTACTGTTTCTTAGCAAATTTGTAGTGCACTTAAGAAACTACCTTAATTCTTCAATCCACGAAGAAGTAGCTCATACATAATTAGTATTCTGGGTGTAGTTTAAAATATCATATACTTAACAGATATTTAACTGTTTTACCTTTTTAGCATTAACTTGCCAAAGTTTCTTTTAGATTTATTAACTGACTTGTAGTTAGTTTCTTTCACTTTGGTAGCACTGCGGAAAGATGGCAATTTTAAAATGTATTTATTTTCAACACTATTGTTCTAAATTTATTTATAATTCTTATTATTGCCAATATGAATATAATAAACATAAGATAGAAAATTTAACGCAACGTAATTTAATTATTTTATAATTTAACTTTAGCATGTAGTAACTGAGAAATTCACTACAACACATTTTCTATGTGAGCTGTAGAAGATGAACCTTAAAATTAGCTTGTGGTATACTTACAAATATTGTCAAAAATGAAAAAAAAAAAACAAATTGTAATTAATTTATTTTTAATCATAACTAGAACTTTCTCGTTATATACCCTGTACTACTAGCACCAAAAACTTTACCAAAAACATGTTCTGTAGTTCTCTCCGGATTATTTCCTGCATCACTTGTTATTACACACATACACACACAAAAATGACATCAATACGTACAAAATACTCGTAATATTATTCAACTTTGACCCTTAAATAAACTATGTACACCACGTGCCTTAAGGGTGTTTATTCCGTACTTAATTTATCCACAGACGAATTATTTTGTAATTATATGAAGGGTGGATACAATTGAATTGAAAATAAAACTGTATGGTAAAGGGGTTAGCTACCCTTAATAAATATACTACCCCTTTCAATATAGTTAATAAAGAAAACTAATGTCACAGTCAAATTAATTTTATTTTTATGGACTCGCGAAACGCGGGTAGAGTTTATTGACATAATTTGGTTGTCCTTTATTTATGGTAAGGTTATGTCATACAGTTTATGTGATCAAGATATCCGGTGATCACAGGAACGTATATTTAAAGTTTATTTTACATAAAAGAGGTTACTTTTATTATTTTTAAATATTTAGTAAATGGCAATATTACAAAATTATGTTAAATTGCGGTAAATAATATAACGTACTATTACGTCAAATTTTACTTTTGTGATTACGTTTTGTATTTAGCGGGAACCACTTTGGTTAACTTGTACTGCTATGTAATTAAATTTCTATATAACTATGAGAGTTTTAAAAAATTTACGATAAGTGACATAAGCCCCACTATGTGTTGTTTTCAGACATTTTCTAAAGCAATAAATAAATCAGTGGTAGAATTCCCTAATGGACTTGTATTCTCATTTTTTAGTGATCGATTTTTTAATTGTTGATTGAAATTGATGTTAATAAAGGTATATTGGCGTTTTTATTTTATTAAATATCTAAATGTTGACGGAGATGTAGTAATTAAAAATTCGAATTGTAGTTTTAGCGTACATATTTATGACGTAACATGTCTGTACTATTAAGGGTAGCTCAGTTATTTTTTCTATGAATAAGAGTTCTGTGTTGAATATGCTATCTCTTTTAAGCTCTGTTGTATAAAAGGGATAGCAACTTAGCGGACGTGCTGTGATTAGAATTATAAAACATTAGATAGGAATTAAGACACATGACACAAGCGCATTAAGTAATGTAACAAATGTTAGCAAGGATACGTGACCACACTTCTAAAAGATATTTCAAAACTTTTAAAAATAATGTTCACTTATAAAAAAAAGATATTATTCTAGAAATAAAATAAACGATATAGTTTATTCAGAAATGCTATGTTTTTCTGCTGTATCTACGGAGCTTTGCTACGGCTACGAGCTACGGGTTACGGGTTATAGCGGACGGCCTACGGCATGTAGCGGGGGCGAGTTTTATTAATACTTGAGAATAAAATAAAAACATAAATGAATGAATGGAAGCACTTTTCACCCTGTAGTCGTCTTTGATGTCAATGATAAGTGGCCCTTAATGATTTAACTGCAATGTTTATTCTAAAAACACTAATTATTGTACTAATTATGAAATTTGAGAATGAAGTACAAATATATTATAATATATAGAAATATTTTAAAGAAATATGAAATATACAATATATACAAATATTACAGTGCAAGGTTCATACTTATTAGCTTACCACAAGGTAATTCCTAGGTTCATATCGGATTTACTAACAAATACTTATTCATACAATTAAATAAATTGATGTGCACATTTAATATAACTAATAATTATTATTTTTGTATACAAATTGTCTAAAATATATATTTAAAAACTATTTACAGTAAATAATTCATGAGATGGGTTGAAAAAATTAGGGAGCCGGTTAATATTAGGCTTAATTAGGCTACTTATACCCGATTAAAAGTATTTTACCGAGTATAGACAGCTTCAGGTAAACTAAAGTAGTCTAATTTGAAAATATAAGATTTAGAAATATCGTCTGAGATTAACAAACGAAGAGATTGCCATATTTAACACTTTGGGTGTACAATATAATTTTGAAAGCGAATCAAGGTTTGTTTCTTAGATAAAATAATAAATGGTAATGTGAAACCAAACTATACGTACTATGCATACATTATTAATTATGTTAAATAAAAATCAACCGCACAAATCATGTTTAATACACATATCGCTATTTCGTTCTCACACACAATATCACTATATCTATCCCATTCTAAAAGCACCTTAGATTACATGGTTGCAAAAGGTTGTTAAACCATCAATAAATTGCTTATAATTCTCTTACATTCATATTATACGGCTTAAATCAAGTATTGTTGTTAGTTCATGTATTTAATGCATATAAATTTTCAGGTTATATTATTTTTAGTTAAGGATTTCACCACAGGGGACCGCTAATGTCGTAATAAAATCTTCTTGAAATCAATCGATTGTAACGATGATAATTTCTTTTGTTTTTAAAACAAGTTTATATATTTTTTTAAAAATAATTTATTAAAATTAATTATTCTTTATAACTTACCGATAATCATTTATCATTTACTTTCAATTTATTGTCATTTCACTTTATTTTAAATAAGATAGCACTCTTTCTTTATATAGCTAATATACTAGCTTAATTTTTAAAACAAATAATTCAAAGACATTTATCAAAAGTTTCGTCATCCAAAAACGAGTTATATTATAAAATAAATAATAATTAATAAAATATAAAATTAAACGAATAAATTAAATAAAACAAGTAGATTTTAAATAAATCATATGGAATATATGACTAATTTTGAATAAAATTTATTTCAGAGTCAAATATGATTTTAACTTATTGACTTCTTTTCGATACATAAAAATAAAAATACTCTTTATTGTCCATATCTCTTAAATATAGGCGTAAACTATTTTCTCACTTAAGAATATAGGAGGAGCTTCTATACTTAAGACACACCCCCATTTAATCATTTAAAGACGTACATAATCTTGGAGAAGGTGTTTTAATTTTATAAAGCATTTAATTTCATTTGACTCATAGGTATATATATATATATATATATATATATATATATATATATATATATATATATATATATATATATATATATATATATATATATACCTATAAATCATCATGATATTACTGAAACAAACTCCTATTTTAAAGGACTTAAGAAAACCTATTATTTGGAAGGAATAATAATATTGGAAAATTGGTGGGACTGAATATTTCGAGCTGAAAGGAGACTATGTTAATAAATAAAGCCACCGAAATATCAAACTACCCTCGTGCGTTCAAAATTCATAAAGTCACTGAATTATGAAAGTACCCTCGTATCCCAGTAACCATTTGGTGAAGTGCCCTATTTTGTGACGTTTCTATCACTATTTCACTTCAATTATAGTTCGCAACAACTTTATCTTCATTTGTATTCCGACAGGTGGAGTGATTCTGTCATCTGTAGCCGATAAAACAGAATTTCATATGAAGAATTGTGAGAAACTGAACTATAAATGAACTCTTTCATGACAAAAAAATCATACGCATCTTCAATATGATGTCAAAGTGACTCCAAAATGCTCCAAAATATTTATTGGGATAGTTGGATCAATTCATTGCAAAGAATAAAAAAAATTAAAGTCAAATTCTCAACAGCTGAGATATCTCTCGCAATTATTGTTAATATAATGATTGTGTATTATAGATTTGTTTTTTTATGTGGTTAGTATATTAGTTTATTTTTAATTTAAGTTTAAAATAGAAGCACCATATTTAAGATATAAGTCTTTGACAAGTATGCATTGATTTTACATAATGTGAATGCAACTAACTAAAAGGCGTCCCATTATTAAATTACATAGCTACATGCATTTACGTACGCCAATTTGACAGAAGTGAGCTTTAACTTTGTCAACAATTGTTAAAATTACCATAATAATGAATAAGACACTAAACAATATGAATATATTTAAATACAAACTGTTAAAACAATGGGCGAAACGAAAGCTCTCGCGGTAGTTATGTGAACTAACTTGACAGACAGACCAGAGACGGTTTGTAATAAGATGTCAAATTTACATACAAGTGTTGCCATCTGGAATTCTAAAGAATTAACAGAAGTAACATAAGATTTACGTTTTGTATTATATGCTCACGTGTTAATTTCGTTACCTGAGGAATCCTTGTATGTAGCATTGTGACCGGAAACCATTCTTCTTGGTTGTTAAACATGAGAATCTCTGAGTAAACTTTAGGTGTTACTTAATAAGAGTCCAGTTTATAATTGAAAAGGAACCGTGAACTTCAATTGTTACTAAAGGAAAATGATGTACATTCCTGAAGTTTTGAAGTTCGATGTTAAGCCTCATTCCCGCTTACTGTTTTGATATTTAATTTACTGTTTTTATCTAATATCTTAATCTAGATTTCAGGTTTTCAGAATAGGCATTCCTAGTCACATTCGTGTTTTAATTTGAGTTTAGTTAATTTCGTTTTTGCGCATGCGTCTTTAGTAATATAAATTTTGACAGTTCGATTGTTGGACAAAATTGAGGGTGAAATAATTAAAATTGTTGTTTTTAATAACAATTAGTAATAGAAATTGTTTTATTTCTTTATTTTTGACAAACTGACATTAAACTTCTTTTAAATATAAATTCTACTGCATTTTGACAGATTGTCACATTTTGGAGGTTATAATATAACACAGTTTTTCTTAATTTAATAGTTTTAATTTAAAACATTGGGCCTTGTAAGGTTCTAAAAAAACTAAGAAATAAATTCATTAAAAATAGTACTGTGAATGACTACGCGTATTGCCATTTGCTAAACAATTTAAATTAAATACAAAATACAAAATTAAATTAAAGCAGTGAGTGGAAATGATACTTAATTTAATTTGAAAGAATGTGTTAATGAAGGACTTGTCCTGAATGTTATAAATTACATTACAACAATTATAATATTATCCTAGATTCCATGACATCAAATATAAAACTCGGTATCCATGAAAGCGTAGTTTGCCCCTGCCTGCGGATGCCTATGTATATGATATTACGTCTGTAAATCTGTGACGTTCGTTTATTAAATAATTTAAATAATGAACCGGAAACAGGACATAGACAAACCGGTAAAATACATATTTACAGTCAAAATAAAGATAAAACTAAATATATTATAACAAGGTAGGTAAAGTAGGTTTCTGTAAACGTAAAAGTAAACGTATAGTAAAACAATTTATTCTCGCGTGCATCGTTTAGAATAAACACAGCGTAAATGAGCCATTAGAATCGTTAGAATCGTTAGTATGTAGTTAGTATGAGGAAATAGCAGTCATACTTGTTGAGTAATGTTAGAGAAAAAGAATTCTTTGAAATCGATGACCTTGATATTGTTTAAAGGTCATTGTCGAGATAAATGTACAGCTAGATATATTTGTAAAGTATGTAATATGATTGGAAAGGTACAAGTAAGATTACCAGTGCATATGCACTTTTCCTTTTGTTGAAAATCTTAAAGGATTATCCTTGGTAATTTCATAAAAAAAGACATTTTTGTTTTATTCAGTTTTTAATAATTCTTGACGTAGTTTTTTATGCTGATTCCAAATCTACAATTAACTTTTTAATAGGTGTTTTGGTTTTCGAGATATCAGCATGTTCAGTCGTAAATAATGCAAATATTTAAAAAGCGTTTCCAGTTTTGAAATCAGCTTAAAATGTTACGCTTGAAAATGTATTTAATACATCGAAATATAATGTGTTTTTCATTGAAAATTTAAAGGTTATATTTGTGATAATTTCATAAAAATGTTACTTAGTGTCTCACATTATATTAAAAGTGCTACTGACTGCTGACAGAACCATTTTAGACTGGCTTCCTCTCTGTGCTTCGGCTTAGTTAGTTGCCTAATCGTTAATCCACCAGGAAAAATATTTGAAAGTACTAGCATATTTCAGAGAAAATTATGATTCTCAGGTAAATAAATGAATGATGTAATTATTATGTAACGTTACGTAACACATTTTTTTGAATTTGCTTTTAATTTAGTTAAAACTTTTTTCTCATAAATCGATTAAATATTAAGCGTTCGAATTCGTAATTATTTACGATTTTAAAATACAAGTTAATTTCCAAACAAGTAAATAAATAAACTAAATATGTTGATAATATTTTTTTTTTTGGTTAATAAAATACATAAGTATGTCTATTAATTCAAATATTAAATTTATTATTCGTTCAAGCAAAAAGATCTTAATCTTAAATATTTCAGAGAGATTTAAAAAATAAGAAAAAAAAATATCTAATAAAATATTACATATCAATAAACAGAAGAATGCTGCTTTCAAAGAGTAAGTATGTGTGTCCATGTTCATGTCCATGGCGGAGTCTGCAGCGTACCATTCACCATTTAGAGGTACCTACTGGTACCGTGGAATGAACTGTAAATGGATTATTAATTAATTAGGAACAAGACTTGATTTAATGAAAGCACTGCACAGTTAGAGAGATATTCGAGTTCCTGAAGTGATACACTGTACCCAGTAAATGTTGTTCCTACGTAACCGCTACTAAAATAGTTACCTAAATGTAAGATACACTGATCTGTATGGGCGATAGGAAAAGGGTCAGTTATACCCCATGCGATAAAAGAAAACACATTGAAAGAAATTAGAGAATAAATTATTAAAGTCACTGCTTGAAGAAACCTTAAATCGTCTTGTCTAAATTTGTTCAACACCTTGTCCATGAATTCACTGTCCACCTCACTCTTTTCCAATGAACACTGAGTATGCATCTTCCTGAATGTAATCCTGCTCCCATCCTTTCCAACTGAAGTGGAATGAAAGCGAAATTCAAGTAGAATTGAGAAGGTGGTCAATATAGAAAGTGAATTATGAAGAAAACAGTGAAGGTGAGATAAGAAAAAGTGTAGAACGAAAAGAAGACGAACCTGGAATTATTTTTCACCTCTTTTCGTTCAGGAGTTCATACAGTTCAAAGAGAAGAGGAAGAATAAACGGAAGGAAAGTTGGGACAGTTGAAGAAGAATTGTGAGGAGAGCAAAAGGGGATAGGAAATGCTGAAAGGAAGGAGATTGATGAAAAATATAAAGAGGAAATGGATAATGCAAATGAAAGGAGCAGCTAGGGAAGATGAAGAGAAGGAAAGAGTTTGGAGGACGTGAAAACAGAATGTGGAAAGTCCGATGAGAAAGAGGGAATGATGGGACAAAAACTACTGACTATTTTAGTGGGAGTTTGTATAGTTTAATTGTGTAAATGATATTGTAAATTGAAGAACTATAGTTAGATGAGTTTCCGTTAGATTTGAAGTTTCCGTTACTTAGTTCTCTTCTGGTATAGATCACATCAACTTATTCGTCGATTGGATTCTGAAAGGGGAATTGGTTGTATACCATTTGTAGCCCATGATAGAGACATTTCATATAAACGACTGTGAGCTAAGTATTTCACGGCAAATATTCATAGATAATAAATCTCCTTAGAAATTGGGATAACTTTAAATCATGCAACTGTATCACATGTCAAATTAGAAATAAATGTATAATATTAGAACACGGCCCTTACACCTGAGATGCATCCATACAATTATAAAATTATTTATTAAAAATTGCTACATAATAATAATCGTGAGAGCTAATTTTGTGAATTCTTTAACAATCCATTTTCTCACAGTATAATACATTTCAAGTATATAAGTATATAATTTAAGACGCCTTTAAAAATCAAAACGCCTAATTTTAAAATTAAAATATCTTTGTCTTTGAATGAGTCAACAAATTTTTGAATAAAATTTGATGATAATTATAATATTGAGAATTCTTTTTTTTTTTATTATTATTTTCTTTTCTTTCAAAATATCGATATGATAGCAATCTGTATTACCGACTAGTTAAAATAAAACACATAGTTACAAAATGTTGTGAATCTTAGATCTTTATCTGTTGTGTTTCAAGTGTTTTGGGTCGTGTGATCTTATTAGATGATGTTAACATGCTTAGTGATATTATCTGTGAGAGCCGTTTGAAGTTAGTTGCAAGTCTGAGGGTGTTCTCACACTAGAACCAACTACTGGTATGTACAAGTCGCATTAGCACACTTTATCATTTCTACTTTAATGCTTATCAATATAATTGAGGTGTGCGTCTTTCTTAAGTTGTATTTAATATCCATAAATATGTACTTTATATTATTTGGTTTCATATAGCCAAGAAACCAACCAGTAAAAGTGTAACTTTTCTTAATAAGCTTGTGTCCTCATTTTTTAGTGGTCGATTTTTCAATTGTTGATTAAAATTGATGTTAATAAATGTGTATTGGCGTGTCTATTTTATTAAATATCTAAATGTTGACAGAGATATAGCAATTAAAAGTTTAAATTGTAGTTTTAGCGCTAGAAATGGTCGGCCATATTTGTATGACATGAAATGCATTTTAACGTCAATTATTTGTTGACTAAGTCAGTGCTGTGGTAATGTTCTGTAGCTGTTGGTAGTCAAATAATCAAGTCAAATCAAAGAATAATAAGTTTTTATTTTATTTAACCCAGCTAAGGCAGACATAATATTGAAATTTTATTGTTCCTTGAAATAGCTGTAAATAATATTTGATATTTTGATATATAAATACATATAGCAGAGATTTATGAGCTGTAAGGTTGGTAAACTTACACAAGGATTATGATGTCACATGCACTTGGAATGTGTACAACGTTGAACCCCTTTAATAATTAAAAAGACAAAATGACTTTTTGAATTGTTAATATCTCTTAACATATAAGGAGTTATTAAAAAATAATTGAACATTTGCGGTTCTAGTAACCCACTTTATCAATATATAGTACAGTTTTATAGAAATTAAGACATAGGACACAAGTCCATTTAGAGGTTAAGCATATTGTGTGTAAAGATTACTGGACAGATGACAGATCTGCTCATGGAATCATAGTTTAAAATAATCATAGACTGGCACAATATTATGAATTAATAATTTTACATGAGAAATAAAGCATTCAAGTTTGTTTCACTATAAATCTAAACGTATAAACTTGTAAATAAATATAATATTCATCACATGGAACAGAGTTGATACAAAACATAATATTTTTAGGCAATTTAGCACACTTAAGTAACTGAACTGAACTGGTTGCATAATATGTATTTAATAGGCGAAGAACGTAACCACCAGACTGTTTCAAATTAGTTATGTTAATTAAAAAAAATAATAACACAATAATATATAAATTTCATAAAATATAATATTCCGCAAACAAAATATAAAAGCGATTCAATAAAATTATGGTAATGAAATAACTTTTAAAAATTAAGAAAATATTTTTTATTTTTACTTTAATTAATAATATTTCATTTGTAGAATACGAAATTTTAGATATTTGATCATGGTTTGATCTGAGCTGATAAAAGAAAAGGTAACAATACCCCGGGATTCATAAACGAACTGTTTTTCTTTTTAACTGAAAGTAATCTCTGGCATTAAGTGTTATTGCGTAGTTAAAACGGAAATATTATCTACGTGAATGAAAAGAAAAACAACATTTTATATATTTACTAGAAAGTGTTCAATGTCGTAACCACAGTCTTCACAATTACCTTTTCAAATGAATCATTGAAAATGTATTATTTAACGTAATGCGTTTCATTTTTTAGCAAAGTTTATTATAATTTTGTTATATTATCATTAAATAAATGCAAACGACATTAAAAATCCTTTACTCAAATATTAATTTAATATGTAACAATATATAATATTACCTACACTTACTTTTATTATTTATTCTTCATTAATGTCAGAAAATATAAATTTATGTAACCTTACATTAAACTAACCTATAAAATGTTACGTAACAAGTAAACTTTTTTGTGGGTTTAAATAACTCGACCGTGTGCAAAGTTATTAACGTTTTTACATTATAAAACATGGAGTGCTAGTATAAAATTACAAATCGATTGTTATTTTAGAACATTGTTACCATCTATATCTAACTGTATAACCATTAAGTAATGTTTCACCTTAAAGGAACCTGAAGTATATGTATTATAACTGCCTTCCTTACATAACATTTTTAAAAGCTTCTATCAATGTCATCTTAAAGTTGAAGATCGTTTCTTTTTTATCTTTGGTACATTAAACAAGCAAATTTTATAATGAGGTAAATTCAAAAGGCTGAGGCGTTCCCATAGATCCACTTGAATCTTCTGAGTATCGCTCATATATTTAGCTTTACGTTAAGAAGCTATTACTTAAATTATGGTACCTTAGATAAACAAAATAATATTTTTACAGAATACTTTTGGTGATGATAATTAACGACATTTACTACGCCTGTGAAGTTGTCGCATAAATTATAAATTTTAATACTTAAAAGAAGTAATCGTTAAGTTAATTTATAATAAAATTATTTCCCATACAAATTGTAACTAGAATATAGTATGAGTATTGCTCATGTTCAGATACAGACCACTTGGCGCAGTCTTGTGGGATCCAACTTGAACTTAAAAGTCATAATTATTATTTTCCAATTTTCTCTCACACTTTGGATATTGTAACGACTAAGACTAATACATAGAAACTTATTGTTAGTTATTAATTTACAAGGCTAATCTACCGTTCAGATTAATCATTAATATGGGGGTGAGTCATTTATTATGCACAAACAGGGTGTCCCAAAACAAGTAGATTAATTATATAACTAAAATAGTCCGAATTTACTAAAAGTCGCTTTATAGCGTTGCATTTATAATTTCTATTCTAGAACACGTTGGGCAGAAGATATGGCAAAGAAACTATTTTGTGAAAACATTAAAATTGATGCTGGCAACAAAAATACGGAATTAGTATATCCGAATTATATCTTGTTTCATTTTTTAGGGGTCCATTTTTTAATTGTTTATTGAAATTGATGTTAATAAATGTGTATTGGCGTATCTATTTTATTAAATATCTAAATGTTGACGGAGATATAGCAATTAAAAATTCCAATTACAGTTTTAGCGCTAGAGATGTCGGACATATTTATGACGTAACTTGTCGCACTGTCAAGGGATAGGTCAGTTATTTGTTATATGTATAAGAGCTATGTGTTCAGTATGCTATCTCCTTTACGCTCTGTTGTATAAAAGAGATAGTAACATGTGTTTGAATTTTTTATAACGTTGGATTCCTTTAATAATTTAAGGAAAAAAGAGACTACTTTAATTGTTAATATCTCCTAAAATATAGCGAGTTATTAAAAAGTAATTGCACATTTGATGTCCTGGTAGCCAACTTGATCAATTTATAGAAAGTTTTATAGAAAGTAAGACATTACAACCGTAAATTTTGAAAGCAGTCTAATAAGAGCGATCGTCGAATTTTTAAACCAGGACATAGTTTTAGATATTTTTATAAGAGCGATCTTACATCAATGAAATAATTTGAAAACTCTAAGAGATGATGTCAATTTTATGAACCTTCGATTAAAATAATAATCAATGCATATCAAACACAGTTTTAGAAGCGTTATTCTCGAGAAGCATTCCTTAAAATTGACGTGTCACTCCATGGCCTTCTAAGTAAACGTCAGCAGATACATGTAATTATGGATCATTAATGAATACGTAGACCTTCACACAAAGAAAGGTAAAGGTCGTTTCGGATTCATCTACTGACCTTGAATCGGACCGACTGAGCCTCCTGCCCCCGTCGCTCCCGCCCCTTACACCAGGACCGCTGATAATCAACAACTCGTACTATTACCTGCTGGTGTTGCCCGATTAATAACTGTATAATTTTTTACACAGGATTTGATCTGCTGCCCCAGATTGAAGATTTTTTACCTTCTCCAGGACAGGACGGGATGGGACGGTACGATTAGGGTCAGGAATCTCACGGATCGATGGTGTATAATCGCCAGAACAGCCTCAGTCAGCTTAAAATGATTCAGACATTTGTTTAGCTTGTCTACCTATGATAATAAATTGTTTTTACACATATACATGTAGTAAAAACACATATAATACAAAGAAGACAGAGTCGGATTAATAAGTTAATCACTGCCCTATACTGCGTCGTCAAGATAATGTAAACATAAAGTTTCAATCGTACTTTTTAGTTTATACCGTGATAGCAATTTGGATCCGAAGTGTATAGGATTCTAATACGATATTCTAAACTCGACCTAGAATAGGAATCGACATTTGGACGATATAGGATGACTTATGAACAACAAAAGAAAAAGAGTATCCGTTTTGGATCAAAAACAGAGGCGAAAGTTTCAGAAGCAAAAAAGCATTTCCCCACCCCATAAACTTAAGCTTTAAAATACGAAATTTCTGGTCCTGAACGTACCCCAATATATTTTCTACCTGTGGCTTAGAATGTGCTTCGAAAAATCTTACTCAAATTGTATTCAGACTATTCGACATTACTGCGATACGAAAAAATATTTGTAGGGTTGTAATATTGTACATATATTAAGACATTGAAATTAAAATATAATTTCCTTCAGAATTATAAATAACTGAAACTTTTCTTTTCATTTTTTTAATGGATACCAGATAACCAAGTTCGGTCCTGCTTATATATATAAACAGGCCGTTATTGTTTATTTCTTAAACAGTTTTTTTTTGGGCAAATTAAAGAAGACCTCACACACTTCCAAGGTGTTTTTGGGCGTATACCATTCTTCGTAAATTATCATTCCTTTTTATTTTAAATTTTAATTTAAAATGTCTTAAATAAAATAAATTATAATATTTGTGGGTAAATTTGTAGACCTTTCCATACCCCGCAGTGTCCCGCCTGGTCCATAGACCGCACAGGGTAATATATTAATTAATACCTCAGTTTAACACCATATGCCTTTTTATAATACGAAATTGAAGACTTGTTGAGGTAAGGATTTAGTAAAGCTTAATGGTTGGCTAATTGACCGCGAAGAGATGTCCATCCGGATCCATAAAGGTACAGGTATTCATCTTCTCATAGCGTCATTAAAATAACGTAAAATTTAGTTGAAATATTGTTAAGTATTTTATCTTAATCTCTATTAGTAAACATTACTTGTTTAAACTTTTGCATTTTCATGTTTAATACATTTTATTTGCTAGTTATGTAAAAAATACAGGAATATACATTAACAATCACATATTATAATGTTCACAAAGCCTAATCCAGAGCTGTAGGTGAATTGGGCTGACTAATTCTAACACGCAGCTACAAAGTTTAAATTCAATACATAGGTATGGTTTTTTAAAGAAAAGAAAGAAATCTAAACTGTGTGACTGCACAAATATTGGTTGTAGGAGTATAGAGATACAAATACGAAATTTGGAGTGGTGGGGGGTGGGGGGAGTAGTAGTTAATTAACGGTGCGAAATTAATTTTGGGAAAATCAGGTTAAGAAAAAGGAAGGTTCACACTCACTCTCTTATAGAACTTTGATCGTATGATATATTTTTAGTCCGCCAGGATCGCGTCAATTCTGGCCAAATTTTGTACATGAAAATACTTGCGATTCCTAACCTAACTTTTAGTAAAACTGTCATTATAGAACAAAGGTGTTCTTACAACAATTTCATTCTTATAGCAGTATTAAAAATGTCATAAACTTTGTTTCTGTGCACATCTTTCTACGATTCTGTCATTGTTGACAGATATTTTTGACTCTTTGTACGCTTTGTTGTAAAAACATATGTATTTAGAATAGTGTAACCTAAAAGTTGTACCAGTGATGACGATCCTCAACAACTACGCTTATTTATTTCTCTCTTTTCTAAACATTAATCTAGAAGCTAAAAAAACCCTTACGAGGAAAGGAAATCATAAAAAGGAACGGATCATTTTTAATTTTTGAGGTTATATACGTCATACGATTTAATTACCAAAATATTTAACTTAAGAGTAGACACTGACTGAACGAGTAAGCAATTATTTATTGTTAAAACTAAAATTTATTAATTTTTGATTTTATTACTCATTTAAACATAAAACATAAATGACCATTGATTTATTTTAAAATGATGTTTTACAGTTCTTAATTCTTGTTCTAACATGTCAACATAAGAATATAAAGGAACACCACGCCATCTCTAAACAAATTTCATAACTTCTGTACCGTATCAAATTAAGTTAATAACTATTTTTTTTTAAATATGTATTTTTTTTTTACTTCTTTTAATATTTCATCACTGGAGGTCTAACAAAATATTTTTTATACATTCTTTTAACTTACGATGGTGTTAAAATTGTTACCTTTAATGTGTTACTATACCAAAGGTTGTCAAATTGTGAGACAGAGGTAAATAAGGGCCGCAAATGATGTGTTATGTCATTAACATACAAATACAAACACTTCGTTGAAAGTGATTTTTGTCAGCTTTTTTTCTAGATAATTAATTAAACACTTAAAGAATGTCTTACATTGAAACCGATGTATGCGAATAAGAGTATTCCCGCTGACATTGTACCACTCGTGCCATCAGTGAACAATTCTCGGTTCATTACATACCACATTTTCCATTCCGGACGAACATCAGTGACCCATATTAGTTTGTGATGTTCCTCCACCAGCTACATATTTAAGTCGCAGCTTCCTTGTACACATTTAGATGCTATTTCTGCACAAACTGCACTTTGCGAGTTTAGGGTCTATAAAGACTACATCGCAGACCTCTTGGGTGGAGGAAAAATAACCATGATTTACTGCACACAGTGTAGTGTAACTCGTACTTCAGTGCACTTTATTATGAGATGAAGCTTCTACTTTTATTACACCAATGTATATATTATATTATAAGCATTTTATATATATATATATATATCTGTATCATCTTCCTCTCTCACAGTTTCGCCCTCAATAAAAAAATTAATACAAAGTAAATTAATAGTACAATTCATTGAAATCGAGGCTCCGCAAAGTTCGGCGTTTGAACCTCCATTTTAAAATCGTCTTATGTTAACGAGCCCTCTTAAATAGTTGTAAAATAGTGAAAACCCTGAAACCCAAAATGATTGGAAGAAGAATTAGGCTCTATAACTTCGTAATTGATGTAATGTTAAAATTTTGCATATGTATTTAGCTACCGATTGTGGACATATTTCGTAGTTTATAAATTTCAAAATTGAAGCAAAGGAATTTTGCTTAAATTTTGGAAGAAAATTTGGAGGCACCGTAAATAATTTTTTGTTTAGTTGAAAGTTTGGATTGTGCAATAATTGAGTATATAAGTAACAAACAAAACTTAAAAATATCATTCGGTTTTGATGTAGGGCAACTTGGCACCTAAAATAAAAATTGCATTAGAAATCCCATATGTTCGCAGAAAGTTAAAGTTGGCGAATTTTTGAATTGAAAATATATTATTTTTTAATCTGGAAATGGAATTAAAATTTAAATGAATGAACGAAACCAGGACGAAGTGTTTTAAACCGGGATAATCCCGGTCAAATCGACATGCATGGTAAGCCTATCTATAGGATTGCATGCCCAGTTTATTTATAACATTTCTTAATTCTAATCTTCCTCATTATCTCCGCGGAGTCTGGGCGTGACCTTTGACACATTAACTTCGCGTGTCGGTCCGTTTCCTCACTTTCCCTTTTCACAGACCATTAGGACAATATTAGCTTAAACAAAATAACGTTATATCAATTTCAACAAAACAACTGACTGTACTTATTATTATTTTTTATTCATTTTATATTCGTTTTGGTTTTTATTCTTTTTGGTCGTTTATTTTGCAATAATTTTTGGTAGTTTTGCTTGTGGCTATTATACATTAATTTTTGTGGTTTTCTGACCGACACAAAATGAAGTCATCAACAAACCACACACCAAGATTATTGAAGTCAAAAGGTAACCTCAAAAAAAAAATTGAACTTTATTTTTAATTTTTTTTTTCTTGCTCTTTAAATTATATTTAGATTGATGATGATTAGACATTATCTTTATAATTATAAATCTGTGAAATTCATCAAATTTATTTATGTTCAACAGGTCAAGTATAGTCTTGTATTAATTTATTGTTCAATGTGTGTTGCAATTTATTTGTTTGTCTTGTAGACAACTAAAACGACAAGAATTTGTGACACAACACTTTCTTAATGGTTGATAAGATGTGACAATTAGAACGAAGGTATTAAAAACCGTGAAATTCGTGTGACGTATTTTATGGATGATCCCCAAATGAAACAGTAGCTTTTGTGCTTTTAATCGTTAAAGGGACAAAAGTTTATGTTATGTAAGTTTTGGTTCTGATTAGTTCTAAGTGATTACACTTGCTATCTCTGTTAAACAAAGGAATGCAAAAGAGATAGCATATTAATTTACAGATGTCTCGAGTAACATATAATCTTTTGATATTATGAAATTGTAAACAATTTTCAGAGTTTTGTTATTATTCGCGAAACTTATTAATTGAAATATATAATCATAAATGGTAAAGCACCTTAACACCATAAAAACTGCCAACATTGTAGCAGATCATGATCCACGCTAAAAAGTATATATCAATTAAGAGTATCATTAAAAAAAACTCGAAACCTCTGCTTTTATTTTTGGTTAAATTAAAAAATGCAAATAATTAAAACATTTTATGTTACAGTTTCATTGACAGTCGTTTAACTAATTAATGCGCCTACCTACAGCCACGTTAATTAATTTCAGCACTCCTAATTAAAACGTAGATAATTTATATCAGTAACACCCTGTGCTTGACAGTAATAGTGACACAGATACTTTATGAAACTATTATTTCACAATCTGCTTTTATCTGCTTTTAGATCCAACAAAATTATCTGAATTTACAACATATAATTATACGTATATGTTTAAATAAAGGTCTCTTTAATGTTAAAAAAATAATTAATTATATGGTCATTTGGAATTCGAATTACCAAATTAGGCATAAAGATATTTGACCTTGAATACTGATTTTAAATTTATAATGTTAATATTAAGACACTGTTAATTATAACGATTTTAATTTTATAAGTTTTTTATAAAATAGAAGCCTCTTATAATGCGGTTGATGATGGTAAAGAATCGTAGTGATATGCATAAGGTGGTTTACACATTGGGACGCTTAGAAAAGTCGCGCGACAAAGATACGTGCGTATATCATTCTAAAGTGAGAGAAGTTTGATATCTATTCCTTATTTGAGCTTGGCTAAAGAAAATAACTAATTTCCTCAATTTTATATAAGAGTTCCGTTATAGGTAATCAGTTTTCAGATGTCACGTTATAATAGGGCCTACTGAATTCATTTTTTCAGTTCGTATTTTAAGTCTTTAGTAGCTTTCTCATAGTGTTACAGCCTTGGCCTCTTTTAACACTTTTCAGCGTTCTTTAATATTGGACGCTTCCTTCTTCCAGCTTACTATAGTCCAAATCACGATACTTAAAAGAGGTTATAAGAGCGGTATAAATCTATAATACGATAATGAATTTTATGTTATTCGTTTCTATATACATTATAGAAAAATACCTGAATCTGTACTTGTTAGTTATATCGGCAGTTTATACCCCACAACTTGTTTTAAGTATGAGTCGCCGCCGAACTCTGGTAATTTGAACTATAACACACCACTCTTCATATTTTTAGTTTTTCAATACCTTCACACGATATGTGTTAAAAGTTCTTGACATTCCGACCATTAGTTTACGAATTACAGTGATTTTAGTGAAGCTATTTTTGTAATTTTCAACACAATGAAAATATCTTAATTTCGTGTTCTTAATTGGGAAAAATGACAAGTCCAAATAACACCTGTCATTGCTTTGCTTGAACGGTATTTTGATGATATGAATGAAGTGAGTGAGTGATATATCCATTTTCGTTAGGTTTCCTTCCATATGCTGTTTCTTCTCTGGATATCTTCTCACTTTTACATCTCTTGGGTTCCTCTTCAGAAGTTTCTTACTTCGTAAGGACGTTTTGTTATGATTTTTTCTAAAAATTTTATTCAGACACAATTTTGATAAATAGCGGGAATCAAAATTGCTATTTTCTAAAAACTAATCGAAAAGAAATTACGTTCCCGTTCTCGTATAAAATACCACTATTCGGAAACCGTTTCAGTTCCTGATCTAACGACAGTCCCGTCTTCTAATACTTCTACTTCCTTCAAATATATTTGCTTTTTACTCATAAAAGTAAAGCCGTCTTCACCAAACATTGTTTGATCAATTTGTGGTTGATCTTGTGGTATTTCCACTTACGATTTCATAAATAAGTGCTACGATAGTTCTCGCACACGTAGTCATTTACACGTTGACCATTATTGCCGCTTTTGAAGGTGCACGAGCTTAAGGTGTGCAGCAGAGGTTAATAAAGCCGCTATATTGCAACGTTTACATCAGGATTGCCGTTTGCCGTTTGCCTAGCAGTCCGATACAATGGTCCGGTCTATAATTAGCAACAAAAAAAACACTGTAATCCACAGAAAACCCTCAAGATCCAATCCCCATATTTAAAGGATCTTCAGTGAAGACCTGAAGACCTGGAAGACCTACAACACCCGACCCTATCGACACGACCTCCATGCTTTTACTACAGATCGAATAAACAACAATAAAAAGAAGAAGAAGAAACGAAAAGCAACTTACAAAATACAAGCATGTTCACACGAAAATTTGTTGGTGTTAAACAATCAGACCGCCAAATATCTCCTAAGATTGTGGATGCTGTAGGCCATGACCCCGTACAGCGGGGGTGTGGGTGGTGAGGTGTTGTGTTCTAGATGGAATCTACAGGCTCGAAACCGCGGATTGTTCAGCGCCAAACACCGAGAAGACTTAATTAAGATTGGCAGTTTGCAAGACGGATTAGTTAACGTTGTAATTGTTGAGGAAGATTGAGATTAAAAGTGGTGAGAATTATTATTAATTTGTTATATTTTATCTGCTAATCTCTGAAGGGTCATTTATTATGGATATTTATAAGCGGTTTAAAGGTAGGGCGCTCTTACACGGTCTTGTTTTCTTTTAAGAAATCATTATTTTATTTCAACATGCATGCTTTGTAATTTATGAAGTGACAGCTCGATTTTCGGGAAGTACATCACTAGGAGATTGCTATATTTATGACTTATATCTACAAACTTATTTATATGTACAAACAGGACCTCTCTGAGAAAGCTTGAGTCTAAGGTTACTAAAATTTTTGGGGCTCTTTAAGATGGAAAAGTCGTAAATTCAAATCTATTGAAAGTCGCGGCAGTTGCAGGTTTTTCTATAAAGATAACTGGACATTTAAAGTCCCGATAACCAACTTAGTGCATGATTTTTTTGTCAATTCAACAATCGCCGTAGAATCCAACCTCGTGGTATTCTGAACGTATTTCAATATTACGTAAACATATTTGTCAACATAATTTCTTCACACTTTTTCTAACATTTTTCCAATTTATTTTTTGGTCTATTAGTAATGACATAAATATTTATAAACAAAGTAATTTTTATTAGTATCACATGTTTAAGATCTTCAACTAAATGGTAAAGAAAACAATTAAAATTAAATTCAAATACGAGAGTTTAGAAATGTTTGTATATTCAAATTTATATACGGAAGATATAAATTGCAAACTTAGAAGCAAAATAATAAAATATGTCAGGGCCTTATTTAATGAAATATTTTAAAAGAATTTTGTTTATAAGTAGTTAGACAGCATAGTCTCCCAGAGTGTTCAGGTGTTAATGGTAGGATGCTATGTCTTCGAGTTTAACTACACCGCTGCCTAATAAGTTTATGATTATGTATGCACATTACCAATTTAACGTGATAGCAACCAAACTAAGAAATAAAAATTTTGGTCCGGTTTGAAATTTTAAGACTTCTTTCATCTTAAGAAATGCATAAAATCTAATTATTTTTGTAAATAAAAATTTAAAATATTTATCAATTTTAAAAAGATAATAAATAACCTTCTTTCAAGACAAGAAATACAAATAAACTTGCTTTTGCTAAAATTAAAAATAACCCTCTTTCATCTCAAGAAATGCAAAATATCTTATTTTCGCTTAAATTAAAAATAAAACATTTTTATCAATTTTAACAAGAGTATAACCTTCTTTCATCTCAAGAAATGGAGAAAATCTTAATTTTGCTAAAATTAAAAATACAACATTTTTATCAATTAATTCCCTAATAACCTAATTAATTCACGTTTAATTAGGCCCTGAAATATATGTTAAAAAACGGCCGTGATCTGCAGTTTATAATTTGCAGTACGTTTTATGTTTAAAGAAATAATGATAGCATTTTCTTATAATTTTGCACACGCATTAAGGAAATAATAAATTTCATTTAACGGTGATTTAGAACCTAGTTCTTTATGAATTTATAATTAAAAATATCCAATTAATTGCTGTTAATTTAATAGTTAACGTTAAGACTTAGATAGTGTTATACGAGTATGTAGGTCAGAAACGCATACTCTGGATTAGTTCTTGAAGATGATGTTGATTTAAGATGATAAATTTAGTATTTCCGGTAAGTTATTTAATATAGAGCATAACACTAATATGTGTATTTGTATGAGTATTAGTGTGAAAGATAAACTTAATCGAAATTATCAAACGCAAAAAGAGAAATGTTATAAATTACGTAACACTTAATTATGGTAAAACTGAAGTTTAACCTAAAAATTGAATTTTTCAAATCTAGTGTTATCAAATACTGACCACAGTTAGTTAACAAATAAACAAACCATTGTTTCTACTTACATAACCTATAGTTATGTTCGTCTACAACAAAAATGGATGCTGAGGCAAAAGTATCAACAACGGTGTATAATACACATCAGTTAACAATTGAGATCTTTACTTTTATTAATTCAACAATTTTTAATCAAACCTTTCGTTACATTTGTTACACAAATCTAAATCAAAATATTTTCCATGTGTTACCTAACCAAACATTTAACAATTTAAAATAATTATGTCTTAAAGTTCTCTCTAACAATAAATATTATTGTTTAACTATTCTATAAAACCAACAATCCTTTATTTATATAATTTTTTACCTTTTTTTCTCCTAATTCTTATTCATTTCAATAACATTTTCATTTCTGAATGAATGTTGAACTTCAAATGTTCAGAATTTTTATTATTCTGCCAAATATGACACGTACGTGTTAAAAAACAAATGATTCTAGTTTTATGAAGGTAAAAATTAAATAAACAACAAATAAAAATATGTACGAGTATTTATATTAAATATAAACAATTATTTTATTGTTTGTGAAGATGTTCTTATAGTGTCTTGGTAGGCATGAGCTTGGAGAACGCCCAAAGTATATCAAGGAATTTTATCGAAGAGCAATAAAAGGTAGCGTCGAGGAATGGAGAGTTGTTTGTTTAACTGTTGAATTGTGACTACTTTTACAGTTAGCTGCAGAAATTTTTAGTTTATTGATATTGGCACCTTTGCAAAAAATGTGAGAATAATAATCAAGGTAAATTGAGGAAGTAGAAGTTATATAAATGTAACACTGGTTTCTGAGAAGATTTTTATGATTTACGAATGGTTTTGGCACTGCCACCCAATTCCTACTCCCATAACTTATTCTCCAGTTCTTTCATTTCACTCATAAGACCATAACAAACCCTTAGACTTTAATACTTTTTTGGTTTCTAAAATTCATTTACTGTATGTACTAATGTACTATTACTATTCTTGCAACGGTATTTAAGTATGGTGTGCGACTGCATTCAGTATTTTAATATATTACTTCAATTTCCATTTTAGTTATATTCTTTAATCAGTAATTTAAAATTTTCGACAAAAACAAACTTATTATTTTATATATCAAATATATTTTCCAGCGTAGATTATTACGCTGATTTAAAAACTCAAATCCATTTTTAAATAGCTGCGGTATTTACGCATTAAGATGCTGATATCACGGAAACCCGGACACCTAACAAAAACCATTAAAAATTTATCAAAACAAAAATGTAATTTTCAAAACTTTCTGAAATGAAAAACACATTTTTATTTTGATGGTTATATATATTTTCTAACGTAGATTTTTACGCTGTGTTTAAAACTGGAAATCATGTTTAAATCTCTGATTTATTACGCCTGGACATGCTGATATCTCGAAAACCAAGACACCTATTAAAAAATAAATTGCAAATTTGTAATCAACGTTATAAACTACGCCAAGAATCATAAAAAGTTGAACAAAACAAACATGTCATTTTTTGTAAAAAGAACAAGACTATAACCTTTAAAATTTTCAACAAAAAAAACTTTTATTTATTATATTACATTTATAACTTGTTAATGAGGTAATTGTCTTTTGATGTTGTTTTGTTATGTGATGGCTTCCTAGGTTTTGCATTAAACAGACGTATCAGGTACGTCCACATAAACATATTTAGCGGGTGGTATTATAAATTACAAGTGCAGAAATACCGTTTCATTAACTACTACACAAAACTGAATCCTAACAATGGCATTTTACAATTCATATTGAATTAAACACAGATTTATCTAAATGTTTATAAAAAAGTTGTTACATTGAATCTAAAGTCTGCACTGACGAGTTACGCAAATTGTTATTGCGAGAGCTATATCAATTTGAAGTAACCTGACATTTTTCTGCATTCGTTTTAAATATAAAGAATATATAAACATATACACTATTTGATTTTTTTATTTGTTTGTACGTTTAATGTTGTCTTCTGCTTGTCTCTGGTTGTCTTAAAATACGTGTCATCTAGTCAGGCATTGGAAAGGCACATTGGAATTCAACAATTCCAATGCTTAAAATGTTACCAATAAGAATTTGCTGAAGTGGTGTTCATTGTTATGAAATAAACAATTTGAATTTTCGAATTAAATCATTTTATTTTCACAAATGATAAAAACTTTCAAAAATTGCGTTTATTAAAAAAACTTGGTTGTATTTTGAAGCATGAACTTTAGCAAAATACTTGGAAATTGGAAAACCACGACAGGATTTACCATTAGACTCTACTGACCATAATTGAATTAGTAGATTATGCATTTTATAGTGGAGGATACAGAATTTAGGATAGGAGCTTAATATTAAGAATAAAGGATATAAATCCAGCAACACTCATAAGAAAAAGGACTTCCCGTATTCCAGTGATAATCAAAGTTATACTATAGCAACCTCTCTTTGATTCGACATACTATTCTGTAATTCTTGTCAAAGGAAAATCGACAAAAGTGTCATTCAACAATTTATTCAATTAAAATAAATTATTTAATACTTGAAATAATTATTGTACACTTGTTTTTCTTTACATTTCGAGTGATTTAATTTCGGGGGTTTCCGTTGGAACTCTATTGATGTTTGATAATTCCGCCGCAGTTCCAACCATAATAGGTTATAGAAAGGTTATTAAGCTGTTTAAATGCTTGTTTAAAATGTAGCGCTGATCAAAAAGACATGACATTTTTGATAATGTAGACTAGTGAATATTTGTGAAAGCGTTTTGTTTACGCTCATTAGAATTCATGCTTGCACAGCTTACCACAAGATAATTTCAAGGTTCATTTTCCACTTGCTAGTATACTACATGAGAATTCTAATCTTACATTACGTTACATTTTCTCCTTGAGTTACTTTATTTTTTATATTTATAAACGAAGGTTGATATCGTTGTCTAGATTGTTGATGTAGCAAAGCTACTTCATAGTTAAGTCTCAAACTATTGTAATACAAATGTATCTATTATTAGGCTATTCGAATTTTACTAATAAGATTTAAATAGAAATCATTCTTATTGACAGCACTAATTCCTTCTAGATACTTTAGACGTTAAAGGATTGCCTCTATATACGCAAGAAACGAAACGAAAAGATTTCTGATGTCAACTGTTCGACTTCTACAGTTAACAAAAAAGAATTTGCAATTTATAAGAGGGAATTTATTGACCAAGCAGATGAATAAATCGAGGTACGATGCGTTGAAAAACAGTGAAGTCTTAAATACTGAAAGGGGGCGCAGTGAACGTTGAAGTAACTTAACCAGGAGCTTGAGGTCCTGTTCATGGAGTCAGGAGTTGACCAGACCACATGATTCCTCAGGAGTTGGAGAATATAGTACGTACGAGTATAACCCAGTGACTACCGGTTCTTTTGTACCATAATGTGTTCTTCAATGTTAAAAGTCACAAAGGTTATCGAAGTGGATAAACAGAAATTGGTAGCGAGGAGTAATCGATTTGTTGGCAGTTTACAAGCAGTTGAGGACAAAGCGAATTAATGTGTTAACGAAAACTGCATGGAAATTGATATTTGTTTTATAAATTGAACATTAATCTAGTAAATTATGTTATTTGAAATAGAAAATGACATTTGGCCATGTCGAATTCGTATAGACTTAGTAATGAATTAAAAAAAGGAACTTGAATTAGCTACGAAAAGAAGGAATATATATAGTTATAGTTTAGTTGGAAAATTTGATCAACTTGTTGAATGTTTGTATTTTCAAAAGATTAACAGAGAACTTCCCTTTTTCTGCATTAATAAAGGTATCAGTTTCTTTACAGTCTAATAACTCTGCTTTTGGTTCGATTTCAACTAGCGACATGTTTTATATTTCACTCACACCCACTGTAACAAATTGTGTGCAAGTGAAATGTAACACATATTGAAATCGCACTGGCTGGATGACAAAATGCAAAGAAAATCTCCTACTTAAGTGCATAATAATGGATTTAAACTAGTGAACTGTTGCACGCTTATAAATTCTTTTTGATGCGAACTGGCAGAATAAGAAATGGTCATTTCCAAATGTCAACATAGGTACATTCAAATAAAAAATTATTTCTTTTATTAATAGGTTTGTAAATGTTACTTTAGATGAAGTTTGATTTAAATTGAAGTAATTAGATATATTTAACAATCATTTTAATTGTTGTTGTATTTAAACACTAACATTAACTGCACCAACTGAAAGATTTGTTCCAGGGTAGAAAATTAGCTTGTGACAAGCGAAATTCAAGGTTCATTTTCTACTTGTTATATAGAAATTGTCTTGTAGTCAAAGGTTCACACTTCCTAGTTTGCCACAAGCTAAGTCCAAGGTTGTTCTTCTACCTGGGCTTTCAAAATAGTATTTTTCGACAAGTTAACGACCAACTTGAATAGCTCAGTAGTTAGTACTCTTCAAACATAAGGAAACAGGTTGGAAAGCACTGCAGAATTGAAAAGCGATACATTTGCTATATTCAAACCGTAATACGGCTAGTTTTGTTCAACTGCTGATTGCATATCCTACATTTGATTAATATTAATTTCCTCTGCGCTTTCTCAATTAGCTACACTGGTTCTACATAATCTTATAAAGAGCTATAAAAATATTCAATTACTTCAACTATTATCAAATGCTCTTAATAAGTACTAGATATGTAATAGTTCCCATCTGGAAGGTAAAGACTTGCTTGATACTGCTTTAAGGGGTTATACCACCGCTTGGTGTTGAATTTATGAAAAATCGTTAGATTGTTTTTATGGGCAGAACCTTGAAGAAAATTTAACGTCTTATTTGAAGTCTGTATTTTAAATATTTAAAAAGATATGAATTGTTTTGTAAGATAATTCCTTGACTGTTTTACAATCAGCTGTTAACAATAGTGTTATCAGATGCAGTGATCAGTTAACAATAGTATTACCAGATGGAGTGATCAGTTAACAATAGTGTTACCAGATGCAGTTATCAATTAAGAATAGTGTTACCAGATGTAGTTATCTGTTACGGTTATTCCGATTGATTTGAATCTTATACCACATAACTAAATGTAACAAATAACTTCAAAATTGGGTAAATGTGCAAATGAGTGTTTCTTTATCTATTTATACCTGTATTATATTAATTGTTATGAATTTCAATGATCTTACAGCTCGAATTATATAAAATTTAGGAGAATAAATTTATCTTTTATTTACAAAGGAAAATATTGTTATTAACACATGAATTTTGGGGTAATGGTCTAAAAAGTTAGCCGACCACTGATGCAGTATGTAACATGTCTTCCCTTTTTTTAAAATTATTGTAAATATTCTTTATTAAACCTTACTTCTTGTATTTGGTTTTTGATATTCGATAAATGGCTAAACATTCATGAAACTGATCACTCAAGCAGTCAATGTGGTGTAGGCCCTTAAATATGTACTAGCTACGTAACTATATCCATCTGGAAGCTTTGATACAGATTTCAAACGTAGCACAGACGTATTACTATCATGGTATCCTCACAGGCATTTCATTCTCCTCTGGTTTATGTTTTTGTTGGGTTTTTTTAATTTTATTTTTGTTAACTAGTTATCATCTCATTTAGAGTGCAAATTCTCATTCTGAGATAAAATTAAAAAACTAATTAAGTAAATAAACAAGTCATTATTTTTATATCTGAAATATTTTGATTGGTAAAATGTACCTTTACCAGATGTACCTGTTAAATGTAATGCACCTCGTTTTGTTTTAAGAGATTGCTGCAAATGATGATTCAGAGTACTCGTATGTACATACTTAGACTTAATAGCTGTATGTACTTTGCATTATGTACCTTTGTTTCTTTTGTAATTCTGCTGTACAATCGAAATCTTCTTGTTTTTGTAAGCAACTTGTCTTTTGTTTCTGAACGAAATCTTTTTCTTTTCTGAGACTACAACTTAAGGAATATGAAGCAACAGTAAAAATTTGTTGTTTTATTAAAAAATACATGTGTCTGGGGTGACAGAGTGATGCTGGACGTCCCAGAATGCGCGGGACTGTCCCGCTTAAGCATTTAATTGTCACTCACATAACTGCCAATAACCAATAAAGAGGTATCTAAAATGCATGGTAATTAAATAAAGGACAAGCTACTTTTATATCTGAAAAGATTACTCTCATCCTAACCTCAAAATTTTGCAGAAGCCCTTTAACTAACATTTTCTAAAAGAAACATTTTAGTCTTACCGGAGTATGCAACTTATTGTGGGTTTTTCATTCGTTTCTGCAAACAAATTTGATATCACTCAAGCTTCAAAATTTAGTTAGTCATTATGCATTTATGCAAAAGTTTAGTAGGATGCAATAACAATCCATTTTAATGATTTCAAATCTTATTTTAGGGGCCTATTTTGCAACTTCTTTTCTAACGTCTGTTAACTTGACGATTTTTCAAAGGCCTATATTTTCTAAACTAAGTTATGTAAGTTTACAAAAAACTATCAGAAGACTTTAACTAAAGAGTATCCCATACCTTGAAATTGGCATAAGTAGCCTAATTTGTAAATTATAGGGCTTTGAAAAATCATTAAAAGTTTACAGACGCCAGGTAAGCAGTTACAAAATAGGCCCCTTATTTTGGGTGTTTACTAATTGTATTAGTTCTCAAATTTCTCCCAATTCATAAAATTTAAGAATGTATATCATCTCAAATCTTCATCATCTTAAAAAAATGGCAGAGCTTAATTATGTTTAGTTATGTAAAATTTTTATTTCACGGCACATGAACCTGAACTTAAAGTGGGTGTCTTGAACTCATTACACATAGAATATCGTCTGAAATTATAGTTCAAATTACGAGAGTTCGACGGTGACTCATGTTTAAAACAAGTTGTGCTTTATAAATCTGCGACACACTGAAAAAGCACTGTATCACTAATTTCTTTATAATGTATATAGGAACGAACACAATAAAATCCACCATCGTATCTTAGATTATACGGCTCTAGTGTGAGTCACCGCAGCACTCTTGTGATTTGGACTATACTTACGGATATGTGATCATTACGCAGCCTTGTCCGTCGGATACCGATTCAACTATCAACTGCGCTCTTACTTACCGTGTGCATTGCAATTTGTATAAATCTTACTTTTCAAATCATTAAAAAATGTTAGAAAAAATAACGCAAAAACTTATTACCTTGTTTTTACTGGCTGTTGGAAACACTATTACATAATGGCAATAATTATTTAATCAATTAACACAATTCATAGACTATATTACTTTATCTTAAACATATTTTTAGTAGAATTAAAAAAATATCGATTAATAACTGATAAAAGTAACTATCACACATGCTGTTAAGAAGTTTGATCTGTAAAGATCTCGCATGTTTAACACATTTGTTAAATCAATCCGCCATCTTAAAAGTCATTTGATTAAATGAGGCATAAAATAGTCATAAATTTAACTTAGCTACGCCCAAAATTAGATCATTTTATTAGTGGATTTACTGAAAACTGTTGGAATATCATACGCTCTAATTCCTGCATAACTTATTTACTAATTCATTAAAAACTCTGAAAATATTTGCTGATTCTAAAACTGTTAACGCTATCTCGGAAAACAAAGCATCTAAGTTTAAATTTAAAATTGCATAACTGTGAGATTTTCTTGATAAAGTGAAGTTGTATTCGTAGCAAAAAGTGTATCCGAATATTAAGTACAAAATGTTACGTAAATACTAAATAAGGATATGTATATTTAGGCGAATTGAACATTGAACCAGATCGGCTGAATGGTGACTATGACGTAAGACGTACATCATCTATAAGCTGGAAAATGACACGGCTCGGCGTAGAATACCTTAGTAGTTGATATCACCTAAAAACAAAAAAATAGAAAAATTATTGAATAAATTTTCAAAAACCATTATCACACATTTTATTGAATGGCGATGTGGTGTTGAGAAATCAATAACAATTGTAAATAGGCCAGCTAGAACACAGTAACTCCTGGTGCTTTGTTGAAGAACTGGCACTTGGTAATCAATCTGCAGCACGCATCATCACCGATAATTTGTTGCTGTTGTAACAAAATGTCAACCAGGCTAACCAGGCTAACCAGGCTAACCAGGCTAACCAGGCTAACCAGACAAGTAAACCAGATGTTTACAATAAATATTCACATAACTTCACGGATTTGAAAATGTATTTCAAATATTTTTAATGGGTTAATTAATTTAAATTTAATTTGACAGAAGGAATACTCCTTTTTTGATAAATGGCAACCAGTGCTGTATTCGATGGGCAAAATGATAGTACTTACATTAAAATTATTCCTGATGAGAGTATATCTGTGTCATTGTAACAACTTTGGGTGCATCTGTACTTCACCGATAAACGCCATATGAAAGTAAGTTTCTTTTGGGGTCACAAAATAACAAATTATAGAAAAAAGTTAACTTTTTACAATATTTATTATTAATATAATATAATAGTACAAAAATAAGAGGCACGGATAAAATATTATACAATAAATAATATAGCAAACATAAGTTATAGTTCACATTATTAGAGTTCTATTAATTTTAAGCATGAATCGCTCCTTTACGTAAGATAAAACTCATGCTTACTTTTTATGCTTAATTTTTTTACTCATGCTTAATTTTATGCATTAATATCTCTTTTTTCAATATGACCATTCGGCGTTGTCTCTATTTTTCTAGAATAAAGATTAAATAGTCTTAAAACAGTCTGTCTCCTGTTAAACATATTGAATTGCGTCTGATACGAGTCGCACGAATTTTAGACGATTACCTTTAGAGCGTTCTACAGTAATAAGTTTTAAAGCAATTAGTTTGCTCACTCCCTTCTAGACACGCTCTGCTTAACACAAAACTATTACCGATTTTATCTTACTCAAACGAAACCTACAAGTACTGATATTTAATGTAAATAAAACTTAATTTTACCGAAAATCGATACTTTGAAAACTTTAAGAAAGCGTGCTTATGTTTTTTTAAACGTTTCAAAGGTCTTTTTAAGAAGTTCTATTCTTAAAAAAGGTATAAATTAGGTTAGAAGATGTTGTATATTTGGTAGGTAACAATCTCGCGTTGGTAATTTATTTTTTATAAAATAAATCTTAAATACGGTGTTTAGAGGATATAGACATTACCTTACATTCATGTAATATATATTAAAGTAAACCTAGTAATACCTAATCTAAAAAGAATTTTGCTTTTTGTTTTAAAACTAAAAGAAAAACCTGTAAGATTGTATAATTCTTAAGTTTTATTGTAATCCCAATACGCAAAAGGGTAGGTGTAATTTTCAAAAATTAGTAAAATAGGGAACAAAAGGTTGTATATAAGGTATAATCATTTACGTAACAGTATTTAGTGAGACGTTACTTATGTTAGATTGTTCTGTAAGCAATGCCTTATCTACAGAGTATATATTTTCCACAAAATGATGTACGAGTATTTAAAAGTCCATCCCTGAAGTGAAAAGAAACACAAAATGTAACAAAATACCTCAATGTAAATGTCACCAAATAATGTCATAAACATAATTAACGTACGTGCCAAATATCATTAAAATTAGACCACTACACTAATTCCATATTAATTTAAATCTTTGAATCTTCACTGCATGGTAAACTAGTTGAAATTCTACACATCTACAATCCGTGAAATATAGACTTTATAACATATATACCGTATAACATATACTATTAGACTACATGTGTTTAAACGACGAACTGTAGAACGCATGAAGCTATTCAGAAAACACTCACACACACACGCAGATGTAATACATATACAAAGCAGCTCACACACACATCGCCATGCACATGAGACGTGTATTCTCCGATCAGGTAGATAGAGCAGCCAGCATACTCGCATGAGCAAAAGAATATCTTCTCGTGAAGATTGTTTGAAATAGCGCGAGTTGAAGAGATCCGAAGAATATTATCATTTTCTTTTCTTAAATGAAACATTACAACAGTAATAGTGACTTATAAAAAAAAGTTTAAAAAAATTATGAATAGTTGTGAATTAATAATGGCTTTGATAAAATGCATTAAATAAAAAAATGTGTTAATTATTTCATTGGATAATATTAAAAAATAATTGTGTTAAAAGGTGTTAAATAAATAAAATAAAATAATATATAAAAATATTGTGTTTAAAATATATTTGAAAAGTTTTGTGATTTTTTTGTTTTATGAGTTTTGTGATTTTTTTTATTAATGTTAAAAATCTAACTTTTAATTATGATTATTATATTAACTTAATTAATAAATTTTAAATAACACATCCGACGATTAAAAATCGTTGTATATTTATATGCAATAATAATTTATAGGAATTGTAAATAATAAAATAGAAAAAACATAAGGAAATAATTAAAAGTTTGTGATATAAAATATTTTTATTTATTCTTCTAAATACTTAATTAATTAAAATAAAACATAATTAATTATAAAAAAGCCATTTAATTCACTAATATCTAAGTCATATAATATACAAATTAATTAATCAATATTTTTATAGAAAAAAGGAAATCTTTTAATTTATTCAAATATAAAATAATTATTAAATTAGTTATTTCGTTGATTTATGGAAAAAATATAACGTTACGTGTTTTGTAATGAATCCACATAAATTTTAATAAAAATAAAACTTTAAAGAAAGAAGTTATATTGAACAAATGGACAATGCAACCAATTCTACTGGCAGTTTGTTTATTGTTGATAACGCCAATCACGGGCTCCTGGTGGTGAGTAAATAAACTAACTTCTCATTTATTACGAACAATTAACAAAAGTATTTTAATTGTTATGATTATTTATTTAATTCTTTGATTCACACGATTAAAACATTTCACGTAAGTAGATTATCAAATTAAGCCCGCACGAGACGTTTCGCTAAACACAGTTACGGATATTTTAAGTTTATCTAACATAACAATAGTTACCTATTACGTAAATGATTTTACCTAATATACAACATCTTGTGCATTCTGAATCTGCATTATGAAAAATAAATGTTACCCTTTTTATTCATAAATTTAGCTAAGAATATTTTTTTAATGATTATAAAATATTTTAACACTTTTGGATTTAACATTAACAGATTTTGCTTAAAGAAATAATAAATACAAGGTAACATCCATCTTTTTTGTTATGAGAGGTAAATTAATCTTTTTTTTGTAGGTTTCAATTCAGTAAAGATGGAAGTAGCATCTACGTATCGTTTATATGATAGATTTTGAAAGAGATACAATTGAAGACCACCAGGTTTCCTTAAATACAGTGTAAATTTGTTATATATTTCGTTGTATAACAACTAATTGTCGCTGCGTTAAACTTTACCAATTACACAGTGACCCACAATCGTAAATGCAATATATTACATATCGTCGCCATTTCAATTGTTTTGGCTAAACAAAAAACGATAAAACATTTAAAATGTGAACTAAAATGTATGAATTTAGTACCATGCAAGTGCACTTAATGGATGTGAAACTTACTAACAAATAAATTTTGAACGTTTTGTTTAACACATTTTTATTTCAAGTATTTTTCTTAATCTTACTTCAATGCATCTCATGTAAATGATTATATTTAGATGTATTCTGTCTATTTCTTATATAATACAGTCGTTTTTTTTAAATTTTATAACAGAAGGTATAGCTAAACCACTTATATACGTTCTCAGTTAATATTTTTAGATATAACTAACTATAGTTCAACTTAAGAAAGTTCGACGGTCTCTCATTCTTAAAAGAGGTTATAAAAATCGTATAAATATGCGATACAGCAGTGAATTTTATAAAAAACATTGTGATACAGTGCTTTTCCATTATATAGTAGATTTTTACGGTACAACTTGTTTTGGAATAGATCACCGGCGAACTCACGTAATTTGAACTATATTTGAATATATAAGTAATAAACCATTTTAGAAGGAAATACAACATGAACGTCTTAATCTTACGGTCTTGGCTAAGTCGAACGCTTATTATTGCTTCCTTCTCAATTTAAAACAAATAAATGTCTAATTTTGACACTAGGTTGGACCTTGCCTCCTTAACTATTTATTATACGATGAGATAATAATAACATTACGCTTATAGACGCTTAGTTAATCCAAGCATCTGAGTGTTAATTGATATACAATATCAGACTGATGTTGAATTTGTAATTAAAACAATTCGTGAAGTAAATATTTTTGTTTCATAAAGTACAGGCGTACGAAGTTTGAATCAGTTAAACAGTGGGCTTTATTGCAGGTTTAAAGCAATGATTATTAGACTATCATTTTAATCAAAATGATGTAATTATTTGTAGATGTATATATTATTTTATTGCGGCGTCAAAAGCAAATCCAAGTTGATGCGTTGAAATTATTATTAAAAAGAAAGTTCTTGCTGGTATATGGGGCCTCAAAAGCTTTGGACTTTGGGCAATTGCATTGTCTATGCTACTAATTTTTGCAAATATTACGCGATAATAATAAATGTATAATAAAGTCAACAGTAAAATAAAAACTAACTGTGAACTTTCTTTGAAAGAATATCTAAAAATAATGTAGTTTAAAAATCAACTAATTGAGAAACCCAATTTTCGAATTAGGGCTGCAAGAAAATTACAAAAGCTTGCCGCAGTAGCTGTCGCTGCATACCCCTTCTCTTCCACGCTATATTTAACAAAGCCAATGCGTTGAATGCAGTCAGTGTGGTCCTGTTTCCGTTTTTACCAATACTTTGTGGATAGTTTTGAGAAAATAAGAAACAAGTGACATTCCCCCTTAAATCTGCGGCATCGATGTGTGATTTACAAAATGAATAAGTTCATTTATAAGAGCGTATTCAGCTAAGTTTATTATTTTGTTTATTTCTCGGATAATCCACAGTTTTATTGTGAAATAAACACAACTGCATGTGTTTAACATTAAAAGAAATATATTAAAATTACAAAATCGTTGAATATCTTTATGAGTTTTTACATCACATCGACATATCTTTTGATCTGCTCTCCTAAATATACTTATAGTCATAGACGTTCACAAACAAAATTACAGTGGGGGTTAAATGTAAACGTCCTAATCTCCAAGAGCTGATCTTTATGTAAAATTTCAGATATTATTTTATCTAGAGTAAATTTGTATTTTAAATGAACTCTGTTTACTCCTCATGCGGACGCCTATAGTAATATAGTAATAGTTGTTATGTGTACAAATTCAGGTTAACACAACATTAACGGACCAGTAAAATTAATTACTGAAATGAAAATAATTTGTAAATATTATGAAATAAATGATTTATTGGTTAAAAAAGAGTTAAAAAAGAAACTAAAATATAAGCAGGGGGTTTGATAAATGAAGTTGGTTGTGTTATGGGTTCAGTTCTGGAAATAAAAAACAAAATTTATTAAAAATCAGGAAACTGGATTAAAGGTTACATTTTTGAGCTTTCTATAATTAATCTTACTATTGCAAGATCCGTTCTTACACAGAAATTATGCATTTTGAATAAAATGACATCTTATATATTTCTTGCAATAACAACCATCTTAAGACGGCTCTTAGATTTAAATTTTTACCCGATTAATCAGTAGTCATCTCAGTGATTTATTGTGTAAACATGAAAGAAACGAGATGGTGGGACACATGATCACATTGTGAGACGGCAATCTGAGGTCTAGCTGCATTTTGAAGCAAGTATCGTAGAAATGCTGGCGATGCTGACAATAACACATTTATACGAGTCCTTTCCGCATACGCTTTCCTTCTCTTCTACGATTCATTCCTTCTTTCCGTGCTGAAGAATGCCTATAGAGCATATTCTAGCTGGTGCTTTTTTTTAATCGTTATTCTCTGAAATTGCTGGCATTTGTAATTTTTTCCTGATATGTAGGTTGCAAAAGATTGGAGTACGGAAGCTGAAAATAAGATCTGGAAGAAGAAGGAAATTAAATAAAATTAGCATGATGTATTCATTAACAATTGTTTTACAATTTTATTTTTAAGATCATGCCGTTTGAATTGTGACCTTTAAATTTTTAAGATGTTTATTTGACGGTATCGTAGTTTAAAGACATTTTAGCATCATTTCATCAAATAAATTATTAAACAAACCTAAAATTTAACTCTTTGAATTTAGAAGTGTTCCGAAATTTTGAGCAGAATGTAAAAATCATCCTAAGCTTTAAATACCAACCTAAAGCTTAAGGGGGTGAAATCGTACAATATAATACCACTATTCTATGAGCCAAAATTATTGGAAACTGCAGAGACATATTTTGTGTTTTCTACGTACATTTTCAACTGACCCAGTTATAATACGTATAATTATGAATTTCTAAAACTCTTTTAATGACATCATAAATATCACACTATATTTATAAACTATTTATGTACTTAAACATAGTTTTACACCTTTTCGACTTATGTCTGTTACTCAAACCCTCACATACACTCTCACCATATACACACATACGATAGATTTTGATTTGCAGAAAATATATTTGATTGACATTTCAAAATAAACAGATCGTAATGATTTATATTCTGCAGCGGTTGATGCTGCGATCTGATTTGTTTTTCTTGAATTGAGTAACAGAAAATGACTGCTGTAGGAAATTTTATTTGTTTATTTCTTTAAGCAAATTGCACTTGAAAATTTGTTTGACTTACTTTTCTTTAAGTATAACTAAAAATTTCATCGCTCAGGAAAGTATGTACCCACATATATATATGTATATATATATATATATATATATGTATATGTCAGTTGTCTACATTTCACACGTCAGTGACTACAAGTCAGTGATACACTAGATAAGAAAAAAATGTTAGAGAAAAATTTTGTACAAATATTTACTAAGCGTCTCTTTATCTCGTACTTCATAATTTACAATGCATTTAAATAAATATGTTATTAAAGTAGTAGCAACGGATTACTTAACTAGGACAACGTTTTGTAGTTAATTTACTATAAAAAAGATTTCATTTTTTAAAAAAATGTCAAATTTTGATAATAATTTTTGAGAAATAGATGAAGGATTGTAGAATTAAGGATGTTATACTGGTATCGTATCATTATTATAGTTTTATCTCTAATAATTTTTTAGTACTTGTTTATATGTGAAAACCATTATTTGTATATTTTTCTTTTTTAATATTTATTTGAGTGCATCAACTTTCAACAGTTATTAGCACTTAAAACAATAAATACATTTATAAACATTTACAATACATAATTTACAACTTATAGACACGAGTAAGGGTACTTAAACGAAAGAGATTAAATTAGTTTTATATTTGTATTATTATTTTAGAAAAATATTTACGAGCTCGTCTAATTTAGTGCACTAACTAATAGAACAATAGATAGATACGAGGCATATTTTTTAAGTAAGTATCGTTTTGCGATTCCGCCTTTGTAGCGCTACGATCGGCGTTCCGCGCATGCACGCTGGTTACCTACATCTCTTGTCTACGCACTGACGCCATTACAGTCTGATTCTTCATTGTATACGTTGTTTACTGAGTGTTTAAGATGCCTCCGACAATCGTGAGTCCCGCCGATTGTGAAGTACGGGCTGTTATACGATTTCTTAGTGCTAAAGGCGTAAAACCGATCGATATTCATCGTGAGATCTGTGAAGTTTACGGACAAAACATTATGAGTGATGGAATGGTAAGGAAATGGGTGAGAGCATTTAAAGATGGTAAACGACAGTAAATTTTCAAAACAGTTGTGATACAGTGGTTAACAAGTCAGGCGGCAGAATTTTATGAGGAGGGTATTCAAAAACTGGTGCCACGTTATGACAAGTGCCTCAATATTCACGGAAATTATGTAGAAAAGTTGATTAAGGTACAGGCTTTCATGTAAAAATAAAATTATTGCGATATCTTTGCACGTCTTTTTTTAATTCCAAAACGGTACTTACTTAAAAAACACGCCTCGTACTATATATCTTTAAAACAGTACTTCAGTCAGTTATACATATTTGTTAATAAGTGACATTATTTTTATTTATTTCTAACAGTATTTAATTTGAAAGTACAATGAACAATTTCGTAAACTATTTATTTTATCAAAAAACTTTCAAAACAAAAATTGTAGCACATTAAAAACCGTTTCAAATGATATGTGACATCTTTAAGTACTATATATATAGCTGTTCTTTAAGATGAAGTTCCAAATCTTTCAAATTGAGGTAAATAAAATATTTTGAATCAGCGCACTCAAATTAGTTAGAAAAGTTTATTTATCAGCTTTTTCGTCGATTTACAGCATTAAGTAATGTTATTTTATATTATAAATCATCCAGTTCATTAGTGACGAATGTCTGAATATGTAAAATGATACCCTCTGCCTGGTTTAACAGTTAGATAACTCATAATTACAACCAAACAAAATTATAATACAGATAAATTTGTTGAACACCGTTGGAATGCTTCTAACTAAAATATTGTTTTCGTCGTTATATCAAAATTTAATATTCTGATTTGTCTCGGTAATAAACTGGGAAATCGATATTTAAAATGTCTAATTAGCCCTTTTACCTTTAAGTGAATTAAAAACACATTTCTCGATAATTCTTTTTCTTGAAAGTTTGAGAGATATTTGATACTGAAAAATTGAAGTAAACATTAAAAAGAATTTCACGTTATTTACAAATAAACTTAGAAATATAAAGACGAAAATGAGTCGTTTTATTATAAAAAACTACAAAAGAGTAAATTTTCCATTAACTGTATTTTAGTGTTGTATTACAAAGAAATTATTTAAACGTTTGTAATTTTAATAAAGTATCATAATCTAATGACAATTTTCTTTATTATATTTGATATAATTAGTGTCATACTTTCTGTATATGTTCTTAATCTATTATCAAGTAACACATTTCACGTGTGAGTAAGAATATAAATTAAATAAATAAATAATAAATACATTTTTATAAATTAAAACATCACGTTTTTTAAAGTAAAATATAGTATGTATAAAGCGAGCCGAGTACAGCGCGGTGAAACATATGATATATATATATGAATGATATATAACATATGATAAACAATGATATATATATATCATTTTTATTTACTGGTAAAGTCTTCAATTACACTTAAACTGTGTCTACTATTCAGACTTATTCTCTTATGAATGCAGTGCCTCTCGCTTTTGTAAACAAATCAGTATAGGCGTAGCTTTCGTTCACATTAGACTTTTTTTTTTGTTTCGCCGCAAAAAATGTTAAGTGTAACAATAGAGCAACATATTGTTGTGAAATTTATGGGTTTGTATGCACAATGTACGTAATCAATTTAACTTAATAACAACCAAACTGGTCATCGATCACAAGTTTTTCCAAATTACTTTCTTAATATTTTATCTGAATGTAGTAAATTGAACATATACTCGTATTTAAATAAAATTAATCAAACGCGGTCAAGATTCAAGATGCACTTTAAATTTAGTCTAAAATCTGTCGGCATTTTGCCAATTTGCGAATATTTGAGTGTCGCTTGTCATGTCTTCGTTTAATTCAAAATATTACAGATAATTTATGTTTAAATATAAATAATGTTACATTAAAACAACTCTTCCATTTCTCGTCGTCTATCAAAGTTAAGTTTTGTTATTTACCGCTTGGCAGACAAATCAAAAACATTTTTAAATCATTAAAACAGTCCCCCTGCGTCTCTGTCTCCCGCTGCACTTGATATATAATACGTTTAAATAATTTAAGGGGCCAGTTAATGTGAAATGTGTTAAACAAAAGTGAGTTAATGACATGAAAATGTTGTTAATATAATTTGCTTGGACAATTTATATGAGAAATAATCAGCAAAGGGTTATCAATATTAGGGGCCATCTAGTAATTACCTTACATGTAAAGGGAAGACGAAGATGGAGTCCACAAAGTTTATGGATGACCTCACTTACCACTTACTTACGATATACGAGTATAATAACTTCCGCAACTGTATCTTTTCTGTACAACTTTGCATTAAAGGAGAAAATTAAACGGCCTTCATTTTTTTAGAATTTAAAATAGCAAAATTGAGATAGCATCCTATGCTATCAAAGATGCCACCTTGGATTTCTTTATAAATTATTTTAAAGCATTGAAGATTGTAAGCGATATGTTTCAAATATTTTTAAATATAGGTTCAATGTCATACGTTAAATTTGGTAATAGTTTCGAAAATTCAAAATAGGTCCAAAAATAGTTATATATATATCACAGCTTATAATTAAAAGCAGCGGTTCTACACTCTTAGAGCAAGTGGGCCACCGTTACACTGTAAAAAAGTTAACAGTGGAGAATTAATGATAGCGAGAAAGAAGGAAAAGCAAAAGAAAGAGTAGCGGAAATATTTAGATGAACCAAAGAAAAAATTGTAAAAAACGCTTATGTAATCCGATGAAAGCAGAAGAAACAATGAGCAAAACTGGGAACAAAAGAGCATCACTCTGTTATAGTTTGGAGGATAAGTAATTATTCTTTATAAATGAAGTTGCAGTATAAAGAAATGAATTGTAGAAGAAGTTTATAAAGCCGGGAGGCAAATCAATAAAATATATAGTATAATCTGAGATTCAACATTGTCTATCAAAGTTGATATTTCTGATGGATTTACCTAATATTTTCTTTTCCTTATGTTATAATTATATAGAGTAATTATTTATTCAATAATTGTTTTTCTAGGAACACTTGCACCATATTATTCTAGCGCGATCTAAGGCCGTCAGTCTCACGTTGATCTTGAACTTCTGATGCTATAATAACAGCGCCGTCTGCGTCAATATAAAAAAATTATTAATTGGATTCGGCGGTTATTTAGAATAGAAATTCTGAAGAAGTAATAATATGATACTTCTAAATACATCATTTATTTTTTAGTATTTTCAAATGTTTATATTTTTCTTTTAATTTCAAACGAAATTAGAACATCTTTCTTCTTTGGAAAGCTAACAGAGTTATTATTAGCTTATTTTGTGCTCATAAAATTAACCGTAATTATTATTATATTTTCCAAGAAGTATTTTGGGAAATTTTATGAGTAATACTTAACGCAAGTGCTCTTAAAATAATAAACAATTATATTAGTTAAGCAATAATTAGTTATTACTTACTTTCGCATCAAATTCTCTTCTTCTACTATTAATTTATGGTGTTTACTTCAACACAGGCTTCCGGTTTCTTCCGTAACTGAAGAAACAAATTCTATACTACTGTTTAAAGTTAGCATTAGTATTTATATTGAAAAAAGCAAAAAAGCGTCACAATATGCCTATAACCTTCTTAAACACCGGGAGATTTCTCTCTTATTATTAATAAATTGGAAATATTTGATATATTGGAAAGAAAATTGATAAGAAACAAAATAATTATAATATACCTCAGGAATATAGGCAGATATTTGATAGCACGGACAGTCTGAAAAACCTTATTGACTTTATCAATAAAACTAATTTAATTTCTTTAATTTAAATACCCATACTCGTGTCTATAAGTTGTAAATTATGTGTTGTAAATGTTTAAAAATGTATATATTATTTTAAGTGAATAAATATTAAAAAAGAAAAAAAGGAATTGTCCCTTAACACAAAATGTAACCTCATGTTTTTCCTTTTTTTAAATTTCTTTTCCATTCCTTCTAATGTTATTGATTAACCTCTATCAATGGGTAAGTGAGAAGGACTTATGTGTGTTTAGTATGAGGGCAAACGAGACAGGAATATAATTTTAGTTTTTAGAGTTTTTATGTTGTAAAGTTTTTAATATATTAATATATCAACATTTAAAAAATTGAATTCAGAAATAGAGAGTGATAGGTTTAATTTATTTAACGTTGGCTTATTTCCAGTTTTTGTAACTGCCTGATAAGTTTATGATTATGTATGTATATGGATGGATACATGTGGATCCATATGGATACATGTGGATCCAACCCGAAGACACAGAAGTCAGTGTCAAGCTTCAATGCTGTCGCCCACTCTGTTATACTTACCCCACTAATAACGCCATATTTATTCATCAACGCCTCCACAAAATTACAATATTTATTTTCAGACAGTGAATGAAGCGAGTCAATAATATTCACCCAATATTTGTTTAAAATATTAAATTGACCTTTAAAATAAAAATAATTTCTAAAACACTGTCGGTCAATGGTCAATCAACAGCAGCAGCTGAGCACACAACAAACAAGAATCATTTTGATTACATTAAAAATCTTCAACTTGATAAAGGTGTTGTTTAATGTTAGCGCCTCCCCCGAAAGATGCTTGAGTAGATATAACACTCTCTTTCTACACCCACCTGTCGATATTTTTAAACATTTTATTATACAATATAATAAACAAATTAATTTTAAATTTAAATATTAATAAAAATTCTAGGTTTAATATTTACATAGTAAAAATGTTACAACTTTTTTTATTTTTGTATACAATATTAAAATTCTTTTTCATTAATAAATAAAATTCTCAATGTGTTAACAATATTAAATTATTATGTAAATAGTTGGTGTAATGTACGGGTACGTGAGCCATAGGCGTTCGCAGAAAATTTTACAGGGGAAGGTGAAATATCACATCACTTTTAGTTTAGTGTAAATTAATCACAAACCTCATTCTCTCTAGTATCTTAAAATAGAGTGGGAGTAACTGATTCGTTGCCCCTACTTTCGGACACCCATGGCAGGAACTGTATTTAATACTTCAGCTTCCATATTAAATAATTTTACCTCTATTTTATATTTATATATTAAAACCCACACGCTAATACAGAGACTGTGTAAAAATAAATCAATCGTTGTATTTACATCATTTACAGTACTTCAAGGCCAAATCAGGTGAATATGGTGGATTTGTCGTGTTTTATGCTCTATTTACTTTATCGACTTTTACTTATCGAAATAGGTAAACATCAGTGAATGTACAACTCAGAAGCATATGTCATCCTACAAATTATTATTGTCATCCAGTGTAAACTTATATTTATTCGCCTTTCCTTTGCCGCTAGTTCCGGCACTGGTTGTTAGTTCCACGTTACGTTTTTGACACTCATAATAATTACAAGATTAGAAAGTGTTTGGTTTTAAATAATAGATGGCGCTAAAGTAACATCAGTTTTCTTTAAATCCATGCAACTCTAAATTCATTAACATAATATATATATATTTTTTTCAATAGAATTTTTGTGAACATATGTTTAACATTTCGTTCATTTAATTAGGCCATTAACTAATCAGACGATTTTAAACATTAAAATTTGTTTAAATTAAAATCAGGAATTGTTTATTTTATTTTTTCAACACTTTAAACTGTCAGTTTGACTTTGTCTGTTAGATATCTTTCAAATTTAAGTTAATTTCACGTTATAAAATTTATCTAAACATTCAGGAGAAATAGAATAAAATTTAAGACAGGTACAGTGCCAGATCTGCTCACATCGTCTGAGAAAATTGTCCAAATAAAGAATATATTTGATAAATATTGAAAAGTTATTTTGTGTGGCCAGGGCCGGCAAGCAGTATGAAGTAAAGAAATGATTTTTAATCAAATTAGATATATTATATATACGTCGCTTTGTCACGGGGCAAAGCGCTAGTGTGGGATCTAATTTACTATTAATGTTAAAGCTAATTTATTCACAAAACGTTTATTACACTGTTTGTATGCTGCTACTTACATCGCTGTGACTCACTCGACATATATTATACTCGTCGACGAAATATTTTATTTTAATTTCGTTTTATGTAATTTGTCACGTTTTGCACTACAATCATAAATTTTAATTATGTAGTTACGCTGAGTGCAACTGAAGAACGTTGGCTTGCATTTAAAAATACGTCAGCTGCCAAATTATGCAACCAACAGTGTCTTTATAGCTCTTTTTTTAATGAGCTTGTCTTAATTTCTATAAAATATCTGTAATAACTTAGAGATTATACATGAGGATGATTGGATTGGACTGAATGCATTAAAGTATTGATTTTATTAGTTTCGAAAGGATAGAATTGAGTGTCAATATATAGAAAAAGAATCTCTGACTTTTCTAATAAAGAAATTCACATAATTATTCAAATTATATATTGTTTGTGTATCGTATTTACCAATGTAACATTCGTGCCGTCAGACATTACATTCTTCCACCATAAATTCACAGACTACATTTATTTTCGTACTTAAACTATTTTACAATCTTATTTTCTCCTTTATCTTTCTTTGTTTACTTGTTTCATCCATCTTGTTCACTTCTTGTGCCCTTGTAAAAACTCCATCAGCTTGTGATCTAATTTTCTCAACTTGCCACACATCGTACGTATACATTCTCATTCTATTCATCCTATTCAAAATTGAAATATTTTAAAATTTTCATTGAGGTGTCCTACTTTGCAGTGACGTAGCTCCGTTTCTGTAAAATATACAAAAAAATATTGTATGCAAAATTTGTAGGGAATTGAGTCCTCTATAAGTTTGATAATTACTATTTTTATCGTAACACGCACTAGTAACAAAATATTGCTAAAGAACCGTTTTTGTCTGCCATTTTTCCAAGATGGATCCGCGTGTTGAATAACTTGGAGTTTTCATTAACAGCCCTATCTTTAAAACATATCCAAAAATTAGAACTACTCATGTCAGGTAAAAGTCTAAAGTTCCCGGATTATTATCCTATATTTTTAATTATTTTAATATTAGTCTGCATTTCAAGTACAGCTCTGTATTTTACATGCGCCACAGAGCACTTACTTAATGAATATTTGTTACATATATGTACAAATAGTCATGAATTGAAATCAATATTTACTAGAAATTTTTGTACTTTATTTGAATGACATTTAATCTAAAAATGTCTTATTATAATTGAAATAGTGTTCTAACAAATACTCTTAAAGCTAGTGTTGTGACAAGGTAGGGTATTTCTGAGGCGGTTAAGGATATCTTAGATCAATATAAGAAAGAGACTTCATCATAATAAAATAATTGTCAAGTAGAAATATATGCGAAACATATGAATCCATCCAAGAAAAACAAAATTTCAAAGGATAATTGCAGAATTCAACGAATATCATCTAGCAAAAGAACATTAAGTTCGGATATGTACACTAGACCTAGAGACCATAGACTGGCAACATACTGCGGAACTCGTAGATCTAGATGAACTGTTGATTTTCAAATTAAAGTTTGATTTTAGTTTTATTTTATGTATTATACTTCCAAGGTAGAAATGAACCTTGAACTTCGCTTGTGCAAGCCAGCAAGTGTCAATGTTTTATTGCTAGATACTGACTAAAAGAAAAGTAGAAAATGAACATTGGAATTGCCTTAAAGAAAGCTAGCAAATGTGAACTTTCTAGCTGTATTCAAACTTCTGGAACCTGGTTCTTTACACGATCCGAATCGATTTCAAAGTGTGTTTGTGTTTCACAATAATTCGCAATTATTAAAAACTGCTATAAATAATATTTCATAAAACGTTCCCAATCTGCCTCTGCTTAAATTTTCCCGTCTGCATAATTTCTATTTACACTTAATTTAATATCTTTTTGTTATCTAAATAAAACATTTTTAAATTAAGTTAAAATTACATATATTTAATTATTTAACTATAAATTTTCTTAATAAAAAATAGTATTAAAGCTATAAGAAATATCACTCGCAATCGTAACATGTCACAGGGTGAATATAAATATACACTAACACATATCTGTTATATATACATATACTAAATACAAGCTTATAAAGATATAAGCGCCATCAAACGTGGTATTGAGATGCAGCCTTTGATTTTATTGAATGGACTATATTTAACTAAATAGTTTATAATATAAAATGTATGTTTATAGAGTAAATGACTTCACATTTTTGTTATTTAAAGATTTTATTACAGTGGCGTCTTGTAATTGAAACAGGTGGGGAATATCTAATCGAATATAAATATCTAGCAGGGCTGGATTAAGCTAAGAAGGTCCCCTATGTTGGAAAATGTATAAATACTTGAGTGCATCAACTTTCGATAGTTATTAGTACTTAAAACAATATAAAAATTTGTAATACATAATTTCTAATCTATAAATACGAGTATGGGTATTTAAAACATAGAGATTAAATTAGTTTTATTGATAAAGCCAATAAGGTTTCTTAGACTTTCTCTGCTTTCAAATATCTGCTTGTAGTCTTCAGGAATATTACAGTTTTGTTTGTGTGATGAGTAATGAATAATATGCTTCACCGTTAGTGGGCTGTTACATTGTTTACATATTGGTAGTGGTTAGGACTGAGATTTGTATGACCTATCATGAGCCTTCAATTTAGTCCGACCGGTAACTCTTGTTTGTAATCAGTTATTAGTTCCTTCATTCCATTTCTAATGCTTTTGTTTTATCAGTCAAAATTTTATGGTGTCTTAATAGCCCAGTTACTAGAAGGTCTGGTAGTTCTAATTCTTGAATATGGCTTACCATTAAACCTATTTTGTAAATTATTTCTGACGCTCTTAACGATTAGACGGTACTATTTTAAATACAGTCAAGCTACTTATAAAACCGTCTAATATTAAACAGCGCTTGAAAAAGTTAAAAAATACCAAAAAGTCTACAAAAGGTATAACAAGTTTCAACACTGTGATATACAAGTTTCAATGTGTTAGAGCGAGATACAGCTACTCCGTAATACCTTGGCGCTACATATTAACTAACTCATTCATGTACTTAATCCACACACAAGACAAGACAAGACAAGACAACGCTTAAATCAATGGATTTCAACTTATTCCAGAATACATATTTATCTTATTGATAGTTAAATATTTGAAACCATTTAGAGATGCAAGATTTAAATAAATATAGAACCAAGTACTATTAAAAACAAACATATTAAATTGAAAATGTATGTTCGTTATATTTAAAAAATAAATAAAAAAATTGACAGTAAACAAAAGGTATATTACAAGAAGTACAAGAATGCGTGCGTTGCTTGTGAAGCTACGTATCCACCAAAAGAAAATTTTATTAAATGATTGTGGTTAGCTTGAAGCTTGTATTTTAAAAATTTGAAAGTCGGTGAAGTACGCAGTCGATTTGATAGCAGTCAATTTGCACTAGTTCTGTAAATTATAGGGTCTATCAGTAAATATGGGCCAGTATTCAAATAGCGTTATCCTGTTAGAGTTATTAGTACCTTTAGACATAATTCTATAACTACTTTTCTTTATCATAAAATCAAATTTTATTTTAGTACGTAAATTAACAAATACTTTTTTTTTATAATAACAAAACTTCAACGCTGTAACCTATTCTTATCTTAACCAAAAATTATCTTGTCGTCTTTTTTTGTTCTCGAACTAAAACGCGAATAAGACACCTTTCTCTAATATGAAATCAATCAATTACCTGATATTACAAATATATCTTTTAAATAATAACCAAATGTCAACATCAGTATTTCAAATTACTAAAAAAATTAACGTAATACTCTAACTCACAAGGCTAATTCTTAAGATCATTATCTACTTCTCAAATAGAAATTGTCTTCTAGTGTAGTTTCACACTTGCTTGCTTACACAAACTAATTCATGGGTTCATTTTCTTTTCACATTTACAAATTATCTTGCAGTGCGAGTTTCACACTTGTTAACTTACTTCAAGCTAATTGAAGTGTTACATTTAATTTAATAAAGTAAAGAGTTACATTTTCCTCAAAATATTCCAAAAAAGTTAGTATAGTTAACAGTTATCTTTCTGACATAGGGAACTAGTCTATCGAGCACTCTTGGTGAATACGCAGCTTTAGAACATAATCCCTAGTCGATGAGTACCTTCACGCAGGCATTTTGTTTCGGAATGGTTGTCCACTGTCGAAGGATAACTTGTAGTATCAATATTGAACCACAATGCTTGCAGTTTGCTAGATCCCAGTATCTTAGTACTTAGCTAATTATTACAGAAGGCAATTAGAGTATCTTCACAACTGAATTGCACTTATTGAAAATCATTATTTGTCGATGTGTAAATATATACATAATTAGCGGAAGGGCAGACTGGAGCACCGTGAGATAACTATGAACCTGACATACAAATATTATGTTACGTATACAGGAGTGCGGGATCCAACATTCATATATTTTCATTCATAAGTTGATGTTATTTAGCCGTGAGTGTATTATATTTGTTGAATAATATGACTTCAAATCGCGACATTCATTTAACTCATAAAACTCTACGAGGCATTACTGTTCTTTGTTATATTAATTTACCATGTTTTCCAAACTCTTTAGTAGGCTCAAACAAAGTTATTAGTTGCGCTTGCATTATCGTACATGGCTTTAAAAACATGAAGTATACTATCCTCTTAATTCCTATTCAAAGGAAATTACAAATAAACTGTCATAAAATCGAATCTAATCAATAGAATATTTTCCAGGGCTTCAGGGTCTTATGTAGTAATGGATCCACATGCAGTTTGTAAGAAACATAGAAGATTACGAGGACGATTAGCAGGTATATGCAAAAATGAAACGAAAGTCTTAAACGAAATATCAAGAGGAGTGGCGCTAGGAACGGAAGAGTGTGGCCACCAATTCAGAAATCGACGATGGAACTGCACGACAGTGCGAAGAAGTATGAGGAAAATATTGATGAAAGGTGAGTTATGATTATTTCTTAATTATTTCATATTAACCTTACATTAAAACTAAAAACAGTGAGAGGGAATGGGACTTACATGAATGGTTTACGATGTATAATTACAGGCAAATACATAAATTGATTTTTTAGTATAAAAAATACAATGGGTTTGTGTTCTTTATCTTAATTTCTATAAAACTGTACTATCCTATATTATAATGTTCCAACTGTATGTTTATATTCTTATATGTTTACGCGATTCGTATGGTAGCTCGAAAACGGCTCTGTCAATGTTTCTGAAAATTTTCTATTTTGTAGAGAAAAAAATTCTAAGACTTTTGGCGTCCCCGGATTTTTCCCTGAATTTCCTGGAAACCCGTAATTTTGAAAAAACTGAAAAAAAAGTGATTCCTTTTTTGCTGTATTACTTTTAATTCGTAAAAGATAGAAAGTTGAAATTTTGCATGTGTATTAAGGTATTCAATGCTGACATTTCTCAAAAATTAGAAATTCAAAAATTGAAAAAGGGGGGGTTGAAGAAATTCGGGGGCCCGGTATGGAACTTTGGAGAAAGTTCATATTCTGGATTCTATAATAATTAAATATATTATTAATATAAAAAAATTAAAAATTTCAAAATTTTATTTGGGGGCACGGGGGCAGTATTTGCCGAGAGTAAAAATTGTGCTAGAAAGTTGAAATTTTGTATATAGGCTAACCTTGGTAACTTATTTACGAATCGAAAAAAAAAATCCCAAATTTTGAAAAAAAATTGGTCAAATAACGCATAAATTTAAAATATTTTTTATTTTGTTGGAAAAAAGATATTTTTTTAGTCAATTTATATGTGTTAATGTATATGTGTGCGAGTTTATTATTTCAATTTAAAAATAGAGTTAAATATAATATGTAATTACAAATTATTTTATTGGATTCAAATGATACACGCCAAAAAGAACCTTTGTGACGAGGGAAACTCTGGTGTAATTAAAATTTTTACATGAAGTTCAAGCCACACACAAAAGACAGACGTCGCTTGCGACGGGGGTAAAAGCTAGTATATATATATATATATATATATATAGCGTTCATCCCCGTCGCAAAGCGACGTCTGTCTTTTATATGTGAATTGAATTTCATCTCAAATTTTAATTTCCTTTTTACCGTGACGAGATATTTTTACCGTGACGAGATATTTTTTACCGTGACGAGATATTTTTAACGTGACGAGATATTTTTACCGTGACGAGATATTTTTTAAAAATATCTCGTCACGTTAAAAATATCTCGTCACGGTAAAAAATATCTCGTCACGGTAAAAATATCTCGTCACGGTAAAAAGGAAATTAAAATTTGAGATGAAATTCAATTCACATATAAAAGACAGACGTCGCTTTGCGACGGGGATGAACGTATATTGATAAAGTTGGTTGCTAGAACCTCAAATGTTCAATTATTTTTTAATAACTCTTTATATCTTATTATTAATTATTTATCAAAAAAAAAAAATTATATCCCCTTAATTATTAAAGCGATTCAACGTTGTAGAACATTCCAAGACATGTAAAGTCACGTTCGCTAAGTTGTTATCTCTTTTATACAACAGAGCGTAGAAGAGATACCATATTCAACACTGAACTCTTATCTAAAGAAAAAATAACTAACCTTCATACATGTTACGTCATAAATATGGCCGACGTTTGTAGCGCTAAAAGTGCAATTTGAATTTTTAATAGCTATATCTTCGTCAATATTTAGATATTTATTAAAACAAAAACGCCAATTTACTTTACATTTATTAGCACCAATTTCAACCGATAATTGAAAAATCAACCCCTAAAAAATGAGTACACAAGCCCATTGTTGTCATGGCAACCTCACCTTGTACAAGTAATTGTTGTTAACGATACAGCACTCACCACATAACCTATTTTGTGTACAAGCCAGCCAACTCAACACATACTCATCCTACAAGAACGGATGCAATTAGTTAAGCTGCAAGAAAAAGAAAAAAACGTCACAGTAGTCAGGTCTAACACAATAAGTACCATCCATTTATTACAAAAGAATTTTTATTTACAAAGATTTTCCTTATGGAATACAATGTTAACATTATGAACATTATTTGCAACTAGTTGACTTTACAAATTTACAACTGGAAAGATAATTAGCACTGACAATGAACAATTGTTGACCACACAAGAATTCTACGGTTATAGCTTGTTTATTAATAACTATGTCATATATGTGTACATGTTTGTATGTCCGGTATCTTCAACTCCAGGTTTTGTAAACCTGTAATACGCGTACTATATTGTTTATATTTTCCGCATTTCAATTATTCTAGTAGATTTACCTGCTAAAGCAAAATGTTTTCTTTCTGGCGTTGTGCACCTGCAATAATAATTAATTAGTTTGCAATTTATCGGTTGTAAGGCATTATCGATTAATTACATCAATCAGAACGTTAAACAAGAAGGTAGGGGAAGAAAGTGGAGTAGAGGATGACATCTGCTATGAAATTATAGTTAAAAGAAAAACCACTTTTTTCAAATGACGAAAAGAATCGAAACGAAAAAAATTGTCTCCAATTTCATTACGAATCAGAAGCGATGTAACCATTGGGCTTATTTGACGTAATATTTTTTACCTAACGTTATACTTTATTATTTACCAAAGTTTACAATCAATTTATTACATAGGCATTAAGTAAATGTAAAGAATATTTATAATCTTTTACTAATTAAGAGGTTATCGCTGAAACTGAGGCCTATTTTGAGGCAAAAGATAAATCGTTCTACAAAAGTGGTATTGAAATGTTAGAGCGGCGCTGGAATGATTGCGTTGCTCTTGATGGAGATTACGTTGATGAATACAGCTAATTTTGAACCAAAAAGACTGTGTTTTCTTTGTTAGGCCCGGGACTTTTCAGGCCATGTGCTATATACATTTAATATGAAACATTATATAATCTTACATAAAAAGCTATATTAACGTTAGAAACAATATATTAAATTGACCTTAAAAATGTTATGTACTTTTTATTACGTAAAATAAACCTTACATATACATATACGTAAAAGTATTTAGTAGGTGAGAATCTATTGTTATTACCAGGGAAATCTGTGATCAAACCGAACACTAGGTTTAGTAACGAACACTAGATAGTTTTTTGTTTCATCATGTAAATGAATAAATTAACATAATATTATTGATGATACAGTGAGCATCCGAGAAAACTCGGGAACTGTATATCGATGGTTTCTTCAGCACAAAATTGGGAAAGCAACGGGAGAAACAATTTTGTGATCGCAGCAACCACATCGATTTTTAGTAATAATTTCAATATTCGATGGTCTTTTAATTCTCAATTCTTCTAGTATTCTCTTTGGTAATATTTTTTATATCTAGATATCTTATCATAATCTTGTTTTAAAAACAAAAAGGTATCTCGTATGATCGAGTAAGGTCGAATGGCTAGTGTTGGATAAATGTGCATTGGAACTCAAAATTGGTCTAAGGTGTTTTTATTATATTTTATTACTTTATCAATATTTACCCTCGCTATCAAGTATAATGCTTTAATATTTTTCATACAGTTCTACGAATGTTTCCCACTCCTGTATACTGCTCATAAGTTTGCATGTGTGTCTGTCATGACTAAATGGCTTAATGTAGTAATTAGTTGCACGACTCTTAGTTAAGAGTAGAAATAATTGATATTTGTAATTATATATATAACAAACGCATACGCCTTGACTTGGTTTCGTTTGGATCTCTTGATGGTTCAGATCTCAAGTCATGGAAATGCCGGTGCCCGTTGTTTTAAATGTGTTTAATATAAAAATGTTTAATGGTTCCACTTTCATTTAAGAAAATAGATATTGTATTCTTTTTAAATATTTCCTGGAAACCCGTAATTTCGGAAAAACTATTTAAAATTTTCTTACTTTTTGCCCTATAACTTTTAATTCGTAAAAGATAGAAAGTTGAAATTTTGCATGTGTATTACGGTATTGAATGCTGACATTTCTCAAAAATTAGAAATTCAAAAATTGAAAAAGGGGGGGGTTGAAGAAATTCGGGGGCCCGGTAGGGAACTTTCGAGAAAGTTCATGTTCTGGATTCTAGAATAATTAAGTATATTATTAATAAAAAAAAATTCAAAATTTCAACATTTTATTTGGGGGCACGGGGGCAGTATTTGCCAAGAGTAAAAATTGTGCTAGAAAGTTGAAATTTTGTATATAGGCTAAGTTATTTACGAATCAAAAAAAAATCCCAAATTTTGAAAAAAAAAGTTGGTCAAATAACGCATAAATTGAAAATATTTATTGTACGAGTTTATTATTTCAATTGAAAAATAGAATTAAATATGAAATGAAATTACGAATTATTTTATTGGATTCAAATCATACACGCCAAAAGACGTCGCATTGCGACGGGGGTAAACTCTAGTACATTTAAAAAGGTCATAGTTTTAGTTCTCCATAAATATGCATACACCACGTATTTTAAAAGTAAATTTGTTTATCAATTACCACAAATTCGCTGAGAACGAAGGTGTAGTTAAACCCCTGCATTCCACAGAGAGGGCAGCACTTCAGTCTCGTATCACGAGCACTGAGCACCACGCTTCTCAAGAGGAACATGTCTTCACTATTCAACTCACACAAGGTGGTCTTCTTTAATTTCATTTATGGTTTTTTGTTATCTTTATAGTTTATCCATTTTGTTTGAAACAATTAATTGAATAACATGATTTTAGTAAAAATAAATAAAAAAGCTGGCGCCTTTAAAAAATGTGACCTGGTAGCCGGATATAGTAGCCGTTATTTATTGTCGTCTTTATCAGATCCGAGCGATACGACCCCAGCCCCTGTTTGAGGGTCCTGTGTACCCTGTGTGTCCCAGTCTGGATCACTGGGTTTGTGTACCCGCTTTGGAAGATGCTGAAGGATTGAATGAATCAAGGATGCTTTGATTTTAATTTCATTTCTAAATTTGTTAGATAAGAGCGGTAATAAAATTAAAAATAGAAATTTAATGTGGGAAAACACGAAGACTTAATTAAATATGTCACGATAATTGTTAGAATTATGTTAATTGATTCGTCTTTGATGCCTTATATGTAAACGTAATTCATCGCAAACGGTGAACCTTTAAGATTTTCGACAAAAAGAAAACTTTTTTTATATTAAATATTTGTAGCGTAGTGTTGTACGCTGATTTCAAAACTAGAAATTTTAAATACCTGCATTTTTTTTCGTGTTAACATGCTGATATCTCGAACACCTAAACACCTAGTTAAAAATAAATAGCAAATTTATAATCAGCATAAAAAGCTATGTTAAGAATCAAAAATTAAACTAAACGAGAATGTCAATTTTTCTGAAATTAACAATTGAATTGAAATCATCCACACACATCAGACGTCGCTTAGCAACGGGGTAAACTCTAGTATACACATAAAACAATAACAGTGACTAGAAACTATTTCTACTTTATTTTTCATGACCATAAATTTAATTGTACAAGTATACGTCCTAATCTCTGCTGGACCTCAACCTACCTGAAGTAAAACAAATTTATCTTAAAGTTATAAATTAAGAAAAATGTCAACACCATCTCCAATTTATTTTTACTCTTAACACCTGTATTATAAATGCACTATAGGGCTGACAAATAGAAAGAGACAGTTGATTTATTTTTAATTATTGTTTTCTTAATTATTATTATATATTAAAAATATTTATTAGGTATTAATAAGAATATCTATATCTTCAACTATGTTTATTTATATTTTTATATAAATTTAAACTAGTCCTTATAATTTAACGATATATATTTTTATCTCTTTCTAATTGACATCGTATATTTAGGACTACATTAGAATCATTGACTTATACGAAGTCTTGTTTATATAATACCTTGATGATTATAGATAGAAAGAGAACGACTTATGTAAATTGGAAATTATGTAGAGCATTGTCTCTTTTTGACCGTCATCCCTTGAATAAATTTGTTGTTATGAATTGTGTAGGGTTCTTTTTTATCGTAATCTTTGGTTTAGTGATAATGTAACCAACCCACTGTTTGACTACTTACAAAGAAATTTTGACTGCTTAAGTCAAGCAGAGAGCTGTCATCATATATATAAATTAATGTAGGGAGTAAATTTGTAGGTTTTTGACAAGTTCTTGTGATAACGTAAGCAGCTATTAATTTTGAAAACGATAAAAGTAAAAAAGGAACAAATAAAATTGTTTTACGGTTTTTAAATAAATGTAATTACTAAATGCATTCTAAAAGTTATAAATATTTTCAACTACTGTCAAATTAGTTTATGATCCGCATTGTCATATCTTGTCACACATTGTGGACTCTCAGCCCTCGTTTTGATAGATATCACATATTTGAAATAAAATTAGAAGTCGAATTTTAGACTAAATGTTATATCACGAAGCTTACGATTCACACCCCCCCCCCGCTCCTCTCCCCCCTCTTCATTTACGTGTGGGTTTAGTAATAAAATAAGTAAAACCCAAGAGTAAATGAAATAGAAATAGAAATGGAACTTGACATTTAAAACAGTTGCGTAATGAAAATTATTATTGCAATCTATTGTAAAAAAGCAAAGTTATTTATTACTCTATTGACAATAACTACGCAATAAATCAATTGGTAAGTCCTCATTAATGACTGCCTCTCTGGTAATTGACAAGTAGAAACTCTTACGGCAATTAATGTAACTATTTTATATAGACAATGAATGCATGTGATATATTCAATTTAACAATAAAAATATATTCTATCTCGCTTTTACTAATTTTATTTTCTATATATTTGTCTCTTTTATACATCATTAAATTGTTTGTAATGAATATTCTCTAAACTTGTTAGAACATGTTAAATAATGAACAGCATTGTAATTTATTTAGGGATATGTAATATACGAAAGAACAAAAAGGGAAGGAGAGCTGCAGGAGATGGCACACCGGCTAGGGAGGTATATAGACAGGAAAGGACTAGAGTTAAACGTGGAAAAGACAAAAATTATGGTATTTAAAAAAGGGGGTGGAAAAAGGAGACTTAAAAGGTGGAAATACAAGACAGAGGACATTGAGGAAGTTGAAGAATTTAAATATCTGGGCTACACTTTTAAAAAGAATAATGGAGAAGAGGCGCATATAAGGGAGGTGGCAAAGAAGGCAGAGCAAGCAATGCGACGGGTATGGTGACTAGGGGAAAAGGTATTTGGGGGGGACATACAAAAGAGAATATGGATATACGAGAGACTGATAGCCAGTATGATGTCGTATGGAGCAGAGGTTTGGGGGTGGAAGGAACAAGAAAAGTTGGAAAGAATACAGGTAAGATATATGAAATGGGTTCTAGGGCTGGACAGGTGCACGCCAGGATACATGGTGATGGAGGAGCTAAAGAGGGACAAGATACGAATTAAAACAGGGGAAAGAGCGGTAAAATACGAGGAGAAATTGAACAGAGCGGAAAGCAAAATCTTAAAGAAAATAAGAGAGGATTACATAAAGAATGGGGGGAAAGGAGGTCCAAAAAAGAGAAAAGAATACTTTGAAAGGAATGGAATGGCGATCGAGGAGGCAGAGAGGAGAAGAGAAGGTGGCGCAAGTGTGGCAGAGGAGCTAAGGAGAAGGGATAAGGAGACACAACAGCAGGAGAGAATGGGAAAAATAGAAAAAAGTAACTACAATAAAAGATATAAGAGGTTATGGGAAAATAATGTGCCTCAGTACCTTATAGAAAAGGACATAAAACACATAAGAAGAACAGCAAGGTTTAGATTGGGAAATGAGGAAAAAGGAAACAGATACTGGGAAAAGAGTGAGGAAAGAAAGTGTAGAATGTGTGGAGCGGAGGACGAAACACTGGAGCACATTAAGTTTGAGTGTAAGGAAAAGGTAGCAAGCGAAAGGAATATTGGACAGCTATTAAAGGGAGGCAGTGAAGGAAAGAGGTGGATGGCGGAAATAGTAAGAAGAAAAGGAAAAACAGGAGAATAAATAATCTGGTGGAGGATAATAGAGAGGGTCAAAAGAAGAAGAAGCAGAAAGCACTTTTGGAAGTAGTAAAAGTCGAGGAGATTTTAAGTTTATTTTAAGTTTAGTTTTTAAGTTTGGAATGTATATAGGAATGAAATGTATTAGAAATATAATACTGTAGATTGTAAAGCCGAAAGGCATACACAATTAATATATAAATAATATACGAAAGAAATAATAATATTTTAATCGAAGAGATAACTAATATGGTCTTAAGGCGTTATCTTTGACAGAGTGTTCTTTCTTATCTTCAGATACCAGAGAAACAGGATTCGTCAATGCTATAACAGCAGCTGGTATTACATTTGCAATCACGAGGGCTTGTACAACGGGTGACCTTCCAGACTGCAGTTGCGATAATAGAAGAATTCCAATGTCAAAAGAAGGTGGAGGGGGTCGAAAGAAAAATAGAAGGCAAAAACATAGAAAAATGCTTGGGAAAAATGGCGGAGGCGGAGGTGGTGGAATGAAACATCGAAATATGCCAGGTTAGTTAAATTTCTTTCTTTATGATGCTTACAAACTTATTCTTTATTTTATTTAAACACTTATCTTTATCTGCTATTTTCCTGCAAGTTACAACCAATTTATATTCCATAGTTCCTTGTCTTCTTTGTAGCTTCTGTTTTTTCCGTTTCAACTTCTCTTAAGAAGCATAAATATAATAGTACAGATAAAAGAACCATCATTCTCTTCTCAGGCCGTCGAATTACAATTCATAAGGAATCAATAACACTGCCTACGCCAATGGGGACACTTCCAACAGGTGTCAGTTTAGCAAGTCTTCCCCCAGGAGTTGCAGGAGCTGGTAAAGTAGATTGGGAATGGTCAGGATGTGGTGAAAATATACACTATGCTTATGTAAAGTCTAGAGATTTTATGGATGCCCGGTATAGAAGACGTAGTGACATTAAAACTCTGGTAAAACTACATAATAATGAAGCTGGAAGATTAGTAAGTATTAAATTAATTGTCAGAGAGAAGTAGTGGTAACAAGGCAATAATCTTGATGGGTTTTTCCTTGTAGGCAATCAAGGATCACATGAGAGCAGAGTGTAAGTGTCACGGACTGTCTGGGTCTTGTACGCTAAGAACTTGTTGGTACAAGATGCCTCCTTTCCGCGAAGTTGGGAACCGTTTGAAGGAAAGGTTCGATGGTGCTGCTAAAGTAATTGCGGCTAATGATGGAAACCGATTTATGCCAGAAGGTTAGATATTGTTTATTCCTATTTAAATAAAAATAGCGTTAAATTCCCAATAGATATGTTAGGAACGTAATTAATTAATTAAGGTTTGAACTCGGTAATTATTTTGGATTGGATACAATGAAAGACCTAACAAAAACAGTAAGATAGCGAAATTTAATTTTCATAACTTAAAATTGATTGAAAAGTCGGAGATTCTTTACAGTTTAGAAAAACTGCATGATATGTAGCGTAAATTTATTCCAAGTGATGATCTTCTTTCTAATTACTAGATTCCGTTCTATCCGTCGTAAATTTTATTACAAATTGAAAGGGAAGATTAAGAATTTGTTACAAAATCAAAAACAAAGTGAAGAAGGTTAAGCTCGCCTATTGTGTAGTACCTACTCAAAGGTGATATAGGTGATGAAACTAGATAAAATTGAGTTTAGCAACACTGCTTCATGGATCAAGGCTTAATTATTAAAATTAACATCTGAAACAATTTAAGAATTTGTTAAAAATATAATTTTTGATAATTTGTTTTCAATATTATTACTTTAGCTTTAAAATGTGCTTTGTTTATTTGTTAAATGACCCACAGAACCTAAGATATATCTCTTTTTTAATTTTGATCGCTTGTTTTTCTACAAATGCATTTGGTAAATGACTCGAATTAAATTTGTTTTGTCTTTGTTCGTCAAAAGGGTATTCTTTTATAATAATCATTTCTGCGCCATTTGTATCTAATCAATGTTTAGCATATGAATCCTTCTATCCATAACCATAAAACAAAAGCATCTTCTTATTTTTTGATGCTCCAATTATTTAAAATCTCAAAGCCTCTCTCCTTCCATCGTAGGCGACACAATTAAGCCCCCAACACGTGCTGACATCGTGTACACGGAGGAAAGTCCTGACTTCTGTCGCTTCAACCACAAAACCGGCTCCTTGGGAACTCAAGGCAGGACGTGTAACAGCAGCTCCCAAGGTGTAGATGGATGCGATCTTCTCTGCTGCAGTCGGGGCAGTGTGTCCAAGTGGATTAATAAATCGGTACACTGCAATTGCAAGTTCGAGTGGTGTTGCCATGTTAACTGTGATACCTGCAACGAAAGAATGGAAGTGTTTACATGTACATAGATAAATAGATCAATTTCTTAAGCATGAACTAGGTGACAATTGAAGAACTAGTATGGACAGTGACCTTGAGGAGAACCCCGCTTATTGGATGAAGGTGCTAATACGTAATATTTATTAAAAAAGAAATTTAGTTTCTATGATTAATATAAATTTTTGCAACTCAAAAGTCCTTCATCCTTTCAGCTTTTCTAATGTGAGATGGGTATATATGTAACTGTGTATTGAGAGAAAGGAAAAGAAGATTTGACTTTATTCAAATATGTGATATATCTAGGTGTCAGTATATAATATTGAAAATTATCGGAATTATTATAAATGTTTTAGATTTATTTAATGTTTAAAGTAACGCAAAATGTAATAATCAACAGGTGCCATGATGAGTCAATTATTGTATAAGTAAGTACGATATTATATTGTAGTTAAGTGGTTATTAACTAAGTCGGTGAAGTATGCAGTCGAATCGCTAGCAGTCGATGCGTATTAGTGCTGTCAATCAAAAGTAATTCGATATTAAATCGAACATTAAGACACCCTTGCAACTGCAACTATTAGAGCGAATTGACTGCGTACTTCACCGTTGTTATTAACTAGATGTTGAATATTATCCATTATTTATTTGTATTTATAAATATCTTAAGTTGGGTGTCCACCAAAAATGCATTTTCACGAGAATTTAAAAAAAGTTAAGTATTGGATAGATTCCTCAGTCCTAAATTTAAAAAATTGATTTACAATTTATTTATATATCTCTTATTGAATTTATTTAACGTCGGCCTATATCTGAAGCTTAGTCCTTCTAGAAATGACGATCTCCTACTATGTCGGCAGTTTTTATGATGTCATTAGTGGTGTAAATCAAAATGGAACAGGTTTTTAAAAAGAGGGTTATATTAAATGTAATAAAGTTTAATTAATAATGTTCATTGAACTGTAAAGAAGTATATATTAAATTGAAGAGGTTTCAGTGGTGCCATCTATTTTGTAAATACGGAACTAAAACATCTGACGTATCCATTAAGATACTTATTTGTTATACTCTTTATTTAATTTTTGTATAATAAACTATTAATATATTAATAACAGTTAAATTATTTTCTTGATATTTATGTATTGTATATGTGGTAGAAAATCAATACGAAAATCCAGGTAGAAAATGAACGATGGAATTAGCTTGTGGAAAGCTAGCACAATTTTCTATCTGGTATATTTCGAAGAATAGCTTACATACAATTATATAGTGTATATATTTAAGACTGAAGGGAATTGTTGTGCGAAGTGACATTTTATTTGTTAATTTAATATAAATGTAAATAACAACTAATTCGTAAATTTATAACAAATTATTGTAATGTAAAAAAAAAATTAATAAAATGCTTGCTTGTACATATATACAAATAATTATTTGCTTTTGTTTATTTATTGATTTATTTTCTTATTGTATATGCCTTTTTGAACTTTGATCACTTCATTTTAAGATCTAATTTTTATAATTTCTTTATGTCTTATTAACAGCTATGTTCCTACTGTTTATTCTTCTTATTTCTTTTCTTTCTTCTTATTTCCGTCATTTTTCATTCCCCCGTTTCCTCCTCCTTCTAGTCTGTACCTCCGTCTCTTACCTATTGCCTTTCTTGATCCTCTCGACAAATCTTCTTAACCTCGCATTTTCTCCTGATATACTCCTACTTCTCATTTCGTCATTCTTCTCTCTCTCTCGTTTTCTCATTTGCCAAAAATTCAAATCGATCATTCCTCGATTATTATCCTGATTAATTTTTTTATTAAAATTTATTTCTTGTGCTATCTTTAACACCATGAAGTTCATCATCAATCTAGAAATAAAATAGAACTTGGGTTATTTTTGAAACATTTATAAATTCAAATCTCTTTGAAATTATTTATATTTTATCTTCGGAACAAGTGAACAAAATTGTTTAAAAGAAGTAACTAATTAAATTTTAATTAAAAGTAGAGAAAACCAAAATAGAGAAAAAAGTAATGCAAAACGAGGTCAACATTTTTATGAACGGCATAAAATGAAGTAAAGTTGTGGCTTTTTTATTCTTTTATTGTTTTGCACTCTTATTGTCTTTATAGTTACTTTCTTATCACCTCTCTTTCCTGCTCCTCTTGTTCTCTTCCTTTTTTTCACTCCTCTTTCTCTACTAATTCATTATCTTTATTCTTTTCTTCCTTATCGTTAGTTTTCAACTCTTTGTAACCTACACGAATGTCCTGGTTTCCATTTTCTTTTCCTTCTGACTCCTTATCCTCTTTCTAATCATTGTGTCTTTAGTAAAATTTCCTAAGTTAGTTGTAATTGGAAAAAATTGAAACATCTTTCTTTGCAAAACACCTTTCCTTAGCGTAGTTGTGCTAAGTACTCATATACACTGCCCCTCCCACCCTGTCGATGGACCAGTGAGGCTGATCTCTATCTGATGCCTCTTCGGTGATGACGTTCTCACATTCCGAGGTAAGCTCTACTATACAACTCACTCACTGGTTGTTTTATACTTACCATACATCTATTTTATTTTATTTTATTTATTTACTATATGTACTCATATATGAAATTATTTATTCTCTAGTCGTGATTTTATTATTTTGTATTGAAATTCTTCGTTTATTTTATGGTCATTTATCATAAATATCAAAACAGCACTAAACTGTCAATTCTTTAAAAATTATAAACAAACATTTGAGTTATTCGGAGCAAAGATTTCTTTATAAAGTTCAGAGGCGAACTAGAGAATTGCAATACTTGGAAAATATGCAAAAAAAACATCACTGAAGGTCCCCGATAATCATTCGCTTCAAATGAGAGATTACCTGCAATATATATTTAGGTTCATTCATCTATTATATATCTTGCACTTCCATTTGCAGTGTTTTATTACTTTTTAAATAAAGCAAACTATTTATTTTATTTAACATTAAAAAAATTATGTGTTAAGTAATATGTAAAAGACACACTACCAATATGTGAACAATGTATCAGCTCACTAACAGTAAACCATATTATTCTTCAATGATTCAAGTACTCACTGCACAAACAAAACTGTAATATGCCTGAAGACTATAAAAAACCTTATTGACTTTATCAATGAAACTAATTTAATCTCTTTATTTTAAATACCCATACTCGTATTTATAAGCTATAAATTAAGTATTACAAATATTTAAAAATGTATATATTGTCTTAAGTGCTAATAACTATCGAAAGTTGATACTTTTCAATAAATATTAAATTTCAAATATAATTTCAAATATTAAAATTCAATAAAATTATTTGTTAAAGAAAGTATGCATTTCCTGGTTTTTCAAAATATATTCTGGCATCCAAGGAAAACACAACTCAAAAACTTAATGCAGGATTTTATAGCAGATGAATCTGTGAAGACTGCAATGATTTTTAACTTAGTGTTCAGAGCAGAGAAGAAAAGTGCCTCATCTTGGATTTGGTTCGTTAGTTTTAATCATTGGTTATGGTATATAGCACATGGGCTGAAAAGTCCCGGGCCTAACACATAGATGGCGCTAGTTTTATTGCAGTCACCTTTTTTTCAGTTAATACTAACCTTTAAAAGACAGCTGTTAAAATTTCATGATATTCTATTCAGTAGTTTGTGAGTTATTGTGCTAAAAATGAAGTGCGTGGTGTAATATTCATCGACTATCTTGAGAAAGGAAATACCATTAACAGTGAATATTATATAGCGTTATTGGAGCATTTGAAGGCCGAAATTGCAAAGAAACGACCGCAAAGAAAATTTTTTTGTTTCATCAAGACGACGCACCGTGTCACAAGTCAATCAAAACAATGGCAAAACTACATGAATTAAACTTCGAATTGCTCCCACATCCACCGTATTCGCCAGATTTGGCTCCCAGCGACTACTGCCTGTTCGCAGACTTGAAAAAAATGCTCGCCGGTAAGAAATTTCGCACGAATGAAGAGGTTATCGCTGAAACTGAGGCCTATTTTGAGGCAAAAGATAAATCGTTCTACAAAAGTGGTATTGAAATGTTAGAGCGGCGCTGGAATGATTGCGTTGCTCTTGATGGAGATTACGTTGATGAATAAAGCTAATTTTGAACCAAAAAAACTGTGTTTTCTTTGTTAGGCCCGGGACTTTTCAACCCATGTGTTAGTTCTGAGTTTTGCCTTTCATCCACGATTGCGTACGACCCCATTTTGAAGAAATGGTGGCCAAAAACTACGCCAAAAAACATAAATTTAAGCTAAAAGATAATTTATTTTGAATGTAATTAAAATAACAATAATTTATAAAAAAGTAAACATTTTTATGTAAAACAAACCTTAAATACGTGTAACTATGTTTAGTGACCAGATTTTAATTCTTAATCTACGTTTCCAACTCATCAGATAATCTTATTAACACGTTAAAGATCCTAAAACTTTTATTCCATTTGCTTTACTGTATATTTTTTTTCATATTTATTTAATTATTACTTTTTTTTTTAAATATTGAATCCGCTTTTTTGATTTCATATTTTAAGGTGTTTTAATGATATTATTAGAGCACCAGGGGGCGTTACCAGAGGTCACCGTGCTGGATTTTTATTATCTTTCGCGACCACCCGTAAACAAATAATAATTGTACAAGGTGATCCAAAATATGATGTAATAAATAAAGTAACAAGATAATTAGTACTACAGCTTAATAAATTTATATGTATTTGTTGTTTACTTAACATTAAAAATACTTGGGACGAATGATTAAACGGTGCACTCGTATAATGTAGTGAAAATTACGAGAGATCGAGGGTACTAACGCTTAAAGCAAGTTATACGTTATAAATCTACTATACACTGACTCCTTAATAGTTTTGTAATGTATATAGAAATGAATAAGATAAAATTCACCACGGTATCGTTGATTTTAACGGAACTTATAACCTCTTTTAAGCATGAGTCACCACTAACCTCTCGTAATTTCAGCTATAGTAAAGATAAATCAATACAAGTCTTAAGCATCAATTTCATTTACGAATTTTGAAATAAATTTATTTTATTTATTAATATTAATTATAGATGTATGCACTGGAAAGATTTCTAAGGAATGTAGAGGCTAAAAAAATAGAAAATTAAAACAAAAATATGTCCCGGGAATTCCCGACAACACCCTCTAAAGATTTCACTAAAAACGTACTGCCAAATATGTTTACTCCTTAATTACAGATAGGCGCTTTGAATAACTTCCATATTTAAATATTTCGTTCTGAACAATTTCTGAAACACCCTGTTAATTCTGACTTTAAGTTAAGATATACGAATATACCTACAGGGTATTTAATAATATATGTTGTACAACATTCTGATATATAATTGTATACTCAGTGAAGAATATTACAATATATTTAGAATAATAAAAACCGATTCTCATGTAATTAATTTTAATATTATATGCATATAGTTTTTTGGTGTGAGTGTACTAAACCTATTTATTGCACGCAACGAATATTTAAACATTTTTATTCAAATGCAGGATCGAACTTGTTGCTGGCGTCAATATTTCATGGTTTTGCGTGAGCTTCTTCTTGGATTTCAGGTTGTTTTAATGTAGAGTTTCTTATTTCTGTTACTTATTTATTTAATGTTAACCTTTTTAGGATGCTGAGTCTTATCACCGACGAAATCATTCTAGATTCACAGTTTTTATGGTGTCTTGGCATCACCTATGCGCAAGACACAACTGTCTGAGACGGCTATGTGCCTAGGAAGCCCGAAAAATTATAAATAAAAAGAAACTATCTAATAAATTTATTGATTATGTGAGCTGGTTGATTATCTTGCATTTTTCTATTGATTTAAAATGATCGCTCCTGTTAAAACTTCCATAAAATGAGTGCTCTTGTTGAAAGACCATAAACATGTGGACTCTGAGACACACACAGTAAAAGTTACTATGTGATATAATATATCTGGATGTTATAATGGTTCATGATATAATTGCCTTTATAAAATATAAAAATTACTATGGACATTGAAATATTATTCTTAAATTTGTAATAAAACCATTATAGCACACAGGTATTATGTCGGTTAGTAATTTTTACTGTGTTTTCTCACAGTACTTGCGGAAAACCTTAAGCAAATTAATTTTATTTATTATATTACTGCGATTTGAACAGCTTGGTGATATCTCGCATTAATTTTAATATAATAATTGGTTGTTTTTTTAGATTTGTTGATTATTTGGTTGACATATTTGTTTATTTTTGATTTATTTATCATTTGGTGAGTTAATTCTTTGCCAGTCATAAAAAACAGAGTACATTAATTCTTCTGATGAAAGATACGCTAAAGTGATATTGGATTTAATAATAATAATTTGTTTTACATTAAGAAAACTATTATTATATGATTTTGTCACACAAATAAAAAATTAATTTTTATTATTGCTATTTATAAATGGGCTTGTGTCCTATGTCTTAATTTCTATAAAAGTGTACTATATATTGATAAAGTGGGTTACTAAAACCTCAAATGTCCAATTATTTTTAAATAACTCCTTATATGTTAAGAGATATTAACAATTAAAAAAGTCATTTTGTCTCTTTAATTATTAAAGGGCTTCAACGTTGTACACATTCCAAATGCATGTGACATCACAATCCATGTGTAAGGTTACCAACCTTACAGCTCATAAATCTCTGCTATATATATTTATATATCAAAATATCAAATATTATTTACAGCTATTTCAAGCAACACTCAAATTTCAATATTATGTCTGCCTTAGCAGGTTTAAATAAAATAAAAACTTATTATTCTTTGACTTAACTTGATTACTTGACTACCAACAGCTACAAAACATTACCACAGCACTGACCTACTCAACAAATAACTAACGTTACAATGCCGACCATTTCTAGCGCTAAAACTACAATTCAAAGTTTTAATTGCTATATCTCCGTCAACATTTAGATATTTAATAAAACAGACACGCCAATACACATTTATTAACATCAATTTCAATCAACAATTGAAAAATCGATCACTAAAAAATGAGGACACAAGCCCATTATTTTAATCAACTGGGCTTTTGCATGTTAACTTATATTGGCCAAATTTGATTTTGTCGTGTATTGGGAACCGCGAGCATGCTCGGTTCGCAGTCAGGGGTGTATTGTTGGCAACTCACTATGCAATTCATGCATAGTACCCTTCTATGTCTACGCGTTAATTTTACGATTTGCACGTTGGTACCGTTAGAGGAATCCAACTAGATTGATAAACCATTTGGTAACGTTGCCCTATCCACTCCGATTAATTACGATCATCAGCTGTGAATATTAATATAAATATGTAATCATAATATTATTTTGTTTTTATAATTGACTGTACGTTTTACCTACCACAGTTCTGTAATCTGTCCATAAAATGATTTAACACTAATAGCTAAACTATATACTATTCAAAGTAGAAATTAATATGAGAATAATATAATATATGCAAATATAAAATGTAAAGATACAAAAAAGAATTTTGTAAAATTAATAAAATACAACTTTTCATCTTGTGCTAATTTGGTATTTAGTAGAAATATATTTCATCTTGATTTAATGAAATGAATTTATTATTTATTTTAATGTGAAAACCAGTAATAATGTTGTTTTAATATCCACTTAGCTTAAAACTATTCTCATTATTTTTATGTAATGTAAGCTTATGTTTTGTTCTTCTATGTATCTCTATGAAAGATCTTTGGTAACTGTATATACAATGAAAACACACCAACGGGAAATGTACGCAGATGACAAAGTTCATGTACAAAAAAATTACGACATGATAAACGAAAAAGAGGATAAATCATTTTTTTCTATAAATTTAGAAAGCATCACTCTTCGAATAGATAAAATAAGCTGGTAAACAGGATGAAAAACAGATGTGGCTTAAAATCAATTTATCAGACAAAATCAAACTATAAATCTTAATACGTTTGATTACTTTCTTTTTTGATTGCTTGCATTTTTGATTGCTTTAATTGCTTTATTATTAGTAATAAACTTGTTATTATATATTTTTAATGATTAAAGGATTTAATCCTTATTTTTACAACTTCTAAATAAGATTAAGCTTCTTTAAGATAGACTTCTGATGGACTCTTGTATTAATCTTATACGTATTGTGCATTTATTATTATTATAATTCATAACCAACTTTCATATTAATTAAAACAAAATATTATACTTCATTTTGATTTCACATTACAACAAACTAAACATTTAAAAAATAAAAAATAAAAAAATATATTTTAAAGTCTTAAACAACTTAATTAAAGTATAATATCCGCGATGGTAAAAAAATATTTAAAAATATTTGATATTTAAATACTAACACATAAAAGACTTATTATAATGTTTATATGTGTGTTTCTATATGTTAATGTATATGTGTATATGTATTATTAATGCTTTCCCATTGTGGTACTTGTTTCACATTGGATTTGAGGTACGAGGTACCTTGTTTTGTTCCCGTGAAGCACTGAAAGCTTGAGAGGAGGTGCGGGGGGTGGTAGAGTGGTAGTGGGATATTTATTTTCCATCTGTTTTGAATATTATATAAGTTTACAAGTTTTAAACATAAATAATTCAAAGGAATTAATATTTATATTTAATTTTATATTGCGTTTTCGTTGTTTCTTTGTTTTACAGCTGTTAAAGTCTGCTTAAATCATGCTCTTGTATCATGTATTTTCGCAAAGGATTAACAGATGCAGTCTTTTAGATGTTTCCTCTCTGGAAAATGTTGAAAGAACACAAATACTATGCAAAAGAAAATCAAAAAATAAAATTTCTTTATTTTATTAGGTTCGTTGTCTATAAGCCTACTGCTGTCTCCATACAAAAACATAGCTAAAGTAAAATTAACTTGTGGACTTATTTTTTAGGGGTTGCTGTTCAAATTTGTATTGAAATAAAGGTAAATATGTATCTATATTGTTTTTATATATGTAAATAACCAAAACTTTACGAAGTTATAGCTATATCAAATTTCAATTTCAGATTTGTCTATTGTTTTTGCTCTGCATAAGACATAAGACATAAGTAATCGAGATTATTGTTCATTTTTCACAACCATTGTAATATAAAACTTCTTGGGATGTACAACGGGCATACGTGATGTTTTTTATAACTTTGGATCCCTTTAATAATTAAAAAAACAAAATGATATTTTTTATTTATTAATATTTCCTAAAAATAACAGCCAGTTTTCTCTTCAGAAGACAGTCATTTGTTTTTTCGTGGAATAAACATCCTTTCCGCGCATTTAAAAATAAATGTATTTAAAAAATTATTTAAATAATTTAAATAAATCATCATAAATTAATAAATAGGTGTAAGAATTTGATTTGATTAAAAAAAATGGAAAATAATAATAGGAAAAACACCTTAAGTGTAGACTTCGTCGAAGTGATTTATAGAATGACGTTTACCGAATTACACTTATTTTTAAAAAACGATTTAAAACTATCAGTGGAAGATGTGATGGCAATTCAAGTGAATGGAAACAAGATGATTGTGAAAATTGCAGAACATTTATTAATTGATAACATTATTGAAATGACAAATGGGAAAATAATTTACAAAGGTACGGATGACAATAATTATAATGTGTATATAGAAAGAGCCGATAAATTCACAATTGTAAGAATGCACAATATAGAATATGAAATTCAAGATATAACGATACAACACGCACTACAAGGATATGGTACAGTTATTAGCATCAAAAAAGAAACATGGGGTAGAGATATGCCTTTCCCAGTTTATAACGGAACAAGAGCAATAAAGATGATTTTAAAGAAAGAAATCCCGTCGTATATACCAATGATTGGCAGAAAGGTTTGGGTTAGCTATGCTACCCAAAAGAAAACATGTAGGTTTTGTGATAGAGAAGACCATTTAGGACAAGATTGCCCTACTAAAATTAGCAACAGAATAAATTCAAATGGTTTCGCACGCAGCTATGCAGCCATTGCGGGGAATACAATGAATGACAAAGCGGTAACTGATTGTGTTGTTCCAACTGAATCAAAAAATGAAGAAATAAGTTTTGTCAATAATTCAATTTTTCCACCCTTTATGTCAAAGAAAACGCAAAATGAAACAAAAATCATTTCAACAGCTACTAATGATGATACTATTGCGATTGTAAATAATAATGATAATTTGTCCAAAATTCCTACAGCACACAAAGAAATTAAGAGAAAAATTGTAGAATCATCGTCAAATGAAGATACTTTGGCAAATTCTGAAATTGAAGATTGCTCAGATAATTCCGCTGCATCCAAAATGGATATAGGATTGGAAAAAAAAGATAAGAAAAATAACAAAAGACCAAAGAAACAAAAAAAAGTGACAGGAAAAGCAATGGATATAAAAGATAAAACAATTGAATAACCTTAATTTATTCAATATCTTATTAATATGGTACTAAGAACATTTGCAACATTTAATATCAATGGATTATCCTCTGTAACATCTAAAATTATGCTGAAACAATTTATTATAGACCACGATTTGGACATAATTTTATTACAAGAAGTTAATATAGAAAATTTAAGTTTCTTTAAACCTTATTCCTATATCTCGAACATTGGCATAAATAATAGAGGAACTGCAATTTTGTTAAGGCCTGGAATAGAAGCTACAGATTGAATATGTGAAGAAGATGGACGTATCCCATCGATAACTGTTGAAGATTAACTTTAGACTACCTCTAATCATTGCTGGCGATTTTAACTGTGTGCTGAACCAGAGAGACCAACTTGGGAATCTAAACTTCTGTTCTGGATTAAATAGGTTAATAACTGAACGAATTCTATCTGATATTTGGATCCTCAAGAATAAAACTCAACAGGGCTTCACTTACTTTAGAAAAATGAACATAGCATCAAGAATTGATAGAGTTTATGTTTCTGAAGATAGCCCTCACTGTAGAATACTCCTACTATAAAATGTTTTACTAAGATCCTTGTTTTGTAGTTGTAATATTAAGAAATAAATGAATATCAATATAAAAAAAAAAAAAAATATAAAGAGTTATTAAAGAATAACATAGTAGGAGGTCGTCGATGATAGAACTCAGCATCCGACGTTAAATTAAATAAATTTTAAAAATTATTCAATATTTACTTTCACAATTGATGATTTCAAAGGTAAACACAAGTAGCTACCATATATTTTCCAATTTCCACGCTTGACTACAGAAGTAATCAACCTTTGTTCTGCGTGCTACTTTAATCTTGCACCTAACGATCTAACAGATTTGAGCCCATTCAATTAAACAACATAATACACGCATTTTTGTGTCTGATTATATTCATAACATATATTTAATTTCTTTAATACGATATTATGATTCGTCATGATGGGATCAGCAAATTTGTATCAACCTAAGACTTGTCGTTATTCACCTCTTATTCATTGGAGAGTAAAGAGGAGGTGGGGAGTCAAGAGGGAGGAAGATCTCACACGAATCAATAGCTCTCATACATTGTAGCAACATTAAAATATTCTTATAAGTAATGACTGTACTAGAACAACGTACGGAGCAATTCACTTTTGAAATTATTATTTTATCAGTTTTAATTGTGCTTGAATTTCATAAACTTGGAATGTTCATGCTATAAGAAACATAAGTATTTATTTACGGCTGTCTTCCGACAATTTTAATTTTGTCGTTGAAAAATAGAGACGACAGAGACGACGCTAATAACTTTATTTTATGAGCTTGTACATACTGGTCGCTTCCTCATATGCTTGATCCTCCACTGGCTGCATTAATATATAAAGGTAAACGTCCACTAGTCAGGCTGGGGAATGAAGAGAGATGCCTAGGTATTGAAGAACAGTAGAAGAGAATTTAGGCGGGAAGGAAGAGGAAAAATTAGAACACATTAACTATAAGTATCGCGATAAAATGGAAAGTGAATTAACTCGGAAGAGTTATTACAATGAAAGAGGAAAGGCGGAGTATGGATGATGGAGGTAAGGAGAAAGAGAAGAGAGACGGTTGACAAATGCTGAAACAGGAGAGAGAAGCAGGACAAAAAGAGAAGTAACAGTATATGTGTGGAAAATATTAAGAATGATAGGGAAAAGATAATAGAGGATCAACTCAGAACATCGACAATACGGATTAAGGCTTAGGCCAGGCACCATATGTTAGATTAAGATACATTGTAATGGGGAGGAGGAAACAGGGAGAATGAAGGATGAAGGACAAAAATAAGAAGAAAAGAGAGAAGGAGGAGGAACTTTGTAGTTAGAGAGAGTGTGAAGAAACGATTGCGAGAAGAGACAGGTTGTGGAAATAAGTAGAAACATTTAAAAGGAAGAAGAGAATTTAAAAATGTTAAAAATTTGTGCAGCAAATGTAAAATGAATGTTAGGAGGTTGGAAAGTCGGGACAAAGACAATAAAAATATAATACATACACACACACACAATCAACGCATTGGATTTGATTCGATTGAATAAAACATAAGAGGCAATGGAAACAGGAGCGAAAACGTATGCAACGAGATGTGCCCTATATGTATATTTACTCATATAAATGTGCGAGACCTCAGAAAGCCGTTCTCAGATATTGTTTCAGATTATATGACAGGGTCTTGCGTACTTAACATTCACCTCCCCCAAACTCTTCTCTTTCATGTTTGTAGGACACATCCAATGCGTTCGATGCTGAAATAAAAGCCATTAGTTATTTTTTACAATATTGCACACTTTGGGTAATGTTGCAACATATATATATATATATATATATATATATATATATATATATATATATATATATATTTAGTTTATAGTATATACGTTCATAATATCTAATAAAATAATTCGATTAAAATCTTAAATTTGAATAATAGATCTTTTAAATAACAGTAAATAAGTTAGCCCAACACCGTTACAACAAAAGTATGTTTCTAAAAATAAACTCTTGCAAAAAATTATTTTCCTTTTTCAAATGTTTGACGTCACAACAGAAGGATAAGGTTCACATAATTGTTAATTGTGTTACATTTTCTATTTAGGTTTCAAAAACGAAATTTTTACTAATAAAGAAATATTAGATATTATGCTTTTAACCTATTATAAAACCCTTTAATTAACAGTGTACGCGTTGTGATGATATTTCCAACATGATATCATTAATTCATAAAAAGAAAATAATAAAAAAAATATATATATATAAATATATTTCTTAGCAGGTCAATATCTTAATTTTTATTTTATTTAATATTTTTTTGTTTTATTTAATTTAATTTTTTTTTTTGTTGCTTTTTGTTTTTATGTATCGTTGAACACTGGTTGCCTGGTATGGTGGTCCAAATCCAATCTGACAGCGAGAACGGTGAGTAAATGAAGCACCGTATCAGCAATCAACACTTTATTCAATAAAGCGATTTGTTGTTCTGTTCTGATCTGTTCTGTTCCTTGTATCTTAACGTTCTCTCCTCTTAAGATTTCTACATCTCTCTGGACATGGATGGACATGGAATGCCAATGCATATCATCGATAGTTAACGTTCACGTTAACGATCAGCTCGATACCAATGTTGTGATAAAAACAAAGAATCTTTAATATTATATGAATAAATTACTGATTATTATTAATGTAAAAACACTTGATGAAAAGTAGAAAATTATTCTTGAAATTAGCTCGTGTAGACAATTGTCTAATTCAGATGTTATGAACCTGAATTGTAGATTGGTGGATGTCCAGATTTGTATCATTTCCGCAGTTAAGACAAACTCAGCGGTGAGGTTGGAAGTAGTAATGTGGTAAAACAACATCTCCATTTATTTGAATATGCTTTGTATCTTTCAGATTAACTGGAATATTGGTTATTCCTTTACCTACTGTTATTAAATGTTTACTTCGATTTGTTCTATTTTGTTTCATAATCACAAGATTGGAACGTTCTATTGCTGGATGAAATCACTCTTACTAACTTATATTAACCTAATTTCCAATTTAAAAACTATCTTCTCTATCTTTCTCTATTCCCTTTCCTCTTACTTCCACTATCCATCGTCTTCCAACACACTTCGCTTTCAATAGTTGCTCTAGGGTTTATCCATTTCTCACCTACTCATAATGTGTTCTAATTTCTTCCTTTTCTTCCTGTATGTTTTCTAATCCTCTTTTCATCAAAACCTGCTTTCTCTTTCTTCGTTGCCCTGTATAAATCTTTTGATCATTCTGGATTCCTTCATTCTGGATCTTATCCACGCTACTAGTTTTTTAGGAGAAGGAATATTTGCCTTATATCTATCACATCACTCAATACGTTCATAGGCTGACATATAGATACACTATTCACAGATCCATATGATTTTTACATAGAACAAACCTTCATATTATATGTGTCAAAATTTCCTGAAATTCCGACCATTTGTGTATGAACTACAGTAAAACAATGGAAGAATCAGAATTTCGTGTGTTGATATAGCAATGCTTTTAATGGGGAAGGATGCCCTATATACTGAATATCACTTGTACTATCTCTCGATAAGGAATAGTGTTCAATGTATCATATATTATACTAGTTTATTGTATATAAAAAAAAGAGGGTATTCACTGGAATGTTTCTCTTACATGTCTTAATTAATTAATCATGTAAGAAGCTTATTGCCTACTTAGGCACATTGCTGAAACCATAGGAGAAATAAAAAAAAAGAAAAAACTTGCACTATCCAAAAATCATGGATCACGAGCTCAAGTGTTAAGGGTATTTGTTTGGTGTTTCAATAAATGTTTACACGCAGGAATGAAAGGAAACAAGGAAAACGGTAATCATTTCCTTTACTTCATCGGTATATTACATCTCACGTCTCGTATTACGAATAAGAAACCGTATTCATTCAGCTCTTTCATCACCATTTTTATCACGAATTTAGTACACTCGTATAATTATAAAAATGATTCAAAATCTAATCATATCTACTCAGAATCTTCCGTATTTCCATGATACAACCATCTACTGGAATTTCCATGATTCAACAATGATTATACGTAAAAAAGACAATAAGAAAATAGTAATTATTAATGATTAATATCAAATCGTAAACCATAGATAATTAGCAATCAGAGCGTGACAGAATGACGGTATGCTTCCGGGCGAATCCACGGGACGGGAAATACCAAATGACGCAAAACTTTCAGACGAAAGATGAAGGCCTTTGAACCGGAAATAGATGCTGTGTTAACAATATTTGTATGTTCATTCAGTTATAGTTCCTACTAAACTTTTTTATTAATAGTTTCATGTATTTAACATTTAAACATATCAATATTAGGCGCTAATTATTTGTTCATGATTTTTTTTTGTTTTGAATGACGTTAATTAGAGAATACATTGCTTTGTGTAATCTTATCACAAAGCAGTTGAATTAAGGCATTATTTTATCGTGGTTTTTGGCGTGTGACAACAACCAATAATCACCATTTGTATCGCCTTCAAATTTCTATATGATTTTTTGAATCACAAACACTTTCGTCAAGTATTCCTCTTCACCAAACTAGCAGAAAATTTGGGGATGTGTATAATAAAATTCGCGCCTAACAGTAAAGCAAAAAAAGTCTGAAAATCCTGATTGAATTTATCAATAAACTAGAGTTTAACCCGTCGATAAGCGACGGCTTGTTTGTGTAGATAATTTGAATTCAATAAAATACTTCATAATTTCATTTCAAATTTTAATTTCATTTTTAATTGTTAATTTCATTTAAGTTGACAGTTTTGTATTGTTTAATTTTTAATAGGTCTTGATGTAGTTTTCTATGCTGATTCCAAATCTGCAATTTATTTATAGATGGGTGTCTTGGTGTTCGAGATATCAGCATGTTAATACGTAAATAACGCAGCTATTTGAAAATGGTTTCCAGTTTTAAAATCACCGTTAATAACTATACCGGAAAATATATTTAATATATAAAATAAAAAGTTTTCTTTTTTTGTTGAAAAATTTACGAATTTGACCGATTAAAAGCGTCTCTGGTCAAAATATTTAAAATATTAAACTTAGCTCAGACTACAACCCTTTTCATATATTTTTTATTCAGATGTCAAAATAATTTGTTTGACACATATCTAGATTTAAATGTTTGATAATTTGAGACAATATTTTGTTAGCCAATCATTTGTTAAATATCTCAATTTGATCGCGTCACTTGTCTAGTTTGAGAATATATTGAGAACTAAATTGATGTTACATCTTGGTCTCGGTGGGACTTCAAACTGTCCAACGTAATTAGTTAATAATAACGACTTATCATCAAGGATGAGCGACGAACGTTTTAAAATATTGACGTTGAGTTTAAGTAATATAACAATAAAGATATTTTTGACAGCAAACCGTTGAAGTCAGTGCTTTTGCGCTTTCGGGTTCGATTCTCTCGAAATGTAACATTTGAGTATTACTGAAATTCCAGGTTTATTTAGGTATGCGTAACTTCAATGAAACTGCTTGGGAAGTTTGATAATTCAGTGATATTTCTTTATCTTTTTTTTTGAAGAAGCGCCTTATTTATCAACATAGTCTCCTTTAAGCTCGGTACATTTAGTCCAACATTTTTCCAATTTTTATTTTATGCTTTCCAAATAATAGGTTTTCTCAAGGTCCTCAAAATAGGCGTTTGTTTCAGTGGTTTCAATGACGATCTCTTTGTCAGACCCAAATCTCTTATCGCCAAGCCATTTCTTAAAGTTTAGAACATGAAATTGGCGCAGAGTGTTAAATCTGGAGATAGGGATGGGGTAGTAGTTCTTAACCCAATTTATGGATTTTTGCCATGGTGACTATACACTCAATCGCAATCGCGGTATCTATCGCGCCGTATAGCTGCTTTCAATTTCTGTCAAACACAAAACTAAATGACGTAATTTACTCAAAATTTGAAAGTAGTCTATTAATAGATGGCAGTTGGGAGCTTTGTCGCGAGAAGTTCAAAAACTCACTGATTTATGAATCTACACTCGTATTACTTAATATGTATATAGTTCAAATTACGTTCAAACTTATGTGTTGCTTCTGAAATCAATAGCTTTTATTTTAGTAATTTACATACACATTATAATAATTACACTGTTTAACTAAAATCATATTTTATCATAACAATCATATCAATTTTATAATAACAGTGAGTTATGTCTACTTCAAATATCAACTGTGTTGGCCGTTATTCCTCAAACGTCATCTATGGAGTCCATCAGTATATGGTCACTGCTTTACCGAGAAATATTGTCATTGTATCGTAGATGTATACGTACAACCTGTTTTAAGCAAGAGTCACCGCTGAACTCTCATAATTTGAACTATGCTAACTAAACTAATTTAATACTTTGAAACAGAATTAATAAAGGAAATGTTCCATTTTATTTAGTATCAGTAGATTCTTAAACAACAAAACACACATAACTTATTTTTGCTTTACATTTAACTACTAACTACTAACTACTAGTTAATACGACATTGTTCTTCTGGAATTCTATAAATTCTTTACATTTTTATAATTATTTCTAACTTCTCTCTCACACTATTAATAAAATGATGTTAAAATATTTTTATTTTTATTTTCTTGAAATAAAGCGAAGTCATTGTAAATAATATCATTAATATATTAAAATGGATGTGTAAGCTAATATAATAATACCCATTTATTAAAATATAATAACAATATTATATAGATATTATAACTATGTTAAAATCACGAATGTACAACACTGAAAAGGAACACTAAGTTACCTATATCACAACCAGTGGCGTAGTTCAGTGTAGAAATAGTTGCTTACAAGATTCAGAGCTAAATCGATTATAGACAGAAAGTTATCTTCGTTTTAATTATTATTTGTATAGCTTAAAAAATTATAATTTTGGATACAATGCGTTATTGCCATTAGGCATACTTTCTTCCGCTTTAAATTATTAAATTGCATATCATTATGATTTATTACATTTTGTTCCAAAAGTTTGTTCTTCCAAAAGAAACAATAAAAATAAAAACAAAACAGATAAATTTAAACCTCTACTGCTTTTTTCTTTCTGCTACTTTCCCTCCTGTTTCTACTCTGCTCTTCCTTCTCTTTCCTCGCTCCTTCTCTTTCCTCGCTCCTTCTCTCTATCTTCGTCATCAACCGCTTCACTTCATTGGCTCCCTTTCATAACTGCACAATCTTTTTTTCACTTTTACTCATTTCTCACACGAATACTTAATGTGCTCCAGTGTTTCTATCTCTCCCCCGCACACTGTGCACATCCTCTCTTCACTATTTTCACAGTATCTGTTGCCTTTCTCTTCGTTTCCCAACCTAAATCTTATAATTCTTCTTAAGTTTCTTGTCTCGCTAAGTAAGTCCTTGTTCCTCGTAATCGCGCCAAGTAATTACGGATTTAAAAATAAATAAAAAATAAGAATTATATTGGCAAGTAACCTGCTAAATACAAAACATGGATGTTAACTAAAATCTATGGTAAATTTTATGCTTACTAGTATATTTAGCTAATATTGTATGCATTCTTGAAAAATGAACATTTTTCATATAGAATAATATCATCAAATTAAAAAACGATGAACTCTAAATTTTATTCAACTACGCCACTGCCACTTCATATAAGTTTAACATGGGGCACGGTGCTTACAATATGAATACAATGAAGCTAAAGCAATCATTAGCTTGTCTGGCTTTGTAAGGTATTATATTAGGATCAATACGGTATTGAGATCTAAATATGCACCGGGTGTTCACAAATAAAGTTAACCACTTGTATAAAAAGTAAAGAAATCAACAAATATCTGATTTTTTTTTCGACGTAATAAATATATCTGCGTTATTTGCAACTTAACATGCTGATATCTTTGAACCCAAGACACTTATTTAAAAATAAATGGCAGATTTGTAATCAGCATAAAAAAAACTACATCAAGAATGATTAAAAATTTGACAAAACAAAATTGTAAATCTTTATGAAATTAACAATAAAAATGGAATTCAGATTTGAAATGAAATTTTGAATTATTTTGTTGGCTTCAAATCATCTACACAAAACAGACGTCGCCTTTCGACGGAGTAAGCAATCATATAATTTCATTCAAGGTTTTGTACAAGTTTATCTAGTAACTATATTACTTCTATTTCTTACATCATCCTACTTTAAATGAGGCCACCCTGTACATAAGATACATCATAAACCTTATAAAATTTACGCATAAAGATATAAACATTTATTTTTTCATTTTAAAAAGTACGTGCTACTGAAATGCCACCTATCGGTGAAGCAATCAAAGTATAAATTATATTTATGTTGTTTCACTTCTTAAACCCCGATTAATATTCTTGAGGAGTGCGAGGTTTTATGATATTTTTGACTCGCGCAGTGATAATCTGTAACAAACATATTGCATTTATGATGGAAACACTTCTCAGTAATCACGTTTTACAAATTTAACTTTGTGTTTATATTTTGTTTTATTTATTAAATGAAATTGTTTGTATGTACTTCGTACGTCTGTAGTAGCTCTCACATGAATATAGCAACAAACATATGGAGCTATTATTTTACAGTCAAACTTGAATTTTGTTCGTTTTATTTATTATAAAATTAAAATTTCGTGTTAAGATTTTGTAAAGATAATAGATGTAGTAAGTAGAACCTTGGAAGAGGTCAAAAAATTCGTTGAAGGCACAAAATTTTGCACATTTTAGTGCTAAATAACCATCTGTAGTTCAAACACTATAACTATTTTTTACTATTATTTTAAGTCCTACCATACGTTCCAGTTTCACCGGTATTGTCCCGGGATTCTTTGGTCAATATACATGTGAAGATAACACCAACAGGAAGATGGGGGAATTCTTTTTTTTAGTTGTTCAAGAATAAGAATTTTAGTTGCTTAAAGTCTATCGAATGGAAGAAACCGCTCTTAAATGTACTTTCAAACCTAAAACCAAATATTCGTGCTGGTAAATTGTGGTGTATTGAACTTAATGGGGACATGGGGACATTTTCTTTTTTTTTAGCGAAGTCAATTATATTTAGATCAAATTGCCTTCAAACCTTTTTTATCTTCTTGAGAAAACTATTACATCTTTCCTTTGCTCACTTGCGAAACCAATTGTTTCTCACATTTGCCTTCCAACCGATCTAAAATGACTTATTTTTAGCTCCCATGTAAAATAAATGATACCTCGTTATAACTAAGACGAGGTTTTGTGGGATTATGTTGACCCGGGGCCTGAAGAACTGCCGTCCCACCCTCTCAATACGCTCCTGCAGAAATATACAACACATATGTGGAATTAATAATAATTAATAAAGGATTTCCGCCTAAATTGATAATAAATATACGACATGTAACGTCTGCCAATTGCACATTTCAACTAGCTAGGTTGTAACAAGCTAATTTCATGGTTTTTTTTTTCAATTTCTGGTATAAAAATGGTTTTTCAGTGCAGTGTAATACATCCTAGTTTGCAAGAAGCTAACTTCGAGGTTCACTTTCTACTTCTCTTATAGAAAATTGTCAAGTGCAGTTTTAGACATGCTAGCTTACTACAAACTAATTAAAGTCACTTTTGAAAAGAATTACAAAAGATCTTATTCTCTTCACGCCAAATGGACCCTGCTATACGGGCGTTTACTAAAATCGGAGCTGATGAAATGTCGACGACATATTTACTGTCACAGATAATTTAGATCTATTAGCAAATTCCTGTCTGATTAAATTTTGAGTTCTCACGAGTGCTGGCATTTAGTTTAAAAACGCAGTACAAAGAAACAGAAAATAATATCGACTATTTATATAATGAACAAAAATTAACTCAATTTGAAGGAAAATTTAATTAAGAATATTCTCTAAGATGATCATCTATTACATCAGACTTTTGTATCATTAAATTTGAGTAAGCCTTAGGTAACGATAATTTTCCAACTGTATTCATCAATTTAGTTTTAATTTCTTCTTTATTTCTCAGCGAGTGTACTAGATTTTTTGTTGTGATTCAAACAAAATAAATATTTAAACGTAAAAAACTTGAAATTCTTATTTTAGACATTGTTCGAATTCTTTTTAAGAGGTTTCTAGACGCTCGCTTTGAATTCAAATGGATAAAATATTTGCAAAAAATATATGATAAATAGTAGGACATATTGGATTGCATTATATGACAACATAAATAAATAAATAAATAAAAACATATCGTCTTGTTTGAGTCTTGTGTGTGAGTTGATGTCAGCAAGTATGGTACAACAAACAATATTGAAAATAATGCAGATTTAGTGAGAGTATATCTCTATAATTAGTTGAATTGAACAATAAATTAAGTAAATGTAACCTTTAAATTAGCCTATGATAAGCTAACAAGTTGTACTGCAGGACCATTTCTATAAATGAAAAGTACAAAATTGAACTTGAAATTGTTTTTTTTTTTGACGGCTTGGTACCATCATTCGCGCCATAGGTAGCCGTATTGATCTATGGTCTTCTTTTTCATGAAATGTAACATATTTTCAAGTTTGTCTTAAAGTATGAAATGAAAATATTGATAATTGAGAAAACTACAGAATTTTTAATTGGTAACACTTCGATTGACTACTACACTTCGTAAACATGTTGTAAATATTTTTATGTCCTGCATTTGTGTGTGTGTATGTCCATCTATGTCCTCGTGAGTATCATAAACCTAGTTACGTAACATACTTGTTGAACAAAACGTATCACATTTTATTTGTAGTGTTTAGATTTTAATCAGAGTCATGCACAGCGACGACTAATGTAATGTCATTTTGTTTTTTTTTTTTTTTAACTACAAACGCCACAGTAATGCTGCTCCTGTACCTGTACTTATAAAATCTAATGTACTTTTACTGTTTATAGAAGTAAAATAAGTCCGTAAATTCCTTCATGTTCAAATTTAACAAGAATATGTGTTAAAAACATTGTACATGACAAATTGTAACAATAATCCGTTAGAAAAAGAGAACGAGAACTTCAGGAGAGCAAAAGTACGTGAACGTGCACGCGATGAATAACAAGCGTTGAATAAGCGCAAAGAAAAATGAATCACAGAATATAGTTGTGCCTCTATAGTGTGCGACACCTCTTATATTTGCTTGTGCTAGAGCAGCGTATTGATTGTGATGGTAATTGACCTCTATCATTGATTTATTATCAATTCAAACATGTACCTGCAAGACGAAAACAAGAACTTCATTTTTGCATGTAATTCCAAATCCACTTTCGATAGATAAAACAATAGATACATCTAAACATCTTCAATACATAATTTATAATCTATAAATACGAGTATGGGTATTTAAAATATAGAGATAAAATCAATCAATTCTTTCTCTGCTTCCAAATTTCTGCTTATGGCCCTCAGCATATTACAGTTTTGTCTGTGTGATGAAAACTTGGTTTTGGAAACATTGAAGAATGATATGCTTTACTGTTAGTGGGATATTTAATAATGTGGCTCTCATTTAAATAAAAAAGTATAAGCAAAATTTGTACGACCTATCGTGAGTCTAAATATTACTACTTCCAGCCTTCTGTTTAGTCCGGCCGGAACAATTTATAACATTTTTGACATTTATCATCAGATCTAACTACTCCCAGCTTTTTTGATCTGACTTTGTCTCAATAACCATTTACCTTACAAAAGACAGTTAATAATTTTACTTTAGAACACCATTTCAAACATTATTCTTATCTTTATTTAAAATTTAGTCTGAATTATTTTGGTTTTGCACTTTTACATAACAGTAAAATGTCTCCAACGAATTCTATATTTGAGCATTCTTCTCAAACTCTACAGTTAGTTACGCAGCATCTTGAGTCACAGTAAAAACTTACAAATATTTTACAGGGAATGGAATACCTCAGACACAAAAACAATCAAAATGCTGTCAATCGATGTTTTTCGAAACATTCTTGCTTTTAAAATGCGATTATTGCCAATTATTGGTCATTTAAATCGGACATTTTTTAAATGTCACATATTTTCATTGATTGAATCGACGTATAAAAAATAAATGTAATCCATTTAAGAGCTTGTTTAAATGACTTTGTAAAGTGTTAATTATATATGAAGTACGCTAAATAAAATTACGTATATTTAATGATTATTTAACATAAAATAGTTGTCATTTACTTGTATGTATGTATGTGCATTTAACTATTGTTTGTGTCTTTACAATTTCCTTAGATTTCCTTTAATAAACATTGTAATTCTCATTAAAAGTAAAAACTTTTCCTCGCTGCTGCTTCATCTTCTTTTCCTTGCTTCTAGTTTGCCATTCACTTCTGCCATTCCTTTCTACAATTCCTTCTTCAGAAAGGAACTTCTTCTCTGCTGTTACTAACCTAAACATTTCATTCAAATGTCTTTAGAAAAATAGGCATTCTTCCCCGTCATCTAAGAGTTGCTAAAATTAAATAACTACTCGTACAATTGTATAGATATATCGTCCCGATAAACCAAAATTGAAGAAGGATTTATCGTCCTCAAAACTGTCTTCGATTTTTCTTGGAACTCTTAGAGATTCTTCGCACAATCAATGCTCTAGAATCGACAGAAAGAGCAAAGTAAACTCTCTCCATTGCAAAGCAATTAATCTTAAATTTGGAGTTCGCTATTAGCAATCTGTAACTACTTCTACTAAACCACTTTTGCCTGCTGTAGTTTTCCGGCATTGCCATAATGGATGTCACACCCCATATTAGTGGATCAAATGGATTGCTGTATACATTCCAACGTAATCTAATAAAGCATGATTATTGATTAAAGCCGACAATCGTTTTTCTAAATAACTTACCAGTTCTTGCCATTTCATTTCATCATCAGAGACTTCAACAAGTTTCTGGCACGTATCAACTGGATTGATCCCTGATTAGTAATCCATCAGGATACGTATTACCCGTTAATTCTTTCTGATCATGCGCATTGGCATTGTCTGCAGCCATCTCGTGCTCTTGAAGAAGATAGTAATGGAAAATAGGAAGAAGGCCATCAGTATCGGTGTCGTCTGGTCTAGGGGTTACTCCATATCTGCACAGACTCCTGGCGTCTAAGAGCAGCTCCCCGGGAAGTCGCGTCGCATGTCGCATAGTAATTTCAATTGCATTACCATCAACAAATATACTTACAAGTAAAGAGTGCTAAAAAAGTTATTGATGTAAAAAATGATTTGTATTCAATTAAAGCAAAAAGTTGGAAGGTATTTACATTTACTATATTGTTACTTACACTGTTATTAAGAAAGTCTGAAAGTATTTTAATAATTGGAATTGCAACGGTCTCCAAAGTTTGTCTGTAATTTTTTGGAGAAAAGTACTCTTTGTTTCATATATGAAACACACATTCCCGTTTCACAATGATGAAAGTTTTATATAATTTATGCATCAACTATTGACTCCTATCAGAATGAGCCTTTATACGTTTCACTTTGTTCAATCGAACACGAAACACGTGTTCCAATTTATCAGCAATTTGAGGTTAGATTTCCTAAGCAGCTGGTCAATGTGAGTTTTAATAGGTGTTATTACTTAACAAAATAAATAATCTTATCCTGAGGCAAAATCTTCATGCATTCTTTTACTAACATCTAGAACTCTTTATAGTTCTATTTTCCAAAAATGTTCAGATTCATCTTCAAAATCATTTTGCAATTAACTGCGTATTGCACCAATAAGTAAACAATAATTTATCGTCGTTAAGGTCATGATACGATCAGCATCAGGAACAAAGTACGACATGATTCCTGCAATTACATACATGGCGATACACGTAGGAGACACGTAGTTCCAGGCGCCCTCTTCAGGGGGCCACTTATGGCGCTATACTTGATTCCTGATTTAATTATTATAAATTAATTAATAATTCATTATGTGATGCAGATTTCTTGTTTTGACTTCGATTTGGGCGTCAGTAAACATCAAACTGACATTGTAGATAGATTCGTGTTGAATAGACCTCACACGGAGGAACATAATGTCATGGAAAACGCAGCCTAATGAAGATTGACATTTAGACTCTTCTTTAGGAACTTTCTAAATTCTAAATGCGCTCGTTAACATTATGCGATTTTTCGATGGAGTATGTCTTCTAAATTGGATTACTTATGCACTCTAAGTCTTTGGAATACTAAAGGTGAGCTTGCGTTGTACAACTGACGTCGTGGCTAGTAACGGTCACATGTTCTGGACTACTGGTAAATGATTTCAACACATGACGTTTTTGAAAAATACAACGGTCAGGAAATATCGTATAAAATCGCAATTTTAAATTGACATGGAACAGGTCAGGGTAAAAGTAACAAAATTATATTTATTTGATTATTTAATTATATATTCAGTCGTTGTTTGTTTATTTATGTAATAGTTACTATATCTTAAAAACAGAGATAGGGAATTACGAAATCAGTTTGGTTTTGTTTTTTACATATTAACTAACATCAAGAATAATTGCAGATTTCATTTCTGTAATAGATTCTTTAATAAGATCCACAGAATCAGAAACCAATTTACTGTGTTCGACCTTCTTAAAGTGTCTGACGTACTATGCTGTGCTTAAACTTAGGACCGGCACAAATGGGCATACTTTTGGAGCACCAAAAAACAATATGGCCTGCCATGCAAGGTATATTTGAACCGTCACTTATTATATTGGTCAGTTAAAAACACTATATTTGAACGTTATTATTGATTAATGTTCTTAGATTTTGATTTTAGACAGGCAAAAGGTAACTCGGGCTATGGTTTACTTCTCGTGTCACTTATGCCGCAGCTGTGCAAATGTATGTATTGCTTTACTATTAATAACTATACAAAAATGATGCATCCAAAGCCAAAAGCTACTCAAAATTGAAAGTTTGTTAACTAATTTTTTCTTTAGTCTAATACTTATCATTTACAGATGCGCTCCAATTAATTGACCACCAACATCAAGCGACAGTGAATCTAACAATCTGTTTCCAACAAGAGCGAGATAATTTAATTCTTTCGACATTGCTGCTCGTTTTTTGTAAATTGTTTTCTGACCATTTTTAGAAAACTGGAAGGGTTTTATAAGGCCACCTCAGCAGCAAAATCAAGTTGAAGTCAACTCGAATCCCTATTGTACAAATATAATGCTGAAATGTTATAAATAATTCATTAAAAGTATTGTAGCCGTTGCAGAGCAACATAAATTAAACATTGGAAGTAAATAAAAAACGAGATTTAAAGATTGATTAACTTATCACGAAATCATTCTGGATGCTGATGCTGGACCAAACAATAAAATGATTTGCTGTTTAAGGTGGTTTAGTTTATTGAAGTTTGATTAAATTGTGTTTATGTTTAATGGTAGAGTATGATTAGAAGAATGCCAATTATATATGTTGTGCAGGAGCAAAATCGACACTGTATAATGCATATTTTTGTAAAAATAAATAGAATTCAAATTTGACAAATGTATTTGTTGCTGCTTTAAATACAGCTTTGTTTATGCAACAAAGTAATAAAAGCAACAAAGCTATGTCTTTCTTCGAAACACAGTTAGTTAAAACACAATCTTGTGAAGAAAAGACCACAGAATTCCAACATTGTGAGTTGGATGGATGATTCGTAAGACTTCAGATGCTGAGGCATCATCTATGGAATTAAACAATTAATATTTAACTACTTGACACTTATAATGATCTCAAACTCCAATATTATTTTAATTTCATTTTGACAGATTGATATTTTAATTGAGTGGTAATTTTGATATTTGAAATAAGAGAAAAATTTTGATTGAAGTTTCAACACAACAATATTATGTATGCGTGTGTGTCTGTATTATTATTTAATGAATTATGCAAAGTCATTATATTTAAAATAAATTCTTCTGAAATAAAGAAAAATATTTATAAAGTGTCTAACAGATTATCCGTGTGTTATAATATTGTGAGAAATAAATTTACAATATTCCTGTTTAATTTACTCACAGTAGTGTAGGGTAATAGAAATTGATGTGTGAAAATATATCGAGAGTCCAGTTTATTAGTGAGACATCTCCTAACGACGAAGTTACAAGCAAAACAGCGATATTCACAGCGACAAGTTTATCTGCATTAGAATTCCGTTTGGTTGCATTTATGAGTATTGAATGAAATAGGGGGTATAATTTTATATATAACTGAGGAGATGTTTCACTAATGAACTGGACGATTGATTTGTGTTTTAGTGTTTTATTTTTTAATATCCGAAAATTGTGGGAGATATATATAGGACATTACTAGGTCGTATTAATGTCTGTGAATTAAAATAAGTAATCGATTTTAAGTTTCATTATATTGCTGAGACATTTATTGTTTAACAGCCGTAACACAGCCTGTGTACTCTTACCTTTACAATGCTCCAAGTTGATCCTGGATTAATTATTAATACTGATAAATTTCTTACTCTTACTTTAAAATTCCAGCTCACCTGTATAAAATTAATATTAAACCGGATGATATAGGCCAATATGGCGAATTAGGAACTTTAGATTATATTATATTTGAATGCATAAATTATAGTCAACGAAGATCAAAATTCAATAGTGAAATATTAGATGTGATTAAAACTTTCTCTGTTAATGCTAAATTTTTGATAAGTGATTCAAAAATAATTAGTGAATTATTTGAATATTTTGATAATACTAAAATAGAATTATAAATGTTATGTTAAATATAAAAAAAATGTTTGGTTGTAGCTATGACGAATAAAAGTCAAAGCCAAATAAATAAATTAATCTTTATTACTTTAACAATATTTAAAGCTACGAAATAATTAATTACTCCTTAGTTTAATTATTAAAAGCTTTGATAGTCATCAGCGCCATCGTCACACATGCGGTAATTTTCACAAACATACTGCTTGTTCTACTTTTAACAACTTCATTATTTAAGTCACTTTGATTGATTTAAATGTATTTAAATGTATTGATGATTAAAGTTTTTTAATTGAACTTTACAGGTAGATCAGGTAATACTAGAAACTTTTTCCTTCCCCTGTTTATTAAGAAAGCACGTATATATTTATTATTACCTTCTTGAGATAAAATTTAATTTAAAAATCTTGTCACAACTAATGAACATCTATTACATGTTTTACTAATAAAATTATCGATCAATGTTAGCGGGTGTGGCCAGAAAGTACAAATTGATTTTAAAATGTTATTTGTAGGCCACGAATATAGAGGAGGAGTAGGGTGGGGATATGACTAGATTTTGACCTCGTAAAAAGTACCAGCAACCCAAATATCATTTTCCGAAGCTAAAAGAAATTATTTTATCACTATATTGATTGTGTTCATTTGTTTAATTCATTTACAGTACAATCTTCTCCATATTCTCCAGACATACTTTAAAACGATGGCTTTGTAGACCTCCTGAAATTTCATTATTAATATCTCGCTTTCAAGCTTGTCAAACCATTACACTTATATTAACATCATACTTAATTTTTACTAAATCATGTTTAATTAGTAAACCTAGATTAATTTAATTAGTAAATAAAATAGTAAAAAAACTTTTTGGTACTGAAAAAAAAACAATTGGTACATGGATTACGTTAATAGATGGCAGCAGCGTAACAAATTTCTCTTCAATGTCGTACTGTAACAATATTAATTAGCCTTACCTTTATTAATAGAGCTTAATCTTATTGATGTGGATGAGAGTCATCATTTAAGGAAATCATACTGAATAGAAATTACTTATTATCTAGTTTATCAACAACTAATAGTGATCGCAAGAACTAGTCGCGGTTATTTACTTAATAAACGTGTTCAATATGAAGCAAAACGTGTAATCAACTTTTTGTTCGTCTTACACTAAAAACTGAGATGTACGAGCTGTGTTATACGTTATGAAATATTGATTAGTGGTTCAATTACACGTCTTTAATTGGTTATAAATGTATTGATGTATAAAGATTTATTACTGCGATCAGTGGCGTACTTATGGGGGGACGTAAAAATGTGATATCTAATTACATTATTAAGTGAGCATAATTATTAACCACTGCAGTCCAAGCAGTTTATAGATGAGAAGTCAAAAGAAAAAAAGATTTTAAGCAAAGAAAATATAGTTCTAGTTTTTTTTGCGCGGCTGTCGCAGTCTTATGGTTCACCATCCCTGCTTTATTGGATTCAAACAATAATAAAACAATAGTAATATAAAAAATACAAGATTATTATTTAAAATTTTATTGAAATAAATTTTTTGGTTTTTAAATTATTTACAAAATATTATTTTTATGAAATACAAAATAATAATTAAATAAAATATATTCAGTTCAACTTATAAAATGCAAAGCAAAAAAAATAATTATTAAATAAAAATAATATTTACAATATTATTAAATACTATATTTACAATGACTTAAAATAAAATATCGAAATAAACGAAAATAAATTATTAAATAATCTAAAATTATTATTAATTATTTATCGAATACACTAAAACTAAAAACACTTTTATATACAACTCGCTCTTGACTAGCGTTGTTAATATTATTTAAAGTTTATCTTATTTTATGTGTCAACTCGATGCTCGATTTATAATTACAATATTTTAAAATACTATTAGAAGATTTATTAAAAAAATATAAAATCTCTGTTCTTTGATGCATTTCTTACGAATTTTTTATTTTATTATATGTCGGAATAGATATAACAACAAAGCGGTATATAACTAATATATGTATAGGTCTATTACTAACAATTTAATTAAATGTAAACCGCTATTCTCTTTTACTTAATAATTGCTATACATTTCTAGTTTTAGTTATGTAATATAAAATAACATTTAGTTTATAAGATATAGATCCGATGAGTCAAAAGTATGATCAGAAAATGAATAATACCAAATTTCGGCTAACAATTTCTTGTATGAGTTATGTAATTTTAAAATTTTATTTTAATCAATAATCCGATGATAAATTTGTAAAATACATCAAATAAAGTCTTGTAATTTTAATTGAATTTAATACTTTTTCAATAAAGTTCAGTCTTTCTTTAAAATTATTTTTAATTCACACGGAAGACATCCATTTACAATTTTTATTATAAACTATTAAGTATATATATATTACAATTATTTTACTAAATGTTTAATAATTTAAATATTTTCTTAAATAATACTGTATTATATCAATCATTTTTCTATTTACTTTAAATTACAAAATGTACAAGAAATTAGAGAATTAAACTTAAAAAATTCATGGTGCCACTACACTTTTTTTTAAAACCAGTTTTAACGTATCTATTACATAAATGTAACAGTAAAAGTAACGTGTAATAGGACAGAATGTTTATTAATAGATGTTATAGTCTATTTAGGTTCTATTACACGTTACAATTTGCTCAAAAAGCAGAGGTTTACGAACCATTTTAGTGTGGATTTGCACGTTCATATTTTCATTAAATAAAATCAGGCTTACGTTATAAATGAAGTAGTGCAAACATCAGTAAATTTTGAAATAAAAGCCAAATGATTTATGGCAACAGCCTGATTTTTCGATCGTGTAAATGCACACTAAGGAATAAATGTAGTAGTCACACTATGAATTTCTCCATAAATACATTTCCTCATTTCTTGTACCAAAACCTACTCAAATGTAGAGCACTAAACAGGGATTGAAGCTATTGAATGTTTATCATTCATTAATCTCTACTTAACATATTATAGCTTATTTATGTATTTGCAAAGGGCTAATTTTTTAATTATAGTTGAAGAACATTTATCACTGCATTATTTTTATTAACTTCACAGGTAGACAATTAAAATTAGCTTGTAACAAGTTAGCACTCAAGACCATTGTCTATCTGGGTTATTATTATTAAAGAATAATATAAACTTGATTGCTTACTAAAGACATAACTTCTTTTGCAACTTTTTGACAAAGTTTTTTTTTTCTTCAGCGTGTTGCAAACTGAAGTAAACTTGCAATAAACTGAAGCTATTACTCGCGTCCACACATTCGTGTTGGTGTACAAATGTCTAAATCGAATGTCCGTACACAAGTTTACAAAGAAACCATTCGTATTCATAATGCGAAAAGTAGACGAAACATTCGCTTCATACCAACCGAAATGTATGGACGCAAAGTTAAACATACAATAACCAGAACTATATTTAGTACACTCATTACTACAAAGCTTATATTTTTGTTATTGTTTTCTAGTGATACGTGCTCTTTAACTTATGCCCGCTTATGCGTTTATAGACATTTGCATTCAACCAAATAGAACTGGTTTTCAAAATTTGTTCTTAAATCAATTAAACTTAAATCTAAGTTAGTAAGTAAATGTACAATTACAATTCAATTGCTCTAAATACTCAATATATATCTATCTCGTTCTACATTAAGTACCTGCCTTAAAAAAGAACGAGACGTATATAGTAATTTCGGCATTAATTCATTCTATCACTGTACTTAAACTGAGTTATATACACAAATAGTTTATAAATTAAAATTATTTCACATTGATAAAAATAATCCAAATTTTTAATATCAAGGATTAAAATAAATAAGTTTTAAATATATCATTGAATGTTTTCACAAATTAAAGCAAAAACGAGGTTAGAAAATAAATATTTATCATGTGACAAACGAAGGAAAATTTCATGCAATTATTAACAACGGTTTCTTACCTATCTAACAGCGCCCTTAATTTCTAAATGTGTCTCTGGTCACTTTATAAGCACGTGTGAATAGTTTTTTTCGTTTTGCACAATTTGCACTGCACTGTACAACACCATTGGAACAAGCAAGAGCACCTTTCTATAATAGTGATTTCCTCCGTTCGGAAACCTCGCCCACAACACATGAGATCGCATCCGTCCACGCCGATTGACGTGGCGTTGCATTCCCTGCCGTGTGTCCCGATAATCCCTAGACGAGGATTCTTCTCACAGAATCCTGGGGATTGTTCGAAGTACACCAGATCCTTTGTACTTGGTGCTTTGTGTTCGGGGTTGTAGGGTTTCAACTGGAAATGATAACGGGATTTCTTCTTATTGTGGATCTTCGCGGCCACGTTATGTTCGTTGGCGTTTCGGAGAGAGTTACCGACTTGGACACGACTTGCACCATCGAAGCGATCCTTTAGATTGTTGCCGACTGTTCGGAAATCGGGAAGACGCATCCAGCACGTTTTAACTGCACAGGAACCGCTCATCCCGTGGCATTTGCATTCTTGCCGCATCCCTGCTTTGACAAGCTGTAAAAGAAAATTAGTCTTTATTAAATCATTGCCAAATAAATATTTATAAAAAGTTTTACAAGAGTTTATATCTTATAAACTAAGTATCATGGATACGGAATTAAGAAGATTGTAGACAAAAATCTGTATTGCAGTTTTAAGCTAGTCTTAATTGTCTTAAATCGAAGAATAATGTTTATATAATTAATATGAGATAGGCAATTTGGTAAATCATACTACTCCATTGGCTGCCAGATTTGATGTCTAAATGCCGGTTGCTGTACTCATACTTTGTTAACTTAAGCAGGGAAATAAATCATTTAAATACAAAATGCAAATACCTAGTTATTTTCCAATGAATTAGGTTTGTCCAATAGACGCAGAGCAAAATTTTGACTTTCGTAAACATAAAACAACAATTTCAAAAATCTGTTTAAGCATTCTTGTGACATTGTTAATGTGTTTATTGAATGTAAATATCTTTAACGTTTTTTACAAGCTATGTTGTTCATTTTATTGTTCTGAAACCGCCATTACAAGCTGCAAAAGTTTTTCATCAATCAGTTTTCACAATCCTTGCAACTGGACATCATTTTAATGCGAGGCACGATTATAAAACATGAATGTGCTGCAACTCTCATAAATCCATTTAGCTTATTATATGTTATGTAGTATTTGTCACATTTCCATTAATTCCAGGATTATCATTCGCCACATATTTAATCAGGAACGTTGATCGACTCCTGATTAAATGACGGATCCAGTCGAAGGGAATAGTGGACTGAATATTAAGCTGCGTATTGATTAACGTTATTAATCAGTAAACATAGCACATGTTGAAAGGTTGGTGAACACGTAGCTTTAGAAAATCTTTTCAACTTTGCGATTTATTGTAAATGCAACTAACTTCACCAAAGATTTATTCATTCCCAACACGAGTTTTTGTCTATTTTAAATTAATTAGCAGTCTCTAGAGTAAGTAATTAATGGATTATAAAAAATAATAATTACTGGTATTAGAAGCGACAAACGTTAACTACGTTAAGTGCAACGTGTGCGGTATATTAATAAGCTACTTGTAATGTCATCATTTTTTGTTGTTAAGCTGAACAACTTGCAAATACGGGGCAGATTTACCTACGTTAGAAGTACGTTCGGACGTTGTTTTGCCAGTTAGAATTAAGTGCTTATTTGCTTTTAATTTTATTGATGTTTTATGCTGTTTGGACTATTATATTTATACATATTTACTAGAGTTTACCCCTTCACTAAGCGACGTCTGTTTTGTGTAGATTTAATAAAATAATTCATAATATTATTTCAAATCCTAATTCCATTTTTGATTGTTAATTTCATAAAAAGTGACATTTCTATTTTGTTAAAATTTTAATGGTTCTTGATGTAGTTTTTTATGCTGATTCCAAATCTGATATTTATTTTTAAATAGGTGTCTTGGTTTCTGAGATATCAGCATGTTAATTTGTAAATAACGCAGATATTTAAAAATTGTTTCAAGTTTTGAAAACAGCGTGAAAAACTCTTGAGACTCTTAAAGCCACAAAACAAAAGTACTACTTCAAGCTCGTGTCTTTCAAATAATAAATTAAAAAAATACACTTCGAAACAGAAATTAAAACCATTCTAGCACCAAATTTGTCTCTAGTTACTGTTCAACACTTTTAAATAACATCGCATCACCCTCTCTCCCGCACTCGTCCCCCTCCTTCCTTCCTGTCTAACCTCATACGGTATTCACGAACTGTATTTAATATCATTAAACATGACAAGATAAAAAAATTAATCCGCTTATTTTAAAATATCAAAAACAAAGTTGTCAATGTGAATTAAGAAGTTAAAATGTGATCGCTCTATTTTTGGGTGGAAAATATTAAACTGCTGCAATCGTTGTTGAAGGACAAATATCGTATTGTTGAAATTTGATATTTGAATATAAACAATAAACAAAACAAGAATTAAATAAAAATTTCCATAAAGAATGACGTTGAATTACGAGTATATGTTTTATTTGCGTAAGTATAACCAGAGCCGGATTAGCTCTATGGACTTTAAAGACTGCAGCACAAGGACCACGAAATTGTATTTAACTTTAAATGAAAACAAAAAATAAAGAAATTGTGACTTGAATTGAGAAAAGCAACAAAATGTCCTAATGTAGGCCCCAAAGCTGGTTTAAAGAGATTATTGCATATTGTATATTGATTATTGTATTAAATTGATTTTGCATGGGAGTTAAAAAAACGGTTACTTCAGTAGGTTTGACAGAATTGTGACTAAATACAATTGATTTTGCATGGAAGCTAGCATAATAAGTAATACCTCAACCCTACAAACAGTTTTGATCGGAATCCAATTAGATGCGAATCGTATCACTCTGAATGGTGATTGGAATCCTATTAGACATTAATCAGACATTACATGAAGCTTTGTACAGCATTTTTGCACTGGCCGGAACGCTCCGTACCCACTCTCATTGCCTTCTTAATACTTTCCAAACGAGGTTTGCCGAGGTGCAAGTCGTGGTACTACCCAGTACTACCACATATGTTCTCACGAACACTGTTGGACTACTGTTCTCTGATACGATATTGCTAAGATACGACAAATTGTTTGTAGGGAAGTCCTTCGTACAATGTTATGTTATGATAAAGAAAATTTCGCTTCAAATGTAAATAAATTTTTTAAATAATTCATTTAACTTACCGCTCGACCAGCTTCATTATTATGTAAATTCATTTTCTCCCTCAAATTTCTTCCCCTTTCTCCAGTGTCGACAAAATCTCGAGAAAATGAGAATCCGTAGTCGATATTATCTGAACATCCTCCCCATTCCCAATCTCTAGTTCCTGCTACCGCTCCCATATTTGTAACCTAAAAAAATAAATTGTTATAGTTTGATGCTATTACAGTTAATATATAAGGCAATACAAAATTTTGATTTGTAGAAAGTGTATCAGTAGGAGCTGACTGTTTTAAACTTGCTGCCATTTTGAATAAGGATCACTTAGATATTTATAATTTGGTATATGTACTATAGAGATATGGGAAATTAGTTGTGCAGTGTTTTGCAGTACAACAATGCAGAAAAAATTAGGAAATTCATTTTCTTGTTTATTTATGTTGTTTTTGCTCTGAAGCAACCAAAGCCTCAGAAACTTAAATTTTTCATAACTTTATTATTAAAAGTAGAAAATAAAATGTTACTGGAACAAATTGAAAATGGATACCATAAACTTTCGAGACACATATCCAAAATTGTGCTTGCAAAATTTCTTATGACTAAAATTGTGCAAGGATTAATGCAAATGTATGGAATAATGTTGTTACCTGTATGGGACGAGCATGGTGACTATAACCACATGTGCAGCCTTCTAAGGACCCGTCACTGCAAGCTCTGGCGATAGAATGTGTCACAGCTGCACTGGTAATGGCATATATGAATGCTGTTTCACGACATCCTGAAAAAATTAAAAAAAAAAAACAATTATTACAAAAAATAATACTCAATAAATGTAGGACATAATTTTATAATAAAGAATTTTCTAATATATATTTAAATAATTTTTTATTTTTTGCATATTTATTTTGCAAATTTTATTTTTATGTATGAACTTTGTAAGAGCTTATTCTTTCATTTTTCAATGGTCACTTTCGAATTCGTTCGTTAGGAATGACAGTCTATTGAATGAATTATTCCCTTAAGCATTAGAGCTATCTTTACAATTTATTGTAAAAAGTAACGTAACTTTTTCAGTTTCTTAACTAAATTAAATTTGTTAACTTTTTTAATAAAATATTGCAAAAAAAAATAAACTTGTATATTTTTAGTTTCTAGACACAAAACACGTATGTTATATCCATGTAACATTTTACTTAAACAAGACCTACACTATGAAAAAATAACTGTAAAAACTAGTTGAAAATAATGACAGTAATAACATTAATATATAGTTAATAACATTGTAACATAATTATAACATTGAAATTTTGATTACTGGGCAAGTATTAAATATTTAAATAAATATTTAAAAGAAGACATAATCTGGGTGCTGTAATAGTTTTATGACAAAAATTCCAATGTAAAAAATAAAGAAATTTATTTGATATATTTTTGGACAAAAATCAATAATTTCATTGTGTACTTCTCACAGTGTAGTAATATTTGGTCTAAAAGCGTCTTCATTTTGTTCCATAACTTGGCGTAAAGTTATTTCTTTAAAGAATGCAGTAGATTAAATGGAAATGTACCGACAGATTTATTCACACAATAATTTCAATAGTTTAATAATTAGATCATTAATTAGAAGGAAATGGATCACCGGAACTACTACTATGAAATCAATAGCCCATTATTACAACATTTACTTAATATCGTAAAAAATGACTCAGTTCAAAAAGTACAAGCCAATTTATATTTTAAGTATTTTATCGAATTTTGTAAAATATTTAAGTTGTAAAAAAATAAAATCAAAAATATTAAAACAATTTCATCAGTATAGTTTACGTTAGTCATTTAGTTCACTAACAGTAAAGTGACGTAAGGTACAAAAAGTATTACATTAATTAATTTGTGAACATAGCTTATTTTGTCAACAATAAAGCTGTTCTCGTACTTTTTTATATATGTAAGCACTTGTGTTTGACCATTGTTGATGCGAATACTCCACAACAATAGAAAAATTCAAGAGCAAGCGGTCAAAATGGACATATGAATGAAAATAATACAAATAATGGAAACGAGGCGTATCTGGAGATGATTGATTCAACTTCATGTGAGTGTTCTTCCAGCTCCAGTAAAAGGATTCGTGATGCAGATGCATGTAGGCTGTAGGCTGGAGGCTAGAGGCTGGAGCTACAGACTGCAGTAAAATGCAATTCGATTTTAAGGACAAAAGTTTTTGTCGAAATAATGAATAATAAATTGTACAACCTTATAAGTATGTAGTTCTCTCTTTCTCTTTCTATGTGTGTGTGTGTCTTAACGGATATGTAATTTAACTTATTCTGGACTAATTGGTTTATCCTTACGCTACATCCTTAATCATACCCTAAAACCAAAATTGGTGGCGTGTCTCTATTAAAATATGACCTTGATTTGACTTTGACGTCATCAATGACGCTAGATTGTTCCTAAACACCTCATGCAGATGAGACAAATACTCCAAAATATCCCTAAGATATCCTCCAGATTATAAAACTTTTCAGACATTTCAAAAAAGGACTTTTTCCTGTTTAACAGATGAATAAATGAAAGTCTAAATTTGATTGAATACAAATTTTTTTCTGTGAACCGATTTATTTTAAATTAGTTCTCACAAAAGATTTCTTAAAGAACTTTTGTATAAAAGGCTTAGGAGAGTAGACTCCCTGCTGTCAAAATTACAGCCTATTTTGAAAAATAATATTTTAAATATATCCGGTTGTACACTTTTGTAATATGTGTATACATACAAATAAAAAAACACTATAATCTGTAAACACATAAGTATACAAGTGTACGTTATATTTTTCAATTATTTGTTTGTAAAATTATGTATTAGCAAATATGATGATAACAATAAGGAAAGTAAAAAATGAATTAATTTTGTGTTGATCCTTATGTGGTATCTTGAACAGCTGTTCTGAGATGTTGAGGTATTAGGTGATGGTAAAGAGACAGACATGGTTATCTAAAAAGAAATCTTACGTCCAAGAGAATGTGCTGAATTGTGTGTGCTCTCTCATACTGTAACCCAGCTTTGAAAATAAAAATAGTTCTTTTCATATTCATTTTGGTGTGTCTTCGTCGTAAGACTAGATGGCATCATCCGCGCCAGAGGTTGCCTTGTTGGACAATGACTTATTTTCTATGAAGTTTAATGTATTATAAACATTGTCTCAAAATCTTAAATAAAAATAATTACAATTGGCGAAACTGCAGGTTTTTTAAATATATAGTTTCCCGAGTAGAAATATTACTCAAGAATCGTCAGTTCTGCAACTTTGAAACCAGAGTAAAAAATTACGCTAAAAAACATATTTAAAATGCAAAAAAACATTTCTATCCGCGCCTAATTTTCAAAGTTATCCAGTGCAAATGAACTTATTAGTACTTAAGAACTACTTAAGTATTTCTTAAAGCATTTGTTTCTTTTTTTAATATTTGTTAATATTACTACAACTATAACAAATTACGTAACATTCTGAACGTATCCCTCATATTTCAAAGTGTAAAGAGAAGTTTATTAAAGTGTTATAATAAAACCTATATAAATTCAAACCAGTTTTAATAAATAAAAATAAGAAGAAAAAAAAAAAATTAAATTAAATTAAAAAAAAAAATAAATAAATAATAAATTAATAACGACCACCATGTCTGTGTAATAATTTTTAAAAAAATATTATAATTTATTATTTCAAAAAATAAAATGTTAAATATGAAAACAAGTTTTGTATAATTGTAATTTATAAATAAAGATATCAGACTATAAATTTACAGCTTTAATTCAATGTATAAAACTGTATCACAATTATCTTATGAGAACTTATGAGGAAAATGAAATTATGTTATTGAAAAAGCTTAGAAAATTTATGAAAATTTGAGCTTTCTTGATCAGATTTTGAATTTTCCTTATTGTCTATTATTACGAAATAAACCTTATAGTTTATATAAGCTATATAGCTTTATAGAAGCTAGTTTTACTCCGCATAAAAGTCTGGTGCCGTCACACTAGTGATCAATAATTATATAAATAAAGTATGTGTAAATAGAGCCAATGTCGAATTAACGTGATTTAGGAAATTTTGAGAGAGAAAATAGAAACATTTAGAGGCTATTTATAAATTCAATGGTAATTTAATCTCTCTTTACACCTATTGTCACGTCTTGTCACACATTGTAGACCACCCTGAAGTGACATTACACATATAAAAAATTAAATAGTCTTATTTTGTTTTTTTCGTCTTGTTTCTTATTTTCATTTTTTTCTTTAAGTCGAATAATATCGATATAGAATTGTGACGTCACGACGCCTTGGTTACCTTTGAGAACTTTCTCTCCCCGTTGCTTGTGACGTAATTGATAATGAGACTTTATTACAAAAATTACAGAAGTAGTCAAAACAGGGCAAAACGCAGATATAATCCAAATCACGAGAGTTCGGCGGCAACTTACACTTAAAAGAGGTTATAAGAGCGGTATAAATCTATAATACAATAATGAATTTCATCTTATTTGTTTCTATATACACTATAGAAAAATAAGTCAGTCAGTTATACCGCAGTTTATACCCCACAACTTGTTTTAAGTATGAGTCGCTGCCGAACTCTCATAATTTGAACTATATCATTCTATTCAATGTAAATTGGCTACAAATTCCATTCTATCTAGTACTGAGTTTATTATTTAGGATGAGTTAATTCACCCGGATGTTAATTGTGAACATTACACTAAATAAAATGTAGTTTGTGAAATATTTACACTGGATACAACGTTATCTACAATTGTTCTGTCCCTCCTCTGCGTACGCCTATGCTTCTACGCGCTTATTTATAATTAATAAACAAACAAATAACATGGACGCAAGCAAATAAACAATTTCAATTAATAAAACTCAATTAACAACAAATAAAGTACAGACGATATAAACAATATAACAGAGAAACATTTTAAAATTTATCAACAATAAAATAAATAAGTCTTTCATATGTTTCTGATTTATAAATTAAAAACTAAATTCTAAAGTTGACTTATTTAAAAACGGGGTGTAATCCCCAGTCCCTTCTCTCCCCAAGTTCAAGTTCAAAAAAACGTAAGAGTTTGTAACGTACCTTATGGGTTCTCTTCTCTTTCTTTTGTATACAATTTTTTTTCTCTTTTTAAAAAAGATATCGCTTTTAATTTATATACTTCTTTAAATAACGTAATATTAAGGTATTATATACTTGTAAGCATTGTTGTTGAAAAGCACCCCCTGTTGAGCTGGAGAGCCTTAATGATATCATCACGTGCGCATCAAGCTGTGCGATGTGAAATATATATTATAAATTTATAAAGACAGTTCACAATGGATTTATGAAGCTCTTAAACATCACCACCACCTTACCACATAGTGAACACTGGACGATTGTATAAATCATTGTATTTGATAATATTAGTTTTTGATAGCATATAAGAAAAATATAATAACTGCTAGAGCCATCTATGATTTACTACATGTACTATGGAAGTAAAACTATATATATAACTTTCTTTTATATTTATACAGGTTTGGTGGAAGTTAGGGCCCACGCTAGTACTCTGCCAATAGTGATTGTTACTCTTTAACAATATTCTATAAAACATTTATAAAATCCAGCCAGGTGAGTGAGTTTTTGGGCCCCACTTTCAAGCTAGCAAGTACGCATACGTTCTTAACTACATATTACTGTAATTTTTTCTCAAAATTTCGAGTTTGCTAAACGACCTCACTGTAGTTTTCAACAATTACATAATAAACACTAAATGCTTCTTCCCCTCCGCACATTTTCCTGTTTTTATTAACCTTAATGTACGCCCCTGTGTTTGACTAATTGATATAAATTATATCAATATATTTTTTAAATATTTATAATTACATAAAATCGAGATGTCAACATCATCAATCATCAATGGTCAAACCAACAAATAAACTGTTAAAAAACATTTGACAAATAATAAGTGATTTGTTGACATAGGGTGACATCTATTAACTAAATCTTTCACTAATTTAATTTAGTGATTTATTGATTTATACTTTTTGACAGTTGGTGTAAATAAATGTCATTAGGTGTTAAATAGCTTATCGAATAAAAATGTTTGTTTAATAAATAATTCATAGATTTATAATGAAAGCTTGTGATATGCAAATTTATAGGTGAGGTGCACGCTGAATATACACATCTGTTTTTTTTATAAAAGGATCGAGACAAGATCTTGGAGAAGTTTCCATCTATTACCGTGGTCCTTAGAGTGCATCCATTAATTACGTCACTCTTAAAGGAGGGAGGAGCATCCTCCAAAGTGTGACAACACGTGAAAAGAGGAATCGAATCTAAAATTCGTCCTCCAAAATTTTTCAAAAACAAAGCAGAACTGAAAACAGCTTTTTCAACAACAATGTGTGACAAGACGTGTCACGAAATTTATGTGGCATCATTTATAGATGACTCCTTATTAAAGACAGAGTTTAAGACAGTCATGAATCCAGTGTGCGATCTTTCTAACATTTAAAAACAGGCGCTGATAGTATAAAACGGGAAAATACATCAACCGGATGTCTAGGAGGAGACCTTAATAAGGAACACACCCATTGAAAACGGGACGATTATACACCTTAGTGTTATGTAATAAAAATCAGTAAAATTAAATCAATAGACAAGTACTATGGAATATTTTCACACATTTTGTTGCATTTACAATGCAAAAACATTATTTAACTTTTAATAAATAACGGTTTGTTAAATAAACAAATAAAAAAGTTTAAAAAGTAAAACGGATGTATGGTCCCAATCTGATTTGACATTTGCTTGTACAAATGACAATTTACCTGTGGCTGTTTTTTTTGTTGGAATTCTTCTGTTGGACAAATAAGCAATGAGAAGCTTCGTATAAAGGCATAAACGACAATAATCATCCCTTATTCAACTAGAATTCGTCACAATCCGTAAAACGAAAGGTCAGAATATTTTAAACTTTACCATAAGTCAGAATAATAAAAACTATTCTATAATTTCACAATAGAGTGACTACTTTGGTGAGGATTTTATCTATTTATTGCGTTTCGCTTGAGATTGAAATAATTTATATGTATTAAGACATTCATTTATTTCGAGAATTCGAATGAAAACCGTGAAAATTATAGATGAATGTTTGTATAGATTCAATAAATGTCATAAATTAGAACTAGGTTTGACTGCACTACTGTTTGACATAAGTCACACCAGGTGGACATCGAGAGAGGAGTTCGAGACGCTATTGCAGTCTTTGAGTTCTAAGAATGTCACATAAAGGCATTCCTTTATCGGGAATCAATTACATAGCTTCGTACAGTGTTGCAATGTATCATATACGTTAGGCATTTGTATACATTTGCTACATATGAAAACGTAGTCATAACCTCAATCTAGGGGAGTGCATGCTAAGGCTCTTGCCTTGGGTGGCGAATTCAAGTTCCAAATATTTTTTAATTTGACATTAAAATAGATTTTAATATATTTATATTGGCGTTTTTATTTTTTTAAATATCCAAAAATTGACGAAGATATAGCTATATCAAGTTTTAATTTCAATTTTGCCGCTTGTTTTAGATATGCATAAGACGTCACCAAGGAATAAGTATATTATTTTTCGTTTTTCATAATATAATACTTCGTGGAATACAAAACTCAAGTGTTAATAGTAAATACGGTATCACTCACACACTCGTACAGGTCTCTCTTGTATAACAGAGATGCCAAATCGGCGGATGTGACGTACCATGGATTAGTAACTAAAGAGATAAAACAACTTTTTAATTTCTCCTAAAATATAAGGAGTTTCATTTTATAGAAATTATTTTAAATAATAAATGATCAATGAATGTAAAAGGGCGGCAATCTCCCCTTCCTGAAAATATTCACGAGAAGTCTTTTTATGTTACGTTTTCAAGTTGTCCAATAACTTATCTATCAGATTGTACATTAAAAAAGGTCTACTTTTTATTAAGGTAATTTTTATTAGGACTTATAAAAAATTCGTTGAGAATTGTACCCTTAAGGTATTCGAAAATAATAACACGATTACTTAGTGCTTGTCCATTGTCGATTTATCGCTTTATTGTGATGTTAATTGTGACGCTAATTTGCTTGTTCTAGAAGGAAGCTACAAAGTTACAAAGAATTTCGGTTATTCTGTCTAAACAAATACTCTTCAAAATGAAAAAAGTAAAAGTTATATACAAATATTTTGAAAACATCGGTATTTGAACAAATCGCTCGTTTTTACTACATTTTTGTTACTTTATGATAGCATGAATCACTAATAGCTTGCCAAAATATCACCAATATAGAATCGAAAGTATAATTTGAGGTTATGCCATAAAACTATTGTAGTATTGTGAGAATATTTGCATTTTTAACAATTGGGTCGCTTGTTTATAAACATGGGGCAAGTTGTTTTGTTATAGAGAGATATTTAACATAAAGTATACAAAAGGTTTACAAGTGTCATGGTAAGTTAGGGCGGCCGCACACTGGAGACACGACAGAAGACAAAATAAAGACAACACCATATAAAAAACATTGAATAAGCAAAGACAACCTTAACAAATATAGCTAAAGGAAGCTTTATAAACAGGCATTTGCTTCCATGGATTATAAGGAGTAGTCTGACTGTCTTAACATCGTCTTTAGTACATATTTTATCCAATAATGTTTATCAGTGATGCTTAAAGTAAGTAAAAGTTTTGTTATAACCCACTTAAACTTTCCCTTTCTTTTTGAAGTTATTAAGTTGTAATATGCGATTATAATTCATCTTGTACTTCTCGCATTAAACGCAATGGACTTATCGAAAGGGGAGGGAAGACGTATGCAGAGACAGCTACTAGTCTAAGGTGAAACAAGTTTATTGGCAATGCCGAAAACTTGATTGAAATGATAAATCCACACTTTTGATGCGAACAGAGCGGATCTGTGATACCTCCGGGTCTCTCAGTTTTAGAAGGCTCAACCTCAGTAAAATTTGACTGGATACAATTGAGTTTTCAACCTTGAAAACGCTGTTCGCACACAATTATTGTTTAACTCTAATAAAAGCCAGTTAAGAGGAAGAGATTATTATATGTTACATCCAAATTTAAGTAAGTAAAGATGGTTTAGAAATGAGTACCGCAAAATTATATCAACTATAATCAGAATCAAAAGTAATCATTGTAAAACTTCAGCTCACCTGTACAAAATTAATATTAAATCCGACGATAGATGTCAATGTGGTAAAGAAGGAACTTTGGATCATATTATATTTGAATGCATAAATTATAGTTTAGAAAGATCAAAATTGAATAGTGAAATATTAGATGTGATTAAAACTTTTTCTGTTAATACTAAATGTTTGTTAAGTGATTCAAAATTAATTAGTGAATTATTGAAATATTTAGAAATTTATAAATTTGATTTATAAATTATAAAAGATGTATAAAAAATGTTTGATGGTGGCTATGACGTAGAAAAGTCAAGGCAAATAAATAAATAAATATAAAAAAAGTTTAACTCTAAACTTTGCCAAGTATAGAAGAACATGTGCTATAGTCTGATAACGTGTTCTAACTTGTAATTCCCCTTCCCCACTCTTTCAAAAACAGTTTTTAAAGGACTGCGACATGCACAGACTTGTTTTTTTTAAATTTACCTGTGCATATTGAAAATATATTTCAAGTAAGTTATCAAAAATCGTTAAAAGATGTTAGCATCTGGTTGTATATTCTATTTTAGAATATATCTTGAGAAAGATCTTCTTTAGAAGTGTGAACTTTGACATCATTTAGACTTAGCCAGAAGCTAATTAAGCTAAATTTAACTTGAAGTATAATTATATTCAGTATAAATTACATGATAAACTCATCCATCCATTAGCCAAATTATCAATTTCTTCTAATCAATAAAGTCATAATATTAAATTAGGAACACTAATTAAAGTGTAATGTAATGTAGCGGCATGTGGTGATGACTGTGATGTCATGACGTTTGGTGTTGCTGTTGCTGGATCCATTAGTAAAAGTAAAAAACAAATTCAGGTTTGAGTGGCCTCAAACTCTAACTACAGAAAAATGTTATTAAGAATCGAAGTACAGTTTAGCTGTAATTATTAAAATTAATTTTAATTAATTAATTACAGGAAACACAGTGAAAATATACCTTAATTTTATTACACTACTGTCAACTACTTTCATTTGAATAACCATGTAGTGCTGTTACGCCCTTAATCGTGTACACGAGTTTGGCAAAGTGATGCTATTTAATCGCATAATTCGTTTTTGAAAGAACATGAACATACTTGCGATTTTTAACTTAATTTTACTAAAAGTGTCAGTGTCAAAGAAAAGTCTTCTTACTATTGATGAGATTTTTATATTTTCATTTATACAAACATATTTAAAAAGCAATTCTTAATGAAAGCTTGTTTATGTTTAAGAAAGCTCAGTGATGTACCATAAAAGTAAAAGTTACTCACTTCCGGACCTAATATAAAATGGCCGACTATCTACAATAACTTTCCTCGCCCTACAAGTAAATGCAATTGTTACAATTCACAAATTGATAATTGAACACTTAAGTACCAGATAAAGAAGTGACACAACTACGTAATATAATGCTCAGTTATAACCAAGGGTGACTCAGAAACGTCAAACTGAAGGGGACGAGTATACTACCAACTTATAAATACAAAAAACCATCAATTTGCATAATAACAGCGTTGACAACGTAACAATAACAAAACCCAACAATACAAATAGTTACATTTACTATTTGTTTAGTAATGTATACTTCTAATTTAACAGATGGGCAAGTTTTAAACCCTCCTATCAATGTTTTAAATCTAAAATAACAACATTTTGGCATTTTGCAAACTTCATGTGATACAAATCTTATTTCTTGTATTACAAATCGTTTCGTTTATAAAAAATTTGATAATGATCTATGAACAATGTGTTGAAACATGTTGTAGAGTATTTTGGTGTGTTATGTTGGAAGAGATTTAATCAGGAGAAATGTTGCAACTGTGTCTGCCTATCTGTGCTGGTTATTTGGCAACGAACTTTAATGAAATTTAACACCAGTTTAACGAGAATATTGTTACATGATACGAGCAATTGTACGGTGTGGTATTGAATAGGCAAATAAAACTTTCCAATTTACGATGGTTAATTTTAATTCAAGGAAGGAAAGTTAGGGCTCATATAATTACCGAATATTTGAAGATATTTAAGATAAAGGAATAGGTGTTACGCTTTACTTATTGTAAAATCTCTCTGTATTGTTTTAAAAACACCATTTTGCTTTGTTGCCATTGTACCATGTCATTTGTCACACAATCGAAAGTTGACCTATTTTTAGAAAAAGTTTACTGATTTGAATTAATAAATGAGTTAGGCAACTATTAAAAATTCGAAGTTTCTTCAAGTTGATTAACGCCCATTATCTATAAATCCTAGCCTTAATCCGGCATTGATTATCACTTAAGTTAACTAGACTGAAGGTTTGAATATTAACCTCTAATGATCAATTAAATTGCGATCGGAAAAAGTGAAAATTGGAAAGAGATCAATAAACAAGGACGGAGAAATACAATTGTAGAAATAGACCTACGACATTGTTTAGTCTATAGCAGCCCGAAAGCTTTAAATCTCGAGAATTTGTAAAGAAAAGTTTAAAACACTTAACTTTGAGATCATATCACAATTACCATCATTTGAATATATTTGAGTGAGTACTTTCAAATAAATTTGAATTAAGTTTAATCCGGGAAAATCTCCTACCAATCTAGCAATCTTGATAAAAAGTCATACAATTTCGAAAGGTTTTTTCAAAGCACACCAAGGAAATTTCACCAGCTAGTTTAACATCATCGATTACATATATTTAAATGCAAAATCTTACCTCTATCAACAATCTTCCCGAAGAGATTCTTCCCCCTAAGAAAATTCCTTGTCGTGCAGTTCCACCGTCGATTTCTGAACTGATGCTGACATTCTTGGATTGCCATATTTGCTCCTTTGGCAATTGCAACTAAAACTTTAGGATTTTCACGTGCTAATCTTCTCTGTTTTCTTCTTAAATTTGCGTGAATTGCTGGATCCATGTATAACATCCCAGGTGACAGTGGTGATAGGTTATTTGGTTCTCCTGCTTTTGCGATTCCCCTGGAAGCAATATAACTATTAGTGTCAATGTAATTGCCTGGTTTTAGAGTGCACGCCACTGGATTTACAAATATCTTTTTCCTTTCTTGTTGTAAATACTTAATGAGGTAATATGTTACTATTGTTAACCCTACAATACATAACACGGCCTGCCTTATTGTTTACACCATTCAGCAAAGAAGGGTTTTTAAAATCGTTTGCATGTAAAATAGAAAACCAAATATTGACTGTTTTAAACAGCAAACGAAGCAAGTCACCTGTAAAATACTTTATGAATTGACAAATAAATTGACAGGCTAAGACCCAGGTGATGAAACAGCAGGTAGATATTACCTATTATATTTTAAGAAACTAAGATTACTTCAAAATGAAGAGTGTTTGTTGGTTATTTTTCATACTTGATCCTTCTTTTAACTTTTGCGGATTAAAATTTATTTTTAATCTTTGTTCGGTTAAATACGAAATTGAAATTACTTTTAAGAAGTATTTTTTGGGGGTTGACAATCTCAAGATTTAGGTATTTAATTAAAAAGATTAAAAGAAAGAGTGAGTATTGTTCTAGGTTTAGTTAATATTCTCAATATATGGGTCGTGAATACCATAAACTGCCAAAATAGTAGTAGAAGGTAGTCAGAAATAGGGCTGAACAACAGAAATGACAGATAAATATATAAACAAAAAAATGTGTTCAAAATAGTCAAAATTCCGTAACAAGGTGCTCCACATTAACTTCTGTACAAACAAAACTATTAACTAGGTTCAATATTTTAAAAGCTAGTCATATTTTTTAACGCCCTGTACTTTTATATTTGAAATAAATATAATATTGAAAACTATTTTAAAAAACAAAGAACACAAAAGTTATTTAAATAAAAGATTAAATTGAAATAAATAAAGGAATGGCTTAAGTCAACAATATGACATATTTCTAATACAAGAGCTATTAAACAAAATTAAATATTTTTTTAAATATTATAAAAAAAAATCTTTTTTTTTTTTTAGTTTTCTTGGAAAATAAATATGATATAGGTTTTATTTGTTTTAATATTCGTCTCTTTTTTATGATATCTAATTTACTATATACAATTATGTATTATGTTGTCACGTAATTGTTATGCAGGCCTGAAATGCTACTACCTTAAATTAATTTTGTATTAGCGAGTAACATGCGTGAAAATAGAAAATTGTCACTAGATAGAATTAATTTAGCAAGGGAGCTAAAAACCAAGCTATTTGAGATAGGTTCAAAGACAATAGAAGAACCTAAAATCTCTTGAATATGATATTGAACGAATATGATTCGGAAAAGTATCTTATCCAAAAAAGAGACAATTGTTTAAACATCGGATGCAATAGCAGCCGAAAGATGGTTTTAATTTTGTATTCATCGCAAGAAATTCATTGGCATTTAACCTACTTATCCTTCTTTCTATTCCTTTCGCAATTGTTGTATTATTCTCTCTTCGCGATGAACTACAATTCTACGATGAATTTCATACTTCTGAAATAAATTTCTTACATAAATTGCTATGCATTGAAGCACGTACCTTCGAACCGTGGACATTGGACAACGTAATGCGAGTGATTCAGTCGTGGGTGATACAAAAATCTTTCTGGTTTATTTTGGGTTTTAATAGGTAAGTTTCATCTCTATTTATTCTCTAATTAACCCCATAAAGTACACGCAATGACGTTGTTCCTGACATAAGAACTATTACTTCAAGATTGTATTTGCCACAGTCTGTTTTATTTCAGGAAATGAAGGTTATAATTTCACGAAAAATATATACATTTAGTTGCTTTGCCATTTTCTTTTAAACAAATATTTTAATCGTGTAAACATATTAAGTAAAGTATTTTAAGTAGATTTTTTACTGAAAGTTCAATTTCATTTAAATTCTTTGTAGATAATAATTAAACTATTTTATTTTATTTCATTAAAATTTAGTTCGAAATTAAAATCTATTTTTAAGTTATTGAATGTATAGTATTGATTAAAATTTGACGCCATGCGTTTCAGAATGTAATAAACATCTATTTTATTTAACGTTGTTTACTTTATGTGTTGCACGAGGTAGCTGTAAAGTTATTTACCTTATAAATATGCCATCTCTTTTACACTGTGTTAATTCATAAGAATGGCAATTGGTTGAAAGGGGATAGGTGATAGCTACGGCATGAAGTACGTTGATAGTAAGAAAAAAAAATTCCTCGAATGTGTGATGTAACAAAAAGGATCACAATGTGTAACAATAAGTGCAAATATGTATGGAAAAATGTATGGATGACTTTTAATGTCTTCTCTACTATTGTAGCTAACTAAAAAATAAATTGAGGCGACAGTGGCCAAAAACATTGGATTAGAGCCATAATCTCTAGCTTTTGATGTTGCTAAAGTTTAATTGATTGAATTATTAGGCAGTGGTGTACCTCACATATAAGAGGCTTTATAAAAATTGTCAACGGTTTTATATAAAGTAAAACATGGTTAAAAATCCAATCTTTGTAACATAGAACTGAGCGCTATTAAAGTTATTCACAAGTTGTGCCGTATTATTTTTAAGTAGTGCCAACCTTCAAACGATATGTGTGAAAATTTCTAAACATTCTACCCATTAGTTTACAAGTTACAGTGGTTTTAGTGATGCTATTTTTGAAATGAATTTCGTGTGTTAATAAAGCATTTCTTTCTAATGGGAAACAATACCGTAGTCTGAATTATACTTGTCTCGTAATTGCTTAGCTTGAACTAACTAAAAAGTTATACGGATTTGTCAATAGTGGCGCCATCTATAAGTCATCCTACGAACTTAATGAGTGATGCCCTCCTTCCAGTTCTAAAATATATATTTAATTGAATACATAGTTTTCGAGATATGGTCGTAACTAACTATCTATTTATACAACGAGCATATAAATGTTTTTATCACATTTCGTATAAACGAGTGACTATATTCTTTTTTAACGTGACATATTTTTACTTTTTATTTTTTGTGTTGAACTTTTAAGATTTGTAAGATAAAGACTCCTGACACTGACTTTAAAAAACCGTGAGAAAAATATTTTAAAAAAGAAACACCGCGTAGCGTCGCTTACACTCGTGCCTCTCTCCGCTAAGACGTTTGTCTTACGTTGGAGTAAATGAAACAATTTTGTACCGTCCGCGTCCAGTAAAGATTATCTGCCCGTGAAAATAATGGAGATTGTAATATGGATAAATACGAGTATGTGGAAGGTTATATTAATGAGAGGAAATTCTTAATTTGTATTAGAGCTATGTGGTTATTACCAAATTTATATTTAAAGGGCCCTGGACCCTAAAAAAAGTTAGTGCCATTATCTTTAAGAAGTTTACTTTCATAATGTGGAATATGAACCTTTTGTTTTAGGTCTACTAGATGACCAGGAACGGAAGAAACACAAATAGTTACATATCGATTGAAAGAGAGAAACAAATGAAGCGGGCCTATTTAACTTCGTTAACCGTTTGTGGCACGGACCCCTGTATGATCTCGGTACATACACTGTACCCTAACCTTAAATGCGGTCCTGATTTAGGACCCAACAGGTAAAGTAAGCTGTAATAAACTTATTTATTTAACATCGGTTTATTTCTGATTCTAATTTGTGAACTATATCGCTGCTGAATAAAGTAAATAGTGAAATATATAGCGGAAAAAATAGACTTTAGGGCATAAAACATAAAGCAAGAAGATCTTATGAAAAAGTATTATGAGTTGAGAAATTTGTTTCTCAGCAGACGCTGTAAATAATTTGATGAAATGGATTGGCCAGAATAAAGTGAAGTCATATGTAGTCTAAGCGAACTAATTATGACTATTTTAATTTAATAGAACTCGATTTTACTTCTCTTAGACTTCGTTCAGTATTCTTTAACATAATAAAATTCTTCCTTTTTTCAACATCACAAATTTAAGGGGACAAGAATGTAGTCCGTAGATAATTGTCGTTACTTGATGCTTCATTTCTTAAAATATAACAATGGGACAGTATTTTTCTAGCGGACTGTATAATCTCTAATTTATTGATACATTTTTTAACGCAACAAAGCGAATAAATATTAATATGACAGATTTTGAAGCTACTTCAGTAGAAAAAAAGTTGGAATTTCAATACCGTAAAAAAAACATGTCATTTTTAAAAGGCTTATATCTCTAAAACTATTGATCCGATTAATATGAAATTTATACACAATTAGGTTTAAGTATTTATAATTACATTACACTAATACACTAATGGAGTGGATAGATTTCAAATGTATAATAAATACCTATTGTTTGAGATTAATGGATTAAATTATAAATATTTTGTTTCAGTCAATCAGAAGGGTAACTGAATTTTGTGTTATGTCTTTTATTAAAAGATTACTTTAATTTTTAGTTTGTTTTAATTATCACTAATGATCCTGTGCTATGTTTCTAGTTTTTATGGTGTCAATGATTAACATATTTGCAATATATCTTTATGGATGCATTGATAAACGTTAAAATATAAATTTGCTCTCATTATAAAGTGTGCTAATACGCAACAACTTCAATACACCCTACTGAAAGAAGATAGCGTCGTAAGTATGCTGTTCTAATGTGAGAGCACCTTTGGATTGTTGCAAAAGCATTAAAAAATCAGATATTTCTGAAAACATGCAAAAAATGTGATGATAGGAATATTTGACTGTATCTTCTTCACTAGTATCAATTTATTTAAATTATTATTTCATCTAGATTCTTATGAAAAAGACTACAACAATTCGAAAAAAGTTAGTTACTTTGTCCCTTAATTAACAAGTTATTATATATATATAGTATATTGTTATAGTTTATTGTAGTATATATATATATATATACTACAATAAAAGATATAAGAGGTTATGGGAAAATAATGTGCCTCAGTACCTTATAGAAAAAGACATAAAACACATAAGAAGAACTGCAAGGTTTAGATTGGGAAATGAGGAAAAAGGAAACAGATACTGGGAAAAGAGTGAGGAAAGAAAGTGTAGAATGTGTGGAGCGAAGGACGAAACACTGGAGCACATTAAGTTTGAGTGTAAGGAAAAAGTAGCAAGCGAAAGGAATATTGGCCAGCTATTAAAGGGAGGCAGTGAAGGAAAGAGGTGGATGGCGGAAATAGTAAAAAGGAAAGGAAAAACAGGAGAATAAATAAGCTGGTGGAGAATAATAGAGAGGGTCAAAAGAAGAAGAAGCAGAAAGCACTTTTGGAAGTAGTAAAAGTCGAGAAGATTTTAAGTTTATTTTAAGTTTAGTTTTAAGTTTGGAATGTATATAGGAATGAAATGTATTAGAAATATAATACTGTAGATTGTAAAGCCGAAAGGCATACACAATTAATATATAAATAAACAAGTTATTGCAATTACAAATAGTATTATCTCATTTGGAACACCCAGCGTGTTTATTTTTGTTATTGCATAGAAATTTTAGTTGATTCAGCAATATTAAGCACAACAAATTAAAATTTATTTATTTATTCAATTTATGCAAGACTACGCTATGGGTATAAGTTACGGCAGCCGCCGATATCATAATTGTAAATAATTAAAATATTAATTAGCAGCACTCTCACGTTTGTTTTCATGTTTATATTAATACTAATGTGTTATAACAGATACTCGTATCTATAAATAAAGCGTAACAACAATCATGAGCGTGCATAGATAATCCTTCCTAGCTAGTATATATTCCAGGCGTCATACAGATCCCCCAGCGGACGCCCATGACGTCACCATCCAACTGCATACAATCTTACAGAAGGAAACCATTCCTTTATATATTCTGTTACAAATTATTACAAAATACTATTTGATATATTTAAACAATTTTATTTATCTATAATAAATGAAATACATTTAGTTTAATCGTGATATCAATTCAAAGATCATTAATAGTATTTGAAAAGTGTGGGAATCGAAAACCAACGCATAAAGATCTCGGTTCGAGTTTAATACGTTTACGAAAACAGTTTTAGAGTATCCGTGTATTGAATTATGTAAATTTATAACAGTTATTTATTTATAGTAAATTAAGTCATTAAATTAAGTAATTAAATATATTAATGATTTAAAAATGAATTTACATGATTGGATCATCTTGTTGAATCATTACAAATTAATTATGTTTTTGTATTATACGTAGTTTATCAACTCCGTATAGTTCCGGCGGTAAGAGAGGTTATAAGAGCGGTATAACTCTACGTTGCGATAGTGAATTTTATCTTATTCGTTCCTATATACAGTATATAGTAATAAATTATGAGACATTAATGCAAAAATCTATTCTATTTCTATCAATGACCTATTTATAATCAAAGCTTGAACATTTATCAGACTCCGAAAGTTTATATGGTTTAAATAGCTCAATCGTGTGCAAAGTTATTAACGTTTTTATATTTGAAAATATGTAGTACACTGTCGCCATCTATATCTAACTATATAACCATGAAGTAATGTTTCACCTTAATAAAAGTTAAATATATCAAAAACTGAAATAAAATTTTATATAAAAATGTACACATGACTGTGCTTATGGATGGAGTAAGCAATAAATAAATTAATTATGAAGAAAACGTGTAATTAATTATCTTCAATTTAATGAGCAAATCCGTTTCGTCGTATTTTCCAATCCTTTTGTCTTTTGTTTATTGTTTAGTAATACTTGCATTTTTAAACATTTTAATGATCTCGTCAAACCATTCATAAGAATAGCTTCGTTCTTTCGTTGGACTAACTGCAATAAGAAATTTGATTCTAACATACGGAGACGGATGCATTAGTCATTAGATGCTTACCTTTTTATATTAACAATAGCTACACAGTATACTCGAGAGCATAAGGCCTGTCTCAGTATGGGACCGTATTTAAGCGAATTTCTGCCGGACGTATACGGGCTACTACGCTTTACCTATCCGAACCATGTAAATGTAATGAGATCGCTCTGGAGCTCTCAGACTGCACGCTACAAAGCCGTCCGAATACGGGAGGCACTACCTCGCACAGTAGAAGCGTATAAAGGAGAATTTTATCCAAGCGTTACTACTACTACAACGATATACTATAAAAACCTTTGTAAATACAAACAGCCGCCTAGACTGGAGGGGATACCTAATATTGCTTGTTCTTTCGCTGCCATACGGGTCTTTTCGCCTATATCGCGACATCACGTATGACGAGTATGAGTATGAGTACGAGTATATGTTATGAGTATGTATATTATGCAGTAAGCATATGCGTTTGATTATGTTATCTGCTCGGTATCCAATAACACAATAAGATAACATCCAGGCACACTAGATTTAAGACGTAAACAACAACTGAATGTTGCATCAAAAGTATAGATAAATAAATTAGTATAAACATGTATTGTGACCACACATAGGCGGTTTCCTTTGTAGCTACTCCAATACGCCGATTTACGTCCGAATACGCCGACGCTTAAATACGGTCCCATACTGAGACAGACCTTAAAGGTTGACGCTGACTACTGTGTCTTTTTGTTCGATCCCAGACCAGATTTAGGTTTTCTGGGTTTTCTTGTTATCAAGTTAAATACTTTATCTACATAAATAATCATAAACTAATTAGGTAGCAGTGTGGTTTACATTTATGAGGTCACGAGAACACAGAAACTGCGAACATAGTAGAAAGTCGTTGGTGATAGAACTCAGAAACGGAAATAGATAAACGTAAAAGAAATTAAATTAAAAAAAGGAAAATTCAATATAAATATATAAGGAGTCCAAATTAATATGTGTTTATTATTTACTAGTAATAAAACTTACTAAATAATTTTGAATGAAACAGCAATACTATCTATCTATCTCTTGCGTTAAGACAACGACAATTTTTATTTAATTTAATAGTTTCTTTTTTATATTCTACGCAGAATTAAATGATAAAGTTAGCACCTACGAAGAAAACGTGTAATTAATTTGCAATGTCTTAAATAGCATTAAAATCTAATTCGTCACGTTTTCTAATCTGTTATTACTTTTCTCTTAAATGTATGTCTTATTATTTGTTTACTATCAAAATAAAAACATATAAACCTGCAAAATATTAGTCAAAGTTCGCATATTCATACTTATAAAACTGTTATACTCTTTTCTTTTTAATTATATTCAACTGTTCTGGTTTAATCGTAATATACTGACTTAATTATTAGTATGCTGACTTATTATTTAGTATGCTTAATAATTGGTTTTCGTAAACGCTTTAATATATTTTAAGATTTGATTTGTAGTAATGATTAGATTTAGATTCAAAATGACAAATTGAAACATGACTTAAATGTCACCAACTCTTAAATTTAATAAATTATCAAAAACTTTTTATGACAGACAAGATTAATTTTATTAGAAAAAAAACTGTTTCTTCTGAAGCAGTATAACAGTATTTATCTTTATAGAGCCTGCAGATGAATCAAAATTAGTTTAACTGTTGGTTAAAGGGTTAAGGTATAGTAACAGTAGGTTAATAGACTAATAGATTAATTTAATGGAATGGTACGATAGCATTATTTTTAGAATGGTAAATAAATATAAGTTAAAAAATAAATTAGTCCATAAATTTCGAGAATATGACTTAAACCCACAAATGGATCTTGAATTCAATTCAATTTAATTGCAATTTGGTTTATATCTTTCAATTTGGTAAAACAAGTTTTTTGACATATATTTTACGCAAAGATTCTTTAGTTGTCAAAGTTGATTTATTTATTAGCCTTTATTTGTTAACTGATTCAAAAAAATCAATTTGTTCAAATTTATTACTTGTACAAATAATACTCATTTATTAATGTTAAAGCCAGGCATTTGGTGATATATGCACAGCTTCCATAAATTTAAATTATATTATACAGTTATCTATTTTTGAAACCCGTATATTAAAAAAGTAACGATAGAATTTTGCTCTTTTTAATATTTATTCATCAATTTTTGATAGTAATTAACATTGAAAACAATATATACATCTATAAACATTTACAATACATAATTTATAACGTATAGACACGAGTAAGGGTACTAAAAATATAGGTATTTGAACTTAGAATCATTGATATAGTCAATAAGGTTTTTAAGACTTTCTTTGGTTTCACATATCAGTGCGATGAGTATTTGGAGCATTATAGAATAGTATGCTTTACTTATTGTGGGCTATTACATTGTTCATAAGTAGGTTGCAGTGCTCTTTTGAATAAGTAGGTATGTGTGAAATTTGTATGACCTATAATGAGTACATATTACTACTTCCAGTATTCTAACCATATGATTTTGATTTGATCTTCCTTAACATTGAAGTTTTTGGTGATTTGTAGGTTTTGTGATTGCAAATAATATGTAAAACCGATCACAAATGAATAAGAAATAAAAACGGGAAAATTTTCAAATGTCGTGTCATTTTAAATCAACAAAAAAAACGCTAAATGTTTGTGAAAGTCGTGATATTATTATTTTAATCTAAAGTCAATTTCTAAGGTTAGTAATGAAACACAATATCTGCCAAATTTCGCGGCAATAACGCTTGTATATTAACAATTAAAAAATGATGCGTAATTTACTATAATATCTACAATTACATGCACAACGTAATATATCTTAGGAAGTAGTTTGTAATTATCAATTTAATGTATTTTATCTATCAAGTAATAACAAGATAGTATAAACACTAATTAATTCCATCCTTAATTAGCCGAGTTAACTAGTTTTATATCCATAGTTAACAAAAACGATATTACCAGATCAACTAAGATTGAAATCTGACTGCATGTAAATTAAACATAACGGTGATTCATACTACAAGCAAGTTACATCTCATCGCAACCAGTGCTGCGTAGTAGATAGTGTGAACAAGTATTTATGTAAAGAATATAATAATACATCCATTGAGGATATACAAATCTCGTAAACCAATATAAACAGATATTAAAATTATAATAAAATCGCAATTTAATATTTATTTATGTAAAAGAGTTTTTTTCAATGATATAAATATGTTGTTCTGTTATTAGGAAATGGAAACATCACAGTTCTAGAGCAACAGATGGGGCTCATGTATGGTAATTAGCAACCACATGTACAGACAGGCTGGTGTTTGTTTAAATTAATATGTAAATGAATTGCTCAATACGTACCTATAACCTGCACACAAGGAAAGTACAATTCGTTTATTTCTTGAAGTTAAATTACCTTTAGGTAAACGCAATTACTTAAGGTTTAAAGGTTTACCTTCTACGTAAAAAATATTACAATATATATAAACGCAATGTGAGGTATTAGAAACATAAATTGACCTTTTCTGGATAATCGATTTGTAAAACAAGTCGGATTACAAAACCATTTTAAGGATTACAAAACCTATCGATCTTTTTACATGAAATATTATCAGGCTTCGCTTAACTAATGTATTTTAGGTAATATTCATGTTTTGTGTTTAGTGTGTATAAACAAATGGAAAGGGGATATTGACCACAGATAAACGAGAAGAAATTTGAAGTAAAAACGTTTAAAAAATATATTGTGCATGATCATTCAATGTCAGTGCTATCACCTTCAAACCTAATTTTCTAAAACTTCTATTAAACAATATTTCTTTCTAAAGATCGCAACGTTTATTTCATTAGTAAGACATATCTGAAATCTCATCAATATACATCAGATATCTCATTAATTCAACTTAACCAAATTATGTTAAATATAAACTTTTCGAATATCGGTGGTATGTTTAAAACTCGTATTATCTTAAAACTTAATATTCGGAAATGTCTCCCTCTTTTGTAACTTTTTTAGGCAATAACTTTAGATCATTCTTTAAG